>CM060316.1:5057864-5072864 GCA_030674155.1 Stramonita haemastoma | reverse complement strand
AGAGAGAGAGAGAGAGAGAAAGAGAGAGAGAGAGAGAGAAAGAGAGAGAGAGAGAGGAGAGAGAGAAAGAGAGACAGAGGGACAGAGAGACAGAGAGACAGAGAGAGACAGAAAGAGACACAGAGAGAGAGACAGAGACAGACAGACAGAGAGACAGAAATAGAGAGACAGGCAGATACACAGGTAGACAAAGAGACAGCAGGGAGAAAGAGAAAGCAAAGACAGACAGACCAACAATAACATTACCAAACTGTATAGCCTAACCCTCCAACAACGATTCATTCACACACAACTGTGACCTACACAAAAAAGATAAAATACACTGAACACCAGCTACCCAATCCTCTCAACAAACGACGGTGTGTGCCAAAGCCAGCACTGGACCCACAGTGACCACAGTAGTCTGAGGAAGTTGTACCCCACCCCTGTCTGAAGCAGACAGTGCCGTGAAGCCAGGCTGGGTGACATATTGTGGTCAGTCCTAATCCTGGACAATCTAATTAACAGCCAGGAGCTGAGAATGAGATAGGTAGATAATGTCATCAGTGGTCAGCAGATTGGCAGACAGCTTTTCTTCACTGTTTCTCTGTGTCTTTCTTTCTCTCTCTCTCTATGTTAGTCTGTCTCTTTCTGTTTGTCTGTCTGCCTGTCTCTTTCTGTCTGTCTGTCTGTCTGTTTGTTTGACTGAAGCAGACACGAGCAGTGAAGCCAGGCTGGGTGACACATTGTGGTCAGTCCTAATCCTGGTCAATCTGCCTAATTATTAACATCCAGGAACTGAGAAAGAGATAGGAAGATGTCATCAGTGGTCAGCAGATTGGCGGACTTGGCGCTCTCTCTCAGTCTCTGTCTCTCTTTGTCTCTGTCTCTGGATGTCTTTCTGTCTCCTTTTCTTTCTCTGTCTCTCTATCTCTGTCTTCTGTCTGTCTGTCTGTATCTGTCTGTCTGTCTGTCTGTTTCTCTCTCTCTTTCTCTTTCTCTCTTCTCTCTCTCTCTCTTCTCTCTCTCTCTCTCTCTCTCTCTCTCTCTCTCTCTCTCTCTCTCCTCTCTCTCTCTCTCTCTCTCTCTCTCTCTCTCTCTCTCTCTCTCTCTCTCTCTCTCTCTCCTCTCTCTCTCTCTCTCTCTCTCTCTCTCTCTCTCTCTCTCTCTCTCTCTCTCTCTCCCTCTGAAGCAGACACGTGCAGTGAAGTCAGGCTGGGTGATAGACTGTGGTCATTCCAAATCCTGGTCAATCTACTTAACAGCCAGGAGCTGAGAATGAGTTACAAGACTGCTGGACGGTTTAGCAGAGTGGTTAAGACAGTCTGACTTCCACCCCATTGGTACATGAAGTCCTGGGTTCGAATCTCAGAGGCAACTAGGGAATTAAGCATGGGGACTTTTACGATCTCCCAGGTCAACTCCAAGTTAAGGAGGAGGGTGGCAGGATGGTTAAAACTTTCACCTGCCAATGTGTAAACCGTGAGTTTCTGGGTTCGTACCCAGCCTCGCCCTTTCTTCCCAGTTTGACGAAAAAAATCGAACTGAATGTCAAAGTCAGTCATTCGGATGAGACTATAAACCGAAGCCCCGTGTGCGAACGCACGCAGAACATCTTGCACACAACGTTAAAAGCCCGTTCCGCCTTTCGGAAGAGCAGGCCATCGTGTGCCGGTAGGAGGGGATGACAAAATTATATTTTAAAAAAAACCCAGCATGTACACAGGTTTCGTGTTTAGACACCATCTCTGAGGGGAAAAAAAATAATGGGTAGGCGCTGCACTTGTGTCGACGCGCTCTCCTGGAGAGAGCAGCCCGAATTTCACGCAGAGAAATCTGCTGTGACATAAAGTGGTATAAAATAAAATAAATAAATAAAAAGTACAGCCCTGCCTTGATTCCCTTCGTGTCTGATTCCTTTCATTCGGATTCCCTTAATCCGTTCATGTCTGATATCATGATTCCTATCTGGATATACACATGCGGAAGATTAAATATGCACGTTCAAGATCCTGTCAATCATGTCAGTGTTTAGTTGGTTATGGAAACACTAACGTACCTAGCATCCATTTCAGAATTCCAAATGCAACTATCTCCATGGTGAGCAAAAACGGTCTCACACGCAAAATCTCAGCATCAGTGAACCTCAGAGCTCTAGCTGAGGAACAAAAAATATGATTCAAGATAATGTAATCAGTGAATCGGAGATTTGGCAGACTTGGCTTCGTAGTTTGTGCATTTCTATTATTTTGTTTGTTAATGTTGTTCTGAAGTTGATAAACATGTTGTAATCATGGAGCTGTCTATTGGAATTCAATTTGGTCTGTTGTCTTTAAGGGAAAGCATCAGCAGAGAAGATTTTTCTTTCCATTCTCTGTCTGTCTCTCTGTCTGTCTGTCTCTCTGTATCATTCTGTCTGTCTTTCTATCTGTCTGTCCGTCTGTCTCTCTCACTCTCTCTCTCTCTCTCTCTCTCTCTCTCTCTCTCTCTCTCTCTCTTCTTTTCCCTATCTTCTCTTCTCTTCTCTTTTCTCTCTTCTCTCTCTTCTCTCTTGTTGTGGATTTGGGAAAAAATGAAGAGATAATAAATAAGATAAAAAAGTTATATACAAATACAAATATGAGAGAGACAGACAGACAGACAAATATACAGACAGCCTGAGACAGACAGAGACAGAGACATACATACAGACTGACAGACATACAGCCACAATAGAGACAGCAACACCGAGACAGACACACAGAAAAAAAACCAAGTAGAGAGACCGACAAACTAAGACATAAGACAGATGGACTACCCCCTAAACAATGATTCATGCACACCCAGTCGTGATCTACATCAGGAAAAAAATGATAATATCAACTTGGCTGAAAAACCAGCTACAGAACACAGTATTTTCTGCAACAGTCGTCACGTCCGCAGCAAAGAAGATGGGGCAAGGCTCTACAAGAAGGTCGTGGTCAGGCTCTGTCCAGTTCTTCTCTGCTGCAGCCCTACACAAGTCAGGAATAGGATGGTAGATAATGGGATTAACTGTTATGAGATTGACCAGACTGTGTTCTCTATTACTGGATGGTAAGTAAAAAAAATGTGTGCGATTTTTCTTCCTTTTCTTTTTTTCTTTATTCTTGTTTTCTTTTTTGCTGCGTATTCAAGTTATAGGGCCTATGAGATTTTTGATGGTCATAATATGCACGCATCATTTCACAATGAAAACTGTTTTAAGAATTAAGGGGTTTTATGAAAACAAATATACAGTAACAATTGTATGAGAGAGAGAGACAGACAGGCAGACAAACAGACAGAGACAAAAAGATAAAGATAGACAGAGAAACTAATACAGACAGACAACATACAAAAAACAGACAGACAAACAATACGCTAAAAACAAAAACTCCAGTCCTAACGCTTCTCACAATGAGTGTCTCTGGCTTTGCTCAACCGTCCCGCTTCAAAACTACAGGGACCATTTAGGTTACAGACAGCAATCAGACGAAATCCATTTTTACTGGCATGTGCGGTCAGCAGTTCTTCTGTGCTGTACCTCTGAGTACGAGATAATGGGATTAGTCAGCAACAGCTCGCCTAGCAGACAGACCTTGGCTGGTAGTAGCAGTGCTGAGTCAATTTGTCTAGAAGCATCATTACCTTATGTGACCTCGTCTATGACAGAGTGACCGTCGTAGCCACAAGTTTCAGAATCATCATATTATGACTGATAGTGAAGTCTTCTTGCAGTGTTAAGCTGCTTTAGTCTTCTTGTGGTGTTCAGCTGTTTTATCTTGTGCAGTTTCTAGATTTTTTTGTATAACTAACGTCTTGAGGCATCTCCATAGACACGCAAATGTCATTGCAACATAACTACTACTACTACTACTACTACTACTAACTACTACTACTACTACTACTACTACTACTACTACTACTACCACTACTACTACTACTCTACTGCTGCTAGCTGCTGCCTGTTGCTGCTGTTACAATAAAAACTATTTTCTGGAGGAAAAAAATGACAAGACTTGAAGACTCAATTTGAATCTGTGGAGTGTAGTCATCTAGCAAAAAAAAAAAAAAAAAAAAAAAGACCAGTCCACATTGACAGGCCACAAACAGAAAGTTTGACGATGGGAAAAGGTCTGAAGACTGTGAATCAATCATTTGCTCATTGGATCAGCTAGCGGCTGATCGGAGAGGTCGTGAGAAAGCACAAACGATGAAAACATTCGTAGAGATCGAGAGTAGCAGTACTATGGACGCAGTTATAGCAGACAGTGTGGACACAGCTTTCCACTTTATCAGGGTGTAGGGGGTCAGGTGAAACATCAACGAACGAAGACGGATCAAATATCATCCAGACTTGTACAAAATGTCAGATTTGACATAAATATTCAGTCTGAGGTATCAGAGGGGCGTGCTTTAAATCTCACTCGGATGTCTTAAGTCCTTTTTACTGTGATAATGGCTAGATATTAGGGTGGTTTTATATCCCCAGAAAAATACAACAGTTTACTGTTTGCAGCAGGTATTTAATGATTTAAGCACACACACACACACACACACACACACACACACACACACACACACACGCGCGCGCGCGCGCGCGTGCACGGACGCACGCACACACACACATATATATTTATATATATATATATATATATATCTGTGTGTGTGTGTGTGTGTGTGTGTGTGTGTGTGTGTGTGTGTGTGTGTGTGTGTGTGTGTGTGTGTGCGCGCGCGCGCGCGCGCGCGCACCTCAGCATATGACAAAATTATGATATCCTTCATAAAATGTTCAGAAATACCTACACGTTAGCAAAAACTTAAAAATATATTGTATACCACCACTTCGGCAAATGCCTGTGGATTTTCAAGAAGAAGAAGAAGAAGAAGAAGAAGAAGAAGAAGAAGAAGAAGAAGAAGAAGAAGAAAAACAAAAAAGAAGAAAAACAAAAGAAGAAAAAACAAGAAAAAGAAAAACAAAGAAGAAAAAGCAGTAGACTCTAAAGCAGAAGCATGTGGCCATAAAAAGAGCCCCCTGAATAGGCAGCCTTTGTGTGGTCAGTGAAAGCATGCAGTCTGAAGAGGGGATAGGAGAGTCTGAGCCCTGACAGTGCCCGGATGAGGACGCACCGCGAGGCATGATGGTCCTTTTTCTGCGGTACTCCAATGGCCATCACGTGACAGGCCAATGGTGGCTGGGTATCCTCCAAACAGCTTCCCGAGATTCTTTTCTGCTTTTCTGTTTTTTTTGTTTTTTATGGGTTTTTTTGTTTTGTTTTTTTCTTCCCTTGTCCATTTATTTTATCTTTCTGTTGGTATCTGTGTGGCTTTTCTGTGTGACTGACTGATCGTATGAGACTTTAAACCGAGGCCCCGTGTGCGAACGCACGCAGAACATCTTGCGCACACGTTAAATCCTGTTCCGCTTTTCGTAAGAGTAGGCCATCGTGTGCCGGTGGGAACAGATGACAATATTTACAAAACTGCATACACACGGGGACCGGATGAAAAAAGCACATGATTGCTTATTCTGTTATCCTCGATATAAAAGAATAAATAAAATAAAATAAATAAATAAATATGTTTTCTTTGTTTTTTTTCTCCTCCTGTTTTTGTCTCTGTTGAAATCTCTTTCGTGCGCGCACGCGCGCGCGCGTGTGTGTGTGCATGTGTGCCTGTGTGTGTGTGTGTCCATAATGTGCGTGCATATGTGCTTAGGTGTGTGTGTGTGTGCGTTTGTGTGTGCATGTGTGTGCGTGTGTGTGCGCATGCATGTGGGATTGTGTGTGCGAGAGAGACATAGAGACATAGACATAGACAGCAAAGAAACAGAGACAGAAAAAGAGTGAGAAATGTCGCGTCTCCATCTATGTATCTCTGTATCTGTTTTCTCTCCTTCACTCACATACAGACACTTCCACCCCTGGTTTTATTTTTCTCTCAGGATCAAACCATTATTAACGACCATTTTGTCTGGGCGTCTGATGTTAGCATTCGTGTCTTCGCTCATAATTATGTTCTTAATGTCAACAGCTTTTTTTTCTTATATAATAATTTACTCAATGACACTTGTGTACAGTTACTATACCATTCTTTCAATACTTTCCAAAATCCAACACAGAAAAATCACAGTTCTGTGTTGTGTGCCAAAACACACTATCTCTATAATTATAGGTGTAAACATTCAAACATGGCATATGTTACTAAAAAAAACTCTGATCATAGAATAAATATTTTTGGTAACAACCAATAAGCTACAAAAACAAGGTCCACCACCAATTGACTAACCAAGTAAATAAACAACTAAATCCCCCCCCTTAAAAAAACCAACAAAAAACTGTTTCCACATTTGGCAGGTTTATAAAACAAAACCACAAAACGGTCAGTATTCTTTGACTTCGTGTGTTTGTGTGTGGTGTGTGTGTGGGGGGGGGGGTGAGTGTGTGTGTGTGAGTGTGTACGTGCGTACGTGCGTGCGTGTGTGTGTATGCATGGACCTGGGTTTTGACCCCCAAACATTATTGCACGTTAAGCACTGGACTAGACGAGGACAGTGACAGACTTGGCGAAGTTTGCTGAAAAAGGAGCTGGAAGTAATCAGAGTGCCCTCGGGTGAGGCGAGGCAGACACAGTGAGATCCAATACACTTGAGCTCTCTGGAGCAGGTCCTCTGTGTTGGAAGCGTGGGTAGTATAGTAGGAAGCATGATGTGTACACGCACACACACACACACGCACACACGCAGCGCACGCACGCACGCACGCACGCATGCATTCCATTATCCTCGATATAAAAGAATTTGTTTTAGATGCATGCACGCATGCAGACCACACAAACACAGACACGTGAAACAGATGACAAAATTTGCAAAACTGCATACACACGGGGATTGGATGTAAAAATAAAAAAGCACACGAGTGTTTATTCCATTATCCTTGAAATAAAAATAAATAAGTAAAATGAATAAATAAAATAAACAAATAAACAAAATAAATAGATAAGCAAATGAATAACACACACGTACACACAAACACACAACACACAACACACACACAACACACACACACACACACACAACACACACACACACACACACACACACACACACACACACACACACACACACACACACACACACACACGCGCGCCGCGCCGCGCCGCACAGTGAAAAATATCTACTGTTTTTAAGTTTTGTTTTTTTAAGTTTTGTTTTATAAACTTGTCAAAAGTGGAATTAGTTTGTATTTTTGGTTGTGGTTATTTTTTAGTTGTTAGTTTACCAGGTTAGTCATCAATGGATTGGTTGGTTGGCTTGTTGCTTATGTTTTTGTCCTTGTGAATGCTGCTGTTTTTTATTACTACATTTTTTGCAGTAGTTTTTATTTTCTTTTTGAGTATATTTTTCATTTCGTTTTGTTTTAAATTGGTTTTATTTAATGTTTTTATGTTAGGGGACGGGATAGTGCACAGGTCAGAGCATTCGCTTTCCCAAGTTAAGGTTAAGCAGCATCAAGCATGGTTACCAAGTGGATGGGTGACCTTTTGTGCGCCTTGGTTTCAGTACAGTCCCCCAGTTCACCGAGCTGTCAATAGGTACCTACCCTCTAAAGGTTCAGGGAATGTAAAGCAGCGAAGGAGAGGAGATGGGCGCCGCCCTCAATATGCTGGCCCCTAGAGAAGCTGAGATCTCTGACGTCTCGGGGTGTGGATTTTTATGAATTGCAAGGTCAACTTTAAATTGCAAACCTGCCAGTGCCTTAATTCCCTTCTTGCATAATTATACACATGCAGAAAATAAAATATACACATTTAAGATCCCGTAATTCATGTCAGCGTCTGGTGGGTTACGGAAACACGAACATACCCAGCATACTTCCAAGGAGTCGAAATGCAGCTACCTTCCTGGTGGGCAAAAACAGTTGCACACGCAAAACCTCGAAGTTGGTAAGCTTTTTATTTCTTATTTATTCATTTGCTTACTTATCATTTACTCATTTATTTATTCAAGTATTTATTTATTCTTTTTTTTTATTATTCATCTATTCATTTATTTGTTCTTTTGTTTCGAGGATAATGAATAAACTTCGGAGCTCTACCCGAAGAACGATAACCCCCCCCCCCCCCCCTCACCAACAAAAAATAACTATTAAAAGCAAAGGCAGCGGAATTCCTCTTCAACGTCTAAGCCATTACTTTGTTGTCATGATGTCACAGCACAAGGACTGAAGGTGGTGTCACGGCCATTACCTTGTCTTTTGGAAAACAGGGCAGCTTAGTTTCCTTGCTGCTACTTTCTGTCTTACTTTTAACTTCTTTTGGCTTTTTTCCTACGATGAAAAGACTAGCACTATAGCAAGAGTTGTAAACTTGAATGCTTTTTGCGCGGCTTGAAAAAGTTGTTAACACCTCTCTGTCTCTGTCTCTGTATCTCTCTCTTCTCTGTACTCTTCTCTCTCTCTCTCTCTCTCTCTCTCTCTCTCTCTCTCTCTCTCTCTCTCTCTCTCTCTCTCTCTCTCTCTCTCTCTCTCTCTCTCTCTCTCTCTCTCTCTCTCTTGATGTTTTTTGCTTTTGCTTTATTTTTATATTACAAATCAAAATCATCATTGATTCTTACTTCATATTTTTGTTTCTGAACGAGTGCCTTTTATAACATCACCTTAATATTGTATCTCTGTCTTATTTCTTACCTATTGTTGTTGTTCTTTCTCCCCTCTTATCAAAATCTTATGTTTTATGGGACTTATTTTGATGATAGATGGTGGTGGATTGATGTTTTCAGTTTTTAACCTCATCATATTCTCATGTTTGCTCTTTAATTATTGCGCCCTTTTTTTTTTTTTTTTTTTTTTGTGTTGTTGTTTTTTTATTCAAATCAAAATCATCATTGATTCTTACTTCTTATTTTCGTTTCTGAATGAGTGCCTTTTTATAACATTACCTTAATATTGTATCTCTGTCTTATTTCTTACCTGTTGTTTGATACTTGGTATGGTTTCTTACTCTTGGTACTTGGATCATTATAATTGTTGTTGTGTAGTTGAGGCTATCTTTTTATCTTGATGTTATCCCCGAAAAGGGCGGGGACTGGATGTAAAAAAGCACACGAGTGCTTATCTATTATCCTCGAATAAAAGAATTTTGCCTTTGCCTTTGCCTCTCTCTCTCAGTTCTTCTTCTTGTTGCAGTTCTTCTTCGCAATTTTTCTTCGTCTTTCTTTTCTTTTTTTATCATCATCATCATCATCATCATCATCATCATCATCATCATCATCATCATCATCATCATCATCATCATCATCATCATCATCCACACTCGATCTGTCACAGACTCACAGGCTTATTCAACAAACAGATTGTCCTGCCAACACCAGCCTGCGTGTTGCCAAACCATCAAGCCTTGATAATAATATTATATAGAATACACAGCATTGATTCTCCTGCAAGCTGCTGATATTCGCAGCACCGGAGCAGCCGTCAGGTTTGGCAGTGCGGAAGAAAGCGCAGTGTCCACACGGCTTTAATGGCAGTGTGACGGCAGTCTTCTGTGCAGCTCTGCCCATTAACCCTGTGTCTTGATGGGGCAGTGGGAAGTTTGGGCTGACATTGTCACACTCCCTCCTTCCTTCATTCCTTCCTTCCTTCCTTTATTGCTCTTTCTTTTCCTGTTTCTGTCTCCGTGTGTCTGTGTGTCTGTCTCTGTCCGTCTGTCTCTGTCTCTGTCTCTGTCCCTGTCTCTGTCTCTGTCTGTCTGTCTGTCTATCTATCTATCTATCTCTGTGCCTCTGTCTCTGTCTGTTTTGCATGCCTCTCTCTCTGTCTATCTGTCCATCTGTCTGTCTGTCTCTGTCTCTCTGTATATCTGTCCGTCTGTCTCTGTCTGTCTATTTGTCTGTCTGTCTGTCTATCTGACTGTATCTGTCCGTCTGTTTATCTGTCTGTCTGTCTCTGTCTTTGTCTGTCTGTCTGTTTGTCTGTCTGTCTGGGCTATTGTCCTGAACTGTATTGGTGAGAGGGGGACCCCAATATTGTTTCCAGACACCACCGAAACAACTTTCTTTCCTTTTCTAGATGTAAATGTCAGCTGTGGGGATTTCTGCATGGCATTGGAACGTCTTTATTTCCTCCCGCTCTCTTTCCCACGTGTAGGTGATTGGAATGGTAACAATGGAAGCATTGGTAAATAGCTCGTTGTTGATGGAGTCTTTGTAGACCAGTTTCCTTTTCTAGGGTGTGGTGACATGACGCTGGGGTTGAATCTAAAGCTGAATTCTATACTTCTTGCTAGGATGGGGTTTGCGGGTGAGGTAGAACTTGGTGGTTGTAAAAAAAAAAAAGCACATGAGTGCTAGTTCCATTACCCTCGTATTAAAAGAACAAAATAAAATAAATAAAAATAAAGTTAGAGCCTTGGGCTCATGATTTTCTTCTTTGAACACTCAGACAGCAACTATTGTCGTCTGTCATATGAGTGGAAATATGTCCCACTGCCGTTAAGTGCCTGACATGTTAGGCCCAGCGCATCCCACTTTAGTGCTGGAGAGAATTGTTATTTTTCAAGTATTTCTGGAGAGAAAAAAGGCAAGAAAATGGACTAAGAGGGCAGACAATAGACAAGAAGGAGGCGACAGGAAGAAAAGAAAGAAGACAAAAAGAGGGATAGAAAAGAGATTTCCTCGCAAAGAATTTTCAGAAGATGGGGATGCTGTTTATACTGACAGACCCTCGGCATTCCCCCCTCCCCCCCCCCTCCATGGGGGAGCTCGTAAATCTGACTGTCATACAGGCACCGCTTCAAGGGACTAAGGCACCGCTTCAAGGGGATTTTTCTCCTGGAGTTATCAACACCGATTCCATTCCCCTTCAAATCCTTCGAAAGAGACTATAGTCACGTCCCATGTTCAAACGCACGCTGAACATCTTGCACACATGTTAAAACCTGTTACACTTTTCAGAATAGTATGCCATCGAGTGTCAATGGGAACTGATAATAAAATATTAAATAAAAACGTATGTACACTGGTGTCGTATTCAGACATTATCCCCGAAGTCGGAATGCGGCTAACCTAATGGTGCGCAAGATTGTCGCATATGCAAAATCTCACGAGCCAAAGAATAGAAAAAATACTTTTAGCTAAGTATGGGGAGAGTATATGTACGCTCTCTCTGTCTCTGTCTCTCTCTGTATCTGTCTGTTTATCTATCTGTCTGTCTGTCTTCTCTCTCTCTCTCTCTCTCTTCTCTCCTTCTCTCTCTCTCTCTCTCTCTCTTCTTCCTCTCTCTCCTCTCTCTCTCTCTCCTCTCTTCTCTTCTTCTCTTTCGCTCTTCTTCGCTCTCTCTCTCTCTTCAAGCACTGACCTCTGTTTATTTCATGCACATGTTAGTACTCTCAGGGATTTTAAACATCTTCTTTATAATTCATGAACGGTCACTTTTCTTTTAGACTTTCAGCAGCTTAACTCAACATCTTGATTTATACTTATGCAAACTATTGCGTCTACACACACACATACACACACGTACACACACACACATACATACACACGCACGCACGCACGCACGCACACACACAACTATCAACACACACGAGCTTGCACGCTTAAATACATGTGCACATGCATGGACACTTACATGCATATGCACGCGCACACACACGTACTGAAGCGTGTGTGTTTATGTGTGTGTGTGAGTGTGTGTTTTTGAGTGTGTGTGAGTGATTGCGTGTGCATGCGTGCATGTGTGTGTGTGAGTGCGCAAGCACATGCATGTGAACGTGCATTAATGGATGGTTTGTGTGTGTGTGTGTGTGTGTGTGTGTGTGTGTGTGTGTGTGTGTGTGCTTGTGTGTGTTTGTGCGTGTGCGTGTGTAGAGGGAGGGGGTACGTATACATGCGCACGAGCTAGTAGCTTGCAAGGGAGCAACCCTGTATATAATGACTGAAAAGCAAATCAACTGTACAATTTGTGGTATACCCCCCCCCCCTTCACACACACATACACACAACACACACATACGTGCGCACGCACGCACGCACGCACATACACACACACACACACACACACACACACACACACACACACACACACACACACACACACACACACACACACCACACAACACACACAACAGAGTAACGGCACTAGCGGCATATTGGTAGTCAAGGATCAAAAAGCCATTGACCTCTCATTCATTTTGCAGCCACCCAGGGTCCAGCAGTCCATAGCAGCTGACCAGCGGTAATCCCCGTTATCTGCAGCTAATTTATCTGCCTGTCTGCCCGCTTGCTCTGCTCATTAATTATATGCAGCTAGCTGTTGCTGGCCAGAAGGTCAGTGTATCCATGTTTAGGTGGCATGAGGCTCATAACATGAAGACTGCCTCCACAGCTTAGTTTTGTTTTTCCTGCGACATTGGCCACAGTTTTGCATCACTAAACATATCTGGGAATCACTGTAAGTGCACAATAGATGATAATTTTGCATCTACGACTGTACTTTGCCATTAAAAAAAGGTAAAACGTAAAGGTGTGCCATAACCTATGTGGTCGTAGGGTAGCGAGGCAGCATAGATCTCAGTTTCTCCGGGACCAGCATATTGAGGGCGGCGCCCATCTCCCCTCCCTCGCTGCTTCACCTTCCCTGACCCTGAAGAGTGCAGGTATCCACTGACAGCTGGGAGAACTGGGAGACTGTACTGAAGCCGGGGCGCACAAACGGTCACCTATCCAATTGGTAACCACGCTCAATGCTGCTTAACTTGGCTGGGGGACAGCGAGTGCTCTGACCACTGAGATAATCCGTCCCCATACACTACAACACATTTCAAAACAGGCTGATATTTTCATGTAGGCCAGAACACTTTGCTCACAGCAGTAATTGAGATATTTTTTGGCGTAGGCCAGACCAGAGTCTGATAAAATCCCTGCGTATGATTCTTATGGGATTGGAACCTGCGACCACAGTGCCTGGTGTGCTTTTAAAAACCTAACAAACTCAGGTTTTCATGTATAAAAAGTCAGTTTTCCACTACGTTAATTACACAGATATTTTACACAAATTTGGACATATTCCCAAGTCATGATAGGGCTACCTTAATTTGGGTAAAAACATAAAAAAATCTCACCATTGGTCAACCTCAGAGCTGTAGCCAAGGCACATAAACAATAATCAACCAAACACCAGCCAAACAAACAAAATAAAGCTATGTCTCATATACTCCTGCCTTCATCTATATAATTTTCATTGTTCCTTTAAAAGTTCCACCACAACAGCAGTGGCACTGGGAGTGGACTCTCTCCCTCCTCTCTCTCTCTTCTCATCTCTCCTCTCTCTCTCTCTCTCTCTCTCTCTCTCCTCTCTCTCTCCTCTTCTCTCTCTCTCTCTCTCTCTCTCCTCTTCTCCTCTCTCTCTCTCTGGAAGTATGTGCTGCTAACGAAGCTTTTATGGCAGTGTGACGGCAGTCTTCTTCAGCTCTGCCCATTAACCCTGTGTCTTGATGGGGCAGTGGGGATTTCGGGTTGACATTATGACCCTCCTCCTCCTTCCTTCCTTCCTTCCTTCCTTCCTTCCTTCCTTCTTCTTTCCCTTTCCTTTTTTTATTGCTCTCTGTCCTTCTTCTTCTCTCTGTGTTATTGCTTGGTGGGGTATTGATCAATGCATAAAGCAGTATATTCTTTGCAGACCTGCTCAGGGGATTTTCTTGCCTTTGTTTGTGTTTGGGCCATGTTTTCTTTTGTCCTTTCCGGTGGTGACTGTGTGATTTGACTGTAAATATGAGCATGTTTTCTTTTAAATGCGTGTGTGGATTTTTTCTTGAGGCTGTTGTATCAGTGCCGTGTGCAATGTTGACTGGAGGCAGATGTATATATAAGTTGTTGTGGTTGCTGGTGTTGTTTTTTTCTGTTGTTTTTTGTTGCTGCTCTTGTTCTTGTTCTTGTTCTTGTTCTTGTTCTTCTTCTTCTTCTTGATCAAAACAGAACAAAATTTTGTTACCTTACCATTCAGACTGCTGTTAGTTTTTTATGGTGTAACAACTTTTTTCTTTGTAAAGGCTATGTTATTCGTGAAAAGTTGAAAGGTATATCACCTTTTTCTTATTTTTTTGTTGTATTATTCATTTTTATGTATTTATTTATCCATTCCTTTTTCATTCTTTTTATCGAGATAATGGACTAAGCATCATATAGTTTTAATCCATCCACTGTATGCATTTGTCATTTTGTCATCTGTTCGCACTGCACACACACAATCTTTCGAAAGGGTACGTTTTAGACGTGTATGCAAGCTTTCTCGTGCGTGTAGCACAGGACTTCAGTTATAGTCTCATCAAGACTTTAAGGGATGAGCCAGATGTTAAATCGAGGAAATTCTCCTTAATTTGCATAATATTAATAATATAATATACATAATTAATTAATAATAATAATAATATTATAATATACATATTAATACTATTAATAATAATAAATGGAATTATATAGCCTTATACTTGCAAAAACAAATCAATGCCTGCATTTAACAATTCTTGCACATGCAGCCTTCACATTTAGATTTTTAACGAGTCATACACACACAACACACCACACACACACAACACACACACAACACACTGACCCACACACCACCACACACACACACAAACACACACCACACACACACCACACAACCACTACATACATATCAACATACAACATTTACTACATACATGACATAATAAGAGTTAACCTTGCGGTGTGATAGTCGGTGTTAGCAGGCAAGAACAGGATAGGAAAGTCTTAGCTTTGAATAATGTGTCTTTAGGCTGATTAATGTTCAAAAGGTAGGCTTTTCGAAGGAGAGGGGAATCGTTCAGATCACTGACCAGAACGAGAGCGCGACGGCGACGTGATGATGAATTTAGTATTTGTAAGCGCAGTATCTGCCAGCGGAGAGAACGAGAAGATGTACGGTAAAGACTCTCTTGAACAGGATTCGAACTCGGGTCGTCAGATTGCGAGCACAGTGCTCTAACCACTAGGCTATCCCG
>CM060316.1:5050364-5052864 GCA_030674155.1 Stramonita haemastoma | reverse complement strand
GATGACTTTTATGCAACAGCAGTCACTGTTAAAGTAAACAAGCAAACTGATTTAAATGTAGTATCTGTTTATTATCCTAAGGGTCCTAAAGCAGAGAATACTGATTGGATTAAACATATTGATCTGATAAGTAAAAAATGGATAGTTCTTGGAGATTTTAATGCACACGCTCCATTTTGGGAACCGAATTGTTGCAATGTGACCTGTAATAGATTAATAGAAAATATTATTGATTCAAAACTTATTCTCCTAAATGATGGTAGTATAACAAGATTACCTGACATTGCAAGCCATAAACCATCATCAATTGATTTATCTTTAATATCGCCTGAATTAGGAGTTAATGTAGTCTGGCATACCTATGATGACACATTAGGAAGTGACCATTTTCCTATAATACTACGGTTAAAAGAAACTATGGTTAAAAAAGAAGCCAAGACTGACGATATAATCCCTAAATTTGTTTATAACCGTGCTAATTGGGATCTATATCAGTCCATATTATCTAATATAAACTGTTCATATCTTATAGATGAAAGTATCGATTCGTCATATAACAAATTTTGCAAAGCTATTTTACAGGCAGCAGAAAAATCTATTCCCAAATGCAAAATGAGGCAAGACTGGAAGTACTGTGGGAATGTGTGGTGGAATAATGAATGTGAGGAAGCAGTCTGCCTTAAAAAATTAGCTTTTAAAAAATGGTTGCGAGACAGATCGGAAGTAAACTTCATTAATATGAAATGTGCTAAAAATCATAGTAACAGAGTTGTGGCTCTAGCCAAGAAAACTTATTTTTCAAACTTTTGTAGGGATGAAATATCTGAATCTAAAGATTTACACAAAGTTTGGAAAAAAGTTAAAAAAATGAAAAATGGAAACATTTTGCCTGTCTTTCCGATAAAACTCCATAATAATGAAATGCCTTCCTCCTTAGATAAAGCTGAAGCCTTTGTGAAAACCTTTTCAGATAACAACACCCTGTCAAATCTGAATCAAACTGTCAGAGGCTTCAGAGAGACAGAAGAAAGAAAAGATGAATATAAAGATCCGGTTTCCAAACAAGATTACTTTTTGAATTCTTCTATTACTTTTAAAGAATTTAACGAAGCTTTAGAATCATTCTCTTCAAATTACAGTGCTGTGGGCATTGATGGCATTTCATACCAATTATTACAGCACTTGCCTTTAAAATGGAAGGAATTACTACATTCATTTTACCAAAAATGTTGGTTAAATGGGACTCTCCCTACCCTCTGGAAGAGGTCAATTGTAATACCAGTTCCAAAAAAGGGCAAACCTAGATCATGTATTAATAATTACAGACCAATAGCATTAACTTCGCAAGTAGGAAAAGTTTTAGAAAAAATTGTGCAAAGACGCCTTTTGTATTTCTGTGAAAAGGAAAATATCATTCCCGTGAATCAGGCTGGGTTCAGAAAAGGTCGCTGTACGACAGAACATCTAGTGAAGCTGACAAGTCATATCAAATACCAGTTTGCACACAGAAAAAGCACACTTGCCACTTTCTTTGACATTAGTAAAGCTTATGATAGTGTATGGCATGCTAGATTATTATACAAACTGAAACTGATTGGAGTTAATGGTGAAATGTTTCAATATTTTAAGAGTTTCCTATCGGAAAGATCGATGTGTGCAAGAGTAGGTTCAGTGTATTCTTCTTTCAAAAGTATTGATATTGGTATTCCTCAGGGGTCGATAATAGCTCCTATATTGTTTTCGATTCTTATTCATGACCTCCCAAAAGTTTTGTCAAACAATATAAATCTTGCACAATATGCTGATGATATTGCAATTTGGATGAATACAAGCATTAGGAAACATACGTCTAAAAGAATTATAAATCATATCAGCAAAATCTATCAATTAGAAATAGATAAATTAGATATTTATATGAAAGAAAATGGTCTTTCTCTTTCAGGAGAAAAAACTAAATTAATGCTATTTCTTAATGGTGAAAACCCTAGTTGTTTACCAGCATTACACATAAATGGGGAAACCTTGAAATATTCACAAAATGTTAAGTTTCTGGGTGTTCATTTAAACCCCAAATTAAATTGGAGATTCTACATTGAGAATCTAGTAAACAAAGCAAGGAAACGATTAAACCTTCTCAAAATTATTGCTGTTCAGCCATGGGGTCAGGACACTAAGACTCTCCTTCACTTAGCAACTAGTCTAGTCAGATCAACGTTGGTTTATGGGCAGGAGGTTTACTATTCAGCTCTGCCTTTTTTATTGAAAAAGTTGCAAAGCATTGATAGTAAATCAATTAAACTAGCTCTGGGAGTTCCAGTGCACACAAATACACTGAATACATACAGAGAAGCTAATTTACTTTGTCTATCAGATCATCGCCATTTATCTGTAGCTAAATTTGTTACAAGAAGTCTTTCAGCATCAAACTCATTAAAAACTGAAGTACTTATTGATTCAGTCAAGGATTATCCTAAGCGGGCCCAACATATCTCATCACTTT
>CM060316.1:5040364-5045364 GCA_030674155.1 Stramonita haemastoma | reverse complement strand
TCGAGAAAAAGTGAAGGGAAGAGGGAGGGGGAAGAAGAGCAAAAGTAGTAGCCACCGAACGACAAAAACCAAGTCTGCTACTATCAATTTATTCTGTAACTTTTGGATGCAGCACTGAACATCAAACAATGCATGAAGTAGAAAGGGGATGGGTAGATGACATAAAGGGAGGAAGCAGCTATGTAATAATATATATATATATATATAGATATATATATATATAGATATATATATAGATATGTATATAGATATATGTATATGTATATACAGATATAGATATATATGTATAAAGATTTTTTTTTCAAACTTTTTTTTTCATTTTTTGTTACATATTTATACAAAATGAAAAAAACATATAAACGGTTTTATTAACAGTGAAAGAGCAAAAAAAAACAACAACAACAACAACAACAACAACAATAATAATAATAATAATAATAATAATAATAATAATAATAATAATAATAATAATGATAATAATAATAATAATAATAATAATAATAATAATAATAATAATAATAATGATGATAAAATAAAAAAATAAAGAAAGTAAGAAATTTAGAAAAAAAGAGAGAAACAAACAAAGAGAGAGAGAGAGAGAGAGAGAGAGAGAGAGAGAGAGAGAGAGAGAGAGAGAGAGAGAGAGAGAGATCTCATTGGGATATAGAGTTCAGGAGAGTCAAAACATATGTTGGTTGATTTATATATACACATATACATACATATAATTTATTTACACCCATATATATACACACATATACATCAAAACAAAATCAGGTGTGCATGTGTATGTTTAGTATTAGTCTTTTTTTAAAAACTTTTTATTTATTTATCTATTTTATTTTATTTATCTATTTTTGTGTGTGTGCGTTGGGCCTCCACTGGAGGGGTATTGTATGAGAGTGTAATTTACAAATGCTGACGGCTTTAACCACTGTTATCAACCAAAGGTTGATATGGAATCCATTTAGTAATAAACTTATTATGAGAACAATTTTTACGAGAAATATATTCCTCAGTACGATATCTGTATCTTAATGTATTAATAAATGCATGAAGTACAGGTCGACTATTATTCAATTTACAATGGTATATGTATTGTTTGGCCACCAGAAGAACAAAATAAAAACTGTCATCAATATTTATATTTCTGTCATACCCTAGTATAGCCAGGCACTCTGTTAAATGCAGATTGTGAACGTTATGACATTTTTCATTCATCACTTCAGTAAGTGCCTGCCCAAAACTCTGTACATCTGTGCACTGCCAAAACATATATATATATATATATATATATATAGAGAGAGAGAGAGAGAGAGAGAGAGAAGAGAGAGAGAGAGAGAGAGAGAGAGGGAGACAGAGACAGACAGACACACACACACACACACACACACACACACAAAAACAGTCACACAGACTAGACTAGACACACAGGCATACAGATAAACAGACAGACAGACAGACAAAGACACAGACAAATACAAATCATTCAAACTCTGAAATCTATTCCTCTGTCAACGGTTTAAGCCGATGGAATAAAGATGGTAAACTCCAAAAAATATTGCTCTCTTGAGAGAGAGAGAGAAACTCGAAAACTTGTGGAAGAGAATCATAGTCCGCCACAGACTAACTTTACACAGAGGGGTCATTTCATTCTCCTGCACCGGTGAACAAACAGGCCAAAGTTTCCTCTCGTCAACTAATATTGCGAGTGAGCATTCGTGACTTCTGAGGAAAAAGCTATGACAGTCTACATCTGTGTTTGTGCTCCTCTTTCTCTCTGTCTCTGTTCCTGTGTCTGTTATCTGGTTGTCTAGCTGTTTGTCTCCCTTTTTTTTTTTTTTTTTTTTTTTACTGTGGTCTGTCTGTTTGTCTGTATGTCTGCTATATTATTGTCTATGTCCTCTCTGACACTTAATATGCACACTCATAATCAAACCTATAATCACACACACATACACACATGCCTGCGCGCACACGCACACACACACAATTTTTGTCTAATATAACGTAATGGGAAAAAACGTTAAATCAAAGAACACACATACACATACATACACACACATGCGTGCACGCACGCACGCACGCACACGCACATACACAGAGGTATACCCATCTGGGCGCACACGTGCGTCTGCACGCACCTACAGACGTACACACATACACAAATGCATACATGCATATACGTACGTGCGTGCACACACACGCACTCATGCACATGCCTACCTTATACACACAAGTGTGTGTGCGCCCGCACATACACATATACAGACAAATACAGACAAATACAGATACACAACACACACACACACACACACACACACACACACACACACACACACACACACACACACACACACACACACACATACATACATACATACACACACAAGCGAGACGTGGTCAAGATAGCCTGGTCTCATGCAGTTTATACCGATTCGCTGTGGTGGAGTTTTTGTCCGGTTAATCTACAGCTTTGTGCCCTCCTTGCAATGTTCATTTGCTAATAGCTTCCTGCTTTATGCAAGACTAACCGAAGCCGTGGGATTTGTTTATAATGTGGCGCTGACAAGTCACGTTCTCTGCCTCACTTGTTATTCCCCATACCAAAAAAAACCCGAACCACTTGGTGAATAGCTTTGAGATTTGTTTCTATATTTTATTTTTGTTTTTTACTTTAAGCATCCTAATGACTCACACCTACTACCATGATTTCTCTGAAATGGATAGAGCAAAATCCCAGAGGATTTCAAGGAGCGATATGGTTTGCCTTTATTTTCACTTTTTTGTTTTTGTTTAGCAAAACAGTTCACAACAGCTTATTGGAAATCAACGTGGTTGTTTTTTCTCTCTGAAGTCAGAAAAGTACTTGAAACATAGACCCGTTTAATCATATATTTAATCGCGCCTATATCCTATAATATTGAAGAAAATCTTAGGTCTGGTCTACATAATTTGACATGTTAAATTGACAAAGATACAGAAATTTCTATCTGCTACATTCCACTGTGATTTGAACCCGAAACCTGGCAAATCAGAAACATGATGATCAGAAAGAATACCACCTTATCTTCAAGTCTATTGTGCACAACCCGCCCCAGAGGTTCAGGTTGTTAGGAAGACCAGGGAGTGGCGGCAACAAAAGTGGAATGAAGCTAAAAACAAAATTAGGGGCAAAGCTATCATCACCTGTTCCTTTGTGGCCAGTGTCTGGCAGTTTGAATTTTTTACAATATCTGTTTCATTCCTGCCTTCAGGCGATCACCAAGCTCATCAGCCATCTTCACCACACACTGCACAAATTACCAGGGACACCTGAAGGCGCAGAACGTTTGAATCTTTTTTCTTTTCCTTGAAGGACGCGCTTTACATTCCTTATCTTGGTCTTTTCTGGATGCTTTGGGGAGGGCAGGGAGGGAGGTGTCGGGATTGCCATTTCATTGAAATAATGAACTGAGTTTGTCTTTTTATTCTCTTCCTCCCCTTCCCTTCCTATCTCATCATATGTTGTGTTCTTTTTATTGTCGTATCCATATTTTATTACATGCTTGCCTGCTTACCCGCACTCTTGCGTATTTCACACACACACACACACACACACACACACACACACACACACACACACACACACACACACACACACACACACACACACACACACACACACATAGACAAGACAGACATACACACAGATACACACAGAGGCAGAGAGAGATTGCGTGTTTCAGGGCACCATTTTATCAGCAAAATGTCCCACACTCCATACGTACACACCCACACAGTCACACGCCTCCATCAATGCAGTGCGGCACCAAAACACTTCCCATTGATCTCCACAAGTGTTCAGTCTGAGAAACTTGTGAAGAACCCCGAACTAGAGCCATCTTCTGTAGCATGTCTGCACCATTAGAGCTGTCGCTGTGGGCTCTTTCATCTGCAACCGTTTTCCTGGAATCAGGATGCAAGCATCAGGTCTGGCACTTAACATGCAAAGACACTTTTTTCCTGATTATTACAGCTTGACTATTGATAAATAAAAATAATGATGGTGAAGATGCTTTTGAAGTAAGGCAAAATTCCGACAACTTGAGAAGGCTGCGCTCCATAATTTTAGGGATAGCCTAGTGGTTAGAGCGTTGCGCTCAGCGATTTGCCGACCCGAGTTCAAGTCCCCACCAAGACGCCTATTCGAGGGTATTTTTCCCTTGAAGTTAGCATCAGTACTGTGTACACTCCCTCGAAAGCCCTTCGGATAAAACTATATTCACTTCCTACTTGTCAAGTCCCCAGTGGCAATTGTGCCGGTAAGAGCACCTGCTTTCCCCAAATCAAAGTTAAGCAGCATCGAGCGTGGTTAACAGTTGTATAGGTAACCGTTTCCACGCCTTGACTTCAGTACAGTCCCCCCAATTCACCCAGCTGTAAATGGGTACCTGCCCTCTTTAGGGTCAGGGAAAGTAAAGCAGTGAGGGAGAGGAGATGGGCGCTCTGATGCCTTGCCCCCTACGACCACATAGGTTGTGGGACACCTTTACCCTTATATAGATGTGACGGGGCGGTAATTAGATTACTTCCCATGCGATCAGAACTGCCAATCTCAGCGTCGTGGATCTAAATTTAGATCCACACCTGTGAATTGTGCGACGTTCTGTATCGTTGGGGGGTGATCGAAAGCCGTCCTCTGCATGCCTTTGGCCTGTAGCAGTAAAATGTAGTATTTATGCAGCCTCTCGAGAAGTTGTACAGAGTCGCGGCAGATCAAATATCTGCACTCTGTAACACTGTACAGAGATTGTGTAAACTACATTTCACCATGAAGTCGAAAGTGTAAGCAAAGAGGAATTTTCGACCACTACCCAAGGATACAGAGCATCACAGTACACAGGTGTGTCTCTAAATAGAAATACGTCGCTGCAATTGTAGCGCTCCGATCACATGGGAGATAATCTTACTTACCACCCCATTACATATACACAATATATACTGCACATAAATACACA
>CM060316.1:5032864-5035364 GCA_030674155.1 Stramonita haemastoma | reverse complement strand
GAGACATAGTGAAAGACACACCCACCCACACACAGAGAAAGAGATACAAGCAGACAGGCACAATGACCCAAACAGGCACAGACGTAACAGATATTTCAAGAGAATAAAAACAAACACCAAACTACGCAGCACCATCAGACGGGAAAGAAGCACGGTACAGTAAGAGAAGACAGGAGGATCCAGAACATCCTGACCATCCCCCTCTTAGGACAAAACTCAGCCAGTCACGTACAGTCCAAGACAATGAAACTCCAACCAGACTGAAGTACAATTCACCTGGCTGACTGAACCCTGTCTGGGACTAAAGAGAGTACAACGTACGATCCACTGTCTCCATAGAGTAGGGGCTGTACGCAAGGCCCCCAATGCTTGTGTGTGGTGTTCTTGTCTCTGTTTGTGTTGTGTTTTCTCTCTTCTCTGTCTCTGTCTGTCTGTCTGTCTGTCTGTCGTCTGTCTTCTTTTTCTGTCTGTCTCTGTCTGTTTCTCTCTCTCGCTCTCTCTTTCTCTTCTCTCTCTCTCTCTTCTCCGTCTCTCTCTCTCTTCTCTCTTTCTCTCTCTCTTCTCTTCTCTTTCTCTTCTTTCTTTCTTTCTTTCTTTCTTTCTTTCTTTCTTTCTTTCTTTCTTTCTTCTGTCTCTCTGTCTCTTCTCTCTTTCCTGTTCTCTCTGTCTCTGTCTCTCTCCCTCTGTGTCTCTTTCTGTCTCTCCGTCTGTCTTCACATCTCTGCCTCTGTCTCTTTCTCTCTGTCTCTCTATCTCTGTGTCTGTCTCTGTGTCTCCGTCTGTCTGTCTATCTGCTTTTGTCTGTCTGTCTGTCTGTCTGTCTGTCTGTCTTTTCTGTCTGTCTCTGTCGTCTGTCGTCTTCTGTCTGTCTTCTCTCTCTCTCTCTCTCTCTCTCTCTCTCTCTCTCTCTCTCTCTCTCTCTCTCTCTCTCTCTCTCTCTCTCTCTCTCTCTCTCTGAGTTCTACTGATCTCCTGTAGCCTCCCAGACCCCTGATCTCGTTAAATTGGCAATGTAGGATGTCTGGTGGTCTGCCTCTTTTTTTCATTGTGCCCTCAACCTTACCTTGGAGAACATCAGACGTGTGTGGGTGTGTTTCTGTTTGCATGACCAACGTTGTCTCGTCTGCGCTGATCAATTCAGCCAACATTTTGCCTTTGCAATTGTAATGAGAGTTAATCAAGAATGCTTTCATTTGTTTTTTTGTGACCATTTGACTCTAAGAAATACCGTGCCGACAAAGTACAAAGAAGTGCAGGAACATATAGCGACTTTGACACTATGCGTCTTAACATGGTTTTAGATTCTAAACTTTTTTCTTGCTGTGTTTCAGGCTCTCAATTATCTATAGAAAATTAAGTTTTGTCCCTGTAAAAATATACCTACTTGCTTTTATGTTACTTTTTGAATTTGTCTTTATCTAATTCAACTCATTAGCAATTGATTCTTTAGCATTATTCTAACTCATGATTTTTAGCAATTTATAACGAATAAAATATGGTCATAAAATGTTTTTCATGTTCATAAACTGTTTATAAATGATAATAATATTATATTTTTAATGAATAGGGACGTGATCCATAAAATAAATTATTTTGGCGTTAGAGAGGGGGGTGGGGGGGAAAAGAGAGAAGAAAGAAAGAAAAAGAAAGAAAGAAAAGAAAAAAAAAAAGAAAGAAGGAAGGAAGAAAGAAAAAGAAAGAAAGAAAGAGAAAGAAAGAAAAGAGAAAGAAGAAGAAGAGAAGAAAAAAAGAAAGAGAAAAGAAAGAAAGAAAGAAAGAAAAGAAAGAAAGACAAGACAAGACAGACAGACAGAAAGACAGAGAGAGACAGACCAACGACAAGACAAGAAAAAAACAAGTCAAGACAAGACAGAGTCGCACGATTCAAAAAGGGAGATCTGTAAAACGTGCAGGATTTGGCCAGGTGCAATAGCGTGAGGGTGCATGAGGCAGGGTGTGGGGAGGTGGATGACTGAATTAGTTATGTCGGCACCTGACCTACAGCACCTCTGCCACCACACGACGATAAGACCAATGTACCGTCACAGGGAATGGAACACAGACAGAAAGACAGGCAGACAAAGAGACAGACTGACACACATGCAAGCAGGCAGGCAGTCAGACTGCCAGGGAGGCAGGCAAACAGACAGGAAGACAGACAGACAGACATGCAGACAGGCAGGCAGGCAGACAGACACACAGACAGGAAGACAGACAGAGGGACAGCGGTTGGCTGGATTGGCAGACGAAACGGGCAGACAAAAGCATGGACACAGGAAGACATAGACATCGTCTGAGAAATTAATGTCATGGTAAAGCTAGCAAGCAGGCAAGCAAGTAGGCACACACACACACACACATACACACGCACACACACGCACGCACGCACACACACACATACACACACGTGCACGCGCGTGCGCACACGCATGCATGCATGCACGCACGCGCGCACACATACATACATCACATACATACATACATACATACATACATACAT
>CM060316.1:5020364-5027864 GCA_030674155.1 Stramonita haemastoma | reverse complement strand
TTTATTTATACCACATTAAGTTACAACAGTTTTCTTTGTGTGCAATTTGGATTGCTTTCCCTGGGGAGAGCACGTCTCCAAAAGAGCAGCATCACCCATTATTTTCGTTTCTTTTTCTGTCTGCAACTATATGTGTTTCCCTGTCAGCGTGGTTTTTTTCTACAGAATTTTGTCAGGGACAAATCTCTTGTTCCTGTGGGTACTTTAACGTGCGATAAATAATTTGGTGTAACACACGGGACCTCAGTTTATCGTCTCATCCGAAAGATTAGCATCAAGACCACCATTTATGGTCTAATAGATGGTGGAAAAGTTTTGGACCCAAACGGGGATCAAACCACCGCACACTTATGACCCAGACTTTTCGCTTGCTAGGTAGGCGCGTTACCTCTAGACCACCAATCCACTTGAGGGTATACAGGATATTGTTATGTCATCCATCCCATGTTAACCCACCTTAATGGTGGGAAGAGAAGGTCGCATATACATAATTCATCATTGGTGGAGTTCTAAATGAAGAAGGGAAATAGATAAACAAATGAAAGTAGGCACACATTCACACAGACAAAAGAATGAGTGATACTATAATTATTGCGCCAATGCTTTTTCTCCAGTGTAAAAGCTTGGATTTTGTACCGCGGAACGTGTTCTCACCATAAACGCTATAACTATGATGCAACACAATAATGGGAGAGCGTAATATGGATGAATGAGAAAGTGCACCCACTTACTGCGGTAGAGAAAAAGGTTAGGATGAATGAGTAGATTCAGCCATCATTATTTTGTCCCGTAGTGGTCTGTCTGTCTGTCTGCTGAAGTGTCTTTCTGTCTGCCAGCTGTGTTAGTTTGTCTGCCATTGTTAACTAAAGCATCAACGTATGTGTGTGTACATAATTGTGTGTGTATGTATGTGTGGGTGTGTCTAAATGTGTACATGTGCATAGTAAGGGTGTGCGTGTGCATGTGTGTGATGCATGTGTGTGGCATGTGTGTACGTTTGTGTGCTTGCATGTATGCACGTGCACATATACCCGCGTGCAACCGTACCAAACACAAAAACACACAAACACACCCCCAAACACGTACACGTATTGCCTACAAACAGCTGACTTCTAAACAACATCCCATTCCCTTTCACCAAGACACACAAGGGTGAATACCAGACGAGGACAGAATCGCCATAAATTCCCGCCTCGGTCCCACAGCAAAGACAGGACAAGGGAAACAGATTGCCTCTGAGCTGTGCTGTCTCCTGGAGTCAATTACAGTCAGTGTGCTTGAGGAACAGCTTGCAGAGGGGATCCAGGCCATCTGGAAAAAATGGAAAGGGAACAAACGAGGAGGGACAGAGGGGAGATGGGATCAGAAAGAGAAGGAAGACGAAGAAGAGAGAGACTGTGTTGAGAAACACTCCAAGTGCGTGTCTTGCTCTATGGAAGAGTGTGTCTACTTGGTGTAATGGAAAAAGGTTGTGCCTTGGTTTGTCTAGTGGTCTCATGGTGACACACTGCCTGTCTATAAACAGGAAGTCCTGGGTTCAAACCATGCCGAAATTGGATGTGCTGGGCCTGACTTGTCAGGTACTTAACAGCAGTGCGAGGCATTTCAATAATAATAGTAGTAGATGGAATTTATATCGCGCTATATCTTTAAAAGCATAACATCGGCTTCTGTCTGTGCGTTTAAAGAACAAGAAGAAATCATGTCCATGCTGTTTTTTTTCTCCGTCTGCTAGACTTTGGGTATAGATTTATAGTGAAAAGAGGATTCATTCTTTCGGTGAAGCAAGTTCCCATAAAGACAGGCTTGGGGTTTTGGGACATGGTTGGTTCTTGTTCTGTGATGATCTGTTTTCCTTTGGAGTGCAATCTTAATTTCATGCAGAGAAATATAAATAAATCATGAACGTTCTGAATGTCATGTACTAATGCTAATTTGTCTCATGTCGAATGCTAATATTAAAGTTATTTTAAGATGAAGCCCATTGCATGAAACTAAAGGCTGTACAGTTCTATTCTATCGGTAAGCTAAAAGCTTCTTTTAAGGTTATGTTTGGTCACAGTGATGGTCGATGTGCTAAATATTCAATTAACTTAATTCCCCGACGTCAAAATACGGATACCTTAATGGTAAGTAAAAATGGCTGCAACACAAAATTGCACCTTTGTTGAACTTGGAGCACAAGTTGCAGAACCAAAAAGAAGAATCATGAACGTTAAATCATCTTAGTGAGCACAATGTACATTAGAGATGTGTAAGAAAACAATGACAACACAAGAGTAGTCTTTACCAGACGTACAAGCAGCAAAATACGCTGAAATAGAGAAATGTCCATACAGAGAGAACGATGGTTATCACCATACTATGCCAATGCATTTTTATCATAGACAAGAAGCTATATCTTTTGCATAGATAGCCAGTGTCATATTATGTAAATGCTGACAATACAATACGATACAATATATATGGATGAAAAGTAAAAAGTGCCACCACCTAAGGAACAATAGAAAAGGTTACAATAATGACAACATTGTGGCTGGTCATTTATCCTTTGTCTTCAGTATCTGGGGACGGGATAGCTCAGTGGTCAGAGCCTCGCTTTCCCCAAGTAAGGTTAAGCAGCATGAGTGTGGTTACCAACTGGATGGTTACCGTTTGCGCGCCTTGGCTTCAGTACAGTCCCCCATTCACCCAGCTGTAAATGGGTACCTGCATCTATAGGGTCAGGAAGGAAAAGCAGCGAGGGAGAGGAGATGGGGGCCACCCTCAATATGCTGGCCCCTAGAGAAGCTGAGATCTCTGATGTCTCGCTCCCTATGACCACATAAGTTATGGGACACCTTTACTTTTACCTTCAGTATCTGGATGTTCACTCCTGTGTCGTTTCATCTCTCAGCCGTGGTAATCTTCCTTTCTCATTTTCAACATTGTGCAGAAGCTTGCGTGGGTACAACAGTGTGTATGTGTGTGTGTGTGTGTGTGTGTGTGTGTGTGTGTGCGTGGTGCGTGCGTTGTGTGCGTGCGTGGTGCGTGGTGCGTTGTGTGTGTATGTGTGTGTGTGTGGTGTGTGTGGTGTGTGTAGTGCCCATGAATATGTTTTCTTTCTTACTCCAAAAATGGACATTACCATGGGCAGGATTCTATTTGCCACGGTTTCTTCAGTACATTAAAAATAAATAGGCATATATTACTGATGCACATGATATCTTGGCTCACAATTTTAATAAAAAGAAGTAAAACTATCTCGATCATCAGTCGTAGTGCTTGTCAAATGTGGGAAAACGAAACAAAAAGCTCAAATTATACTTTTTTTAAATGATTGTTTTTGTTACTAACTTTCTAGCTGATAGCATTGTTTATTAGTCATCAAATAAAAAACAAAAAGACCAACATATAAAATAAACAGATAAACAACTTTAAAAAAATCATTTGAAACTTTCTCTCAATGAAGCTAGCAGAGCCCAGTCTGTATCGACCCAGGCATGCACTTACTGTATTGCTCTGCTCCAGCTTTCTCCTGTCTCTTGTCAACTGTCTGTCGGTCTGGCGGGTTGGTTGGCTGGCTGGATGACTGGCTGGCTAGATGGCTGGCTTGCTGGTTGTCCATCTGTCTCTGTCTGTCTCTGTCTCATCTTTCATCAGTTCGTCATTCTGCCTATTTTCTGCCCTGTCTTTCTTTCTCTGCCTTAATGAATCTTTATCTTTGTCTGTCTCATCCCTCCTCTCCTCCTCCTCCTCATCTTTCTTCTCTTTCTCTGTCTCTCTCTTCTCTCTCTTTCTCGGGTTAGTGGTCAGAAATTGCGCTTACAATTTGACGACCCGGGTTCGATTCCCATTCGAGGGGATTTTTCCCCTGGAGTTAACATCAGTGCTGACTTCACTGTCCCCAAAAGTCCTTCGGATGAGACTATAAACCGAGGCCCCGTGTACGAATGCACGCAGAACATCTTGCGCACACGTTAAATGCTGTTCCACTTTTTGCAAGAGTATGCCACTGTGTGCTGGTGGGAAAACGCGACAAGACTTACAAAACTGCATACATTCAGGGAATGGATGTAAAGAAACACATGAGTGCTTATTCCATCATCCTCGATATAAAAGAATAAATAAATATATTTCTCTGTCTGTCTCTCTGTCTGTCTGTCTGTCTGTCTGTCTGTCTGTCTCTCCCTCCTCCCTCCTCTCTCTCTCTCTCTCTCTCTCTCTCTCTCTCTCTCTCTCTCTCTCTTCTTTCTCTCTCTCTCTCTCTGACGTCATTTTCTTCCTTTCCCTCTCCTCTTTGCAGATCACTTGGATTACTCTCTATTCCCTCTCTCCCCCGTCAAGCACACTGACTATAATTGACTCCAAGGGACAGGACAGCTTAGAGGCAATCTATTTTCCCTTGTCCTGTGCTTTGCTGTGAGACCAAGGCCTGGAATTACCTGATCTGTGGCCTGCTCTGGTATTTGTCTGTGACTGTTGGCAGCAGGAGGAAGAGGATTACTTGTTTAGGAATATGAGAAGTGTATGTGTGTGTGTGAATATGCGTGCGTGTGTGAGGGCATGTGTGAGTACGTGTCTGTGTGTGTGAGAGAGAGAGATGGAGGAGGGAGGAGAAAGAATAGACAAACACACAAATAGACAGAAAGACACATAGACAAACAGAGACAGGGAGACAGATATATAGACAGAAATTACACACACACACAGAGAAAGCCAAACAAACAGCAGTCAGACAGACAAGAAGAGACAGAGAGAGACAGAGAGAGAGAGACAGAGAGAGAGAGACAGAGATAGGGAGAGAGATAGGGAGAGAGAGAGAGAGAGAGAGAGAGAGAGAGAGAGAGAGAGAGAGAGAGAGAGAGAGAGAGAGAGAGAGAGAGAGAGAGAGAGAGAGAGAGAGAGAGAGAGAGAGAAATACACACACAGACACAGAGAAAGCCAAACAGATAAACAGTCAATCAGACAGGCGAGCAAACAGACTGGCAGGCCAAGATCAAAGCAATGAACTGCTGAAGAGGATTGAAGTCAGAACAGCTGATGAAATGGCCTCAACTTATTCCTCAATGGCTGAAGTGGTGAACAATTTTCTGTCTGGGGAAAGTGAAATTACATTTCACAGCTTGTCTGCTGTCTATGTGTGTGTGTGTGTGTGTGTGTGTGTGTGTGTGTGTGTGTGTGTGTGTGTGTGTGTGTGTGTGTAAGTGTAAGTGTAAGTGTAAGTGCAAGTGCAAGTGTGTGTGTGTGTTAATCAGTCAATCAGTCAGTCAGTTAGTCTGTGTAATCGTTTTATCCTCCACCTGTTATTTATTTTATTTTGTTTTATTTTATCTTCTATTTCATACCAATTAATGCTATGGCAGATTTTTCCACGTGAAATTCAGGCTGCTGTTCCTGGGTAGAGAGTGATGCCACAAGAACAGCGCCACCCATTCCTTTTTTTTCTTTGTCTACAACCATATTTGGATTCGAACCCGAGTCAGGAGATCACAAGCACATCACTCTGACCACAAGACTATCCCGTCCTCCACCTCCACCTCTGCCTATCCACTCTGGTGGTGTGTGTGTGTGTGTGTGTGTGTGTGTGTGTGTGTGTGTGTGTGTGTGTGTGTGTGTGTGTGTGTGTGTGTGTGTGTGTGTGTGTGTGTGTGTGTGTGTGTGTGTGTGTGTGTCGGTGTGTGTGTAGATGTGTGTGTGTGCGTAGTAATTTATGTGTGTACGTGCGTGTCTGCGTGCCTGTTCCTGTGTGTGTATGTGCATGCTTACATGGATGTATGTATGTATGTATGTATGTATGCATATTATATATATTATATTATATATATATATATATTATATGTATGTATATATATATATATAATATATATGTATTTGTGTAGGCGTGTGCGCCGCACGCGTGTAATTGAATTTCCACATGTTTGTGCTATACAAGAGGAACCCGGGAGGAACCCGAGAGGCTGTGAATGAATAAGTTTGCTGTCAGCAGTAAAAGACAGCTTCCATGGATAATGATTATCAGATAAAAACCTTCCTGGGCAAGTTGTTTTACAGGCATTTCCATAGGGCACTCACCTCCCTGCCTCTCCAGGTTCTCCCCTTAGGTGGATAAAGTGCTGCTTCGGTGGGAAAGAGGCAACACATTTGTCTAGAAATAATGGAAATTGCCGGCTCCGTTTTTTGAACCCCCCACCACTGTTGTGTTGTTGTGTGTGTGTGTGGTGTGTGTGTGTGTGTGTGTGTGTGTGTGTGTGTGTGTGTGTGTAGTGTGTGTGTGTGTGTTGTGTTGTAGTGTGTGTGGTGTGTGTGATGTGTGTGGTGAGTGTGTGTGCTGTGTGGATTTGTGTGTTGTGTGCAATTAGTGCTGATGCGTGCGTGCGCGATGCGGATCTGGTTTAAAAGGATCATCTGAGAGCTACACGTAGATTGGAGTAGAGCCAGAGCCTATGCTAGTTCCAGAAAAACAAATCCTCCAACGCAATGTCTGAGTAGCAAATTCTTCTGACTGCTAAGCGTTCCTTGGCGTAACATGCTGAGGGTGACTGGGACTATGCTCACTGTCTCAGACATCATATATGAGGATCGCTGTGAGATAGTAGATACTCACTTAATCAGAATTTTGTGTGTATTGAACATACGCATTTCGAAACATAAATACCTTGTTCAAACTGCTAGGCTATATCCACAGTCAGAATGTGGCTACTTCAGTGGTTGGCACACAACAGTAAAATGGTAAGGGTATAGGTGCTCCCATAATCTATGTGGTCCTAGGTGAGCGAGACATCAAAAACCTCAGTTTCTCCAGGGCCAGCATATTGAGGGCGCGCCCATCTCCTCTCCCTCGCTGCTTTACCTATCCTGACCCTAAAGGAGGCAGGTACCCATTGACAGCTGGGTGAATGGCGACTGTACTGAAGCCAAGGTGCGCAAACAGTCACCCATCCAGTCGGTAACCACTGCTCGATGCTGCTTAACCTTCGCTTAGGGAAAGCGAGTGTTCTGACCACTGAGCTATCCCGTCCTCCCCCCCCCCCCCCCCCAAAGTTACATCATTATGTAGAAATCCCACCACTGATGCATATTGGAAATCTAGCAGAGAATAGAAGAAAAAAACGCCAGGCAGAAAAAAAACACTAGGAAATCCTACATTTTTCCCTAATGCCATGTATGAGCGTCTCCCATGTCTACTGTTTGCTATACTGTACGGTAATGACTCTTCCTGTCCTGGATAAAGATAGGAGTATCAGCAAAGTCTCCAAACACTAGCGAAGAGGATCCCAGTCCTATGGGGCTGGTACAGTATATCCCTCTGTATGTGCAGCTCCTGTTTCCTATTGAGTAGATACCTTAGCCCGTGTTTGCCTTCCTCTGTGTCCAGGTTATGTGCCAGGATGTTTGTCTTGATCGGTCAGAATAGGGGGCTGGCTTACTGGACGCTTGGTTAGCTTTCTCTTTACGTTTGTTTTCTCTGTCTCTGACTCTGTCTGTCTCTCTGTCTCTGTGTCTGTCTGGTCTGTCTGT
>CM060316.1:5005364-5015364 GCA_030674155.1 Stramonita haemastoma | reverse complement strand
TATTGTTATTGTGATTATTGTTATTGTGATTATTGTTATTTTGTCATGTATTGTTATTTTGTTTTTTATTATTATTATTATTATTATTATTATTATTAATTATTATTATTATTATTATTATTATTATTATTATTATTTTTATTTGCTGTTGTTGTTGCTCCTGCTGCTGTTGTGTTGCTGCTGCTGCTGCTGCTGCTGTTATTGTTGTTGTTGTTACTCGTAGATTGTAATAAAACCAATATTAATGCAAAGCAATGATTGTGAAATGAAGTCTTACTGTCGTAGTTTTATAATCCTTACCTGTACAATGCACGCTGGCAATCATTGAATGGAAACAAAACCCCTAAAAACTGTTCTTGTTGTTCTTTATCTTGTTGTTGTGTTTGTTGTTATTATCATAGTTATTGTTATCATCATCATTTACATCATCATCATCATCATCATCATCATCATCATCATCATCATCATCATCATCATCATCTCATAGTAGTAGTAGTAGTAGTAGTAGTAGTAGTAGTAGTAGTAGTAGTAGTAGTAGTAGTAGTAATAGTAGTAGTAGTAGTAGTAGTAGTGTTATCATTATTATTAGTAGTGAAGTAGTATTATTAGTAGTATTAGTATTATTGCTATTATTATTATTATTATTATTATCATCAATATATTATCATCATCATCATCATCATCATCATCATCATCATCATCATCATCAATCATCATTATTATTATTATTATTATTATTATTATTATTATATTATTATTATTATTATTACTTACTACTACTACCATTTTTATCATAACAAAAGCACAAGTCTTTGTTAATGGTGTTTATAGTGGTAACCCATGGTACACCTGGGGTCAGACCCATGTTTAACACTACATGAAAAAAGGACGTTCTGCGCATTGTGACATGTTATGTCATCATAAAAACACTCAGACAGCAACTACTGCTGTCTGTCATAATTATGAGCGAAAATGCATTGCTGCAGTTAAGGGCCTGACAAGCCTGGCCCAGAGCATCCAACTTCGGCATGGGTGAGAATGTTATCTTTTATATCTCTCTGGGAAAAAGGCAGGGGAATGGACCAAACAGGCATAAAAATAATAGACAAAAAAGTGGCACAATAAAAGCAACATGGCGGAAACAAAGAGACAGATAGAAAACAGTAAAATCCTAGCACACAGTTTCCAGAAAGTAGGGATGCTGTTTATACTGACGGGCCCCGAGCATCCACATGGGGGAATTTAAATATGTCTCATCCAAAAAAATAAAAGAATTTTCTTTCATCTGATTTCACTCAATTGACATAAAAACCCAACAGCGTAGCAAACCTTAATCTTTTTCAACACTAGACTTTAATAACCTGAAAAGCTTATTTAACTCATAATAGACCAGACGAGACAGACAGACAGACAGACAGACAGACAGACAGACAGACAGACAGACAGACAGATAGATAGATAGATAGATAGATAGATAGATAGATAGATAGATAGATAGATAGATAAATAGATAGATAGATAGATATGATAGATAGATAGATAGATAGATAATCTTTAGAAAAAGGTTATCCCTTAGGGCAAAAAGTAGATGCTTTTTTCCACGCTCAATGTTGCAGTCACTCTGCTAAATTTATGCCTCACACATCAAAAGATTTTGTAAACAAAGTGCACTTGCAAGTCCAACATTTTGACACAACATATTACGATTTTTTTCTCACAGCATGGCATGCCATGTGACAGTAACTGTGCAGTCTATCTTTTCTATGGCCTACTCCTCCAAAAAGTGGAAGGGTTTTGACGTGTGTGCAAGATGTTTTGCATGTGTTTGCACACGGGACCTTGGTTTATAATTTCATCCAAAGGACATTTGGGGGGAGCCAACACTGATGTTAACTCCAAAGGAAAAAATCATCTTGAACGAGATTCAAACCGGGGTCAGCAGTATATTAGTTATAACCAACGATTTTGACACCACAGATCACCATACCTTTTCTTCACACCATGGCATGGCATGTGGCAGTAAGCCTAACTGTACCTATTTCCTAGCTGCAGACAGCTGAAGGGATAACAACAGCACAACAGCGGTGGTGGCAGCAGTGGCATTGTCAGGATAGGAGTAGAGAGGAGGGGTAGAGAGGGACTTGACATTAAGCCTTGATGAAGCTGGCCGGCTTAATGGGCCCCAGTGAAGAATGCCTGGCTGACTGCTGCTGCTGTACATCTGGCTTCAGGCAGTTAGTTTGTAGGCTCTGGTCAGTGATGACAGGGACAGGGCCACAAGGTGTGGACAGCTGTCTATCTACCCTCAGGGAGGGGGGAGGAGTATTGAGAGAATTGTATATCATGTTGTGTAATTTACATATACACCTGTTTGTTTCTCCCACGTAGAGTGTGTTTGTGTTTGAGTCAGGGTGGGGGGTAAGGGTGGGAGTGGGTGGGGGGGGGTAAATAGAGCAAGTGTGTGTGGGGGGGGGGGGGGGCTGTGTGTGTTCTACTTGTTCTTTTTCTTTTTTGTTATTGTTATTGCTGTTGTTGTTGTTGTTGTTGTTGTTGTTGCTTCTTCTTCTTCTTCTTCTTCTTCTTCTTTCTTCTTCTTCTTCTTTCTTCTTCTTCTTCTTCTTCTTCTTCTTCTTCTTTTCTTCTTTTCTTTTTCTTTGACCAGGCTGGGCCACGTCTGGGGTCTCAGAGTGTTGAAAGTTGAAGGCAGGGAAGGACTGCAGGATATGGGAAGGGGGTTGTGGGCTTGTACCACAGGGCACTGGTCAGAATGGGATATAATCATCTGGCAATGATGATTGGACAGGATATAGTAGTGTCCTCATTGCGGTCCAAAGATAATACTTGATCATTTAAAATTGAAGAAAAACAACGAAGTTGAAAAAAAACAACTTTTTTCCCCTTAAAATCCTCAAAGTGCAACTGAAGCACAACATGAAAGACTGTTCACCAGATTCTTGAGTTTATTTCAGTTGTGTGTCAAATCCTGGGGCTCTGCAAACAATGCATACTTCTAAATTTAAATACAGTGAACGAATACAGATACAAAGGTTGTTTATTCTGAAACTAAAAGAAAGACAATCTATGTGGAACGTCACAAAGATAGTCGCGCAGGACGATGTTTTACCTGTTTGAGTGAATCAATATGGGTGAATACTTGCTTTGAGAAAGGCAGAACAGAGAGAGGACTGGAGAAAACTGGTTGTCAAGTCTTCAGGGGTGCCTCCACGGTCGCAGATAAAGGCATAGATAGATAGAAATACATGTTTATTTTGCAGTTAAAGAGACCACGCTTACAGATCTTAACAACAGAGAGTGACATGTAAAATGTTAATGCAGTTACTAAAAATGAATACTGCTGCAACCTTTTCAATAGAGAATTGTATAGATTTAATTCTTCTCTTATTTTTTTCTTAGCAGGGGGGAGGGGGTTCAATAGGCATATATACTTAACACTATGACTGGAAGAAAAAAAATTGGAACTAAAAGACACACCATATCCATATTCTAGATCCGTTGAACAAACGACAAAAGATCTTAACTAAGAGCTTATTTTCTTTGTTTTTTTTCAAAATAAAAATAACAATAGATACCACAAACTTAAAAAAAAACCTAGCTTAAAAATCTGCACACGCCTTGATTGATTCTGGTCAATACAGATGATTTACTAAGTAGAACTTTTCCCTCATAATGATAAATCGACCCGTTAATTCTACCATTCCATCACCAGCTCACAACTTCCATAAGCTAATAACAGTAAGAACAGAAAACACACGAGAAACAAACACATTGTGATATATAATGATGATACTTTCCCTGTGTAACATCCCACAGGTTGGAGCTCTCAGCTCACGTTACCGGGCCGGTGGGCGGAAAGTGTTGGCACTGGAAGCAGCGGCAAGCAGAAGCTGGCTGGGTTACGTCTGGCACAATTATTCCATTGACCTAACAGACCCTACACCACACCACACACGCTGCAGGCTACAGACAGCACAGGGGCCTCTGCCAACACACTGCCAGCTTCCTCCCTCCCTCATTCCACACTGTGCTGACTCTTTTGGCTCACCGCCCGGCCGACCGCTGGGTCGGAAAACAGAAAGAAGAAACGATTGGAACGTTGGTGCAGTAACACACATACTATGTACGTTCCAGTCCTGAAACTTTGACATAAAGCCCCTAGTATTTATGCACACTGTGCGTTTTGTCTTACTATGTCGGGATATAAGTACCACCACCCCCCACACCACCCCCTCCAAAAAAAGTAAAAACAAAAACAAAACAAAAGAAGAAAAGAAAGAAAGTTTCTGACTTTTGAAATTCAGAAAGTTTTTTTAAGCATTATTTGAACAAACACACAAAAAAGAAAAGTCGTGCAAAATGTCTATCATGTATCATCTGCAAGGAAATTTCGTTAAAGGTTCTTTGCTGCCTAAATAACTCTTTTTTCTGGTGTGCTGGATATGTTCGTGTGTCTGCAATTCACTTACACTGAGACGATGTAAGGGTGTTTTACTTGTGCATACGGATGGCTGTTGTTGCTTTTTTGTTTGTTTATCTTTTGGGGGAGGGTTTGTTTGTTTTTGGTTTGTTGTTGTTGGTGTTGCAATTTTGTTTGCTGTGGGGTTCTTTGTTGTTGTTGTTGTTGTTTTGGGGTTTTTTTTTGGGGGGGGTTAAATTAGCAAACATATAAGCAGTAGGGGGGGGGGGGGGGACAAGGCGCTAGCACACCTGCAAATAATTTGTCCCCAAAACCCTTCACGCATGCAGCCAACATTCCATCCATGAATCATTCACATATAGACAAGCAAGGAGCAAACAACCAACAAAGAACAAACCAGACAGCCCCAACAATCATAGAACAAACCAAACAGCCCCAACAATCATAGGACAAACCAAACAGCCCCAACAATCATAGGACAAACCAAACAGCCCTATCAATCATAGGACAAACCAAACAGCCCTACAATCATAGGACAAACCAAACAGCCCCAACAATCATAGGACAAACCAAACAGCCCTATCAATCATAGAACAAACCAAACAGCCCAACAATCATAGGACAAACCAAACGCCCCAACAATTAGAGGACAAACCAAACAGCCCAACAATCATAGGACAAACCAAACAGCCCTAACAATCATAGGACAAACCAAACAGCCCTAACAATCATAGGACAAACCAAACAGCCCTAACAATCATAGGACAAACCAAACAGCCCTAACAATCATAGGACAAACCAAACAGCCCAACAATCATGACAAACCAAACAGTTCAACAATCGTAGGACAAACCAAACAGCCCTAACAATCATAGGACAAACCAAACAGCCCTAACAATCATAGGACAAACCAAACAGTTCAACAATCGTAGGACAAACCAAACAGTCCCAACAATCATACTACAAACCAAACAGCCCCAACAATCAGAAAACAAACCCAACAATCACAGGACAAACCAAACACATCCGATGACAATCAAGAGGACAAAGACAAACATGGACACGCATATACCCAGACTCTCAGCAAACAAATCACAAGAATCACACCAGCAACATCAAAGACATGTTTACAAGTATCGCCAACAGCCAGGCTATGGAAGAATACTTCACACAGAAACATCAAGAGATGTCCTATCAGCTCCTACAGTAATCAACGCCTTGACTGCAATACACTTCACAGAATACAGACCCTCAGAATAAAGACGGCAAATCACTGGAGTGATGACATGCGAGACGAACTTCAAATAATATTGATGTCTGGGCTGCTGCTGCTTGTGCATAGACAATTATGGCTTGTGTTCCTATTGAAATGATTGCTCAATCAAATGTGCAAACACGGATAGACGCATGCACACACACATGTGCGCATGTGCATGTGACCTGGCCTTGTGCAAATTCACACACATACACAAACATGCATGCACCAATCTATGCATAAATGCACACAGACATACACAGACACACAGACAGACGAGAGAAGAGAGAGAGAGAGAAGAGAGAGAGAGAGAGAGAGAGAGAGAAGAGAGAGAGAGAGAGAGAGAGAGAGAGAGAGAGAGAGAGAGAGAGAGAGGAGAAGAGAGAGAGAGAGATGAAATGATAAAAAGGTGTAGAGAACAGTTTTGTTTTAAGTCTAAGGTTTGGCTTAAGAAAGCAGTCCCTTTCATGAAGTCACTTAAGGTTTGAACCCTGAACAATTTTTTTTAAAAGGGTGCAACTAGATTTCATCCTATCCAAGAACAGAACGACAAATCAACCAGCAAATAAACATGCATGTTGTTGTTGTGTTGTTGTTGTTGTTGTTGTTGTTGTTGTTGTTGTGGGATCCTTAGCTTAACACTCTAGGGGTCACCCAGAATGTGCACTCTGACTCGACTCACTCATCCCACCTGGGAATCACTGTGAGATTGAAATTGCACACTGAATGAGAAGTGTGCGTGTATGACTGTTTTCAAGTATCTCGCCATATAGGCAGCCATACCCCAGCCGTCAGAGGATTTTTGCTCCCTTGAAGGAGAGTGCACGTTGTTATATAAAAAGCGAACTTGGCTGAAGGCAAATCTGGACACGACACTTTACAACAACAAATAAACACAGCAAATAAATCCAAAGAGGCAAACCCACAACCTCAAAGACCTGTTTGTTTGCAGAACAGCCAGGCATTGGGAAGAATATGAATCCACACCGGAACATCAAGAGATGTCATGTCAGCTCCCGCTACAATCACCGCCTTGACTGGAATGAATCACATCAAAGAATACAGACCTCTGTCATAAAAATTGCACCACAGCGCAGAGATGAAAAATGAGGCAAGTTCAAACAGTATTGATTGTGTAATACAAGCGCAAAGATGATTAGAGTTTGTATGTCTACACAAATGCTTACTCACACAAGTATGTAAATGCAAATAAGTGTGTAATTGCAGATGCACACACATGCACGCAGCATGCATGTGTGTGTCTATAAAATCTATGAATGCACACACACACACGCATATTCACACACACAAACGCCACACCACACACACACACACACAACACACACACACACACACACACACACACACCCAACCCTAACACACACACACACACACACACACACACACACACACACACACACACACACACACACACACACACACACACACACACACAAACACAAACACAAACATAATCACCAAACATTCTTCAGCGGAGCCTCCCAAACAACCAAAGAAATAAAGGAGTAGTGAATTTACATGCAGAAAATAAGCAAACAAATCCAAAGAGACAAACCCACAACCTCAAAGACCTGTTTGTATTCAGAACAGGCAGGTTTTGGGAAGAACATGAATCCACACAGGAACATCAAGTGATGTCATATCAGATCCCACCACAATCACCGCCTTGACTGAAATGAATACACATCAAAGAACACAGACCTCTGTCATAAAGACTGCACTACACCAAAGAGATGACACACGAGACCAGGTTCAAACAATATTGATGTTTGAGCTTCTAGCGCATGACAATGACTATAGGTTATAGCCTACAAATATGCATGTGCACACATGCACAAAATTATGTGCGCACTCGAAAATGTAATTACGCATGTGTGTGTGTGTGTGCACACTCAAACATGCACACACACGCGCGTGCGCGCACACACTCACACACACGCACGCGTGCACGCACGTACGCACACACAAGCTCAAATTCAACACAAGAACGAAGGTCTTCAAATCCTTTTGTCTTTATCATAGAGGCATAATTATTACAGGCAAATATCAAGGACCATCGAAAAAATACAACGAGAACGTTCAAACATGCATGCATGCTTAGCCTACATACAAAGAACTATTGACGAGATTTAAAAACAAAAGAAAAAACTACATCAAGGAGCACTGAAATAAACCCTATATCTGTGTGTACATGTGCGTGCAATAATAATTGTGTGCATGCATGCATGTGCGGTGTGGAAGGCTGTCTTGATAAGCGCGGACAGCAACTGTCAGATTCCGCACCTAGGGGGACATCAAAACTCTGCCCCTGCCCACATCACAACACACACCACTGCTGCATCTTTTCTTCTGTCTGCTTGTGTCTCTGTCTGTCTGTGTTTCTGTCTGTCTGTATGTATGTATGTCTGCATCCCCTCTCTCTCTCTCTCTCTCTCTCTCTCTCTCTCTCTCTCTCTCTCTCTCTCTCCCCTCTCTCTCTCTCTCTCTCTCTCTCTCTCTCTCTCTCTCTCTCTTTCTCTCTCTCTCTGTCAGAACATCTTGCGTACACGTTAAATCCTGTTCCGCTTTTCGTAAGAGTAGGCCATCGTGTGCCGGTGGGAACAGATGACATTTACAAAATGCATACACACGGGGACTGGATGTAAAAAAGCAAAAGAGTGCTTATTCCATTATCCTCGATATAAAAGAATCAATCAATCAATCAATCAATCAATCAATCTTCTCTCTCTCTCTCTCTCTCTCTCTCTCTCTCTCTCTCTCTCTCTCTCTCTCTCTCTCTCTCTCTCTCTCTCTCTCTCTCTCTCTCTCTCTCTCTCTCTCTTCTTTCTTTCTCTCTCTTGATTTATTTGGTTGTTCTTTGGTGTATTTCCCTGCTTGTCGTTTTCTTTACTCTTTTCTTTGCCATATCATTTTTTGTCTTTCATTATTCACACATATTGCTTGTGCTTTGGCGTTTGCACTTATTTCCCTTTTGAGGGCTGGATGAAAACAAGTCGTCGTACGTCTACTACCCTCTGTAAATAAAATCTCTCTCTCTCTCTCTCTCTCTCTCTCTCTCTCTCTCTCTCTCTCTCTCTCTCTCTCTCTCTCTCTCTCTCTCTCTCTCTCTTCTCTCTCTCTCTCTCTCTCTCTCTCTCTCCGTGCGTGCGTGCGTGCGTGCGTGCGTGCGTGTGTGCAAGCGCCTGTGTGTGTATGTGAGCACAAGCCTGTATGTGTGTGGGGTTGGTGTGTGCGTGCGCATGAGCGCGTGCGTGCGTGTGTGTGTATGTGTGTGTCTGTCTGTGTGTGTTTGTGGGTGCGTACATAAGTGTTTGCGTGTGTGTGTGCATGCACATGGGTGTGCGAGTCTGATTCTGTGTCTATACTTGCGTTTATAATTATGTGTGAGTGTGCGTACGTGCGCGCGTGCGCGCGTGCACGCGCGCATGCCATCGTGTGTGATTGCATCGGCAAGTGCAGGAGTGCATGTCTGCATCCCAACCCCCGTGGATGTATTGAAACAGGAGCTGTCAGGTTAGCACCACCGCCACATCACGTTATGCCCTCGGCAATGTCCTGCCGCCTCCACTACAACCTGTTTGAAGCTCTCTGTCTCTCTGTCTGACTGTCTCTGTGTGTGTGTGTCTCCCCCTCTCTCTGTGTCTGTCTGTCTCCCTCTGTCTATCTGTCTGTCTGATTTGCTGGCTTGCTTGCTGTTCGTGTCTTTGTTTTTGTTCTTTTTTCTGTTTGGAGGGGGGGGGGGGGGCTATCTGTCTGTCTCTCTGCCTCCCTGTCTTTTTCTCTGTTTTTTGTTTGTTTGTTTGTTGTTGTTGTTTTTTGGGGGGAGGGGGGGGGGGGTTCCACAGCTGGAGCTTCAAGGATCACCAATAGTGAGATGTTTTGAATAGGCGACCGATTTTTCCCACCATTAAGGTAGCCGCATTCCGACTTAAGGGATGATATCTAAACATGGTAAGTGCGCATGTGTTTTGTTTTTGCAATTCAGTCATCCTAGCTTAAAGCGACGCAGTGGCCTACTCTTCAAAAGACAAACGGGTTTTAACGTGTGTACAAGATGATAAGCGTGTGTTCGTACAGGCTACTCGGCAGAAGCTAATATAGTGTTTAAGCCTAACGTACCTTTAATGTAACGAGACCTTTTATAAAAGTTTCTATCAAGTGGAAATTGATAAATATCGTAAGTACCTAAGCAAGTCTAGTCCGGACAACCAGAACTTGAAAACTGAGAGGCTAATAGCCAAGTGTATTGAAAGAATGAAAGACGGCATCGTCTAATTTCCTTTTGTTTT
>CM060316.1:4995364-5002864 GCA_030674155.1 Stramonita haemastoma | reverse complement strand
CACGAAACTTTCAATTGCGGCACCAGACTTCGTTCCTGGTCTGGTCAAGTTTGACAAAAGAAAGAGCAAACAAAACAAAAACCCTCCCGAAACTGGCTTGGATAAGATCACAAACCTCTTGCACTTCTAGATCGAATGAATGAATGAATGAATAAGGCTCCCTTTAGGCCGTCAAACCACTTGGCCACACTCTCTGTGAGGCAGGAAAGTTGGGCCAACAGTTGCCGGTTTGATGGGGAAGATGGAGAGCGAAGCAAACACGGCGACTCCAAAAGTCTGTGATGTGAATGACGTGTAGCCATTCCTCTCACACTGGGCCTCCAGCCATGTGGGGATGAATTGAGAAAGGAGGGGAGGGAGGTTTGGGGAATGAGGAAGATAGAGGGGGGAAAAGGTGGTGGGGAAGATGGATATCGAATGCATGCTTGCTTAGATGAGCATGCACTCTTTGCGCGTCGGCCTGTACGCGCGTGCTCGCCGCGCACACACACACACGCGCGCGCACGCACATCCACAACACACACACACACGGATGTAAAAAAGCACATGAGTGTTTGTTCCATCATCCTCGATATAAAAGAATAAATAGACAAATAAACGTATAACCACACACGTACAAGAGCACACACTTGCAAGACCACACACACACACACACACACACACTCTCTCTCTCACTCTCTCTCTCTCTCATCTCTCTCTCACTCTCTCTCTCTCTCTCTCTCTCTCTCTCTCTTCTCTCTCTCTCTCTCTCTCTCTCTCTCTCTCTCTCTCTCTCTCACATAACACAACGCAAGCACGCATGCGCGCGAGCACACACAGACACTCACACATGCACACACACATACACACATGCGCGCACAAAAGAGAGAAGAGAGAGAGGAGAGACACAGACAGACAGAGGGAGAGAGAGAGCGCGCGCGAGAGAGAGAGAGATGGAGAGACAGACAGACATACAGAAAGAGAGGCAAAGGCAGAACAGGCAACCGACAAACCTATAAGGAAAAATAAACAAGCACATAAAATCTCCCTCCCTCAATCGCCTTCTTCCTTTGTTAACCCAACCTGCATGCACGCACACACATCAACAACAGCAACAACAACTACAGCAACAAAACAATAACAACGCCAAACACCAACAACAAAAACAACAACACAAACATAAACAGCAAATAATGCAGTGCGTGGGATGAATATTTTGGAAAGAAGCGGCAGAGGGAAAACCCCGATTGAGAAAACTCACACAACCTTTAAACGCCCATCATGACAGCATTGTCAACAGGTGAACACCCACAGCGCGACAGCCACTACAGCAACAACCTGATGCTGCTGCTGCTGCTGCTGCTGCTGCTGCTGCCGCCGCGACGAATCGCTGCCACCTCTCGCAGTCCGTCTCCTATGATGCTGCTGTCGCGCTTCAAGCAAACCGGTTGTTTGGGTTGGGTTTTTTTTTTTTTGCGTTACCCCCCCTCCCCCACAACTCCATCTCCACCAACTTTCCAGCCCCTCTCTCTCTCTCTCTCTCTCTCTCTCTCTCTCTCTCTCTCTCTCTCTCTCTCTCTCTCTCTCTCTCTCTCTCTCTCTCTCACCCCCCTTCCCCCTTCCACCCTTTTGCAAGACTAATCATCATTCTGCCTTCCGTGTGTGTGTGTGTGTGTGCGTCTGTATATGTGTGTGTGTGAGTGAGTCTATCTGCTGCTGTTGCTGCTGCTGCTGCTGCTGCTACTTCAGTACTACGACTGACTACTTTTGCTTTAGCTGCTGCTGCTGCTGCTGTTGATGCTACTGCTGATGCTTTGCTTTTCGCTCTCGGCCGGCTGGGGATGATGCTCTGGTTTCGCTTGAGTGGCGATGCGTGACAGAGGCTTGACGCTGGCTTGGAGCTGGGCTGTTCGGCGTGTTCACACATACACACGTTACAGACCCTCAGTACTTTGTGAAGTTGTGTCTGGAACATTATGAGGAAAAGTGTCCGGTGGTTTTTTTGCTGTGTCTGTGTGTACACTCTTGTGAAGAAGACATCATAGACTTAGTGGTTACTGATTGGTGCTGGTTTATTGTGGTCTACTGTGAGTTTTGTCTTTTTGTGGGTGTGTTTTGTAAGGTTTTTTTTTGGTTTCCTTGAACTTACCAGGGTTTTTTTTCTTCAACAGTTGCTTTTCTCTTCCGTGCGTGTGACGTGCTGGATTAAAAAAAACTGTTTTGGTGAGGAGGTATTACTTTTATCTCTGCTGTGGGTGTTTGGCTTTGAAGTTGTTTGGAGATGCATACAGCACTAGTTCGCGATGTTGTTTCGGCCGATTTGACATTAGTTTGTGGGTAGGTACTGACGGGAAATTTTATAGCGCGTATACATAAATAAGCTATTGTTAATGGAGCGTGGAATGCTTTTTGTTACATTCTTTGTCATTCTTTCTTTCTTTCTTTCTTTAACTTCTTTCTTTCTTTCTGTTTGTCTGTCTGTCTGTCTTTATGTTTTTCTTTCTTTCTTTCTATTTTTCTCTTTTTTATCATTTTCTACTTTCTTTTTGTCTCCTCTTCTCTTCGTTAAACTCTCAACATATTGTCCTCTTTCCTTTCGTTTCTCATTTCTTGTTTTCTTTCTTACTTACTCTCTTCCTAACCTTTTTTCTTCCTTTCCTTCCTTCCTTCAGAGGTTCTTTCTTTCCATGCCCACTTTCATTTATTATCAACTGATTTGTTCATTCATATTTTTTTTCAAATGGCACCTTTCAGATCAAAGAGAACAATGCAAATTAATGCACCACTGCGCACACGCGTGGGCGCCTGTGTGTGTGTGTGTGTGTGTGTGTGTGTGTTGTGTGTGTGTGTGTGTGTGTGTGTGTGTGTGTGTGTGTGTGTGTGTGTGTGTGGTAGGTAGGTAGGTAGGTAGGTAGGTAGGTAGGTAGGTAGGTAGGTAGGTAGGTAGGTAGGTAGGTGTGTGCTTGTGAGCGTATATGTGTACTTGTGAGTGTATATGTGTGTTGTGTGTGTGGTGCGTGCGTGTGTGTGTGTGTGTGTAGTGTGCGTGTGTGCGTGCGTGGGTACACATAAGCATACCTGCGTGTGTGCTCGCGTGTATGCGTGCGTACGCGCCCATAGATGTGTACGTGTATGTGAGTATAAGTGTGTGTGCACGTGTGTGTGCGTGTATGTGTGTGAATGTACACACGCATACCTGCGTGTGTGCTCGCGTGTATGCGTGCGTGCGCGCCCATAGATGTGTACGTGTAGGTAAGTATGAGTGTGTGTGCACGTGTGTGTGTGCGTATGTGTGTGAATGTATGTGCATGCTTTCGTACATGCGTGCGTGTGTGCGTGCGTGCGCGCGTGCGTGTGTGTGTGCGTGTGTGTGTATGTGTGTGTGAACTACGTGAATGAACTGATACGTGAAAAGAAATACAGGAATATGTGAAATGAATATAGGTAAAGCTGTCTAGACCACATGCATGTATATCAATGCATAACAAGGAAAAAAACGAAACCAAAAACGAAACCAAAAAGAAAACAGACACAACTACTAGAGGAAACAGAAGGAAGGAAGGAAGGAAGGAAGGAAGAGAGGAAGGAGGGAAGGAATGGAGGAATTAAGAGAGGAAAGAAGGAAGGAAGGAAAGAAGGAAGGAAAGAAGGAAGGAAGCAAGGAAGGAAGGAAACAAACAAGCGCCAGAGGTAAAGTTAGTAAGTAGAACATTCTTTTTTTTATTCATATAAAAAACAGACATGAAGAAAGGAAGAAAGATATAAAATGATAAAAACGTAAACATAGATAAGAAAGAAACTGAAAAGGAAAAAGAGATAGAAAACATTATGAAAAAGAAAAACGACAGACTCAAAGAAGACAAAGAACAGAAAGCAGAAAGCTAGGAAAGAGAGACAGAAAGACAGATAAACAAAAAGACAGAAAGAAAGACACGTAGAAAGACAGACAGGAAACAGAATCAAACAAGAGAGAAAGCAAACAAACAAAAATAAGTTTTCCCCAAAACCATGCTCAGCAGCTGCAATCTGTAAGCATCACTGAGAACACAAATTAGGAATGTCTTCCAAACACACATGAGGACTCAGTAGAACTGAGGGAGTAAATTTATAAAATGAAACAATTATGCTAAAAGAAGGAATAACTCAATATAACAAATTCTTAAAAACCCGGGAAAATTTAAAGAAAATGGGGATTCAATGGGTTTTTTTTTATCGTTTTCTAAGAGGCATGTGAAAACCTTAAGAATCAAAAGAGAAAAGAAACAATAACTTTCTATAAAACAAAATATTAACCACCCACGAAAAATTGGGTGGGTTTTTGTTTCTAGAAATTGAGTCTTTTTTTTTCTTTCATAGTTTTAGAGGCATATAACAACCGTGAAAAATGATAAGAAAGATTGTGTTTTTTAATGTTAAACGCAATACTTAGTTTTTGTTTTGAACGAAACTTTATGTCACTGAACAGCCCCAGTAGTAGCGCAGGGTCCCTGCTGGCTGGTGGCCCCATAGTGACTAGACCACGGTCATGTCCTAATCACTATCAGATTTTAAGGTGCTACAGAACGAACCTAAATACTGTTTGCTTGTTTGTTGACATGGAGTGAGAGGCATCAGAGTATCAGCGATGCGACATCACGAGAGATAAACTATCATCGTCATCATCATTGTTATTGTTGTTGTTGTTGTTTATTTCATTTTATTATTATTATTATATATTATTATTATTATTATTATATATATATCATTTATATTTATCATTCATCATCATCATCATTCATATATATTATATTATAGTATAGTTATCATAGTCAGTATCATCATATATATATAGTAAGTAGTAGTAGTAGTAGTTAGTAGTAGTAGTAGTAGTAGTAGTATAGTAAGTAGTATAGTAACAACAGTAAAACGTAGTTGACCAGGTACCTAGCTGAAGGTGACTTGTACTAAAACTCACTAGAATTTGTCTTCATCATTTAATGCATTGTGTTCGCATTTTAGAAAAACTCAAACCCCGCATCTGGCTTGTATATTTCTTAATGATACTGACTGATAAAAGAAACATGAAATAATACCAAAACGTGAACCATGATGTTTTAAATGTACAACTGTAATATTGAACATGAACAATGAAAAACCACGAAATAGTAATTCGATCTAATGAACAAGACTAAAGCCATAACTGCTGGCAACATACAATGGGAGGCTACTTGTATTTTCTAGATTGATGTCATGCTAATTCTGTACTTAGTGTTCAAGAGAATAGTCTAAGGTAATACAAGTGGGGGGTTTGTTAGAAATGTGTGTATATCTATATATACATTTATCAAATGTAACTTTTGTGGAAGTACTTTCCTTCAAAGATACAACATACCGATGCTACACACAAACACACACACACACACACACACACACACACACACACACACACACACACACACACACACACACACACACACACACACACACACACACACACACACACACACACTGAAACACACCACAATCAATATAGCAGTATAGAAACTCAGGTTGTTTACACATGCTTGTCAATCAAATGATTGGCAATGCCCGCATCAAAAATTGAAACCGGGCACGGGGAAACATCGCCTTTGGTCTCTATTGGTGTCGCAGAGCTGAAAAGCTGACTACGCTTGTGTTATTCAGACAGGAGGCCTAGTGGTTAGAACAGTGCGCTTGCAATCTGACGACCTGGGTTCGAATCCTGTTCAAGGGGATTATTCCCTTGGAGTTATCTTCAGAGCAGACTCCCCTCTCCAAGAAGTTCTTCGGATGAGACTATAAACCGCGGTCCTGTGTGCAAACGCACGCAGAACATCTTGCGAACACGTTAAAACCCGTTCCGCTGTTTGTTAAAGAGTAGGTCATTATGTGCCGGTGGGAACAGATAACAACATTTACAAAACTGCATACACACAGGGACTAGATTTTAAAAAGCGCATGTGCTTATTCCATTATCCTCGATGTAAAAGACTAAATAAATACATTCTGGGCTGACCCGTGGGAACGCACAAAACCACCACCACCGCCACCACCACCACCACCAACAACAACAACAAACTGTCAAAGGTGCTGACCGTGCATTGCCAGTGAAAGAAACAGAAACCATCACGAAAAGAGACTGCGTAACGGCACCAATGACGTGATTCTCAAATCTGTGAATGTCAAACAGCCTTCCGCAGTGTAATTTTCTCGTCTGTTGAAAGTCTAAAAGCCCTTGAATAAAAAGGGTAAAGGTGTCGGTAAAGGTGTCCCATAACCTATGTGGTCGTAGAGGGGGCGAGATGTCAAAGGCCTTAGTTCTCTAGGGGACAGCATGTTGAGGTCGGCTTACAGCTCCTCTCCCTTGCTGCTAAGGTGCGTAAACGGTCATCCGTCCTTAATTGCTCTCTCTCTCTCTCTCTCTCTCTCTCTCTCTCTCTCTCTCTCTCTCTCTCTCTCTCTCTCTCTCTCTCTCTCTCTCTCTCTCTCTCTCTCTCTCTCTCTCTCTCTCTCTCTCTCTCTCTCTCTCTCTCTCTCTCTCTCTCTCTCTCTCTCTCTCTCTCTCTCTCTCTTCCCCCCCTCTCTCTCTCCAGGTAGATATTTAGTTCACTCACGTCCATTCTTTGTTGATGAGCAGGGTCTGATCTGAGAGACAGAACAAGAAGCTGTAGGTAATGGAATGGTAATCTGATAGATCCTTAATGACTCTAATCAGCGAGCAACAGCTGTTTCAGTCTTTGAAGAGTTCATTAAGGGGGGATAATTGCTAGGCTACGACCTGTAGTAGGACAGACAGGACAGGACGTCAGATGAAGTCAGGTAGAGTCTATCCCATTGTCCGAAAAGCATCGTCTTTTAGACTTTGGTATGATGTGGCTTACACTTGATAACAAACTTTGTAACTATATAATCATATCTACATAATTATAAAAGAGAGAAAGAGAAGATGGAATAAGAGAGAGAGAGGGGGGGGGAGAAGGGAGAGAGAGACAGACAGACACAGGAGAGAGAGAGAGAAGAGAGAGGAGAGAGAGAGAGAGAGAGAGAGAGAGAGAGAGAGAGAGAGAGAGAGAGAGAGAGAGAGAGAGAGAGAGAGAGAGAGATGAGTGTCAGACAGACAGATAGACAGAAACAGATGGATGGAAAGGGAGACACACACAAAGAGGGAAAGAGAGGCAGAAAGAAATAGACAGACAGATAGAGACAGACAGACAGAGAGACACGCAGACGGACGCACAGGGTTTTTTTCAGATTGATAATGATATTCTCATAATAGATACTTAAAGCATGGCTTCAAGTTTTCTGTTCATTTTTTTAGGAGTGAAGAAGACGTGGAGGACATATCTTATCATCATCGTCATCGTCATTATCATCATCATCACCATCTTCATCATTATCATCATTACCATCATCGGCGTCGGCGTCGTCATCATCGTAATGGTCATCGATCGTCATCATCATCGTCGTCGTCGTTGTCGTCGCCGTCGTCATCATCATCATCATCATCATCATCATCATCAT
>CM060316.1:4972864-4990364 GCA_030674155.1 Stramonita haemastoma | reverse complement strand
GAATATCAAACCCGCGGTAACAAAATTTTACTACTATCAAAAATTCTACGCTAGTGTATTATCAAAAGTCTACGGAAGTGTACTATCAAAAGTCTACGTAAGTGTATTATCAAAAGTCTACGTAAGTGTATTATTAAAAGTCTACCTAAGTGTTTTATCAAACGTCCATGTAAATGTATTATTAAAAGTCTACGTAAGCGTTTTATCTAACGTCTACGCAAGATTTTTACCAAAAGTCTACGGGAGTGTTCTATAAGAAGTCTACATAAGTGTATAGTCAAATGTCTGGTGAAAAATGTTGCTGGTACCTGATCGATTCAAGCAAGTGTTGCCAGTATAAATGTGATTGATGCCATTGCCTGATTCACTGCTGTCATTAATGCCAATACCTCAAACACGCACAGTACGTGATGATGTATGTGAATGTTATCAGTATCGAAATCTACCGAAGCGTTACCAGTACCTTAACAACTAACATGTGTATTGTCAGTTCTTAAAAAGCTACTTAAGTGTTGTAAATATTTAAAAAAATGTCCATACATGTTTCCCATGCCTGAAACCTCTACACTATTGTCGCCAGCGCATGACAAAATCTACGAGTGTAATGCAAGTAGTACAACGAGTGTAATGCAAGTACCTGGAATATTTCTGAGAGTGTTGTCACTATCTGGAAAAACCACGTGAGTGTCCTCGGTGCCGGAGTCGTGTAATTTTTTCTTGGTAGCTGAAAATCGGCATATATGTGCGTTGTCGGTACCTAAAAACCTATTGCCGATACCTGAACTAGCTTTGTGAGTGTCGTCATCAGCTTACAAATATGAAATGTGTATTACAGCACCCAGAAAAAATATCTCAGTGTTGCTAAGATCAAACTTCTGTGAATGTTGTGCCAGCGTGTCTCGCTAAAAATTACAGTGCGAGTACTGCTAGTGGCTTAGTTATTTTTTAGTGTTGGTGGAATCTGAAACGTTGAAGTGTGTGTTGCAGTACCTAAACATCGACGTTAGTGTGGCCAAGGAGAAAAGCCGTCACAACATTGTCGGAAGCTCACCTATGTTCAACAGTGTTGCTATGCCTGGAAATGTTATGTAAGCATTCCTAGTATCGGAACACGATCTCCCGTGAGAGTTACCTGAAAACGTAAACGAGTGCCACCTGTTCCTGATTATTCATGTAACCTTATTTTCCCCAAATCTCTATGTGTAACATTGCCAATATCTTCAAATCTACTTAAATACGCCCAGTACCTGAAAGAAAAAATCTCCGTGAGAGTTATCAGCACCGCTCTCTGGCACTTAAAGCGCTCTTCAGAATTTTAATATCATATCAACAAGACAGAGCAATTTTATCCTGTGAGTAGTTTTTCCTGCACAAACATCGGCATGTTCTCTCTTATTGGTAGATTCCTTCATTCTGAAACCTTCGAACTTTGACAAATAAAGAAAGGAAGAGAGGCGCTTATATGGTATTACTTGAACCTGTGTATGGTGGGAGCTGTGTCTGTTAGAGAATACTAATCAGAGAGAAGGTGGGAGAGAAGAGGAGAGGACAGGAGAGAAGAGGAGAGGACAGGAGAGAAGAGGAGAGGACAGGAGAGAAGAGGAGAAGAGAGGAGAGGAGAAGAGAAGAGAGGAGAGGAGAAGAGAGGAGAGGAGAGGAGAGGAGTGGTGAGGGGTGTCTGGCATCAAAGGCACCATGAATTCGGCCTCTACCTCAGTGTCGGCTGTCAAAGGAGACGCTAAAGCCAAGAAACATGCCGTGGATTTGGAGGTAAGGGGTTTAGTGCGTGCGTGGGTGCGTGTGTGTGTGTGTGTGTGGTGTGTGTGTGTGTGTGTGGGGTGTGTGTGTGTGTGTGTGTGTGTGTGTGTGTGTGTGTGTGTGTGTGTGTGTGTGTGTGTGTGTGTGTGTGTGTGTGTGTGTGTGTGTGTGTGTGTAGGGAGAGAGAGAGATTTATTCCATGTGGGTTTTTGTCACTGTGTGATTGATCTCAGTCTGTTGCTTTCTTCCTCTGTCTGTTTCTCTGTTTTTTGTCCTCACTGCCTCTAATTTCTCTGTCTATCAGCGTTGCTGTCTGGTCTTCTGTCTATCTGTGTCGCTCTCTGTCTCAGTCTCATCTGTGTCGCTGTCTGCCCTTCTGTATCTGTACCTTCTCTCTGTCTCTGTCTCTTTCTCTCTCTGTCTCTCTCTCTCTCTCTCTCTCTGGCGCACTGACTCTGTCTCTGCCTTCCTATATATCTGTCTGCTCTCTCTGACTGTCTCTCTGTCCCTCTCTACTCTCTCTCTGTCACTTTATCTCTCCATCTTCTTCCCCTCTCTCCCTGTCTGCACTCTCTAATGTTCTCTGTCAAACCCCACAAACACTTCTACATATGCAACAAGTGCTAGAATCTTCTCACACACACAACACACAATACACACAAACACACACAAACACACACACACTCTCACACTCACCACTACACACACTGACACACACTGACACACACTCACACTCATACACTCACACAAACACACACGCACACCACACCTGCTCCTCTCTCTTCTCTTCACCCATCACTTTCATCCTCTTCTTCTCATCTCCTCTCATCCTCCTACATCTCTCCATCTCTCTCTCCTCTCTCTCTCTCTCTCTCTCCCACCCTACTCTCTCTGCCACCTCTCCTCTCACTCCTACTCCCACCCCTCTCCTCTCTCTCTCCTCTCTTCTCTCTCTCTCTCTCCTCTCTCTCCATCTCTCCTCCTCTCTCTCTCTCTCTTCTCATCTCTCTCTCTCTCTCCTCTCTCATCTCTCTCTCTCATCTCTCTCTCTCTCACCTCTCCCTATCACTCCATCTCTCTCACATCTCTCTCCACTACACACACACACACACACATACACACTCACACACACACACACACAAACACACACACACACACGCACACACACACCCATACACACACACTCACTCCGTCTCACACACACACACATACACACACACACACACACACACACACACACACACACACACACACATACACACACACATACACATACACACACACATACACACACACACACACACACACACACACACACACACACACACACATACTGCCTGCCAAGCTAGAGAGAGGAGGTGTGACATTAATCCTGGTGTGCCGGGCTCCTTAACCACCAGTCTGACACTGCGCTGAGGAGGAATCTGCTCTGAGTGAGCAAAATGAATGAAGAGAGAGAGAGGGAGGGGGGGGGAGAGAGAGAGAGAGAGAGAGAGAGAGAGAGAGAGAGAGAGAGAGAGAGAGAGAGAGAGAGAGAGAGAGAGAGAGAGAGAGAGAGAGAGAGAGGAGCGGGTGGAAAGAGAGAGACAGAGAAAGATAGTAAAAAATAGAGGAGAGATAGAGGGGAAGGGTGGAGGGAAAGAGAGAGAAGATGAAAGGGAGAGAGATAGAGAGGAAGAGAGAGAGAGAGGGGGGGGGGGGGAAGAGAGACAGAAAGAGGGTGAAAAGGGTAAGAGATTAAAGGTCAGAGAAAAAGACGTCAAAAAAAGAGAAAGAGAAAGAGAGAGAGGGTGGGGGAGGAACTGTGTGTGTGTGTGACAGACAGAGACAGAGAGACAGGCAGCCAGGCAGACAAAAACAGACAGACACAAAGAGGCAGAGATAGAGACACACACAGAAACAGACAGATTGACAGCTGGACAGAGACAGAGAAATAGAAACAGAGACAGAGAGAGAGAGGGAGAGACAGAGACGGAGACAGAGACAGACAGACAGACATACAGACAGATAGAAGGAGAGAGGCATAAATGGACGATGCAGGGAAAATAAGAAGGAAACACCATGCAGCCTACGGGTGCAGCTCTGCTTCTGATCTATATTATTAAGGAAAACTTCTGGAACTTTCTTCGAGTGTAAGAAAATGCTGAAAGCGTGGTAAAGAGAGAGGGAGAAGTTGTGAAAGATTGCGAGAAGGAAAACGAAACAGAATGAGAGAGAGAGAGAGAGAGAGAGAGAGAGAGAGAGAGAGAGAGAGAGAGAGAGAGAGAGAGAGAGAGAGAGAGAGAGAGAGAGAGAGAGAGAGAGAGAGACAGACAGAGACAGAGACAGAGACAGAGACAGACAGACAGACAGACAGACAGACAGACAGACAAACAGACAGGCATTCAGACAGACAAACAGACAGGCATTCAGACAGACACAGAGGAGAGAGAGAGGGGTAAGAGATAGACAGACAGATAGACAGACAGAGACAGAGATATAAGCACAGAGAGAGAGGCGCACACACACACACACACACGCACGCACGCACACACACACACACACACACGCACGCACGCACACACGCACATAAACACACACACACACACACCACACAGGGAGAAAACAAACATGCAGATAAGCAGTAAGCCATCACCACCACCACCACCACCCTCTCTTCCAGGACAGCTGAATAAACTCAACAACTCAACTATCTCCATCGCGGCTGTCGTCGATATGAGGTCCACGCAATGCCCCCAGTGTTCCTTCCTCTTCGCTCCGTGTCTCTGCTGAGTTATAGCATCTTCTTCTGTAGATCTCGCAGACCACTGATCTGAAGGATGTGTGACTTAGGTGACAAGAGCAGTAAAAAAAAAAAAAAAAAGGTAAAGGTAAAGGTGTCCCACAACCTATGTGGCCGTAGGGGAGCGAGGCATCAGAGACCTCAGCTTCTCCAGGGGCCAACATATATATATATTTTTTTTATACCACTTTATGTCACAGCAGATTATCTGCGTGATATTCGGGCTGCTCTCCCCGGGCAGAGCGCGTCGCCACAAGTGCAGCGCCTACCCATTTTTTTTCCCTCAGGGATGGTGTCTAAACACGACACCTGTGTGCATGCTGGTTTTTTAAATATAATTTTGTCATCCGCTCCTACAGGCACACAATGGCCTGCTCTTCCGAAAGGCGGAACGGCGTTTTAACGTGTGCGCAAGATGTTCTGCGTGCGTTCGCACACGGGGCCTCAGCTTATAGCCACATCCGAATGACTTTGACATTCAGTTCGATTTTTTCGTCAAACTGGGAAGAAAGGGCGAACCCAGAATCTCACGGTTTACTTGTTGGCAGGCGAACGTCTTAACCATCCTGCCACCTTCCTTCATATTGAGGGTGGCGTCCATCTCCTCTCCCTCGCTGGGTGAACTGGGGAAGTGTACTGAAACCAAGGTGCGCAAATGGTCACCCGTCCAATTGGTAACCACACTCGATGCTGGTTAACATTGGTTTCGGGAAAGCAAGCGCTCTGACCAGAGAAGGTGTGACATTAATCCTGTTACACTGGGTGCCAACCAGCCCCTCACTTCTGTCACTGGGCTGGCACACACACATGCGCGCGCGCACGCACACACATACGCACAACCACATAGGTTATGGCACACCTTTACATTTATCTGTACAAGTATACTTGAGAACAAACAGATTTAAAACACTAAAATAAAACATTCTTATCCATTCTCTCAGCATCGATTGTTTTGTTCAAACAAAAACTTAGAACAGAGACACAAAGACGCAGACAGACAGGCAGACAGACAGACTGGCATACAGACAGACTGGCAGACGGACAGACTGGCAGACAGGGCTGTAAGTCGAGGCATTAAGCAGAACTCTCGTGGGTGTGTCAAACAGCACCCTCCCTAAAAACCAATCTGTCACAGTGCCGGGAAACACCATGCAAAATTAAAGCTGTACTGGAACCCCTGCCTAATACATGGAGACAGTGAGACATGTACTGTGCGAAGGGGAGAGAGAGAGGGGAGAGAGAGGGGGAGGAAGGGAGAGGGGGAAAGGGAGAGAGAGAGAGATGAGAGAGACAGACAGACAGTAAGACAGACAGACAGACGCGTACATAGAGAGAGAGATGTGATTGTGGTACTAATCTCAGTTTTCACAGCAACCTTCCTAACGATGGGTCTGTGCAGTCACTATACAGGCTCCACACCTCTTGTTTTCTATTTTTTGTATCACTCTTGCAATCATATCGCATGTACTAAGGAAGCCACAGAAACAAAACAAAAAGAAAATTATGAAAAACTAGCCCCTGACTCAAAACTCATATAATTTTGTACAACTTTGGTAGCTTTGAATTTTTTTTTACAGATTTTTCAGCAAACACTGTACTCCCTCAATCCTTTTTCGTCTGGTCGCTTCCTAACCACGATAATTATGTATGCGCGCGATCAACACTGTAGGAACACAAGCAGTCCTCATTTAATGATTACTTTCAACTTTCTCATGACTTACCTGGTATTGCTCTGTGTCCTCAATCCCGCCCCCCCCCCCCCCCCCCCCCAAAAAAAAAATAAATAAAATAAAATAATGAATGCAAGTTTATAATGCATTTTTTCACCCTTGAAAAAAACATTTCTTTACTTCTACTAGCATTCCCTCTACTTGACCTAGACGCTAAAGGTGGAGTGTAGCCTATATTGCGCCAGGGAAAAAACATGCAAAATTCAAAACTGTGCTGGAATCTCTGGCTTGAAGTGAATGAATGCAGGTAGACATGAACACGGAGAACAGAGGAGACAAAGAATGAGAGAATGATGTAAACATTGGGGGCAGGAGAAGCGGATAGAGAGATATATGTAAACAGAATAATTAGGAAGGCAGAGAGAGAGAGAGAGAGAGAGAGAGAGAGAGAGAGAGAGAGAGAGAGAGAGAGAGAGAGAGAGAGAGAGGAGAGAGAGAGAGAGAGAGAGAGAGAGAGAGAGAGAAGAGAGAGAGATGATATCTTACACACTTTTGCACACATACGCACACATACACACACACACACGCGTGCACACACACACATAAGCACAGCACACACATTGGTACCACACACACACACACACACACACACACACACACACACACACACACGCATAAGCGCAGGCACGTGCGCGCACACACACGTACGCACACACACATACATGTATACAAAAACATAAACACACATAGGGCCTACCTAAATACGCACGTATACACACAAAGAAGCGCGTGTGCGCACGCTCACACACACACATTCCTTCATACACACACAGAGGAGCGCGTGCGTGCGTGCGTGCGTGCACACACACGCGCGCACACACACACACATTTTTACACTTCTTCTTATGAGACTATAAACCGAGGCCGCGTGTGCCAACGCACGCAGAACATCTGCGCACACGTTAATTCTTGTCCGCTTTTTGTAAGAGTAGGCCATGGTGCGGTGATAACAGATGACAAATATTATAAAACTACCATCCCACACGGGATCGATGTAAAAAAGCACACGAGTGCTAGTTCCATTAACACATCATATAAAAAGAATCAACTAAAAAATAAAATTTAAAATACACTCATTAGTAAAAAGATCGTCAAACAGAATATCGATGCAACAAACATGCACACTCCTACACACACACAGCATTAGTCTGCTTGCTGACATGGAAAATCAGAAAATCAGTCAATCAGGGATCAGTCAATCAATCAGTTCATCAATTAAGAAGACACCAAGTAATCAATTGCTTAGTTCATCAAATCAAAAAGACATACCGATCACAAAATAATAACTGATATGTTTCATTTTTCAAGTTATTTTTGTCTTGGGTAGCAGAGGTGTATGGAAAAGGGAGAGGAGGCAGTGGAGAAGAGAGAGGGAGAGGGGGCACATATGACCAGAATAGAGAGAACAACACACTGATAACAACAACAACGACAACAGCAAAAACTATTCTGGGCCAGAAAAGTCAGAATAGAAGGAACAACAAACACACTGATAGCAACGTGAGAGGATAAACTAGACAGATACCCAACAATAAAAGCTCTCAGCCTCACTTTTCATTTCTGTGACACTGCCGGCTGCACAGTTTTTGCCTTCCGCCGTGAAACGGTTCTCTCCTGTTTGCTAATGATGTGGGATGAATGGCTTCTGCCTAGTCTGTAAAGAGTGGGGGGAGGGGAGGGGGAGGGGGAGGGGAGGGGGGTAGGGGACTGTGAGGGTTTGTCACGCCAAGGACAAAGCAGTAGTGGTCCTCAGATGGGCAGACCACCATCGAGGATATAATACGTTAGAGCTCAGAGCTTTGATCCACATCCTTCATTAACAATACTTACATCCTTTTGTACAACTGGCTACAACAAGAGTTCTATACGCTAAACCCACCAGAACATTCATTTGACAACTCACAATATTAACTGACATTTTTTTTTAGCTGTACCTACCAAAACATCTATTTTTGTTCAACGCAGAATTATAACAGCCATTCTTTATTAACATTACCCATCAAAACATCCATTTCTAACACCTCAGAGCTTTCACTGACAGTAATTGTTATTACCATAAACCTCTCACAACATCCGTTTTGTTCTAAGCAGTCATTCAGCCAGACAGCCATTAGGACTGACAAGATGGGACAGAGGGAGACAGAGCGACGCCACACACAGCAGCACAGCAGCAGCAGCAGCAGCAGAGAGAGGGCAGGGAGAGAGAGAGACAGAGAGAACCCTATCGATCTATTGTGACGGCAATAGTGTGGGAATTTCGCTGATCACTGGTCTGATATCACTGCACACTTTTTTGTTTTCCTTCCCCCTGCTGTCAGCACCGTTTCAGGCTGAATCCACACCAATGCACGTACGCCTACGCATGCACACAGACCGGTCCACACTTAACCGTACAGAGCTTCTGATGTATATGCAAGCTCGCATGCAGGTACATTTTGCATACACAAAAACGTGCATACTCTATAGACACTATGCACTACACATGCATATGCATGCACAAATACATACTATGTGCACACACATAGACACAGAAACACACATACACACAACACACAACAACAAACACACAAAGACATCTGATCAACACACACAACAATTCCCAAACACATACAGATGCAACTGGAAAGAGAATACTCGATCAAGTAACCCCAATATTCCCATGGCATGCATATCAAACACACTAATATAAACACCACACACACAGCGCGTGCGACAGCAGCCACACACACACACACACACACACACACACACACACACACACACACACACACACACACACACACACACACACACACACACACACACACACACACACACACACACACACACACACATCACACATAATTTATCAGATGGCTGTCAATAAAGATAGCTCAAACAGGCAACCACGAGAACCATGCACACTCTACCTATACAGTTTTAATCTGGTACTGGCAGACCGGAATATCTCTCTTACCTTTGAGGACAATTAGAAAATCAGTCTTTCAACTGATCGGTCACTCAATCATCAACTAAGAGGATGATCACTTTATCAATAGCTCAGTCAATCCAATCAAACAGGCATTCGGATCACAAATGGAATTGATCTTTACATTTTTCATGTTCAAATATCTCAGGTGGGATAAGTGTGTGGCAGGGGGAGAGGGGGGGTGGACAGTGAGAAAAGAGAGGGAGAGGCCATACAATAATGACCAGAATAGGGAGAGCAACAAACTGATATCAACAACTACAAAAAAACTATTCTGAGCCATAAATCCAGAATAGAGGGAACAACAAACACAATGATAACATTATGGACAGAAAAAAAACAATAAACAGATACCAGAAGATAAACATTCTCAGCCTCACTTTTCATTTCTGTGACACTGCCGGCTGCAGTTTTTGCCTTCCGCCGTGAAACGGTTCTGTGCTGTTTGCTAATGATGTGGGATGAATGGCTTCTGCCTAGTCTGTAAAGAGTGGGGGGAGGGGAGGCAGAGGAGGAGGGGGTGGAGGAGGTTGTGAGGTCTGTCACCAAAGGACAAAGCAGTAGTAGTGAAATTGAGCAGAATAGAACAGTGCAGTACAGGCAGACTGGTTGTCAGTTTGTTGCGACCTTTAAATCTTGATGTGTGAGTTAGGTTTTAGTGGTTTGTGATGATGATGATGATGATGATGATGATGATGATGATGATGAGATGATGATGATGATGATGATGATGATGATGATGATGATGATGATGATGATGATGATGATATATGGAATTTGTATAACAAAACAGTGATAGTGAGACTATAAGTGTGTCTGTATGTTTTGTTTGTTTGTGTGTGTGTATGTGTGTGCGTGCGTGCGTGCGTGCAGACGTGCACACTTGTTGTGTTTTCAGTTGTCAATACATACTACTTTTTTATTCTTTAAATTCACTTCGTATTCCTAATGAGAGAACAGAAATTAAATTGTTTTGAATTCCACTCTGAGAGTGATCATAAGGTCTATGTGAAAGCACTGTGCTAGTGTGTTTCTTTTAGTTATAAGATTTTTGTGTGACAATAGTTTAGCATTTTAACCGACATTTTTCACTAATATTACACATCAAATATCCGTTTGTACAACTCAGAGCTATAATCAATATTCAGTATGATCAATATCTGTTAAAGCATCCACTCGAACTCAGAGCTTTTACCAACATTCTTTATTCGCAATGCTTATCAAAACTTCCATTTGTATAACTCAGAGCTATAACACCACTCTTATTTAACACTACCCATCAGAACATTCATTTCAACGATTCAGTGCTATCGCTCATTAACAAAAACTCCATCAAAACATTCACCTCAGAGCTTGAACTGACAGTAATTGTTATTACCCATAAACCTCTCAGAGCATACGTTTTGTTCTAAGCAGTCATTCAGTCAGACAGCCATTAGGACTGACAAGAATGAGGACAGAGGGAGACAGAGCGACGCCACACACAGCAGCAGCAGCAGTAGAGAGGGGCAGAGACAGAGAGACAGAGAGACAGAGAGAGACAGAGGACCCTATCGATCTGTTGTGACGGCAATAGTGTGGGAATTTCGCTGATCACTGGTCTGATATCACTGCACACTTTTTTGTTTTCCTTCCCCCTGCTGTCAGCACCATTTCAGGCTGAATTCACACCAATGCACTTTCGCCTACGCATAAGAATTCACACAGACTTGTTTTTATGTAAGTGTACTGATGTGCATAGAAGCTAGTATGCAGGTATATTCGCATATGCACAAATGTGCGTACCTGTAGACACTATGCACTCACACACGTATGTGTTAACACACACATAAACACGTGTGCGCACGCACACACAACATACGTACACATAAAGCAAAAGCGCGTGCGTGCACGTATATGCACACATACATACACACAAACACACACACAAACACACACACACAAGTGTGTGCGTGCGCACGCACTCGCACTTGCACTCAGACAGAATTATGAACTTATCAAGCGTGTGTAAATTGTGCAGAATCATGCACAAATTACGTTCATAGGCACATTTCAAAGTGCGCGCACACACACATTCGCGCGCACACACACATTCACACACACACACATTCACACACACACAAACACACACACACAAACACACACACACACACACACACACACACACACACACACACACACACACACACACACACACACACACACACACACACACACACACACACACACACACACACACACACACTCCCGTTCGAGGAGATTTTTCTCCTGGAGTTAACATCAGTGCTGACTCCACTCGCCCCAAAAGTCCTTTGGATGAAACTATAAACCGAGTCCCCGTGTGTGAACGCACGCACAACATCTTGCGCACACGTTAAATCCGGTTCCGCTTTTCGTAAGAGTAGGCCATCGTGTGCCGGTGGGGACAGATGACATTTACAAAACTGCATACACACGAGGACTGGATGTAAAAAAGCACAAAAGTGCTTATCCCATTATTCTCGATATAAAAGAATAAAATAGATAAAATGAATACAATAAAACACCCCCCCCCCCACCCCCCCCACACACACACCGACAAACTGATAGAAATAGAGATAAGAGAGAAAGAGGGGTGGAGAGATAGACAAACAGATAGACAGACAGACAAACAAACATAGAGACAGAGACAAAGAGAGAAATAGAGAGAGACAGACAGTCAGACAGACGGACAGAGACAAAGACAGACACACAGGCAGAGAGAAAGATAGACAAAGAAGACAGAGAACAACAGACAGATACAGAGACAAAAAAAAAACAGGCAGAGATATACAGAGACAGACAATACAGAGAACCGGCGAGAGGCGAGGTATCAGCAAGTTGACCCAGGGGAAAAGTGTGCCATATGCAGGACAATATACACACAGTGCATGACATCGATCTATTGTGACTAGGGCACAGCTCATTTTTGGATAGTTTTTTTGGTTGTTGTTGGGGGGTGGGGGTAGGGGGTGATCCTTTTTGTGTGCTAGTCTATGGCTTTGAATTTTTTGCTTTGTTAGGTTAGGGTTTTTGTTGTTGCTGGGTTTTTTGTTATTTTTTAAAAACATTTTGGGAGGGTGGATGGGGAAGGGTTGGTTGTTTGGGGTTTTTTTTTCGTGGGATTGTTGTATGGTATGTGTCAATGGGTGTAATGTATGTAAAAGAATACGTGTGTGTGTGTTTGTGCGTGCGTGTGTGTGTGTGTGTGTGTGTGTGTGTGTGTGTGTGTGTGTGTGTGTGTGTGTGTGTGTGTGTGTGTGTGTGTGTGTGTTTTGTGTGTTTGTGTGTTTGTGTGTGTTGTAATGTATATGAGTGTTATTTGTGTGTGTTTGTCTGTCTGTGTGTCTGATTGTCCGTCTGTCTGTATGTATGTCTGTTTGTGCATGTGGGTATGTGCATGCCAAGTCAAACTGGAAAGTTAAAGTAAACTTTTATTATCAAGAAATGTGTGTGTGTGCTTAAGTGTCCGCATGCGTGTACGTGCACGTGTGTATGTTGTGTCTGTGTGCATATATGTGTGTCTGTCTGTCTGTCTGTTTGTGTATGTACGTGTGTCTGTGTGCCTATGTGTGCGTGCGTGCGTGAGTGTACAGTCTGATGCTATAACGGCACGGTTTATGGAACATAGACAGAAGTAAAAACGCAGGAGAGAAAGGAAGTAAGATGAGTTGGGGGTAAGGCGGGGGTGGGGAGCTAAGGGAGGATAAGGAGGGTTGGGTGTGGGGGAAGGAGGGGGGGGGTTAGGGAAGGGTAAAGGGGGAAGCCGGTATGGTTCAGAAAAAGGGAGAGGATTAAGAGAGCTCAGAGAGGGTGGAGAGGGGTGGAGGGTGGGGAAAGTGATGAAGAGGATTGGTTTTTACAGGTGGAGGAAATCGATTTGATGAGGGAATTAATGTCAGAGACCAGTCTCTCTTCATCTCCCTTACAATGCCCTCAGGGTCTAATCAAGCGCTGGGCCTAAGTAGTCTCCGTATCTGCCTGTGTATGTGTGTGTGTGTGTGTGTGTGTGTGTGTGTGTGTGTGTGTGTGTGTGTGTGTGTGTGTGTGTGTGTCGATGTCTGTGTCTGTGTCCCTATGTCTCTATCTGTCCGTCTTCCAGTATCTGTTTGTCTATTTTATCTGTAAGACAGAAAGAGAGAGAGAGAGAGAGAGAGAGAGAGAGAGAGAGAGAGAGAGAGAGAGAGAGAGAGAGAGAGAGAGAGAGAGAGAGAGAAGAGAGAGAGAGAGAGAGAGAGAGAGAGAGAGAGAGAGAGAAAGACAGACAGACTGATAGACACACACACACACACACACCGAGATAGATAGACAGACAGACAGACAGACAGTTAAACAGACAGACAGACATAGAGAAGAGAGAGGAAGGAATTGAAGTAGGCAGCCACAGTGGTAGAAGTATACACCGACGGAGTAAGAGAGAGAGAGACAGAGAGATAGAGACAGAGAGACAGATAGACATACATACAGAGATGGAGACAGAGAGACAGACAGACAGACAGACAGACATAGGCACAGAGACACAGACAGACAGACAGACAGAAGGACAAAAAGACAGACAGACAGAGAGATGGACAAACAGACGGAGAAACAGACAGACTGACAGACGAAGACACAGACAGAACTTTAAATTAATCTTGCGAACGATATCGATCTATGGCTTGATCCAAAGATCTACCAGGTAACCTGTCACTCCAGGTCTAACAGACGAGGATTAAAACAGTGCTTGAACCACGGATCTTCGCTTTCAGGGACAGCGCATTACTTCAAGACCATCAAGCCGCCGATAATTGCTAAAGTTCCTGATTTTGCATAACAGGCAAATTCTTTTGGGTGAAAGTAAGTTTTCTTCTTTCTTCTTCTTCTTCTTCTTCTTCTTCTTCTTCTTCCTCTTCTTCCTCTTCTTCCTCTTCGTCGTCGTCGTCGTCGTATCGTCGTCGTCGCGTCTCCTTCTTCGTCTTCTTCTTCTTCTTCTTTCTTCTTCTTCTTCTTCTTCTTCTTCTTCTTCTTCTTCTTCTTCTTCTTCTTCGTCGTCGTCGTCGTCGTCGTCGTCGACGTCGAACGCTTAGGCAGCAACTATTGTTGTCTGTCATTTGAGTGAAAATCCGTTGCGCTGCCGTTAAGCACCTGACAAGTCAGGCCCAGTGCATCCGATTTCGGTGTGAGAGAAACTTGTTACCTTTGAAATCTTTCTTTTAAAAAAAGGGCAGGAGAATGGACCTTAAAGAAGGCAGACAGCAGACAAGGAGGAGGCGACAGGGAAAAAAGCAACAAGACAGAAGCAAATAGAGGGATAGAAAAGAGGGGATTTTTAGCACAGAATTTCCAAAACGCTATATACACTGATAGGCCTCAGGCACCCCATGGAAAAGTGAAAGCAAATAATTCTTAAAAATCAAAAGAACCGAAACAAAAAGCAACATAATAATAATATATTGATGGGTTTGGTGGGTTTTTTTTCAAATCGTAGCCACAAACTTGGAATTGCTTGCAGACAAGACGGGCCAGGAGACTCTAGATCTGAGAGCTCCGGGGTTTAAAGCTAACAAATCGATAAAAGAAAAGAAGTGATTGCGATTATTGAGATTGAAGTTCGATCCGCTCAGGTGTGTAATCTGAAAAAGGATCGGAGATGTGCGGATGGTGAAAAGAAGGTAATGAGGTAATCACTGTGAGCACTGATCTGCATGGTGTAAACAGGGAAGATGAATAGAGAAAGGAAGAAATCTGTCGATAAATGATGAGCCCACGAAGAAAAGAAAGGACGAAAAAGAGATTGAAAGATAGGAAGATGAAATGAAAGAAATGAAATATTAAGATGTTGGATTTGTCACCGAAAATGATTACTGTCGGCAACAGAGTGTCAATAAATGAATAAAAAAATAATAAAAATAGTTAATCGATGAATGAATGAGAGAAAAGCGTAATAAATGAATGAATGAATGAATGAATGAATGAATGAATGAATGAATGAATGAATGAATGAATGAATGAATGAATGAACGAACAAACGAATGAATGAATGAATGAATGAATGAATGAATGAATGAATGAATGAATGAATGAACGATCGATCGAACGATCGAAACAAATGACTGACTGACTGATAGACAGACAGACAGACAGACAGACAGACAGACAGACAGACAGACAGACAGACAGACAGACAGACTGACTGACTGACTGACTGACTGACCGACCGACTGACTGACCGACTGACTGACTGACTGACTGACTGACCGACTAATTAAATGATTGACGGACGAATGACTAAATGACACTGATTGGACAATTTCATTTGAAACATCAGTAAGACCAGAGAATGTTTTAAACGCTTAGCAATAGAAGGAAGCTTTCCCAGCTCCCAGAGTCACAAGGTAACCGCCTTGATCCACAGCTGGTCAGATAGATTACAACAGCGGCATTTGTTGTTGTCGGCCGTTCCCCAGCTAAGCATCCCTGGAGTCACCTGAAATAGAGCTAATTACACTCTGTCCCACTCATCACACCTGGGAATCACTGACAGACCATGCCAGTACACAATGGATGAGACGTTTTCGTGTAAAGCTGTTTTTTACCACTTTGTCGAATAGACAACCACACTCCAACTTCTGAGGATTTTTTTCCTTTAATGGAAGATTCCAGTAGTTATGTCAAGAGCTTGTCATGGATGAAGACAGTCCCACGTAAAAAGGTAAAAGGTAAAGGTGTCCCATAACCTATGTGGTCGAAGGGGAGCGAAGCGTAAGAGACCTCAGCTTCTCCAGGGGCCAGCATATTGAGGACGGAACCCATCTCCACTCCCTCGCTGCTTTAGCTTCCCTGACCCTAAAGAGGACAGGTACCCATTTTCAACTGGGTGAACTGGAGGACTGTACCGAAGTCAAGGCACGCAAACGGTCACTCATCCAATCGGTAACCAGTCTCAATGCTGCTTGACCGTAGCTTGGGTAAAGCGAGTGCTCTGACCACTGGGCTATCCCGTCACCGGTTTTTAATACTTTGCTGAATAGACATCCACACTCCAACTTCTGAGGATTTTTCGTCCTTTAATGGAAGATGCCAGTAGTTATGCCAAGAGCTTCTCATAAATGAAGACAATCCCCTCGTAGCTTCTGTAAAGCTTAGCACTATTTGGATGTAGGCTTTAGCGCTGTGCATATATCAATAACTGACAAAGCTTTTAGCATGGGCCAGAGCAAGGGGATCTGACTATCACCAGGGTTGTCCTATCTCTGTAAAGTTTGCTGGCTTCAGCCTGAATTACAGAGAATATGGGCCTCAGAGAAACTTGACTGAATCACTGTTCTTAGGGTCAAAAATGTATTGTGTGGATTTTATATAGGTCTTATTTTTTCAGCATACATACATACATACATACATACATACATACATACATACATACATACATACATACATACATACATACATACATACGTACATACATACATACATACATACATACATACATACAGACAGACAGACAGACAGACAGACAGACAGACAGACAGACAGACAGACAGACAGACATACATACATACATACATACATACATACATACATACATACATAGAGACAGACAGACAGACAGACAGACAGACAGACAAACATACAGACAGACAGACAGACAGACAAACATACAAACATACACACATACATCATTCAGTCAATCAATCAATCAACCAAAACATCAATCCAGCGACTTCATTCAGGTCAACTGCACAAGGAAACAAAGAAATAACTAGACAAGACTTTTCTTAAAACAGATAGCTTTTTTCCTTTCTCCTTCGGAATGTGTTTACAAGTCTCTCAGAAAAAAGATGGTGTTGTGATTTCCATACGTAGCAACAAAGTCAAAAATACATATATATTCATTGCGTATTACAAAGTGAAAAAATCCAGTGTCTTTGAAAATCAATTTCTATATGCATGAAAGAAGATAACTGAGCTAAAACAAAAATCAATCGAACCAACAGCAGTAGTAGTAGCAGCAGCAGCAGGAGGAAGAGGAGAAGAAGAAGAAGAAGAAGAAGAAGAAGAAGAAGAAGAAGAAGAAGAAGAAGAAGAAGAAGAAGAAGAAGAAGAAGAAGAAGAAGAAGAAGAAGAAGAAGAAAAAGAAGAAGAAGAAGAAGAAGAAGAAGAAGAAGAAGAAGAAAACAACAACAACAACAACAACATCAACAACATCAACATAAACATAAACATAAACAACACAAACAACATAAACCACATACACATAAACAACAA
>CM060316.1:4960364-4965364 GCA_030674155.1 Stramonita haemastoma | reverse complement strand
TAACCACTGCGCCATGGTGGCCGGTTTACTCCGCGAGATTTAACTTCACACATGACATACGTTTAAAAAAAGGAGGGGAGGATCAGTGCATTGTCCCTAGCAACTCCTCATGAAATTATAGAAGTCACAGTTAACTGATCATTTTTTGCTGAGAAAGACGAATGACACTTTATAGGATGTGCGTTCTGTTGTTGGTGGCGCTAGTGATTTTTGCTCCTTTGTGTGTGTGTGTGTGTGTGTGTGTGTGTGTGTGTGTGTGTGTGTGTGTGTGTGTGTGTGTGTGTGTGTGTGTGTGTGTGTGAAAGTCAAAGTCAAATTCAAATCAAAGTCAAAGTCAAAGTCAAATCTTTATTTCCAGATGGTACAATGAATAAGCAATGCATTTGCAATTTTTTTCATCAAGCTATCTTGCGTATGTGTGTGCGTGCGTGCGTGCGTGTGCACGTGCGTGCGTGTGTGCGTGCGTGCATGTGTGTGTGATATTTCCGTGCGTGCGCATGTATGTGCGTGCACGCATGTGTGTGCTTTTGGGATTTTCTCTATCCTTTTTCGCATAGTTATATGTTTTCCGGATTTGTTCTATGACCATGAATGATAATGCACTGTCGTGCTCGTCAAAGTGAGGTGTCTGAGATGAGCAGTCGATTTTCCGATCACTTCAGTCAGAACTAAAGACAACGTCCTTGATCTGACACCAACAGATGTGCCTGGTTTATTGTCAGCATCATCTGTCATGAATATTCACGTGAGCTTCTGCACATGGTAGATAGATCCCTTGGTGGCTAGCAAGGCAGTGTACAGAGCCTGAAAGAGGGTCTTAAGGGAAGGAAATGAAAAAAATAAATAACACAGAAACCTGACAGAAACGAAAGCTTGAAAAAGTTTTCCCATCTAAGTAGTATGGAGGGAAAACTAGGTCTCAGAAAATGATAGGAGACATAGATAAAGATGCACACGTAGTTTTATTTTCCGCTGTTTTGTTTGTTGGCTTGTGTCTGCTCTGAATGTGTTTGTGTCTTAGTTTTGTTTTCTTTCTTTCTTTCTTTTATTGGTGTTTGTGTGTGCTTATGAGTACGTTTTGATGTTAGCTGAATTGTTTGTTTGTATGTTTCTTTCCTTCTTTCTTTCTTTCTTTCTTTTTCTTCCTTTTTCTTTCTTCCTTTCTTTCCTTCCATCTTTCTTTGTCGGTTGATCGATCATTTTGGTTTGGCTGGTTGTTTCTTTCTTTCTTTCTTGTCTTCTTCCTTCCTTTCCTTTCCTTCTTTCTTTCTTTGTCGGTTGATGGGTCATTTGCAGTTCTATGTCCTTGGTAGGCTTCTGTTCGCTTCGTTAGCTGTTTTTCTGACTGACTTGTTTGTGTCACGTTACTTCGTGTCTGGATTGTCCTCAGTTCGTTAACAGTAAACTCCGTGTGTACCGGTAAAGTGAAAAGCTGATCGTGATTGGGAAAACTACTTGATGGGTGGCGATGGGAAGAGAGAGAGAGAGAGAGAGAGAGAGAGAGAGAGAGAGAGAGAGAGAGAGAGAGAGAGAGAGAGAGAGAGAGAGAGAGAGAGAGAGAAGAGAGAGAGAGAGAGAGAGAGAGAGAGAGAGAGAGAGAGAGAGAGAGAGAGGAGAGAGAGAAGAGAGAGAGAGAACTCGAACTCGAACTCGAACTCGAACTCGAATGTTTTATTGAGGAAATATGGATAAGCCAGAGGCTTCTTTACACCAGGTCCTCATAAAAAAACAAAAAACAAACAAACAAAATACCCCCAAAAAACCCACCAACAACAAAACCCACTGGCAAACAATCATAAGAATTATATAACATATAAATATAGTAAAGCAAATGATAAGCTTAATTACTTAGTTATTTATATAACCAACTATCCAACTACACTCACAATTACAGGCACGAGCAAAATCTCAATATACACTATTCCAAGTCACAACCCTTAGTATTAGTCTTATCCAACTTCACACTCTAAATTACAAATTCAAATTATTCTACTCTAACAAGACAAAACACATCCCTACACTATTTCAATGACACGAAAGCGAGAAACTAAGTTCAAAACAATCAGATTTTCCATCTCTTCCTCTCTCTCTCTCTCTCTCTCTCTCTCCTCTCTCTCTCTCTCTCTCTCTCTCTCTCTCTCTCTCTCTCTCTCTCTCTCTCTCTCTCTCCTCTCTCTCTCTCTCTCTCCTCTCTCTCTCTCTCTCTCTCTCTCTCTCTCTCTCTCTCTCTCTCTCTCTCTCTCTCTCTCTCCCCTCCTCTCTCTCTCCCTCTCTCCCTCTCCTCTCCTCTCCTCTCCTCCCTCCTCTCTCTCTCCTCTCTCTCTCTCTCTCTCCTCTCTCTCTCCCTCTCTCTCTCTCTCTCCTCTCTCTCTCTCTCTCTCTCTCATCACACTCATAAAATAATACAATTTATATGACTGCCTATAGGAATAAACATACCATCCAAGACGACATTGTAATCACAAATTCAAATAATTTTACTCCAACAGAACAACACGCACCCTATACACCATTTAATAGCATTAAGGAAAAAATAGTTCAAGATAATTAAAATTTCAATGCACACACATACACGCTCACACACGCACACACACACGCACACGCGCACACACACACGCACACGCACACATATAATAACATGAATATACAAATGAATAAACAAAAAAACAAAAAAACACAAACCCCCTAAAAAAAAAATTCAAGACCTTATCTATGCAATACAATAATTCTACATACATAACACAATGCAACCCTTCAATGATATAATAGCAAGAAGTGGAAGTACAAAAAAATAAAAATGTCACACACACACACACACACACACACACACACACACACACACACACACACACACACCACACACACACACACACACACACACACACACACACACACACACACACACACACACACACACACGACACAAACAAAGCACAATAAAGGCCAGACAGTTGGAAATACAACCGGCAATGAACAAAATAAGTATATGAATATATGCTTTGGTCTTTACGAAAGACAAGATCATATTTCATTCAGAACATTTCAAATAAATATTTATGATAAGCTTTTTTGAATGAAGACAGACTAGATTTCTGTTTTATTTTATCTGGAATTTCATCCCATTCTTTGCTACCTGAATAGATGAGGGATGTCTTGAAAAGATCCGTTCTTGGACGGGGGATACAAAAAGTACTCTTGCTCTCAAGAGAGAGAGAGAGAGACAGAGACAGAGACAGAGAAAAGAGACAGAGAGACACAGAGAGAGAGAGAGAGAGAGAGAGAGAGAGAGAGAGAGAGAGAGAGAGAGAGAGAGAGAGAGAGAGAGAGAGAGAGAGAGAGAGAGAGAGAGAGAGAGAGAGAGAGAGAGAGAGAGAGAGAGAGATCTGGCTTCAAGAGTTACCCTGTGTCGTTTTAAGAGGGGTTAATAACAGTCATTTTTTGTTTCTTTATTTCAAGACTGTGTATGCCTTCAATAAAGACAACTTTTTATTACAACAAAAAAATGAGGAATCCAAACAGTAGAAAATTGTAAACTAGCTTTCACACACCTACAGGTAAGACTCTATGCACATACAATCACATGCATGTTCATACACACAAAGCACAGATGTGTACATACATACACGCATGCACTAACACACACACGCGCGCACACCACACACACACATAGGTAGCACGTGTGTGTGCGTATAATCATACACACACACTCACAAGCAACACACACACACACACACACACACACACACACACACACACACACACACACACACACACACACACACACACACACACACACACACACACACACAGCGTGTACTATATACTCCGCATGTGTGCACTCCTGTACACAAAACACATTATGCTTCTGCATATGTGTGCCATATAGATACACGTGGTGTGTGCCTGCACACACACACACACACACACACACACACACACACACACGCACAACCCTTGAAAAATAAAGATTATTCATTCATTCATTCATTCATTCATTCATTCATTCTCTCTCTCTTCCCATCCCCACCCATCAGGTAGATTTCACAATCATGATCAGCTTTTCACTTTACAGGTACACACGGAATTTACTGTTAACTAACTGAAGACAAACCAGACACGAAGTAACGTGACACAACAAGTCAGTCAGAAAAAGAGCGAAAGGAACGAACAAAAAGCTACCAAGGACATAGAAGGAAATAACCCATCAAGAGAGCTTATCTTTTTATCTTGATGTTATCCCTGAAAAGGGCGGGGACTGGATGTAAAAAAACACACAAAGTGCTTGTCTATTATCCTCGAATACAAGAATTTGCCTTGCCTTGCCTTGCCTTGCCTTCTCTCTCTCTCTCTCTCTCTCTCTCTCTCTCTCTCTCTCTCTCTCTCTCTCTCTCTCTCTCTCTCTCTCTCTCTCTCTCTGGTAGGTGTGACATGCAGACAATAGAGTTATCCAGTTTCCTTAATGAGCTCTTATATAAAGGAAGGCAATCTCCTACAGGAAAAAAGAATTCCGAGAAGAGCATGACTCATTACCTATTTAAAGTCTTCTCCACAGCTGACAACACAGCTAAATACGTCAATGATGACGTCAAGAAGGAGACGACCTTGAGGGCCACACCCCCAGGTCAAGGCAGGGTCAAGCTAGGTATAGCACGTCTTCATCATAGCCGTCCATCAATAAAAGTCATTTCGCCGTTGGTTGGCTCATGTTTCGTGTGTTTCGTGGTAATTATCTGTTTTTTACGGATTTTTTTAGCTCTTAATTCAATTTCATTGTTGCTCTGGGTAAAGATTTACCAATCCTCCCTATCCGCCCGACCCCATATTTGTTTTAGTTTGGTTTTTGCAGGTTTTTTCTATGATCTTTTTTATCAATACTTGTATCGTCATTCATACCTTTCCGTGTGATAGGGAAACAAAATACAGTTGCATACAAGAAAAAGAAAAATGGGTAGGCGCTGCACTTGTGGCGACGCGCTCTCCCATTAATTTAATCGTTTATA
>CM060316.1:4952864-4955364 GCA_030674155.1 Stramonita haemastoma | reverse complement strand
ATAGGCAGAGGTTTGTTGGCAAGGTCATTGGACAGGCACTACATATAAGCAGACAGAATAGTTTCTCTTTTTTAATGGGTGGCGCTGCTGTCATGGGGACGGGATAACCTAGTGGTTAGAACACTGTGCTCGCAAGCTGACGACCTGGGTTCGAATCCCGTTCGAGGGGATTTTTCCCCTGGAGTTTACATCAGTGCACACTCCACTCCCCCAAAATTCTTTCGGATGAGACCACAAACCGAGGCCCCTTGCGCGAACGCTCGCAGAACATCTTGCGTACATGTTAAACCCTGTTCCGCTTAAGAAAGAGTAAGTCATTGTGTGCTGATGGAAACAGACCAAACATTTACAGAATTACATACACAAGGGGACTGGATGCAAAAAGGCACAAGAGTGCTTATTTTATTATCCTCTATATAAAAGAATAAAATTGTTAAGAAATACTCTCCCAGAGGAGAGCAACCCAAAGTCCATACTGAAAAATCTGTCGTGACCACAAATTGTAGACAATACAATACAATACAAAACAATACCATACCATACAGTATAATACCATACTATACAATACAATATGATAGAATACAATACAATAAATAATAGATCAAATGAATACCTAGATCCTATTCTGCAGCTATTTCAATTACTAAGCACAGTTACACCTGGAGCCAAAAGACGGACAGGTCGCAGTTTGGCCATCAGTGACACAGAGGAGGAAAGAGGAAGAGAGGTAAACAGAGTGAGAGAGAAATGGAAAGGCAGGGAAAACGGCTGGGGCAAACAGATGCCAAGAGAGGGATAAGCGAGACAGCGAAAGACGGAAAGAAACACGCTAGCTGTCTTAATGTGTGTCTCTGTCTGTCTATCTGCTTCTGGCTCTGCCTCTGCCTGTGAGTCTGTCTGTGTGTCTGTGAGTATCTCAGTCTCTGTCTCTGTCTCTCTCTCTGTCTTTCTCTGTTTCTCTGTTTCTCTGTCTCTGTCTGTCTGTCTGTCTGTCTGTCTGTCTGTCTGTCTGTCTGTCTGTCTGTATCTCTCTCTCTCTCTCTCTCTCTCTCTCTCTCTCTCTCTCTCTCTCTCTCTCTCTCTCTCTCTCTCTCTCTCTCTCTCTCTCTCTCTCTCTCTCTCTCTTGTTAGCCTGCAGTTACATACATACATACATACATACATACATACAGACAGACAGACAGACAGACAGACAGACAGACAGACAGACAGACATGCATGCATGCATGCATGCATGCATACATACATACATACATACATACATACATACATCTGTCTATCTATCTATCTATCTATCTATCTATCTATCTATCTATCTATCTATCTATCTATCCCTTAGTCTGGCGACCATGGTACCCCTGAAGACTTGACAACCAGTTCCCTCCATTCCTCTCTCTGTTCTGCCTTTCTCAAAACTTGGTTGAGTTCTAGGCCTGTCCATACGCTGATGTTGTCCTCCCATCTCTTCCTCGGCCTGCCTCTTTTTCATCCTCCTTGGATAGTGCCTTGTAGAATTGTTTTTGCAAGCTCTTTTGATCTTGTGACATGCCTGTACCATTTAAGTTTACGCTTCTTTACGATTGATAAAAGATTTTCGAAAGGACCAATGGTTTGCTGGATTCTGCTGTATGTATATATGTATGTATGTATGTATGTATGTATGTATGTATGTATGTATGTATGTATGTATGTATGTATGTATGTATGTATGTATGTATGTATGTATGTATGTATGTATGTATGTGTCTGTGTCTGTCTGTCTGTGCCTGGGTCTGTGTCTGTGTGTGCTTAACAAGCAAGAAACTGTACCTACATAACGTGTATTTACATATCCTCAGCCCACTCTCCCGTAAGCGCCTAAGACATTATCTCCCAAGCCCAACAGTCGACACAAACTAAATTAAGCCCCGCGCACTAACTACTCACGCGAGGCTACACCTCATAATTACCCCCTGCTCACTGCCAAGGTCTGACGTCAGAAACAAACCTGCCGAGGTTGAGCATCTCCGCCAGCCATCTTTCTTCTTTATGCCCCAGAAGATGTCTGTGGCACAAACAAGCGAGGCAGCAGCAGCAGCAACAACAACAACAGCAGCATGCAACTACACCGCTTGCTCGGTCAGGCAGAAAAAAAACTAGGTCTTATTTCTGGTCTTCCTTCTTCATTGCTGGGGGACTGTGCACAGAAACAAAGCAGACACTGGCTGTAATCATTATCAGCATTAGCCGAGAGAGGCCCGTTCTACTTCTGCTGACATTCACCATGCTCTCAACACACTGCCTCCGTGTTGCAGTGCCTTGCGTGTCCCAGTGCTCCACTCATTTAGGGAGAAGAGTAGGAGTAGGCCTAATTGTAGTAGTTAGTAGTAGTAGTAGTAGTAGTAGTAGTAGTAGTAGTAGTAGTAGTAGTAGTAGTAGTAGTAGTAGTAGTGTCTGTGGTGTTTAAAGTCACTTCAGCAGCAGCAGTTGCAGCCGCAGTAGTAGTAATGGTAGTAGTGGA
>CM060316.1:4940364-4947864 GCA_030674155.1 Stramonita haemastoma | reverse complement strand
ATCTGTATTTACTATGACAGTCTGCTGACTACTGTTTTTTAACAAAACAAAACAGAAAAAAAAACTTTCAACTTTACATTTAAATCACTTTAAGTCACGGCAGATTTATCCTCGTGAAATTCGGGCTGTTCTCCTCTGGGAGAGCGCGTCGCCACTAGAGCAGCGCACCCATTATGTTTTCTTTTTCCTGTCTGCAACTGTGTTTGTTTCCCCATCAGAGAGTGGCCTTTTTCTACAGAATTTTGCCAGGGACAACTCTCTTGTAACCGTGGGTTCTTTTACGTGCGCTGAATAATTTTGTCTAACACACGGGACCTTGGTTTATTGTCTCATACGAAAGAATAGAACCCAGATGATCTAGTGGATGGGGAAAAGTTTTGGGCCCAAACGGGGATCAAACCACCGCACACTTCCGACCCCGACTTATCGCTTTCTAGGTAGGAGTGTTACCTCTAAACCATCAATCAATACGAAAGGTAGTGGATCGTAAAATACCCATAGATAGATAGATAGATAGATAGATAGATAGATAGATAGATAGATAGATAGATAGATAGATAGATAGATAGAAAGATAGATAGATAGATAGATAGATAGATAGATAGATTTGATAGATAGATAGATAGATAGATAGATAGATAGATAGATAGATAGATAGATAGATAGATAGATAGATAGATAGATAGATAGACAGACGGACAGACAGACAGCAGACAGAGAAAGAGAAAGAGATGAAATGGTATGATCATATATGACAAGAGCCAGTGAAGCATAAATTACTTCCCAATATAAGAGGAAAGGAACACAAGGGGCAGAGAGAGAGAGAGATGAGAGAGAGAGGGAGAGAGAAGGATGAGAGAGAGATGAGAGAGGAGAGAGAGAGAGATGAGAGAGAGAGAGAGAGAGAGGAGCACTGAACAAATTAATCTGCATCAACCTTGGGCCACAATACAAATATGGGACTTGGGATCCCAATATAGCACAATGAATTGGGACATCTGGCTACAAACCAGAATGGTAAGCAGTACATGAAACTGATTAGTATACCCAAAACATAGTATAAGGTTTCTTTTTTTCCATTATTAGAATAAATGAAAGTGCATTATGACCATAACAGTCAAATAACTGCGTCCGCGAGATAAAGAGAGGGAGAAAGAGAGAAAGAGAGAGGGGGGGGGGAAGAGACAGAGACAGACAGACAGAAACATACGTACAAAGACAGACAGACAGAGAGAAAGAGACAGAGAAAAGACAGACCGAGAGAAAGACAGAAAAACAGTACGAAAAAATTGCAAAGAGACAGACAAAACAGACAGAGAGAAAAACAGAAAAAACAGTACGAAAAAATAGCAAAAAACCCTCCATCCCAAAACCCAGCCAAGGCCTCAGTCCACAGCCAGCATCCAGCAGAGGCGGCGGGGGACCGGCAGTAAAGAGAGCTGGAGGTCATCAGTGCAGCCTCCCTGCCCCAGGGGCCCCGGGGTACACTGAGTGGGGACTCCCTTGTTCGGGGAACAGACTAGGACAGACTGACGATAATGAAGACCTTAGTTCTCTCCTCCTGTCCTCCTCCCTCCAGGGGAAAAAGGCGTCTTCAGCAATTAATCACCTGGATGCCTTGGGGGCTGGGAAAAACCCGGGTCAATGTCTTCTACGTTCATAGAACCATTGTAGAACTACCAGCCATCTTAAGGGTGGGTGGTAGGTAGGGGAGGTGGGAAGAAGGGGGAGTGGTGGGTTCGTTGCGACAGGGTTTTTTTGTTTTTGGTTTGGAGATCGTCAGTTCAAATCCTATCAGATATTTGGGGTGGTTTTTTGTTAAGAGGAGTGGAGTGGGTGCAAACTATGTTTACTCAGGTTTGATTTTGTTATGGACTCTGTAGTCATGGAGTCCAGCATCATCCCCTTTACAGGGTTTTTTTTCAAAGTGGTCCAACACACGCTCTAGCCGAATGGTTAAGAGCATTTTACTTTAATTCTACGGATCCATGAAGTCGCGGGTTCAAATCTCGGTGGTGTGTGGTGAATTGATGGTGGGAATACTTGCGATCTCCCACATCAACTTCAAGTGCAGACTGCCAGTGCATTCTCTTCGAGTATATGCACATGCAGAAGATCAAATATGCACGTTAAAGACCCTGTAACTCATGTCAGTGTTCATTGAGATACGGACACCCAACATACACAGTATAATATATCCCCGAAGTCAGAATGCGGTTACCTTCATGGTGGGCACATGCAAAATCTCACCAGTGGTAAACCTCGAAGCTCTAGCCGAGGAAACGAACAAAACGGTTCTCAGATCCCTGAAAGAAAGACAGACAGACAGACAGACAGACAGACAGACAGACAGACAGACAGAAAGAAAGAAAGAAAGAAAGAAAGGAAAGAAAGAAAAAGAAAGAAAGAAAGAAAAGAAAGAAAGAAAAGAATGAAAGAAAAAGAAAAGAAAGAAAGAGAAAGAGGAAAGAGAGAAAGACAGACAGAAAGGAAAGAAAGAAGAAAAGAAAAGAAAAGAAAAGAAAAGAAAGAAAGAAAGAAAAGAAAGAAAGAAAGAAAAGAGAAAGAAAGAAAGATAAGAAAAGAAAGAAAGATAAGAAAAAAGAAAGAAAGAAAAGAAAGAAATAGCCTGATGTGACCCAATGTCGATGGCTTCTTCGAACTACTGAGGGCACAGCAGAACAAGGTTAGGCTAAGCAGCTTGACGTGGCAAGATCCGAACGGGCGGAATTGTAACAGCTGCACTACAATGGGCAGAATGATGACAATAGCCTAACTGCACTGGCTCGTCCCAGAAAAGTAGGCAGCAAGAAGGAAAGGAAAGAAGAAAGGGAGGAAAGAAGGAAGGAAGGGAGGAAGGAAGGGAGGGGAGGGAAGGAAGGGAAGGGAGAGGAAGAAAGGATGATTTGGATATCGTGGAGAAAAGAATGAATAAATAAATGACCTTAATACGTAAGGATAAGGTTTTGAGCCCAAAGCCTCTTAGTCTTTCTCTTACAATCTGTCCTAGAAGCAAAGACTCATGCCTATGTATAATGTATAGTTTTACACTGACTGCACAGAGAGAGACAGAGACAGAGAGATACAGATACAGAGACAGACAGACAGACAGAGAGACAGACGACAGACAGACAGTTTCTGTTCTGACGTAGATGAAATTCCACTGTTGTTTTGTTTGATGATGTGCTCGTAGCCTGAAACATGTCCATATAATCGAAAGATCAAATAAAGTAAATCTGATTAAATTTAATACACTTTTTTACGATAAAAACTAATCTGTTGGTGATATTATGTTGAAATGGAAACCTTTAAGCTATATGTACATCTGCAAATATCTCGCCAGATTCTATTAGTTCAAACTTGCGCGTATCATTTTCAAATCAGAGTTCAGTTTGAACTCAAAGAACATCACCTCATCTCACTCCACACTTAAAATAGATCCAATGTTATACTGTTCCTAACCTGTTGCATTGAGAAGAAGTTTGAAGGGGGATGACAGCGATGCTGTTTGTCAGCAACTTCTGAAAGTGGGCCATCAAACAGAAAGTAACGTCAGTGCAGTTGAAGATGGCAGGGATAAGAGTTTGAGTTATAGCAGCTGACGCAGCTTTACAGTGAGTGTAGGAATCATCCAAGAAGTAAACTCTGCTAATTATGGATGGTGCTTTTTTTATGGCGACGCGCTCTCCCCGGGGAGAGCAGCCCACATCTCACGTAAAGAAATGTGCAGTGACTTAAAGGGGTATAAATGTAATAATTAATGCTAGTTGTTGTTCATACTAAAAAAAACTTCAACAGAGAGAGGAAGTTTTATATGTTTTTTCATTAATAAGATCCATTCATGTATTTTTTGTTTTATCTGAATTTTCCTTTTAAATACGGGAGAGAATTCACACAGAAATTAAAAGCATGGGAACATTGGCATTGCTTTTTTTCTTCCTGTCGAAACGTAGGTCAATTTGATAGATGTCTTCTGTTGGTAAGAATCAGGGCAGATCCTGTAAACTCCACACTTTCAGACATTTTACACAAAACATAAGCTTTCTACTCTCTGCTGCAGATAAGGAATAGTACATTCTTTCTCTTTTTGTATTCAATGGGTAGGTACCAAAATTTCTTTGCACTAAATGTCCACATTGTTTCATTCAGATTTTTGGTACCACCTACACAAAGCGCCTAGTAGGCTACATAAAGGAGAGCTCCTGCTGATAGATCGCTCAGGGGGAATTACTGTCCGCAGTCATCTGCTGGCCAAGGAGAAATCCCGGGACTGAAGATGCTGGGACAAGAGCAGACAAGTGTCACTTACTCCCCCTTCCAACGGTCAATTATGCTTCCACACGGGCACACTGTCCCTCCCGGGGTCTTTTGCCCTTTCCTCCGAGGCCAACTTTTATTGACGGAAGCAGGAAGAGGGGGACAGCAGACTGGCAGACAGACAGTGGCAGACGACAGACTGGGACAGAAGACTTGCAGACAGAGTGCACGGGGATACGCAGACAGGAGAAAGGGGAAGGGGGGGGGGGGGGGAAAGGCAGGAATTGTAAGGGTTTTGGGGGGAAAAAGGGAAGAGATGGGGGGGGGAGAGGACACGTTCACGATTTTGGGGGTAGCTGCTGGGCATTGATCTGAGCTAAAGGGGTGCCACAGAAAAAAAACCCCCGATAAAAAAAGGGAAAAAGGATCCCAAAAAAAAGAATAGTAGGGGTTTCGTGGGGTTTTTTGTTTCGTTTTAGAGTTTTGTGTTGCAGGCATAAAAAGAAAAATTCCCCCCACAATTTGGTATGAAAATTAAAAGGTCCTTTCGTTTTGTGTTGGTGCCAAATAAAAATTTAAAAGGGGGGTTGTACATGGCTTTTGTTTTACCAACCCAGATGTAATCTGTTTTAAGCAATCTTCTTGGTGATCGGTTTTTGGATATGGTTGGGTTTGGTGGGGGTGGGAAGTATGTGGGGGGATGGGTTTTAAGCAGATCGGTTCGTTGGTTGGGGTTTTTTGTGTCATTTTTTTAAAAGGGACGCTTAGGGGGGTGTCATTGAATATTTTTGGGTTTTTTTCTCAAAATTTTTTACAAAAAAAATTAGTTCAAAAACCGTAAAAGGTATGTGTGCTACAGCAGTAAAGAGTGATGAATATTGTAATAATAAGCATGAGATAAGAAATGCAATAAACGCTGAAAATTGTTGACAGTATGCAATGTCTGAAACGAAAAAAAATAAGATAGTGCTAACATATATCACGCATCATAAGGAAAAAGGGCCCCCATCACCTTTGAAGGGAATATTTGATCGTTAGTCCTGTTTTCTTTTTAACTCAGCCCCCCTTGTAGAATTGATTTTGTTTTTTAAACTTAAACTTAATTAGATTTTTTTAAACAAACAGGAAAAAACATACTCCATTTTTGCATGGGTAAATATAGGGCCCTTTTTTAGTGCCTTTTTCGTCAGAGAGTAAACTCCTTGGTTTGGGATATAAAAATTTTTGTCTCTCGTGCCGGAAAACTTTAGTTCAAAATTGATAAAAATTTTAAAAAACGGCTGCTTCCCCTCCCCCCCAACCCCCCCTCTAAAAAAAAAACAGCAAGAGTTCACCACCCGGGTTTAAAGTAAACCCAATTATCTGATCAACCCCGAGAATTTTTAGACAAAGAAAATCAATTTTCAGACAGAATACCCAAAATAAAAAGGTTAATAAAAATTTAAAAAAATTATAAAAAAAAAATTTCCACAAAAATTTGAGGGGGGAAAAAATTTATAGACCCCCAAAATTCCCCAAGACAAAAAAAAAGTTGGGGGGCAAAAAAACATCACATTTTTTTGGACAAAAAAAGCCCGTCTATTGTTTTATGCTTTCACTTCATTTATGACTGTGTCGCCCCAATCTTCAGATTCAAAAACAAAGGGGGATATTTTATAGCAGTTAAACAAACCAGCGTTTCAGGAGAGAGAGAGAGAGAGAGAGAGTTGAGAGGGGGAAAGGGGAGGAGAGAAAATTTTAGGGAGAGAGAGAGAGAGGGGAAGAAAAGACGGGGCGGCAGAAGACAGACAGACAGACAGACAGACGACGGGGCAGACGAAGACGATCAGACAGACGGGCAGAGACAGCCCGACAGGAGAAGAGACGACAGAAAGGCAGAAAAAAAAGAGAGAGGACAGAGACGAGAAAACAGACGACAGACGGGAAAAAGACAGACAGACGAAGGACAAAACAGAGGGGAGCTTTTAAAAAAAAATCTTTAAAAATTTCATGTCTGTTAAAAAAGGACCAGTAATCTATCCCCTTTTCGTTTTTTTCTTCTCCTTCTTTTGGGGGGTGTTGGAGACATTAAATACTTTTTCTTTTCCCCTTCCCTTCCTTTCCCTGCCCCCTTTTTCATTCATTTTTCTTCTTCTCCTTCTCATTTTCTCCATTTATCCTCATTGTGTGTTCTTTCCCCTCCCCCCTCCCCCTCCTCCTCCTCCTCCTCCCTCCCCCTTTTTTTCCTTTTTTTTTTTTCCCCTTTTTTTTTCCTTTTTTCCTTTTTTTCCCCCCTTTTTTGCCTCCCTCCCCTCCTTTTTTTCTTCTTCTTTTTTTTCTTCTTTTTTTTTTTTTCTTCTTCTTTTTTTTTTTTCCTTTTTTCCCCTTCGAATTCCGGCTTTTTATTGCCTTGGCACCGTGAGCTTTGGACTGTGCGAAAAATATAAGATGTTACATGGGGCCCTTTTCTTTAAAAATTAGGCCTTGCGACACCTGCAAATTTTTTACAAACACAATTCATCTAATGAAATACTCTATGATAAATATGAACATTTTATAATGTCATGAAATATATTGCTTTGCATTGCAAGAAATAAATGCAACACAGTAATAGGCACAAATAAACATCATCAGAAAAAGTTTTATATTTGCGCGCCTTTCTTTTAGTTTGGGGCCAATGTGGTCAGCCTGCTATAATTAGCACCGCTGGGCTGGGGAAGGGGTTGATTCATTTTGCAGCTGAGAGGATCTGAAAAGGGGGAAATGACAGTGTGCCTAAAAATAGTATAGCTCGACACAACGCAAGCAAAGCAACACATTTTGTACAATCCAGTGCGTACGCAGCCAAAAGGGAAAAAAAAATACCACAAATTAATACTGTACTAACAGTACCAAAATAAAAAACAATACAAAACATGTGTAAAATCTCACAGGTAGTTTTGAGAAAATAGTAGTGTTTTGACCTTTTTTCCCCCCCCAAGAGGGGGAGCAGAAAACCCGGCAGGCTGGACGAGTCACGAACCATGGCACAGATACAGGCCTGTGCGGTAAATTTTCCATTAGTGGCCAAAAACTTAATTCATGGGGAAAAGAGAGAGAGAGAGAGGAGAAGGAGGGGAGGGAGAGGAGGAGAGGAGGGATGAGAGAAGGGGGAGAGAGAGAGAGGAGAAGGAAAAGGAGAAAGAGGGGGAGGGGGAGAGAGAGAGAGAAAATTCCAAAAATTGATTTGGAAAGCCCATTCCCAAAAAACTTTTTGAAACAAGT
>CM060316.1:4938826-4940264 GCA_030674155.1 Stramonita haemastoma | reverse complement strand
CCCTCCATCTCTCTGGTACAACAAAGCAGATGAGACATCAAATCTGCAGTCAACACGCTAGTATTGAAAGTTTAGCTGCTTGTTTGCCTTCCTCTTCCTTTCTGGCTAAGCATACTTGCTGCCTTGCCCAGCCTTGCTTTTGCATGGATCAAGCAAACTGTACAACGTGAATACGCATGGAAGTTCTATGTAACTTTGATATTTAACTTTGATGTCCCTTCTAGCAATTTTATAATCTTACGCAGTAGCGTGGGTTTTTTTTTAAAATCTGAAGCAAACATGAGTCTTTTCTAAACAACAAGCACATCACTTAGACTGATGAAGAATTTAGAATATCCACTGAAGCAAACCAAATCTTCCAAAACAGAAAAAAAAACTCTAACGATGCATTCATGATATGCAGCATCCCCAAGATGGAATATGGCTGCCCTAATGGTGGGCCAAAAAGACCACATCTGCAAAATTCTCACCATTACTGAACCTCACAGCTCTAGCTAAGAAACCGGAAAAAAGTTGAATGTAATGATAATGATAATAATAGTTAGTAGTATTATCATTAGTAGTAGTAGTAGTAGTAGTAGTAGTAGTAGTAGTAGTAGTAGTAGTAGTAGTAGTAGTAGTAGTAGTAGTAGTAGTATATAGTGTAGTAGTAGTAGAAGTAGTAGTAGTAGTATTAGTGGTAGTGGTAGTGGTAGTGGTAGTGGTAGTTAGTAGTAGTAGTAGTAGTAGTAGTAGTAGTAGTAGTAGTAGTAGTAGTAGTAGTAGTAGTAGTAGTAGTAGTAGTAGTAGTAGTAGTAGAATAATGATAATAACAATAAATGATGTTAAAAAGAAGAAGAAGAAGAAGAAGAAGAAGAAGAAGAAGAAGAAGAAGAAGAAGAAGAAGAAGAAGAACAAGAAGAACAAGAAGAAACAAGAAGAACAAGAAGAACAAGAAGAACAAGAAGAACAAGAAAAAAGAAGAACAAGAACAAGAACAAGAACAAGAAGAAAAGAACAAGAACAAGAACAAGAACAAGAAGAAGAACAAGAAGAACAAGAAGAACAAGAAGAGGAGGAGGAGGAGGAGGAGGAGGAGGAGGAGGAGGAGGAGGAGGATATTGTCAGTTTGTCTGTCTGTGTTTTAGCTTGTCTGTCTATGGGTATGTTTGATGTCCGTATTAAATCCCATTGATCTGAGCTTTAACTTGCCCAACTTCTTCATAATTATACTTTCATCTGTTTCGTACACACACACACACACACACACACACACACACACACCACACACACACACACTCCACCATCATACACACACACACATACCATACACTCTCTCTCTCTCTCTCTCTCTCTCTCTCTCTCTCTCTCTCTCTCTCTCTCTCTCTCTCTCTCTCTCTCTGTCTCTTCGTCTTTCTCTCTCTCTCTCTCTCTCTCTCTCCTCCTCCTCTCTCTCTCT
>CM060316.1:4926326-4933826 GCA_030674155.1 Stramonita haemastoma | reverse complement strand
GTCAACATCTCGCTGCAGAGTTTGCATCACTCCGTAAACCTGTTGTAAACCTGTTTGTGCACTCGTGTATGAAGTGTCTACGTCTGTGTGTGGCAGAGAAAGGGGGGGGGGGGGAGGGAGGATTGCTTTTGGCCGAGAAAGGCAAGGGAAACGGGAGGGAGTTGTGGCTTCATGGGGTCACTGTATCTGTGTGTGTGCGTGCGTGCACGCGTGTGTGTGTGTGTCTGTGTGTGTGCGGTTTCTCTGTGTGTGTGTGTGTCTGTATGTCTGTATTCTGTTCTTCTGTCTGTGTCTTTGTGTCTGTGTGTTTTTCATTTTTTGTTATTATTCTATTATTTCAAAGGCTAAAGGAATAAGCACTTATTGCTTTTATATCTAATCCCCGTGTGCATACGGTTTTGTCAAATGTTTTTGTCATTCATTCCCACCATCACTAATGGCCTACTCTTCCGAAAGGCGCAACACGCTTTTAACGTGTGCGTAAAGGTTCTGCGTTCGTTCGGACACAAAACCTCAGTTTTAGTCTCATGCAAAGAACTTTCGATGGAATGGAGTCAGCACAGATTGTTCATTCCAGAAGACAATCCCACAAACGGGCGTCTCAGTGGTGGTTCGAACCCGGGTTCGGACACGTGCCATCAGATGGAGAACGCGCGCTATGCTTAACCACCGCGCTGTCCATTGCCCCCAGACTACAGATAATGTCATGGACATGGCCAGGATTACAGGAGCAGACAAAAAGCAGGATTTATTCTTACTACGATATTGTCAAACCATTCATCCCACTGTTTCTTTATGTTTGCCTGTTTGCCGATTTGCACGTGTACACACAAACACACGCGCCCGCGCACACACACACTCATACACACGCATCCACACACACAATGTGCACATGCACACACAACGAGTGCGTGCAGATGCATGGTCACATGCTAACATATGCAAACGCGCACACAAAACACGCACTCACAGCATGCACACACACACACACACAACACCCACCCCACACACATACACACACATACACACACAACAACACACAACACGTACTTTACAACTACGATATATATGCATTACAATACTATATCTACGCCACAACATCCCACACCACAAAACATTCATCATCATCATGCTAATCTGTCCGCGGCAAAAGGTCAACGCCTCTCAACCCTCACCTCCCCCCCTCCACACACACACACCACCGCGCGCGCGCGCGCGCGCGCACACACACACACACACACACACACACACACACACACACACACGCACATACACACACTACACACATACACACAATTCTCTCCCCTCCACCCCCCCTCCCCTCCTCCTCCTCCTCCCCCCCCCCCCCCCCCCCTCCCCTCCTCTCTCTCTCCCTTCCTCGCCCCCCTCTCTCTCTCTGTCTGTCTCTGTCTGTCTCTGTCTCAGTCTGCCTGTCTGTTTGTCTCCCTGTCTGTCTGTCCTGTCTGTCTGTCTGTCTGTCTGTCTGTCTGTCTGTCTGTCTGTCTGTCTGTCTGTCTGTCTGTCTGTCTGTCTGTCTGTCTGTCTGTCTCTCTTCTCTCTCTCTCTCTCTCTCTCTCTCTCTCTCTCTCTCTCTCTCTCTCTCTCTCTCTCTCTCTCTCCTCTCTCTCTCTCTCTCTCTCTCTCTCTCTCTCTCTCAACCTTTCCACCGTGGTGATGAATTGCTTTGGCACCTGAAGTGGCAAGGGACAGCCAACCAATGCCCAGGATGTTTGGCTAATCTACATCACTGACTAATTTCTCTTCTATCTCTTCACTCCTACTGGAGTATATTCATGCTGGTGTTATTGCTGTTTGCATTCAACATTCACAAAATGCCCTCTAATTACATTCATCCCACCAGGGAACCACTTCATTTGAATTCAATTCAATGAATCTATTATGTCATATACAGAGAACTTCAAGCGGTCTTAAGCCATACATAAAAACAGTAAACATGAAAACATAATATGAGGTCATGATCACACCCATTACGAGACTGTGTACGACTTTTGTTTTTATACTTCTCGTCACACATACAGCCATACTCTGACTTCAGAGGATGATTATAAGAGTATAGTTTGACCTTTACTGCTGGGGTCTTTCCTGTCAGGCCTGATATATGTGCAGGCTACAATCCCCTTGCAACCTTTTTTAAAACGTCTTTTATTTCGAGGATAATGGTATAAGAACTCATGTGGGTCTTTTTTATTCATCTAATCTACGTGTGTATGCAGTTTTGTCAATTTTGTCATCCGTTCCCACCGGCACACAATGGCCTACTCTTCCGAAATGCGGAACGGGTTTTAACGTGTGCGCAAGATGTTCTGTGTGCCTTTACACACGGGACCTCGATTTATAGTCTCATCTGAAGGACTTTTTGGGGAAGTAAGACCAAATTCCTATGAGCGAACATCTGTATAAACATTTTTTTAAGTGAACACATTATGTGTAAATAACCTTATGAGTGAACATATGCATAAACAAAATATATGGGTGAACATGTGTATAAGCAATTTTATAAGCGACCATATGCATAAATACTTTTTACGCAAACATATATGCATAGACTATTTTTGCGCAAACAGATTTATAAACAATCCTTCAATCAAACATATGCATTATCAATCAGCAAACATTGTGCATAAACGATTTTAAAATGTACAGGGGGTCCTTTGACCTATGCAGTCTTTGGGGAGCGAGGTGTGGAGGACCTTAGCTTCTCTGGGGATACACATCTTGAAGGAAGCACCTATGTCCTCTCCCTCCCTGCTTTACCTCCCCTGTCTTTAATGAGGACAGGCAGATATCTATTTGCAGCGGGGTGAACTGAAGGGACTGTCTGGTCTGATTCCTTCCCTTAACCTTTCTATGTTTTTTTTTTGCTCCAGTATAAGGTCAATTAGTCGTAGGGGACCGAGGCATCAGAGACCTCAGCTTCTCTAGGGGCCAGCATATTGAGGGCGGCGCCCATCTCCTCCCCCTCGCTGCTTTACCTTCCCTTACCCTCAAGAGGGCAGATACCCATTGACAGCTAGGTGAACTGGAGGACTGTACTGAAGCCAAGGCGCGCAAACCATCACCCATCCAATTGGTAACCACGCTCGATGTTGCTTAACCTTGGCTGGGGGGAAGCGAGTGTTCTGACCACTGAGCTAGCCCGTCGCCTGTTGTTATTATGCCTTTGATACTGATCTCTCAATTATCAGGTATAGGGAGACAGAGACGAAAGCTGTAGTGTTACTACCTATTTAATATTGATCATTCAATTCTGCTTTTTCCCACCCAAAGGCGTTGACCTCTGTAACAAAATCCCCCGTATTCCCTGATCAAGTTATAGCCATAGCCACTCCATCATTCTGTCCGCAAAACCACGGATGAAAAATAAATGTTTGATAATGAAATTTGTTGCCTCTAGTTGGAAGAACAAGAAGAGAAATGTGTATGGAGATGGGACGTTTGGGAGTGCGGAGGGGGTATGGTTGAGATGCTCTGTGTGTGTGTGTGTGTGTGTGTGTGTGTGTGTGTGTGTGTGTGTGTGTGTGTGTGGTCTGTCTGTCTGTCTGTCTGTCTGTCTGTCTGTCTGTCTGTCTGTCTGTCTGTCTGTCTGTCTGTCTGTATCTGTGTGTCTGTGTGTTTGGTGTAAAGAAGAACACGCAGAAGAAGAAAAACAACAAAAACAAGAAGAACAAGATGAAGACTTAGTAACTGAACTGTACACAACTCAAAACAGCAGTCTCCAAACCGTGACGGATAAAGCTACATGATGAAAATCATTATGATCCTGAATTTATGTATCATGAGTTCAGATTTCGTAAACGACCGGTCAGTAATATCTTCAATTATTGTCCAGACCAGCTATTGAGCAAATCTGCAAGCGTCAAAAATTAAAGCCTCTCATATAGACACGCACACGGAATATCAAGTATAGCACAAAAGCCATAATAGCCGTGAAGCTAAAGAAAAAAGCGCATGAGACTATCTAGCATGCACTTAAAAATTTAACAAGGCCTTCGGTGACATTTTTATCCAGCATACTAAATTCTCAGCAGATGTGATACAACACATTCCACACACACCAATGACCTTTTTAAAAACAAAGGAAACGAAAACGAAAACTGACCACAAGAACAAACTGAAACAAATCGACATTTATATCATATTATACACTTTGCTTAGCATATTGTATACCACGTCTCATAACATCTTTGACACACCAACGTTTACAAAACAAAATAGAGAACAAGAAATATAGCTGAAAACTCTCTCTCTGTGTCTCTCTCTGTCTCTCTGTCTCTCTGTCTCTCTGTCTCTCTCTCTCTGTCTCTCTCTCTGTCTCTCTCTGCTCTCTGTCTGTCTCTGTCTGTCTGTCTGTCTGTCTGTCTCTCTGTCTCTGTCTCTCTCTGTCTCTGTCTCTCTGTCTCTGTCTCTGTCTCTGTCTCTCTCTCACTCTCTCTCTCTCTCTCTCTCTCTCTCTCTCTCCTCCTCTCTCTCTCTCTCCTCTCTCTCTCTCTCTCTCTCTCTCTCCTCTCTCTCTCTCTCTCTATCTGTTTATCGGGGCAAATTATTGCTTTGGGTTTTAGTTGGCAGGGTTTGGTGTGTTTGTTGCTGATTTTCTTTTTTTGGGAGGGGGGGGGGTGGAGAGAGCATGAGAAGGGTAGAATGATTTTCTTCGTATTTTTCTACGGAGACAGATTAGTTTGGTGTTGTTTCTTTCGTTTAAAAATAAACTACGTTTATAGTTTTCTGGTATTTTTGTTCTGCATTAATGTCAGTTCTTGTAAAATAGCAGGTTTGTTTTAGGGGCTCTTTTTCTCCTGAATATTTTTGTTCTCCTTTTTATGACAGAGCCACCGTTTTCCATTCCCCGCCATGTTTGTGATTATTTTAGAAGAAAGTGGGCTGCCTAGTGAGATTAGGTTAGAATAGTTCAAAACCATTGATTCTCTTCTAAAACGGCCTATTTTCTTTTTTATCCACTTTCATCCTCTGCATTTCTTTCTCCATCACACCCCCCTCATCACCCTCACCCTTCTCCGATTTTTCCATTCGCTCGATGCTTACACACTATTAAAAAAAAAAAAAACTCTCTAGTAAAACGACTTGTTGCGGAAAGCTAAAAACTGTGAGGAGTGGAGGAAGCTGGTTGCAAAATCTCCAGTGGTGCGCTCAATGGTTTTTGCGACTACCAGATAGGTGAAGGTGAAAGACGGCTGTAAAAATGAAATTTCTAATGATGTATGATGATCATATGTAACAGAAGTATACGCCATCAAAATTACTCCCGCCCTCTCTCTCTGTCTCTCTGTTTTTTTTTCTCTCTCTCTGTCTCTCTCTGTCTATCTCTCTCTCATTATTTATTCATTCATTCATTCGTTCATTCATTCATTCATTCATTCATTCATTCATTCATTCATTCATTCATTCATTCATTCATTCATTCTCTCTCTCTCTCTCTCTCTCTCTCTCTCTCTCTCTCTCTCTCTCTCTCTCTCTCTCTCCTCTCTCTCTCTCTCTCTCCTCTCTCTCTCTCTCTCTCTCTCTCAAAAATACAATTGTTGCTGAAAAAGGAGAAATGTTTTATTCATGTTCTGTATGTTTTTTCTCTGTTGCAGGTAAGTGTGTTTTTTCGTTTTTGACTTCAAGCGAACAGATGGTGCGGTAAGTATGTAAAGTGTTGTTAGTTGTACACCTATGTTGTTACGTTCTCTCTCTCTCTCTCTCTCTCTCCCTCTCTCTCTCTCTCTCTCTCTCTCTCTCTCTCTCTCTCTCTCTCTCTCTCTCTCTCTCTCTCTCTCTCTCTCTCTCTCTCTCTCCTCTCTCTCTCTTCTCTGTCTGTCTGTATCTATCTCTGTCTCCCTCTCTCTCTCTGTACCTCTGTCTCTGTCTCTCTCTCTGTCTCTCTGTGTGTCTCTGTGTGTGTTTCCTCTGTCTGTCTGTCTGTCTCTCTGGCTCTCTGTCTCTGTCTGTCTGTCTGTCTGTCTCTGTCTCTCTCTCTCACCATCAAAAACTCTCCTGCAATCCTAAAAACACAGAGAAATGCATGTATGAGAATGACATGTTATATCACCATGATTTTTGGTTGTTTGTTTGGGGGCTCGAGGTGGAATGTCTTTTTTTACATCCTGATGATTCTTAGAGGCAGAGAGAGAGAGAGACAGAGACAGACAGACAGACAGACGGACAGACAGAGAGAACATTTAATGCTTTCGCTCTCTTTATCAAATTTAGTTTTTGAGGCAAACACAGGGGGTGGTTAACACTCATGACTCGTGCGCGCAAACATCCATTTCATTTTTAACGGAGACAAAAAAATAAATATGATTTTTGTCCACACTTTTTGTCCTCTGAGAGAGATAGACAGACACACAGACATACACACACGCCAAATACACACACACACACACACACACACACACACACACACACACACACACACACACACACACACACACACACACACACACACACACACAAAATAAAGTAAAATAAGTGTATCAACACACGCAGGGAAGGCAGGCATGCTATCATTTCCTTATACATGATAAACGACAGGTCCTGCATTGAAAACGATGCTAACTGCTAGTATTCACATCTGTTTTTCATTCCTTTATTTCGTGGATAATGCATAACCACTCACGTATCTTTTTACATCCAGTTTCCGTGTGCATGCGGCTTTCTACATTTTGTCACCAGTTCCAACCAGCACATAATGACCTAATCCTCCGGAAGGTGGAACAGGTTTTAACGTGTGCACAAGATGTTCTGTATATCCTAGCATATATATATGAAATTTCTTTCTCAAGTTGGGATGTGTAATGGATGTTTTAATCTTTGGACATCTTTTCAAAAGCTGACATGAACCGTGAGATATCTAACATGCATACTTGGTCCTCTGCAAGCATGAAAAAAGAAAGGATAAAAGACATAAGCAGATCTATCTGTCTCTCCCCTCCCCCCCTCCCTCCCTACTCTCTCTCTCTCTCTCTCTCTCTCTCTCTCTCTCTCTCTCTCTCTCTCTCTCTCTCTCTCTCTCTCTCTCTCTCTCTCTCTCTCTCTGTGTCTATGTGTGTGTGTCTGTGTGTGTGTCTGTGTGTGTCTGTGTGTGAGTGTGTGTGAATGTATGTAAAACATTATCCGATTGATAAAAATGTTTTGCCTATTTTGAAACATTTAGGATGTTTTATGTAAACAAAGCATAATAATAATAATTTTGATTATTTTATTTATATTTTTATTGGTAGTATGTCTCCCCCCCCCCCCTCAAATAAGGATATTAGTTGTTAAAATTTCCCCTTTTATCCAAATGTATGATTTATACACATGTATAATTTTTGACAGATGGTGGTGGATTGATGTTTTTTTTAGTTGTTTATTTCATTTTGTTCTCTTGTTTGCTCTTTATCTATTAACGCTTTCTTCTCTTCCATAATCAAATCTTTAATTGTGACTTCAGATTTTTGTTTTCTGAACGAGTGCATTTTTTAATTACCTTATCATATA
>CM060316.1:4901326-4913826 GCA_030674155.1 Stramonita haemastoma | reverse complement strand
GCACAACTCCATAGTCTTCCAAGACTGACGGATCCCTACGTTGAATACAATACCTGCAGCACAATACAACACAATACAACATAATACATTACATTACAATACAACACATGTCCCTTTTATTAAGCTAAAGGGGATATTTTCTTCTATGAAGGACAATAACTTCACATAAAAATGATAATACAGTGCAAAATAGCAGAGCACAAATCACTAGCATTAAGCTGATAAGGACATTATCGTCCTATGTGAAGGACACTGATTCCATATAAACATGAATAACTCAGCCATATACCTGTCAGTGTCTCTCTTCCTGCCTACCTTTCTCCAGCTTCCCCGCCGTCTGATGTCCCTTTTTACCCTGAAGAAGAAAAAGAAAGAAAGAAAGAAAGAAAGAAAGAAAGAAAGATATGAACGAATGAATGAAGAAAAGGAGGAAGGAAGGAAGGAAGGAAGGAAGGAAGGAAGGAAGGAAGGAAGGAAGGAAGGAAGAAACAAACAAACAAACAAACAAACAAACAAACAAACAAACAAACAAACAAAGAAATGAACGAATGAATGAAAGAAAGGAGGAAGGAAGGAACGAAAGAAAAAAGACAGAAAGAAGCAAAACTATGAATGGACGAACAACCGAATGAATGAAGGAACGAAGGAAGGAATTGATGGATGAATGAGTGAATGAATGAATGATGGACGAAGGGAGGAAGGAAGGAAAAATGAATTAAAGAAAGAAAGAAAGAAAGAAAGAACAAAGAAACAAAGAAAGAAAAGAAAAGGAACGAAGAGATTGTGGAAAGGAGGAGGGGAGAGAGTTTGGGCCATTTTTTTAATGTCAGTTTTCAACTTCCTATAAACGAGGATCATAGCGCATGGAAGACTTCCTGTACACTACACTACATCTGCTCAGAAATCCACTGAACAGACAGATGCCCGACCATTGTATAAAACAAGGCACTGAAAACATTATTCAACTACTCACAGGCATACGGGGTCTGTAGGTTTCTGCCTTAATATTCTTTAAAGCTCACGATTAACACAGATTAACATTGGATACCTGATTTAGACAAGGGGTGGGGGGCGGGAGTGGTTTATTTTTGTTCTGAAAAAGTACTGTAATAATGCCAATATGTCTAAAAGGTTTGAAGTTTTTGTTTTTAAAAGAAACGAAAATAGAAAACAGAACGAAAGAAATAGAAAAGAAGAAAATAAAAGAGGAAAGGAAAACAGAAAGAAAAAAAGACAAAGACAAGAAAGATGAAACTCTACCCCTGTCTCCGAGCGTCGCTATCTCACCATATCTAAGATGGTAGACCAGATCCAGGGTTGCTGTTTTGGGTTTGTTAGGGGGGGGGGGGGGTTGTTTTTTTTAACCTTGACTAGCCTACGTCAGCTTTGTTTGTTAAGGTAAATGATTGTGTCAAAAACCCAAAAATTTCTTCATCAAAAAAACAATTATCACCACGACCAGCTGCAACAGCGTATAAAATGGCTGTACGTTTCGAGTCGGTTACTTTATTGCTTTAGGGTTTGTTTGTTTTTGTTATTCTCTTATTTCGAAGATAATGGAATAAGCACTCATGTGCTTTTATATCCAGTTCCCGTGTGTGTGCAGTTTTGTAAACTTTGTCATCCGTTACCACCGGCGTACAACGCCCTCACTCACTCACTCACTCACTCAGTCCCATGTCCCAAAGGACGTAGGGGGGACATGAGAGAAGACGCAACAGAGATCTTTTTCCATGCTTCACGATCCTGTGTGGCTAGTAGAAGGTGTTGCAGGGGTTGGGCGGTCCAGTCTTTGATGTTGTCAACCCATGATTTCTTTTGGCGGCCTCTTCTTCTCTTGCCCTCGACTGTTCCTTGCAGGATGGTTTTTGCTAGGGTGTTGTGTCTTGTGGTGTGACCAAACCACATCAGCTTTCTCCTCTTTATGGTTGAGAGCAAAGGCTCTTGGGGGCCCACACGCTTTTTGATTTCTTCTTTCACATAGTTATTGGTCTTGTGTTCTTTGTATGATATTTTGAGGAGTCTTCTGTGGCACTTGTTCTCGAATGCTTGGATTCTCCTCTCTAACTCTGCTGTCAGAGTCCATGATTCACAGCCATATAGGAGGATAGATATCACGAGGGATTTGTAAAGGTGGTATTTGGTGCAGAAGCTGATGTTGTTGCTTCTGATGATCTTCTCGAGTCTGACTAGAGCAGATGTTGCTGTTGCAATGCGAGCTTTCACTTCATTGTTTGATGTGCCATCTTTTGTTAGGATGGAGCCTAAGTATTTGAATTGGCTCACCTCTTCTAGTGTTTCTCCATTCATCTTTATTTCCGTGATGTCATTACTCGCGCTGTTGACCATGATCTTTGATTTCTCTGTACTGACCTCCATGCCGTATGCGCTCGCTCGATCTGTTAAATTGTCTGTGAGGATTTGCAGTTCTTGTTTGCTGCTGCCCATGAGGTCAATGTCATCTGCAAATCTGAGGTTGCAAAGGGGTCTTCCACCAATGGAGATGGAAGTGTGGTGGTTTTGCAGTGTCTCTGTCATGATGTTTTCGAGGAAGAGGTTGAAGAGTACAGGTGAGAGAGGGCAGCCCTGGCGGACCCCAACCGTGGTCTTGAAGAACTCGCCCACGTGATTATTCATAAAAACTGCACTTTCTGCGTTCTCGTACAGAGCTTTGATGACTTCAATTAGACAGCTGTCAATGTTGAAGTGCCTGAGTACTTGCCAGAGGCCGTCATGCCATACCCTGTCAAAGGCCTTTTTGAAGTCTATGAAATTGTGGTACAAGTCTTTTTGGTGTTGGAGATGCTTCTCTATCAGAATTCTCAGATTGAAAATTTGTTCCATTGTGCTGCGTTTTGGTCTAAAGCCCGCTTGTTCTTCTGCCAGGAGTTTTTTCCGCTTGGTTTTTCAGTCTGTTGAGGACTACCTGCAGCATGATCTTGCTAGGATGACTTATGAGACTGATGGTTCTGTAGTTATGGCATTGTTTGAGGTTTCCTTTCTTTGGCAGGGGTATTACAAGAGACTGTGTCCATTCTTTTGGCCATTCTTTGGTGTCGTGGATCTTCTGACAAAGTTCTGTGAATCGCCTTGCTGTTTCATTCCCTCCATTTTTTATGAGTTCAGCTGGGATGTTATCGATTCCAGGGGACTTCCCCTTCTTCAATTGTCTAATAGCTGCATCTACTTCACACCTTAGTATTGGTGGGTCTTTATCTTGGTGTTCAGGGGGTTTGTCAGAAACTATGTTGGTATCTGGGCGTAGTGGGTAGTTGTACAATCCCTCACAGTATTCTGTCCAGCGTTGGAGGATGGCATTGTTTTCCGTTAAAAGATTTCCTTCTTTGTCTTCAATAACAGAGGCTTTAGGCTGTGTGGTTTTCGTTAGTGCTTTCAAAGTGTCGTAAGCTGTTTTGCTGTTTCCCTTGGTCATTCCAGCTTCGATGTTGTTGCATTGTTCTTCTATCCACGCTTCTTTGGCTTCTCTCATCTTTTTCCTCACTTCTCTGTGGCTATCCATGTACTTCTTGTAAGCTTCTTGACTTGTGAACTTTTGTTTTTTAAGTTCTCTTCTTTTGTCGCAGAGGTCAAGAACCTCATTTGTCACCCAAGGTTGTTTCTTTGTTCTGCTTCTTCCTAATGTTTCTTCTGCTGCTGTCGTTAGCACTTCTTTGATGTTGTTGGCCAATGTGTCCACATCATTGTCGATGGCTGTGAGTGCGGCGAACTTTCCTCCAATGTTGGCTTGGAAGATCTCAACCACTGTTGGGTCTTTCAGTTTTTCCAGGTCGAATCTTATGCGTGGGCTTTTTGGCTGTTGTTTTGCTTTCAGTTTCAGCCTGATGGTGGTAAGTACAAGGTCGTGGTCACTGCCAATGTCAGCTCCTGGGAATGTTCTTGTGTTTGCCTTGTTTATGCTGGATTTGAATCTTTGGGGTGACAGAATGTAATCAATTTGATTATGAATCAGACCATTTGGTGAGTGCCAGGTTGATGTTCTGGATGGCTTGTGAGGGTGGAGTGTGTTAGCCAAAGTCAGTTTGTGCTTCTTTGCGAATTCCAGCAGCCGCTGTCCTCTGTCATTTGTTTCTCCCAGTCCAAATCGTCCTGTGGTTCCTGCCCAGGTGTCATAGGCATCAGGTCCCACCTTAGCATTCCAGTCGCCTTCCACAATAAGGATGTCTTTTTTGGGCGTTTTGGAGATGACGTTTTCAAGTTCTTCATAGAATTCTTCTATCTGATCGTCATCGTAGTCAGATGTTGGAGCATACACTTGGATGATGGTGAGATTCTGGGGTTTTGCAGAAACTCTGATTGAGATGAGTCTGCTGGATACTGGTGTGCAGCTGATGATACTTGACACAATCTCTTTCCTGACAATAAAGCCTACTCCATGTTGATGTAGTTTTTCTTCTCCGCTGTACCATATTTTGTGGCCATCTTGCGTGGTTGTTTCTCCAAAGCCAATCCATCTGACTTCCGCAAGCCCTACTATGTCCCATTTATACCTCTGTAATTCATGTGTAAGTTCCTGTACTCTTCCTGTTTGGTACAGAGTTCTTACATTCCATGTACCAATGGTTGTCCCTTTATCTGGAAGCTTTAGGGTTTGTTCTGCCCCAGTAGCACACTTGTCACTCCCACCCTGGAGACTTGCAGTGGGTAGCGCGGTCGTTGTTGATCCGGGCCTCGACCGATCCGGCATGTCTTTCTGTTTTGTTTTACTCATCATGACCTTGCAGTGGGCTTGAGGAAGCTTGGTGGCGCCCATCTCCTCTCCAAGACTCCTACTGGTGGTTAAGAGTGCACCAGCCCCTCACAACGTTTCGCCCGCCAGTAGAAGCGGTTACAACGCCCTACTCTTCCGAAAAGCAAAACAGGCTTTAAATTCCTTTGGATGAGACTATAAATCCAGGTCTTATGTGCGAACGCACGGAGAACATCATGTACACACGTTAAGGAGGATGCCTTTTGTTTCGCTAGTCTAAACCCGGTGTTTATCAAAAGTCAGAAATACTAGTTTTCTGCCCTGACAAGATGTGTGAGTAATGTCTGTATTTTTTATGGAAAGGAAATGTTTGGAAAAGAATGGTAAAATCATCTGAATCGATACTTTTTCCTCTTTTTTTTCTTCTGTTTTAAACGTCAAAAGACCACCACTCTTCATGATAAAATCAAGTACCTCTTTTGCTTTTGACAAATTCATTTTCAATGAGTTGTAAAAGTCAAAGCTAGTATGAAATTGAAAAAAAAGTAAGTTTGCTTCTAACTATTACTTTTATGGTTGGTTTCAAGTACCACCATCTGTGGAAAATAAGCAAAACTGTTTTGATTGTTGCTTTTAGTTCCTGGTCGTGGACTATTGGATCCGTGGTCTACTCGTAACGCGCCTGTCTAGGAAGCGAAATGTCGGGGTCGAAGTGTGCGGTGGTTCAAATCCCGTTTGGGCTCAAAACTCCCCCCCCCCCCCCCCCCCATCCATTAGACCATGAGTGGTGGTCTGGGTGCTAGTCTTTTGGACGAAACGATAAACTGAAGTCCCGTGTGTTACACATCATTATTTAGCGCACGTAAAAGAACCCACGGCAACAAGAAAGTTGTCTCTGGAAAAATTCTGTAGAAAAAAAACACTTTGATAGGGAAACAAATATAGTTTAAGACAGGAAAAGAACAAAATAATGGGTGGCGCTGCTCTTGTGGTGACGCCCTCTCCCCGGAAGGAGTGGCCCAGATTTCATGCAGAGAAATCTGCTGTGGCTTAAAGTGATATAATAAAATAAATAAAGTATTGACAAAAAGTAACCAATATTAAGTTTGACCCAGGAAAACAAGGTATTTTTCCATCACTTTTGTCACAAATAAGGAGCCATACACACACACCCCTCATTATGACACCTGCTGTTGTATTATGCAAAGCGGGAGGAAAAGACAGATCGTATGCACGCACGCACGCGTCACAATCTTATGCATGTCTACACGCAACTGAGAGAATGCCACACCGCACATCTAGACACGCATGTGTAATATACTCATGCATACACACTCATACCTCTATGCATGTACATTCTACCACTTGTGCATGCACACATGTGCGAACAGACATAAGGAATTATTTTCATGCATGCACGTATGTATACGCATGTATACGCATGTGCACCCCCACAAACTCACGTATACGCAAAAACATGCGAAAACACGCATGTGCGAGTTTTTACGCGCGCGCACACACACACTCACACACACACTCACACACACACACACACACACACACACACACACACACACATACATCACACACACACACACACACACACACACACACACACACACACACACACACACACACACACACACACACACACACACACAATCTACAACCAAATTGCTCAAATAATGCTATAATGCATTTTCTAAAATATTTTTTTATCATTTTATTTCGAGAATAATGGAATAAACACTCATGTGCTTTTTTTGTTTTACATCCAGTCCCTATGTGTGCAATTTTGTCATCCGTTCCTACCAGCACACAATGGCCTACTCTTCCGAAAAGCGGAACGGGTTTTAATGCTATTCCATGTAACAAACATCTGACAAAACGAGGAACCTCCCTCTTCACCGCCCCCCCCCCTCATCCATCCTCTCCCAAAACCACCCCCAACCCCCACCCTACCCCACCCTCACCCCCACTCATCGTACTTTAACCCCCTCGAGTAATACACTCGTCTAACATCCACTCGGCAATGAGGTCGTAGATCCGATAAAACTTCGCTAATGTCTGTCCAGTAAGGTTCCATCTTCTTCACTTGTTTCTCTGCTGCTACTGCTGCTGATGCTGCTGCTGCTACTTCTATTACTGCTGCTCCTGCTACTGCTGCTGCTACTGCTACTATTGCTGCTGCTACTGCTGCTGCTGCTTCTACTACTGTTACTGCTGCTATTGTTGCTGATGATGCCGTTGATAGTCCTCATGACGACCTCACACCAAGCCAGTCACGCTCCAGAGGGGCTGGAAAAGAGAGTGGGAGAGAGGCAGGGCAGCTGAAGATAAGGGTGGATAGGCAGAGGGGGGGGGATGGGGATGGTGGTGGAGATGGGGCGGGCGGTCGCCGGAGGTTGATGTAAGGTAAGATCGTCTTATGTATGTATAAAACAAGACAGGAGACTTGGGGACAAAAGGGGATCGCATGGAGGGATGATTAATTTCGTGGGCTGCTGGGTTGGTTCCTCTCTCTGTCTCTGTCTCTCTGTCTCTGTCTCTCTCTCTGCCTCTCTCTCTCTCTCTCTCTCTCTCTCTCTCTCTCTCTCTCTCTCTCTCTCTCTCTCTCTCTCTCTCTGTCTGTCTGTCTGTCTGTCTGTCTGTCTGATAAGGGCGGGGACTGGATGTAAAAGAAGCACATGAATGCTTATTCATTATCCATTATCCTCCAAATAAAAGAATTTTACCCTTGACCTCTCTCTCTTCTCCTCTCTCTCTCTCTCTCTTCTCTCTCTCTCTCTCTCTCTCTCTCTCTCTCTCTCTCTCTCTCTCTCTCTCTCTCTCTCTCTCTCTTCTCTCTCTCTCTAGCTGTGTCCTCACCTCACCTCACTTCATCTCACCTCACCTGTTCGATTCCGCTGCCACTTCAATTATCTCTGTGGATGTGGGGAGGGGACCGGGATGTGTGTGAGTGTGTGTGTGTGTTGCCAGATGTCTGTCTTTAAGTGTGCTGTGGTGGATGTAGTAGTTCCAGGTGTGTTTTAATCGCCTGTGTTGATATCAGTTATCGTCGATCGTGTAAAAGAAAAATGGCAGTCTTCTTGGATGTAATTATTGTATTGACACGGTGTCCTGTAATATACTAGCTTCAGGTCTACCATGCACACGCGCATGATTGTGCGAGTGTATATGTGTTCGTGTTTGCATTAATGTGAGTGTTATTAGCCACGTCATTTCGATTCATACGCAAACATTTTTTTTTAAGTGATGCAGTTTTAACTGCGAGTCAGCGATTGGTAAAAGTGGGTGTCGTGTTTCGTCACCTGAAATTGTGTTTGTGTGCGTTTTCGGAAACTTTTTTCTCCATCATGGAATACACTGAAGCCTTATATCTCGTCGTTCATGTCACGTTTGATGTCAGTTGTCTACTGGAGTGGGTACACTTTAGTTATGTACCTGTAGCGGGGCCTCAGTTTTTTGTTTTGGTTTTGTTTTGGAGGGGGGCTGTTTTTTGTGCTTTCTGGGTTTGTTTTTTTGTTGGAGGGTTGTTTGTTTGTTAATGTTTTGTTTTTGTGGGATTTTTTTTTTTTGGGGGGGTCGTCTCATGCAAAAGACTAGCACCCAGATAGTAGAGGGGGGTGAGATACAATAGTTCCGGCTTGGGTATAGGTTTATCGCAGTGAAAGAAGCAAAGCCTTTTTTTTGTTTCTTGGTGGTGGTGGTTCTGGGGAGGTGGAGGTTAGGGGGGGTCACTTTTTGTTCCTCGGCTACAGCTCTAAGGTCCACCACTTGTGAGCTTTTGCTCCATGACTGTTTTACCCACCATTAAGGTAGCTGCATTCCGACTTCGGGGATGAAGCAAGGTTTAAATTCACGAGGTCTGTTTGCCCGTTCTCAGATTGTCAGATTATTGTATCGTGTCGGATTATACTGGAGTGGAGTGGAATGTGTACACATCATATTTCTGTATTTGTACTTCCAGCTCCTTCCCCCAAACAACTGGTGTCGCCACTTACGCGTAGCCATACGCACACACACACACACACACACACACACACACACACACACACACACACACACACACACACACACACACACACACACACACACAACACACACACCGCGCGCGCGCCCAAAAACCATAGCTAGAAATATGATTAAATGTCCTTACTCTTGTGTCATTTTTTTAAACGAATGCATGGAACAGATATGTGGGTTTGTGTGGGGTTTTTTTTTGTGTGTGTGTGTGTGTTTTGTGTGTGTGTGTTTGTGCGTGCGTGCGTGCGTGTGTGTTTTTGTGTGTGTGCGCGCATGTGTATATGCGTCTATCCATGCGCAGCAACTAAATATAATCAGTACGTACACATAGGCTTGCATTCGCGCACATTCATGAATATAGGCGCGCCTACAAACACATCCTAATTACATAACACTTTTTTTAAAGCACAGTAAGCTGTGATAAATGCCGATTGCAAAACAAATCAAACTCAGAATAATAATACATATCAAACTCAGCTCAACTGTGTCCATCGCCGCTGTTGTCGGTAGGAGCTCCACGCAATGCCACCAGGGTTCACCATCTCTCTCTGTCTCTGCTGAGTTCTACCATCTCTTGTAGCCCTCCCAGACCACTGATCTCAGTGATGTTGCCAATGTAGGATGTTGGTGGTCTGCCTCTTTTCCTTCTGCCCTCAACCTTACCTTGGAGAACTGTCGACATCATATCTGTCTGTCTGTTTCTGTTTGTATGACTAACATGTCTCAGTCTGCGTTTATCAATTTCAGCCAACATTTGTCTTTGCACTGAGACTTCATCCAGAATGCTTTCATTAGAAGAAGATTGATATAATTATTAGTAGTCAGTTTGGTTACTTGACTTGACTAATGCCTATGAATTCCCTGGGGGAAAAAAGGGCCGCAACAACACCCTTCCAACAGACTCGCTTCTGGGTTGGCTGTTTTCTTTTTACCCACATCGTATTCCAGTGGTTCCAATGTCCTTTGTATTGTTGGGGGTGGATGACCATGTAGCAAAGACACTTGGTGACCAGTGATACAGTCTTCAGCATGGTGGGCTGAACATGTAGCAAAGACACTTGGTGACCAGTGATACAGTCTTCAGCATGGTGGGCTGAACATGTAGCAAAGACACTTGGTGACCAGTGATACACACAGTCTTCAGCATGGTGGCCCAGCGGAAAGCACCTCGACGCCTAGAGGTGAGTCTCTTGCGTTCTCTTCGGTGTTTCCTTGTTTGTTTGTTTAGGGATTATCAAATATGTGTAGGATTTATTAAACAATTTTCTTGCCTATCCTTTATTTATTAATTCAATTTTATTCCTTTTTGTGGGTGAGGGGGTGTCTTCTTCTTTTACTTCTTTTTCTCCCTCTGTGGCGTTATTCTGTTTGTCTTTTCTTTCTTTGTCCTTCTTTATCTTAAAAAAGGTTATTCTATTGTTTATTTTTAATGTTTCTTTTCGTTGCTTCTTTTGGGATTGTTTGGTTTGGGGGGTTGGGGTGGGGAGGGGGTTGTTGTTGTTTTATTTGGTTCTTGCTAATTTTGTGGGGAGGAGGGTTGTTTATTTAGTTTTTGTTCCTTGGGGTATGGTTTATTTTCTTTTCGGCTGTGTCTGCTTCATTTTCAGGGGAAAGGGAGAAGTATTGTCTACTCTCTCTCTCTCTCTCTCTCTCTCTCTCTCTCTCTCTCTCTCTCTCTCTCTCTCTCTCTCTCTCTCTCTCTCTCTCTCAATCATTCATGAATTTCGACCACTTCCGATGAGGTCAGATCAGTGCTCAGCCACCCGGAAACACTGTGACCCAGACCACAGCCCCCCCCCCCCCCCCCTCTCTCTCTCTCTTCTCTCTCTTCTCTCTCTCTCTCTCTCTCTCTCTCTCTCTCTCTCTCTCTCTCTCTCTCTCAAGGGCCGGATGAAAAACATGTATGTTCACATTTAACTGTAACTTTGGAAATAAAGATTCATTCTCTCTCTCTCTCTCTCTCTCTCTCTCTCTCTCTCTCTCTCTCTCTCTCTCTCTCTCTCTCTCTCTCTCTCTCTCTCTCTCTCTCTGTTCCTGGAAGAAAAAACAACAACCATTCTTCCAATTCCGATTCAAAGCAATCTAGCTTTTAAACTGATTTATTTACATCCCGTTCCGAGAGGCGCGTGACGATAATAGGCGGCCGTTTCGTGACGCTAATCTAAAGCCAGCCCCCTCCTCCATGAAACTTTCAACAGGGGGAAACTGTTTTGTAGAGGGCCGGGTTGAGATTGTCCTTGGCTTGCACTGTGGAGGTAGGTAGGTAGGCAGGTATCAGCATGTGCACAGGGCCCTGTTCATTTGGGTTCTGGGCGATGTCTTTGCTTTGGTTTGGTTTGGTTTTATGTGAACATGAGATGTGTGGTGTACGTGTGTGCTTTTGTATGTGCAGATACACTATGTACAATGATGTTGAGTGCTGGAGAGAGAGAGAGAGAGAGAGAGAGAGAGAGAGAGAGAGAGAGAGAGAGAGAGAGAGAGAGAGAGAGAGAGAGAGAATCAATGAATCAATGAATACTCTTTATTTTTCAAGGGGTACAGAGTAAGTAATACATACATACTTTTTGTCATCCGGCCCTTGCCCTGATTAGGGATATAGCTATTTAAAAAAATTGAACTGAGAGACAGACAGACAGACAAACAGACAGACAAACAGACAGAGGTGTAGGGAGGAGGGTAATGCAAAAACAACTGTTCCCTATGGAGTGGTTTTGTGTGAAAAGTTATTCAGTCTCCACCTTCACCTGTTCTGTAGACCCGTGGACCGTGGGGGCACAACTGAAGATTTTGCATCCAACTTCCTCCACTCCCCATGGTCATTCCACCCAAGGCCCGTCCACTCTCTGATGTTGTCTTCCCATCATTTCCTCTCTCTGCCTTCAAAGTACGTTTATTTAATTAAGGAAAAAAGAAAGGGAAAATAGGCGCCCATCTCCTCTCCCTCGTTGGTTTATCTTCCCTAATCCTGAAAAGGTACCTTTTTACACCTGGGTCAACTAGGGGACTGTACTGAAGCCAAGGCGCGCAAATGGTCACCCATCAACTTGGTAGCCACTCTCAATGCTGCTTAACCTTAGTTTGGGGGAAAGCGAGTGCTCTGACCACTGAGCTATCCCGTCCCTAGTCACTGACAGCCCGTCACAAAATATTTGTATTGTTGGCCGTGGTACAGAACAGTTGATGTTTGCATTTGCAGAAAGGAAGAGATTGCAGCGTTAGCATTAGCATAGTTAGTTAGTCTATTATTTCTAGGATAAGGGAATAAGCACTCGTGTGCTTTTTTACATCCAGTCCCCGTGTGCATGTGATTTTGTCAATTCTGTCATCCGTTCCCATCGGCACACAATAGCCTATTCTTCCTAAACGCGGAACAGGTTTTAACGTGTGTACAAGTTCTTCTGCGTGCGTTCGCACACATGACCTCTGTTTATAGTCTCATCCTGAGGACTTTGAGGGGTGAGTGGAGTGGAGTCGGCACTGATGTCAACTCCAGATAAAAAACATCCTCTTAAACGAGATTCGAACTCGGGTCAGCAGATCACAAGCGGATCACTCTGACCACCAGGCTATCCTATCCCGTTCCCTGTATCCCGTTAGTGTTAAGCTGACTAGCTACAAAACGCTGTGTGAAGGCTGAACGTGACCCGAACAGTTGAGTGGCAGCTGTGGAAAGAAAGCGGAGAGATGGGCTGGCTGGGCTGGGCTGGGGTGTGCTGGCCTATCTATCTATTTTGGGATGCTTCGTTGTCCACTTTTGAAAATAGAT
>CM060316.1:4891326-4896326 GCA_030674155.1 Stramonita haemastoma | reverse complement strand
CCGCTTTTCGTAAGAGGCCATTGTGTGCCGGTGGGAACAGATGACAAAATTTACAAAGCTGCAAACACACGGGGACTGGATGTTAAAAAGAAAAGCACATGAATGATTATTCCGTTATCCTCGATACAAAAGAATGAATTTTTTTTTAATAAATAAACACTCACACTCTACTAGCCCTCACTTTCCTGCCCCTTCCACCTCCCCCCCACACACACACACACTTCCTCACCTTCGTGTCCTCCCTCCATCTCCCTCCCCAACCACACACACCACACACACACACACACACACACACACACACACACACACACACACACACACACACACACACACACACACACTACTACCCCTCCGCATACACTCCTCCCTCTCCTCCCCTTATACACACCACTCCCCCCCCCCAACACACGTACACCACAGCAAGAAGCACAATCCACAACCATACAGCAATCACCAAGCAAGGTCCTGGCTCAATGACGGTCAGTGGGCTAGCCAGGTAAGGCAGGTAGCTCTCCAGGATGCTGATCAATAAAATCGATGGCAGAAGATGAGGTGTTCTTTAGGGATCAACTGATTAACTGACTTCCCCACCTGGGCAGCGCAGTGCATGTAGAGAGGTGGAGGGGCCGTGTGGAGTGCGGACTTTGTGACCCTTCTCCTGCTTCAGGGCAACGAGGATTAGCAGCGCGGGGCCACTTCAGGGGGGATCCTGTCAGAGTCCTCAGCAGATCTGTCCAGAAATCTAGATCATCGATCGGCAAAGCTGACTAGTGATGACGTCAAGTCAAAGTATCAAAAAAAAAAATATATATATATAACACCATCTTGAAAAAGAAAGCAAATATAATATAATATGATAGTCAATAGTGAATGAGGATTTTTATTTACATCTTGTATTTCGAGAATAATGAAATACATGTAGCAATCTTGTGTCTGTGTGTACCTCTGTTTATTCATTTATTTATACTTTTATATCAAAGATAATGGAATAAGTACTCATGTGCTTTTTTTACATTCAATCCCCGTGTGTATGCAGTTTTATAGATCTTGTTATCTGTTCCCACCAGCACACTCTTTCGAAAAGCGGAACAGGATTTAACGTGTGCGCAAGACATTCTCTGTGTGTGCGTGTGTGTGTGAGTGCGTGCGTGCGTGCGTGCGTGTGTGTGTGCGTGCGTGCGTGCGTGCGTGCGTGCCTGCGTGCGTGCGTGCGTGTGTGTGTGTGTGTGTGTGTGTGTGTGTGTGTAGGCCATTATTTGCCAGTTACTTAAATGTTGCTGTGACCAAGTCTAAGTGTTTAGTATTAATTGTAGATGTGTTTCCTTTTTTTCTTGTTAGTACTTGTGATTAGTGGCATTGTCTTGCTTTCATTTTATCATTGCACATTTTACACATTTTACATCTTTGTTGTAGTTAGCGCTTTGTGCTGGCTCCTCCAAGGCACAGTGCCTAACATGTTTCTAGTTGCCTTACATAACACTACAGTAAGCTCCCCAACATTGTATACCACAATAATCATAATAATGCATATCATCAATATTGTCTGTCACACTTTGAAGTGAAAATACACTGTTAGTTATTTTGTGACTTATTTTTGGAGTTACGAATGAATAGACTACCGCAAGTTATTATTGTGGCTTATGTTTGAAGTTACAAATGAAAACACTATAAGTCATTTTTGTGGTTTATGTTTGGAGATAAGACTGAAAACACTGTAAGTTATTTTTGTGGCTTATGTTTGAAGTTACAAATGAGCACACACGTGGAGAGCAGCCTAGGTGTAATACGTTGAGGACCAGACAAGAAGAGCTAATGAACGCTAACGAAGTTTTGTTCTCCTCCTCCGCCATGCTAGTGGAGGGGAGGCAGGCAGCCGAAAAGCTGGTCCGGTCATCATTAGGCCTGTTGGTGGGTGTCGCACTTCAGCCACTGATGACCACCACTGCTGCTGACCTCAGGTCAGCCTGTTATAATTATCGTCTGCTGACTGTCCAGTTTCCCCTTCTCCTACCCGTCTCATGTAGAAAGTATCCAGTATTGATGCTGTGGTCATCTCCTGACGCTGACTCCGGCCTCCTAAACTGTCATTAGACACGCATACTGAGAGATGCACAGTGGTCATTTCCTGTCTCTTGTCACCTTCAATTTGGCACAAGATGGTCTGCAGTAACCAGCTTCATGGCTGACCAACAGGAACATGCTGGAATAAAGAAATCCTCTCCCCTGTTTTGGAGCAATGTTGGTATAATGTAATTCAAAGTGCAAAAATAATGACGATGACTTCCAACGTTCTGTGAAGAAGATCAGATGATAGCAACAAAAATGTCAGTGAAAAGATTGCAGTTATTGACAATATTCATGCAGATCTCTGAAAGCATGAAAGAGAGGCAGTAATTAAAATCATACTAATATTTGGCATCAGAGGGAATCATAGCGTCTTTTCATGGACTTCAAAAAAGCATTTGACATAGAGTAAGGCACAATAGCGCAAAGAACAATTATAACGGTAGAAAGGATATGATTTATACTGTAAATTATTGTCATTGCTTATGTTTGACTTTGGCAATCTTCACAGTCTAGTAGCGTAATTCTAAAACAAAGGATACAGACTTGCGAATGGTATTGTCTGAGTGTGGTTTCGTTTTTCAATTGAAGTCCGTCAGGGGTACTTAATATATCCCGTACTTTTTAACTGGAACGCACAATTCCAGATACTTTAGTAGATCATGTCAGCACAGATAGCATAAGAGGAAGAACCCACAAAAGCTCTTGCTTTGCAGACGACATTCATGGCCTGACAATCAGTGAACGGGAACTTGCAAAGTTTGTCAAAAGACAGGAGGAAACATCAACAAGGCCTGGTACAGAAATCAGCATCACATGGAGACCAGCACTAACACAGTGTCACCATCATTACTAATGATTTCTACATGTCCAAGGCAATAAACAGGTGCTTATCATAGTTTGCTATATCTGGGATTCATCATCAGTATCGAGATAACTAAATTATAGATATCTTTTCAAGGGCAGCACGTAACAGCATTGCCCGCACCAAAACCTGTCTGGCGGTGAGGACAAACACATCTCCATGAAATATTGAAATAAGTCTGCAGTGTGCGCTGATGTCTTTCATCTGCATGTCAGCTTGCGAAACATGGACAGTGAGAGATGATCAACAGTGAATTCAAGCCATAGAATTGAGGTGTCCTTGCGAGATAACAAACATAATCACATTAAAACAAACATAAGGTACACTGACCATATCATCATGATAACAAACATAAGGTACACTGACAATATCACCATGATAACACACATAAGGTACGCTGACCATATCACCATGATAACAAACATAAGGTACGCTGACCATACCACCATGATAACAAACATAAAGTACGCTGACCATATAACCATCGTAGCAGCAGCAACAACAGCAGCAGCAAGAGTAGATGGGGTGTAACAGACCTGTAACCAGACAGAATAAAGACAAAAACGAAGACAGACAGAGAGAACAGAGAGATGGGGGGTAGGAAGCATTCATCAGGAAGAAAGGCAGGCATCAAACCAGGACGTAAAATGCTCAGGGCGGCCCGCTGCCTTGTTGCCGTGCTGTTTTACAGAGGAGGCCTCACTCAACAACACAGACACCAGCAGGTTTTCATCAATGGTTACACGCATGCACACACACGGGCACGCACACACGCACGGGCACACTCACACACACATGCAAACACACACTAACACACCCTTGTGCCCAAGCATGCATATCATATGCACACGCAGGGCCATGCATACTAAGGCACTCACACAGGTACACTAGCGTGTGTGCACACACCCATGCACGTATTAACTTACGTTCGAATGTACGAGTGCACACACACGTTCAAACACGCAAACACACACACACACATACATGCACGCACACACACACACGCACAAACGCATATGCACAGGTATGTACACACCCACGCACGCACGTACCTACACACACGCACACATATGCACGCGCGCACATACACACACACACACACATCCACAAACAATCACACACACACACGCACACACACACACACACCACACGTGCGCGCGCACACACATCACATATACACATGCGTGCGCTCGCCAACGTGTGCACACGCATACATACACTTTTATTGATAATGGGTACACCGGCAATCACTTTGGCTCTTGTTAACCATTCACAAACAACACAAACAGACCGTGTGTTTTATCCCATTTTACGCTGGTGAACTCTCTCTCTCTCTCTCTCTCTCTCTCTCTCTCTCTCTCTCTCTCTCTCTCTCTCTCTCTCTCTCTCAAAGTTTAACTCGGGCAGAAGAGACTCTAGAACCTCCGCGCCAAAACCTCCTCCCTGCAACCCCCTGCCCATCCCCCCTCACACACACACACACACACACACACACAACACACACACATGTGCGTGCGCGCGTTTGCAGATATTCTTACACACACACACACACACACACACACACACACACACACACACACACACACACACACACACACACACACACACGGATTGACACACACACACACACACACACACAAACACACGCACACACAAACACACACACACACACACACACACACACACATGTACGCACACACGCACGGACACACGCATGCAGAAGAAGGCACAACTGGTGGTTAAGGGGCATTTGCAGGTGTGAGAGAGAGATAGAGAGAGGAGAGACGGCCAAGGGACGATCGATATCAACTTCATTCCCACTGGCCTCGCCCCATGCCCACCGCACACAGGCACACACATGCACGCGCACGCACGCGCGCACACACACCACACACACACACACACACACACACACACACAGAGGCCACAATACAGTGCCTTCCCAGCTAGGCCAGCCCTCCTACTATATTTAGCCCTAGTTGGTCACCTCACTGCTCTCCTCAGTGTTAGGTATTAATGACGTTTTCCCTTATTCTAGTACAGTGTCTGTGGTGATGCTTGATTCAGCATT
>CM060316.1:4868826-4886326 GCA_030674155.1 Stramonita haemastoma | reverse complement strand
TGCGCAAGATATTCTGCATACATTCGCACACGGGACCTCGGTTTATAGTGTCATCCAATGTACTCTGACATTCAGCTCTATTTTCTTGTCAAACTGGGATGAGCGGCGAGGCTGGGAATGGAACCCAGAGCAGCACTGGCTACTTGTTAGACAGGTGAATGCTTTAACCGTCCTGCCACCTTCCCTCATGTGACCAGTATACACGAATCCTGCCAAGGCCTATTATTTGAAAACAAAGCAAGGTAGCAGACAAGGCTTTCTAGATGGCCTGGTGGTTAGAGTGATGCGCTCGTGATCTGCTGACCCCGGTTCGAATCTCGTTCGAGAGGATTTTTCCTCTGGTGTTAACATCAGTGCCGACTCCACTCCCCCCCTCCCCCCCCCCCCCCCCAAAGTCCTTCGAACGACTATAATCCGAGGTTCCATGTGCGAACGCACGCAGATCATCTTGCGCACTTTAACAACCCGTTCCGCTTTTTGTAAGGGTAGGCCATTGTGAGCCGGTGGGAAGGGATGACAAAATTGACAAAACTGTATACATACGGGGACTAGATGTAAAAAAAAAAAAAAAAAGAAGCACATGAGTGTTTATTCCACTATCCTCGAAATAAAAATATATCAAAATGTATTTTTTAAGGTAAGATTACTTGCTTTGAGAATTAAAAAATTCACAACAAAAAACAAAAAGACTCTATCTAATGTTCACAACGTTTATCTTTACTTTTATCTATGTGTTTACTGTTACATGGTGGATGAAAAAAAAGAGTTTTGCAATCGTCTTTTGCGAAAGCGGTGAGTCTTGTACCGACTCTTTGTTTTCATTGACCTGTGAGAGCTAAGGTGATGAACAGAGCACAAAATTAGTGACAGGGGCAAAAAACAAAAATAATAGTAAAACAAAGAAATGAATACGTAAAATTTAATGAATAGAATTATTGAAACAAAAAAACGATATAGTCATAAAAAATGAATGAAAAACATCTGTTACAGAGATAGAAACGTTTATTAATGGTGTTCTGCTGTTTTTGCTGGTATATGGTGTGTGTGTGTGTGTGTGTGTGTGTGTGTGTGTGTGTGGTGTGTGTGTGTGTGTGTGTGTGTGTGTGTGTGTGTGTGTGTGTGTTGTGGTGCTTGTATGTGTGTATGTGTGTGTGTGTTTGTATGCGTGCGCGCGCACGTGTATGTGTGTGAGTGCGTGTGTGCGTGCGTGCGTGTGTGCGTGCGTGCGTGTAGTTGTTCTTTTCACTAAACATGCACGAAAAAAGCAAAAATTAGGAGGAAGAAGGAAACGATAAGACTTAAAGAGGCAAGGAAAGGGAAAAAAACATATTTATTTAACCATCCAATCAACACCCACAAACAACTAACTAACCAGTCAACCAACACCAACCAACCAACCAACCAACCACCCAAATAAATAGTGAATCAAACAACCCACACCCCCTTAAAATCCCCAAACAAACACACAAATAAAACACATTTCGTTTTCATTCCATCAATACAAACAAAACTTATGAACTCATACCGAGGCAACATAATATAGATCTCTATGACTTCATGTGCCGCGAAGAGGAACTTCTAATTTCCCAAATTCCGTCATCAAAGCTACTGGGAACATACTATTCCATACTCCAGGGACAACAGCGTGTCTGTGAGAGTTCCTTAACTCATGCAATTGCGAACATACTATACTTTACTCTAGGGACAGCGGTTTGTATGCGAGAGTTCCTTCACTCAAAGCCACTGGAAACGGACTAGGCTATACTATACTTCAGGGACAACAGTGTGTCTGCGAACGTTCCCTCACTCAAGCCACTGGGAACACACTATACTAATACTACAATGACAGCAGTGTGTTTATGAGCGTGTGAGGGAGGAGACAAGACAGGGAGAAGGAAAGAGTGAGAGGAGGAGAGAAGGAGGTGTGTAGGTACCCCCCAACCCCACCCCTACCAAAACAAAAACCCACCCCCCACCCCCAAAACAAAAAACAAAACAAAGAAACAAACAAAAAACGACAAACCCCTCTGGTGGCATGTTATCGAATCAAGGCGGAGGGGGAGGGCCCCTCAAAGACAGGAGGAAAAGCACCCGCAGTCAGTCCACGGGTGTAGTGGCAGCTGTGCAGGTACAGTACCGTGTGTGTGGTGTGTGTGTGTGTTGTGTTGTGTTCCCTCTGTCTGTCTGCCTGCCTGCCTGCCTGCCTGCCTGCCTGCCTGTCTCTCTCTCTCTCTCCTCTCTCTCTCTCTCTCTCTCTCTCTCTCTCTCTCTCTCTCTCTCTCTCTCTCTCTGGGGAAAACAGGGAGAGGAAGATCTCTTTCATTTATTTATTTGCTTTCTTCTTTCTCTCTTCTCTCTTTTCTTCCTTCCGTCTTCCTGCAGCACTAAAGTATAGATGTGTTGACGGCAATGGTTAATGATGCACATGATGGTGATGACAATAAAAGCAACGACGATGTTTGCTGTGGAAGAAGAAGGGAAAAAATGATGGTGACGATGATGATGACGACAATGGTTGTGATGACAGCAGAAGTTACCGATACAGTTGAACAACCATCTCTCCCCTTTTTTTTCTACCCCCTCCACCTCCCACACCGACACCACCTCAACCCATCCCTTTCTTTGTTCTCCATCTGAACCTACCACCATCCTTTCTCGATATTGCTGTTCTGTCACACCATCAGAAAGATTAGTTTTGTTGTTTTGTTCTTTTTTTTTCTTCTTTCGAAAGGGCAATACACAAAATGTTTCCCAAAGAGAGTGCCCTTATTATTTTTATCATTTCTTTTATTTCGAGGATAATGGAATAAGCACTCATGTGCTTTTTTGCATCCAGTCCCCGTGTGTGTGCAGTTTTGTGAATGTATGCCTTGTGAAATATGAAGAAAGGAAGGTTGCTGTAGTTGTTGTTGATGGTGATGCTTTTGTTAGCGTTATCCCCGGTGTCAAAAACGCTGTTAATATCTCTTTTTTTAATTTTGTTGTTATTGCTGTTTATACTTGGAATTGTTCAAACGGTGAGGGTTATAATTTGGTGTGGAGAAACAGTCATTGTGGTGAAAGGTATGGGTTGAGGGGGGGGGGGGGGGTTCTTTTGCTCTTTGGGTGGGAACATGAAACTCATCATTATAATTATGGGATGCCTGGGGCAAACTAGAGATGTGCAGGTCTTTTGAACAAAGCGTAATATTTCTCGTGGAACATCAAAATGATTGATATCAATATTTTAGTATGACATGTTGTAACCATTTGTGCGTGGGCCTGTGTGTACGCGCTGGCTGTGTGTGTGTGTGTGTGTGTGTGTGTGTGTGTGTGTGTGTGTGTGTGTGTGTGTGTGTGTGTGGTGTGTGTGTCTGTCTGTCTGTCTGTCTGTCTGTCTGTCTGTCTGTCTATACATGTGTACGCGTACACTCACACTACTGCGTACATGCATGAATGTTTGCGCTCATGCATGCACGTCTAGCGGAAATGACATCATTGATGATTTCTTCACAAATGCACAACAGAAAAACGATTTCACTAGCCTTTACTATTTCCCGTGATAAATAGGTTTTTTTTCTGCTTATTGTTTTGTTGTGTTTGGTTGATAACCCACATAGCTGTCTCTGTTGTTTTTTTAGTTGTTTTTAAATGAAAAAGTATTCGTTTTAGCATTGAACACTCTGCACAGGAAGATTGTGTGGCCGGCTGAGAAAACCCAGCAAACCTAGTTGCACAGCCCCGGAGAGGAGCTGGAAAGACATGGCATTCAGATGAGACTGTAAACCGAGGCCCCGTGTGCGAACGCACGCAGAACGTCTTGCGCACACGCTAAAACCCGTTCCGCCTTTTGAAGACCAGGCCATCGTGTGCCGGTAGGAGCGGATGACAAAATTATATTTTTAAAAAAAACCAGCATGCACACAGGTGTCGTGTTTAGACACCATCCCTGAGGGGAAAAAAATAATGGGTAGGCGCTGCACTTTTGGCGACGCGCTCTCCCCGGGGAGAGCAGCCGAATTTCACGCAGAGAAACTGCCGTGACATAAAGTGGTATAAAATAAATAAATATGAAATAAAATATTTTTTTGCCAGACATCTGAGGGTGTAAAGGAACCGAGGGAAGAAGAACACTGCACCTGTGGACTTCCTCAAGTTCTCGCTGGCAAGAGAGTGGAACTGGACGTACACAAGCCTCCTTCATTTTAAAGATCGTATCCACCTCCGAAGTGGGAATACGGCCACCTTCACGGTGGGCAAAAACGGTCACATAAGCAAAAATCACACTATTGTGGTGGATCTTGAAGCTCTAAGCCTAGGAACAGGAAAAGTCTGGTCCAAATTGTGAAAAACAGGGTTGTTCACTAACCACTATTGTGGAGCCTAGCCCTCAGTGTTGGCTTCTCCAGTCTTTGGTGCATTGGGTGTTGCAGGAGACACTTGTATTTCCCTGCCGGCACTACAGTCTTGGTGTCTCGCTGAGTATTGAGCGGTGTGATGCCAGTCAGATGTTCCATAGTTTTGATGGGGGTAGATCTCATAGCACCCGAGATGAACTTTGACTGACAAAGAATTGTATGTCGTCCTCATCACAAAAACATTAATTTGGTGAATTTTGGTGATTTTTTAAATTTCATTTTGCATCATTGTACTTTTTAGTTACTTGCTTGTTTGCCAGATGAAAGGTAATGGGTTTGGTTTTTGTTTTTTTGTTTCTTTATTTTAAATTACGCAACATCTTTACTTCACGTCACACCATCAATGCTGTGCCACATTATTGTTGTTGTTGTAGTGGTAGAGGTGGTAGTGGGTTTGTATTGGTTTGGGGGCATTATTTGGTCGTGTTTTTTGTTTTGTATTGTTTGGGGGTTCTGTTGTTTGTTTTTGTTGTTTTGTTTGGTTGGGTTTGTTTGGGTTTTTTGGGGGGTTGGGTTTTGTTGTGGGTTTTTGTTTTCTTTTGTTTTGTTTTTTTTGGAGGGGGGGGGCGATCGGATCTCATGCTTTTTTTTCTCATAGACACCAACCCACGCCTAAATTGGATGTTCTGGGTCTGACTTGTCAGGCGATTAATAATAGCCCAACACATTTTCGCTCAAATGACAGACAACAATAGTTGCTGTCTGAGCGTTCAACTAAGAAGCAGAATAGACATCAACCAGCCTTTTTCTTTAATCTTATCTACTGCCTTGGGCAATAACCGCCCCCACTGGCTTGAAATTTTAGCATACATGTGTCATCATTCAGCCAGCTGCCTTCTGTATATGGAGCAGACCTGCCAACAGCCACAGACACCAGTGGAGAGTTCCTGGGCTGGAACACCCAGAGGGGATCACCCAGTATTAGCACTCTGTCTCTCTCCTCTCTCTTGGGATTCTCTGTGAGGCGGTAAATGTTATTAGACTCTTGATGAGAAAGCTTCTGCTGTGTGAAAGTTTTCACTGTGTAGACAGCCACATTCCGACTTCATGCATTGCATACAGTAATACCTAGGGGAGCACTGGCATACAGGCTGTAAGAGTGGTCAAGAGTCGTCTCAGTAAACAGGACTGTCCGCAGAATACTGACCAATGGTCAAAGATCCTCCTCCCAGTATAGCACCAACACTGGGTGACCACTGAACCAGACCTGTGTCTTCTCCATCCTACTTTACAGACAGTTTTGGTTGATTGCTTGCTTGGTTTTTCGCCTGAAAAAACTGAGTGGCCGTGTGTGTGTGTGTGTGTGTGTGTGTGTGTGTGTGTGTGTGTGTGTGTGTGTGTGTGTGTGTGTGTGTGTGTGTGTGTGTGTGGAGAGAGAGAGAGAGAGAGAGAGAGAGAGAGAGAGAGAGAGAGAGAGGAGAGAGAGAGAGAACACTATACACTGAACACTGAACACTGAGCACTGAACTGGTTTAATGATACTTCGGTCTTAGGCGACAATACAACCAATTAGGTACGGGTATGGTAATGCAGGAACATGTTGATAAATTTTAAAACATATAAGAGTCAAAACTCAGTGATAGAAAAAATTGACATGGAACAATGAAACCAAGATAACTTGAAGATCAAGACACTCTGAAAAGAAACTAGCGTCGTGCAACATAAACATGTACTTGACCCTGGCTGTAAATTCAAAATATCTCTAGTGCACTATCAAACGGGGGAAAAAATAGCAATCAATTAACCAAGCTGACACAACATACCTTCAATACCTCAACTACATATTTTAAATTCAGACAATACATCTCTTTCTTCTGTTAACTGAGTGGAAGACATATTGGGAGAGAGAGAGAGAGAGAGAGAGAGAGAGAGAGAGAGAGAGAGAGAGAGAGAGAGAGAGAGAGAGAGAGAGAGAGAGAGAGAGAGAGATCACGGGGCAATACTCTTCTACTTCTAACTGCAAAGAAGAGGATTGTTTCCCTTTGACAAAGATATTTTCTCTCTCTCTCTCTCTCTCTCTCTCTCTCTCTCTCTCTCTCTCTCTCTCTCTCTCTCTCTGTGCGTGTGCGTGTGCGTGTGTGTGTGTGTGTGTGTGCGCGTGTGTGGGTGTGTGCGTGCGTGCGTGCATGCGTGTGTGTGCATCGATCTGTACTATCATTTTTGTAGTGTCTTCCTTTCATCCATTCCTTAGTGTCGGTAGCTTTCGATCTTTTGCCTTTTGACTTATATCTAGCTTCTAGCTGTTTTGTTTGGGTGTTTGCTTGCCTGTTTATTTGTTTATTTTTGAGAGTGGGACATTGGTGTGTATGTGTGTGTTTGTGTGTGTGTGTGTGTGTGTGGGTGGTGTGTGTGTGTGTGTGTGTGTGGTGCGTCGTGCGTCGGGTGTGTGTGGTGTGCGTGGTGCGTGTGGTGGGTGTGCGTGGGTGCGTGGCGTGCGTGCGGGTGAGTGCGTGCGTGCGTGTGCGTGTGTGTGTGTGTGTGTGTGTGTGTGTGTGTGTGTGTGTGTGTGTGTGTGTGTGTATGCGTGTGTGTGTTCGCTCTTGATTGATGTTTGTTCACCACTTGGAGTCATACCAAAACACCTATACACATCTATCACTATGCGTGTGCACGTCTGTGTGTGTGTGTGTGTGTGTGTGTGTGTGTGTGTGTGTGTGTGTGTGTGTGTGTGTGTGTGTGTGTGTGTATGTCGCGCGCGCGTGTTTTTGTGATGCGTGTGTATGTGTGTGTGTATGCGCGCGTGTGTGTTTGTGTTGTATGTGTGGAATGAAATATTGATTTGCGCTGAATATTGCAGTTACACCTAGAGACCGTCACCTATTCACAACACCGTCAAGCTTTCTCCTCCGGCGACTACCCCTCCTCCCCCTCCTTCCGTCTCCTCCTCCCCCCCCCCCTCTCTCCTCCCCCTTCCTTCCAGCCCCCACCTTTGTTTTCCTTTCTTTTATGAGCGGGATGATCGATCGACTGATATAGGACCCAGTGCGAACGGAGCTGAATCTCAGTCGTCATATAGTCGATAGGTTTCACTGAACTGTTTTATTCCTGGGACTGGCCCAGAGGTAGTTGTTAGAGGGCAAAACACATCGATACAATATTCCTTTTTTGGTAATGATTACTAAAAAATGAAAATAAAAAAATAAGAGAAAAGAATGAAGGGAGATAGATAGAAGAGCTGGAAGGGGCAAGTAAAGGAAGGATGAAAGAAAGAAAGAAAAAGGAAAGAAAGGCAAAAAGAAACCAATAAAAGAGGGAGGGGGAGGAAGCAGGGTTGGTCAACTGAATTTAAAAAAGAACAAGAAAGTATGGAAACCCTAGCACAAGGTCACATAACGAGAAAAAAAGGAGATCAAGAAAGGAGGAAAAGAAGTAGAAGAAGAAAGAAGAAGAAGAAGAAGAAGAAGAAGAAGAAGAAGAAGAAGAAGAAGAAAAAGAGAGAGAGAGAGAGAGAGAGAGAGAGAGAGAGAGAGAGAGAGAGAGAGAGAGAGAGAGAGAGAGCTGGTAAAGTAACACACACACACAAAAAGAACAAAAACTGGAAGCCCAAACGCGAGACCACATACCCGGATACCACACTATAGATCTGGTTAACTGGTAGGACGGCCAGTAGGATGGCCTATGGGCGTGCATACACGGATCAGTTTACAGTTCAACGGAAAGACACCACCCATCAAAAGCCTACTATAGGCCTACTGTACCTGCCCTCAGTTTTGACTGGGAATCACTGTGCTATGTGGGCCATTTCAGTTTCTCATAGTCCCCAGTGTGAAAACTATAATAATAATAATCTAAGTGAATTTTACCATCAGAGCAAACGTGCATGATATAATTATACACAGGACTGAACATGAAAACACGTAATGCATACACGCAAGAGCGCGCGTGCACACACACACACACACACACACACACACACACACACACACACACACACACACACACACACACACACACACACACGCGCGCGCGCGCGCGCGCGCGAGCAAGCACGCATACGCACGCACAGACGCATGCGCGCGCACGCACGCATGCACACACACACGCACACGCACACACACACACACACGCACACACACATACTCTCCTCTCTCTCTCTCTCTCTCTCTCTCTCTCTCTCTCTCTCTCTCTCCACACACACACACACACACACACACACACACACACACACACACACACACACACACACACAACACAACACACACACACACACACACACACACACACACACACACACACACACACACACAACCATTTTTACGTTTCTCCATTCTATGTTGATTGGCAATTGACTTTAACGTGTCTTTATATTCAATCTTATCTTGCCCATTGTGGGAGATGAATAAAGCACACTTGAACACGAGGTAAAAGGTAAAAAGATAAAAGGTAAAGGTATCCCATAAGATGGGGAGCGAGGTGTCAGAGACCTCAGCTTCTTTAGGGGCCAGCATAATGAGGACGGTGCCCATCTCCTCTCCCTCGCTGCTTTACCTTCCCTGACCCTATTTATTTATTTATTCTTTTATATCGAGGATAACAGAATAAGCAATCATGTGCTTTTTTTCATCCGGTCCCCGTGTGTATGCAGTTTTGTAAATCATGTCATCTGTTCCCACCGGCACACGATGGCCTACTCTTACGAAAAGCGGAACAGGATTTAACGTGTGCGCAAGATGTTCTGCGTGCGTTCGCACACGGGGCCTCGGTTTAAAGTCTCATCCGAAGGACTTAAAGAGAGCAAGCACCCATTCACAGCTGTGTGAGCTCGGGGACTGCACTGAAGCCACCCATCCACTTGGTGACCACGCTCGATGCTGCTTAACCTTAGCTTGGAGAGAGCGAGTGCTCGGACTACTGAGCTATTCCATCCCCGGACATGGAGATAATTGATACGAGTAAGGATATGAATATGATGGTTTCTGATGTCCGATTACACCTCCATCCTAGGTATTTTTTTTTAATCATTAGTTATAAAGATGTATTACGCGTTGATAATGAAGAAACAGGTTCAGCTTGAGTTATACTATCATTGATTTTTTTCGTTTATGTTGGTAAACATCATTCAATTTTTACAACGGAACTAGTGGCAATATCAAAGGCTCTTACTTATATCTTTTATTTGCCATTGTGTTTATTTCAAATCCTTATTTTGTGTTGATTCTAAGACATAATTGTATGCTTTAAAGTCCTCATGAGACATGTACAAGAATACTGAAAAAATACAATCAGAAGTAAAGCGTAATACACACCTGATAACTTTAAAGGGCGTCAGTGTCACTTTTGGGGGGCTCTGGCTGCTTCCCAAGTTCCCGGGCTGATAGACCTGCAAAAAGAGGTGCAAAGCATGGACGGAAATTAGTAGAATTGCACGTGCCTTTATCCTTACGGGAAGGCTACCATTTATTAGAACTAACTTCACGGAGAAAGGTCACATAAACTTATCAACTGAAAAAAAGTTATTTTCAAACAGATCTGCAATCAGTACCGACATATCTAAGAGTCATGAACCATTCTAAAACTTGCACACAATTTATATTTTCACAGCAAGAAGAGTTAATATTTTGTTTTATTGAATAAAAATGAATGCATTCATAACCAAAGTCAGCAGAAACGGAATATGTATGTGTGGCGAGAATAGCACTAATACTCATATTAAGTTTCTTTTTCATGTGCATACTGTATTAGTTTTCCGTGTGTGTGTGTGTGTGTTTTCACACAATTTTTTTGGTAAGATCCCCACCACCAACTCAATACCCACCCACTCTCCCTTTGTCCCCCCTTTATCTAATATTAGTGAGAGTGAACAAATAGAACAGATATAGATGTAAAATTGTAGACAATTACAGCTTCACATACTCTTCCCTTTTGCAAGTGTAAAGCAACACCAAAAAGTAGAAAATGCTGCTTTCAGCGTTTTTCTTATAAAACAGGTCCAGCAGAATTTGATCTCTTCCTTTCTCTGTCTCTGCCTCTCTCTCATAGGGCAAGAAAACAGAAAAATCCACAGAGAGAGAGAGAGAGAGAGAGAGGGGGGGGGGGGGGGGCACATCAAGCAAGACCAGGGGAGATAAAACTAAAAAACAAAGCACCTTTTCTCCAGCAAGCCAACCAAACCTCGCCATTTAATAGTTTCCCAAACTTTCTCGAAACTCATTGGGTAGAAAGTTTTCTCATTCTCGATCTACCTGTGGGACTTGGGCACGCGGCGAGGCGAGACTTTTGGTGCTGTTGGCAGACGACAATCACAACACACAGATTGGGTCACCGTTCCACAGATTTGCGACACACGCACACATTTGGCGCAGAATGGCAACATGTGTGCGAACGCTAAGGGATATTGACAGGCAATTTTTCTGTGGTTGAGAGTGGCAGGTTTTTTTTTCGATGGCCAGAAGCATTGGAAGTGATACAAGCGATAACCAAAGAGGTGCATACCAACGCCTAAGAATGGAGGACGACGATTCTACAGGATCTACCCGACTGACAGAGAACGAGACAGTAAGCATCTATAGTTTAGATTATTTCATGGGCCTTAGTTTACCTGACATGGTGACACGTTCGGGTTTCACCCATTTTGGCCACCTATTTCAGTATTTGTGCCTGGCAGTCATTTGGACTCCCCCCCCCCCCCCCCCTCTCTCTCTCTCTCTCTCTCTAGCTCTCTCTTTCTCACCGTTTTATAGTTTGTTTTTATTGTACATGTGTTTCATTGTTTGTTTTTATTGTACTTGTGTTTCCTTCTAAGCAGTTTTCTTGTACTGTGAACTCGTGTGTGTGTGTGTGTGTGTGTGTGTGTGTGTGTGTGTGTGTGTGTGACTCACTGACTCTGTGTGTGTGTGTGTGTGTGTGTGCAGGTGCATGTGTGCATGTGAGTGTGTATCTGTGTGTGTGTGTGTGTGTGTGTGTGTGTGTGTGTGTGTGTGTGTCACTGTGTGTGTGTCACTGTGTGTGTGTATGTGATCATTACATGCATGCATGTTTGAACCAACCTGCACACTGGGCACATTATCATTGTGATTTTGTAAACAAGTGCATGTGATTATGTGAGGGAAGGCGGCCGGGGAGAAAAGGGAGTCTTCCAGAGACACAAGAGGAGCCAGATTTTTAAAAAAATGCATTGCATAGGTTCCATGATGTAGTATGCCCATCAATACCATAGATTTCGGTGTCTGCATGTTCATCAGATCTATGCTACAAGTATACATAGTTACTTTACATACTGTATACTGTACAATGCATGTATCATTGTATACCTGTGTATATTGTGATGACTTGTAGCACTTTCTCTGAGTATCTCTCTTGTTTTGTCTCTCTCTGTCTCTATCTCCATCTGTATCTATCTTTCTTCAGCTCTCTCTCTCTCTCTCTCTCTCTCTCTTCTCTCTCTCTCTCTCCTCTCTTCTCTCTCTCTCTCTCTCTCTCTCTCTCTCTCTCTCTCTTTAAAATTATTCAAATCAAAATCATCATTGATTCTTACTTCATATTTTCGTTTCTGAATGAGTGCCTTTTATAACATTACCTCAATAATGTATCTCTGTCTTATTTCTTACCTGTTGTTTTATTCTTTCTCCCCTTATATCAAAATCTTACATTTAATGGCACTTATTTTGATGATAGATGGTGGTCTATTGATGTTTTCAGTCATCTATCCTCATCATTTTCTCATGTTTGATCCTTAATTATTGCGCCTTTTGTTGTTGTTGTTGTTGTTCTGTTTTGTTCTGTTTTAGTTTGTTTTGTTTGGTTTCTTTTTTTGTTGTTGTTGTCATTTGTTTGTTGTTGTTTCTTTATTTTTTTAAATTAAAACTTCTTTTTTTTTTAAAAAAATTTTTTATTCAAATCAAAATCATCATTGATTCTCACTTCTTATTTTCGTTTCTGAATGAGTGCCTTTTTATAACATTACCTTAATATTGTATAGATCTCTGTTTTATTTCTCACCTGTTGTTTGATACTTGGTATGGTTTTTTGCTCTTGGTATTTGAACCTGTATAATTGTTGTTGTTTTAGTTGAGGCTATCTTTTTATCTTGATGTTTCCCTGAAAAGAGCGGGGACTGGATGTAAAAAAGGCACACGAGTGCTTATCTATTATCCTCGAATAAAAGAATTTTGCCTTGCCTTGCTTTGCCTTGCTTTGCCTTGCCCTCTCTCTCTCTCTCTCTCTCTCTCTCTCTCTCTCTCTCTCTCTCTCTCTCTCTCTCTCTCTCTCTCTCTCTCTCTCTCTCTCTCTCTCTCTCTCTCTCTATTCTCTTGAAACATCTAGGATGTTTTATGTAACTTGTTTTTTTCTTTTTATTTCATTTTATTTTATTTATATTTTTATTGGTAGTATCTCTACCCCCCCCTCCAATAAGGATACTAGTTAAATTCCCCCCCCCCCCCCCCCCTTTTATCTAAATGTATGATTTATATCACATGTATAGCTTTTGACAGATGGTGGTGGATTGATGTTTTCAGTTGTTTATTCATCTTGTTCTCTTGTTTGCTCCTTACCTATTAACACTTTTCTATTCTTCCATAATCAAAGTATTTTTATTGTGACTTCTGATTTTTGTCTTCTGATCAAGTGCATTTTTATTACCTTATCATATATAGTGTCCTTATTCTTGTGTGTTGTTTGGTACTGCGTAAAGTTTTATTGTTTAGTATCTTTTCAACTTGATGTATCCCTGAAAAGGGCGGGGACTGGATGTAAAAAAGCACATGAGTGCTTATCTATTATCCTCGAATAAAAGACTTTGCCTCGCCTTGCTTTGCCTTGCCTTGCCTGGTCTCTCTCTCTCTCTGTCACATTCTCAATTCTGTTTTTGGTCAGTCAATCTCAATCTGTCTGACTCACTAATAATAATAATACAATTAAATTTGATTTCTTCATGAATAAATCCAGACTTTGTGTTGATGGTGGTACGTTGTTTTGGCATGGTAGGATGTGGGGTGTGCTATGGTACTATGTGTTATTATTATTATTTATTCTTTTATATTATTATTATTATTTATTCTTTTATATCGAGGATAACAGAATAAGCAATCATGCGCTTGTTTTCATCCGGTCCCCGTGTCTATGCAGTTTTGTAAATCTTGTCATCTGTTCCCTCCAGCACACGATGGCCTACTCTTACGAAAAGCGGAACAGGATTTAACGTGTACGCAAGATGTTCTGCGTGCGTTCGCACATGGGGCCTCGGTTTAAAGTCTCATCCGAAGGACGCGCATGTGTGCATATGTGTATGTGTGTGACTGTGTGTGTGTGTGTGTCAAGTGTGTGTCACTGTGTGTGTCACTGTGTGTGTCATGTGTGTGTGTGTGTTGATATCATGTGCAGTTAATATTAGATATGAAGAGATTATTTACTTAATGATGTAATACCTATTGGCTTCTCCCCCCCCCCCCCCCCCCCCCCCTAATTTTTTTGGGAAGCATCATTTTCTTTTTAATGTTTATTTTAAACTATGCACTGTGGTGTGGATCCATACATTTCTCTGATTCTACCCTACACAAAATGATATTTGATTTTAAACGTGATATTGCAACCGAATGTCATTGTAAACACTATCAACAGTTTTATGCTGTTTCTAATATTTCCTATAATTATTTTACTTCTGCCGTTGCGGCGTTGGTGACATGTATCAGTTCTGTTTAGAAAGTTTAGTTTTGTACAGTCTACCCAGTATCAGGAGTAAATGTAACTCTTCCTTCAATTCCTTTCAAGATTCATTGGCACAGAATGCTCACTGAAATTTTCACTCATTGTGTGATCTACAACTAGTTTTTAAAGGTAAACATTTTTTTTTTTTTTTTTTACAAAGAGCAAGTTGAAGCTAATGTACAGTGTCACTGAGTGTATAATCTGTTTCCTGGTAGCAGATTATATGCACAAAATATTTTTTTATAATGTCTGTATACATACATGTACAAGTATGTGTATAGTTCACATTATTTAAAAATAAGATACATACAGTACATTGTACAGTTAAAGTCTGTCCCGAGCCTAAGGCTCATCAGGCTGGTGCTTATCCCGGTTTCTGTGGCGTTAAGCGACTGAGAGTCATAGACTCCCCCCTGGATAGGACACCAGTGTATCGCAGGGTTAAACCCCAACACAAGGTTGGTACCCCTTTTACACCTGGGTGGGGTGAGAAAATAGCCGTAAAGTGCCTTTTCCAAGGCACAACGCCATAGCCGAAAGCTGGGATCGAACCGCAATCTTTAGATTACGAGTCCAACGCCCTAACCACTAGGCTACAGCGGCGGCTACATTGTACAGGGCCTCAGTTTATTAAAGTCTGATTCAAAGAACTGACAAAGCATAGGATTTGGAGCCTGAATCAGTATTAACTTCAGGGCTTCAAACTGTCAGCAATAACATAAACTTACTATAAATCTGTACTCTTAGATTACAAATTTCATAGATCATTATTAGTGAACTACCAGAACACCTTGCTATTATGATATTCTGTACTAATGATGAAAATTATTGATATATAACATTTACAAAAACCTTGCGAGAGATAACATTATATTATGTATCCTGAACAATAACAAAGTCAATATATTAACAGGAAGAAACCAGAAAGAAATAAACTTGCCAAGCTGTTACATCTGGTCATAAAGATCAATTCTGTTGATAACTGGACGCATTCCCTCAAGAAAGTGCACTACTTGTCCTGTGTGTAATATGCACTTCACTTTGGTTGCTATTTCAGTATTTGTCTCATTCTTATCCTGATAGTGAATAAATGATAGATCTGTAGGTTCTGACATGTATCCATTTTAACTTTCTTTGCTAGTCTCCTGCTAGATCTCCCTCTCTCTGTGTCTTACTGTCTCTGTCTGTCCATCTGTTTGTCTGTTTTGAACTCTCTCTCTCCCTCTCTCTCCCTCTCTGCCCCTCCCTCTCCCTCCATCTCTCCTTCTCCTCTCCTCTGTCTCTATCTCTGTCTCTCTCTCCCTGTCTCTGTCTCTCTCTGTCTCTGTCTCTCTGACTCAGTGACTGTCTGCCTCAGTGTCTGTCTGTCTGTCTGTATATGTCTTCATCTGTCTGTGTCTCTCTTTGCCTCTGTCTCTCTCTGTCTCAGTGTCTGTGTCTATGTGTGTGTCTCTCTCTGTCTCTCTCAGTGTCTCTCTCTGTCTCTGTCTGTGTCTCTGTCTGTCTGCCTGTCTCTTTCTCTCTCTCTCAATTTCATTCATGAGATCTTTCAATGATGATACAATGATGTTACACTACATACTCCATCCCTTTTTTTTCCAATCTTATGCTTTAAATATAATATTTAAATAATCAGTATTTGTGAAGCTTGTTATATTAGCAAAGAAGTTTTGTTTTCAAAATTATAACGCTACTGTTATAAATATAATATATATTGTCTTCTCAATGGCACTCATATAAATATAAATATAAATATATATATATATATATATATATATATATATATATATATATATATATATATATATATATATATATATATATATATATATATATATATATCATATTAAGAACTGTGGTCAAAGACACACACTATCACACACCAGAACACACAGTACACACAGTACACATAGTACACACACACACACACACACACACACACACACACACACACACACACACACACACACACACACACACCACACACACACACACCACACACACCACATCACTCACTCACTCACACACACACACACACCACACACACACACCACACCACACACACACACACACACACACACAACACCACACACACACACACACACACACCACACACACACACCACACACACACCACACACATTTCCATACTCAAGTCAAGTCTAACTGAAAGTTGGGTCTATTCTAAAGTCTTGTTGGATGTTTCTGGTTGAAATGTTCTTTTCTTTTCTTTTTACATAACATTTGAAAACAAGATAAAAGGTTTGATTGATATTTTACAAAGTAATGCAGACAATGAAAGACAGTACTTTCAGCGAATTCACAAAAGACAATGCAGTCATGAATATATCATGTCATCCATTGTTCCCCAAATGATGGAATTCAAAAAGTCTGTCAACTGAAACACAATCATTTTTTTTATCATGTTTTGATCTGTAAGTGGTGGCAGTGAGGAGTTGGTGGGAGATGAGAGAGCACTGTAGATGTCTAGATGGATGGTGGTAAGAGACAGGTCTGCATCCATCCTATGTGACAAGAAGGATAGAGAGACAAACAATAATAACAGATAATGAATGGATAATAACAGATGATGAATTTGTGTCTTTCAGTAAATTTTATTTAACAAAAAACAAATAACACAAAAAAGCAATCCTCTTGAAACAACAACAGCCATACAAAGTTTTACTAGTTAAGATCAAACAGAGGCATTTGGAAAGTTCTGAGATTAAATCAGACATTCCAGAGAAAGAAGAAAAAAACAGCTGTAGTTTGAGCAGAGTGCCACTCTTGCTTTTAAATATTTTTGTTGTTGTTTTTTAGGGGAGGGGTAGAATTTCACCACAGATCTAGATCTACTTAATTTATCACTTAATGTGCCATTGGCTCTTTAACAGTAACACACAAAATCTTATGCTATCAATATCATATATCATGTACATGTATACATGTATGTATACTGATCTGCTGGTCATTCATTTCTGATAGACTGGGGCCCACAAATGGGCCACATCAATATATCTGGACACTGTATAATATTCATAAATGAAAATTTTTGAATAACTGTTGGTTTTAGAATCTTGTGCTTAGCAGCAGAAGAAAATGAGGCTGCTCTTGTTCAGCTTTAGATTATTAATGATGATATGACTTATGGGGATGTCATTTAAAATCAGAGCTGCTGATTAACTACTAATGATACTTCTTCAAGATGTGTTGTTGTTGTTGTTGTTGTTGTTGTTGTTGTTGTTGTTGTTGTTGTTGTTCTTGTTGTTCTTCTTCTTCTTCTTCTTTCTTCTTCTTTTCTTCTTCTTCTTCTTCTTCTTCTTCTTCTTCTTCTTCTTCTTCTTCATCTTCTTCGTCGTCTTCTTTGTCGTCTCGTTCTTCGTCGTCGTCGTCGTCGTCTTCGTCTTCTTCTTCTTCTTCTTCTTCTTCTTCTTCTTCTTTCTCTTCTTCTCTTCTATC
>CM060316.1:4856326-4858826 GCA_030674155.1 Stramonita haemastoma | reverse complement strand
CATGCATGCATGAAAACACAGACAACACAGACACACAGACACACAGACACACAGACACACACACAGACACACACACACACAGACACACACACACACACACACACACACACACACACACACACACACACACACACACACACACACACACACCTCTACATTCAGATGATAAACACATTCATGAATGGTGCATACACTCCAAAGAAGTTTGACTCCATTTAGACGGTCAGCATAAGGGAAGTAACTCGTACTACTACCAAACATATAGGGAAGCAGGGTTATGTATCCTTCGATTTGACCAGTGTGAATGAACTGGTATTTAACTTCTCTGTTTGCCCTGTAAGAACTGAGGAAACATATTGGAAATCGATTATGTAATGCTTCTGGGATGGTTGACGATCGATTCATTCATGACTGGACTCTTTCACAGGCAACTTGGTTGTTCAATAATGGCTGATTGAGTGATGGATTGTTCGTTGATTGCTAAGGTCATGTAACGTGCAGAGTGCCATACAAAAAAAAAAAAGAGTAGGAAGCACAAACTTACTGGATTTTTTTTCCTTCACTCATAGAGTGAGTGATTGACTGAAGAATTGTCTGAATGATGAACTGATTGATTGATGGTTAATTGATCGAATGAACTTCGGAGTGGTTGGTGTTTCGTTCAGTAGTGGGCATGGTAGCAACGATCAGCGAAGAAAATCGTTTTGAATATAATCTTATTCCTATCTCTACAACCCCCCCTCCCCCCCCCCCCCCCCCCCCCTCTCTCTCTCTCTCTCCCTCTCTCTCTCTCTCTCCTCTCTCTCTCTCTCTCTCTCTCTCTCTCTCTCTCATTAGCCTCATCATATTCTCTGTTTGCTCTTTAATTATTGCGCCCTTTTGTGGTGTGTGTGTGTGTGTGTGTGTGTGTGTGTGTGTGTGTGTGTGTGTGTGTGTGTGTGTGTGTGTGTGTGTGTGTGAGTGTGTGTGTGTGAGTTGGGTTTGTTGTTGTTGTTCTTTCCCCCCTTTTATCAAACTTATGTTGTATGGGACTATTTTGATGACAGATGGTGGTGGATTGATGTTTTCAGTCATTCAACCTCATCATGTTCTCATGTTTGCTTTTTAATCATTGCGCCTTTTTTTTTTTTTTTTTTTTGCTTTGTTTTGTTTTTGTTTGTTTATTTGCTTTTTTGTTTGTTTTGTTTTTGTTTTATTATCCAAATCAAAATAATCATTGATCTTACTCCATATTTTGTTTCTGAATGAGTGCCTTTTTATAACATTACCTTAATATTGTATCTCTGTCGTATTCCTTACCTGTTGTTGTTGTTCTTTCTCCCCTTTATCAAAATCTTGTTTTATGGGACTTATTTGATGTTAGATGGTTGGTAGATTGATGTTTTCAGTCATTCAACCTCATCATATTTTCATGTTTACTCTTAATTATTGCGCCTTTTCTTTGTTTTGTTTTGTTTTTGTTTTTTCTTTGTTTTTCTTGCTTTCTTTATTCAACTCAAAATCATCATTGATTCCTACTTCTCATTTTCGATTCTGAATCAGTGACTTTATAACATTACCTTAATATTGTATCTCTGTGTTAATTCTTGCCTGTTGTTTGATACTTGGTATGGTTCCTTACTTTTGGTATTTGGATCATTATAATTGTTGATTTTATTTATATCTTTATTGGCAGTATCTCCCCCCCCCTCCAATAAGGATATTAGTTTTAAATTTTTTTCCCCCTTTTATCCAAATGTATGATTTATGTGACATGTATAATTTTTTGACAGATGGTGGTGGATTGATGTTTTCAGTTGTTTATTCTCTTCTCTTGTTTGCTCTTTACCTATTAACACTTTTCTATTCTTTCATTATCAAAATCTTTTATTGTGACTTCTGATTTTTGTCTTCTGATCGAGTGCATTTTTATTACCCTATCATATATAGTGTCCTTATTCTTGTGTGTTGTTTGGTTTGCATAAAGCTTTATTGTTTAGTATCTTTTCAACTTGATGTATCCCTGAAAAGGGCGGGGACTGGATGTAAAAAAGGACACAAGTGCTTATCTATTATCCTCGAATAAAATATTTTGCCTTGCCTTGCCTTGCCTTGTCCTCTCTCTCTCTCTCTCTCTCTCTCTCTCTCTCTCTCTCTCTCCTCTCTCTCTCTCCTCTCTCTCTCTCTCTCTCTCTCTCTTCTCTCTCTCACACACACTCAGAACGCATTACTTCTTGCGCACACGTTAAAACCCGTTCCACTTTTCGGAAGAGTAGGCCATTACGTGCCAGTACGGTGGGAACGGATGACATAATTTACAAACTGCATACACACGGAGACTGGATGTAAAAAAGCACATGAGTGCTTATTCCATTATCATCGAAATAAAAGAATAAGATAAAAATCTCTTTTGTCTGTCTCCCTTTCTCTCTGATTCTTTTCCTTTTTCTGTCTGCCTGTCGTGTTTCATCATCATCATCATTATTGCCGTCGTCGTCGTCGTCGTCCTCCTCTTCATCCC
>CM060316.1:4828826-4851326 GCA_030674155.1 Stramonita haemastoma | reverse complement strand
AACTTTTGTGCAAATTTATGATAGAAATCACTGCTATGGTGTAGTGTAAATTGTGTATTATGTCTTTCTGTTAGATTGTGCGATTTGTCGTTGTGTGTGTGTGGTTATGTTTTGTTTAGGTTCAGTCCCATTTTGAGTGTAATCGACACTATATTATCCTATTTTTGCCAGTTTTTGTTAATAAAATGCATTCCTACTTCCTGCTCCGTTGTTGTGCATTGCCTCCACCATTTTGTACCGCAATTTGAAGTGCATGCTTTGATTGCAGTTCTAATAATTATGAACAAAAACATGCTTACACATAATATATTCCCCATTTTCGTTAAGTGTATTTGCGCCCGGGGACACGTGCGCGCGTGCATGCGTGCATGCGTTCACACACACACACACACATTCTCTCTCTCTCTCTCTCTCTCCTCTCTCTCTCTCTCTCTCTCTCTCTCTCTCTCTCTCTCTCTCTCTCTCTCTCTCTCTCTCTCTCTCCTCCCTCCCTCCTCCCTCCCTCCCTCCCTCCCTCCCTCCCTCCCTCGTTTCTCCCCCATGATGTGCTCCCCCTCCCCTTTCTCAATTACTCACACACACAGCCCACCCCTCCCCATTTTGTTAGGAGAATGCAGTGGTTTGCTTTGAGGTTGGAATTATTGTATTATGCATGGAGCCAACAGGGCTCTCCCGGGTCCAGTCAGCCCAGGGTGACAAGCAGGACAGTCTTCCCTACCTCCCCCTCCCATTCAGCGCCTGATGAGGCCCTTTCCATACAGTTGTCCTCAGCAGAGGGTGCGGGAGTGGGGGTGGGGGGTTGTGGGATGAAAACGGAGCCAATCGTGGTAGAGTGAGAGGGGATGATGGGTTGATTTGAGCGAATAAGGGTAGGGTAATTTTTTTTTTTTTTACTTAAAAAGCCTTAGATTTATACAAAGAAATTCTGAGTATAGGTTTTTGTTTCTCAAGGAATTACTGCTTACAGAATACAAACGCTATCACATTGAGATAGCTAAATCATTGGGGCCAGGGAGAGGATAAATTTCACCAAGTACGAAAACTAGAGGAAAATGTCGAGAAGTGTCGAAAAAAGGGAGGAATGGCATTTAGCATTGAGCATTATTTTTTTTACATAGAGGGAAATGCCAAGAAGTGTGGAAACAAGGCGGAAATGTCTAGGAGTTTGGAAAATAGGGAAAATGTCTAGAAATTTGGAAAATAGGGGAAATTTTCAGAAATTTGGAAAATAGGGGTAAATGTCTAGAAGTTTGGAAAATAGGGGTAAATGTGTAGAAGTTTGGAAAGTAGGGGTACATGTCAAGAAGAGTGGAAAATAGGGGAAACGCCATTTGTGGAAAATTGAAAAAAGCCATTTGGCTTGGAGAATAGAGGGAATATCAAGAATTATGAAAAATAGGGGAATTGTCATGTGTGGAAAATAGGGGAAAATGCGATGTAGTGTGGAAAATAGGGAAATATGTCATGTTGTATGGACAGTAGTGGGCAATGTCAGGTAGTAATGCCATTGGTAAAATGATCAATAGTAGGCTAGCGCTGAGAAAGCAATACCAACGGAGTAGCGCTTGGTATTGCCTATTAATGAACAGGAAATGACAGTTGCCACTTCTAAAGATCTATCAGGAGTGGGAAATGAACTGAATGAAGGTGTAAAACAGGGTCACCCAACTACCCCACTGTTAAGGGAATAATTAACATTCTTTGCTAGAGCTTTGAGGTTCGCCAATGATAAAGTTATTGCGTATCGAACGTTTTTCCCTCCACCTTTAAGGTAGCTGCATTCCGACTTCGGGAATATGGTCGGAAATTAACCCTACCAGTTTTGCCAGAACGGTCGAGAAGTACTTCCTTGCTCTTTACGATTTTTTAAAAAAACACATGATCGCTTTAGATAGCAGCAGATAACCGCCAAGGATACGGCAAACTTTCCTGACTGGTGTGCTGTCCCGCAGGACTTGTTGCATGTGGGTAAGCGGCAGCAGCGAGGTGTGAGGAACTGTCTACTCATTCCCCATCTAATCGCCCACCTCCAGGACAATAGTGGTCACCAAGATAGTCCAACCCACATAAGGCTTCTGGCTTCACTCTCTGTCTGTCTGTCTGTTTGTCTTTGTCTGTTTGTCTTTGTCTGTCTGTTTTCCGTGTGTGTGTGTGTGTGTGTGTGTGTGTGTGTGTGTGTGTGTGTGTGTGTGTGTGTGTGTGTGTGTGTGTGTACTTTAATATGATTCTTCTTCTTTGAATGCTCACACAGCAACTACTATTTTCTGTCGTATGAGTGAAAATGCGCTGCGCTGTTGTTAAGCGCCTGACAAGTCAGGCCCAGTGCATCCGACTTTGGCATGGGAGAGAATTGTTATCTTTGTCTTTATTGAAAAAAGAACCCACAGAAAATTGAACTTAGTAGGCTGAAAATAGACTAGAAGTAAGTCACAGGAAGAAAAGGAACAAGGCAGAAACAAAGAGAAGATGGAAAAGAGGATCTTCCTAGACCAGAATTTCCAGAAGGTGGGGATGCTATTTATATTGACAGGCCCCTGACATCCCCACGGGGACGGAGTCCACATCATTGGGTTGCGAGATGTTTACTGTTCTCCCGTGTACTCAGTTCAACTGCGCACTAGCATCAGCGTCAGTCCTCAATACCATTTTGCCCCTATTCTCCTCCTTATCCTTACTCCTCTCCCCCCCCCCTCTCTCTCTCTCTCTCCCACCCACCCATACACACAAGTACACGCACGCCAATGAGACAGAGTACTTTGGTTTTAGAAGGATCTTCTGTTGACAGGTAGAGGCCAAGGTTATACTGTTGAAATGTTAGGAAACACACAGAGAAAAATGACTTCCTAGTCTTGGCTTTACTTTCCGAATTGGTATTAAGCAGTTTCTGTGCGCAAGTCTCCGAAAATGTCAAGACCTCAGAAAAAAGGGAGAATATGGAAATCGGGCAGCTAATGCAGGCGGCTGAGCACAAGGGATGGCAGCAGATAGGTAAAGGGATGAACAAATTCATAGACTTTCTTCACAGACCATCCTTTGCCACAAAGATGCCCGCTCTGTTGTTCGGGATATTGGCTGTATCGGAGCGAGATAAGGGAATGCCACATAGCGTAGGCTTTGGGGATAAAGACGCCACGTGCACAGTATGTCGTTCCATGCATATGATACCAGTGCGTCTGAACTGGCTAACGTAAACAGGCCCGTGTAGAGATCTCCCGCATGTGTTGCCAGGGTTGTCGTTATGTTGTCAACAGTGCGGCAGCAGCAGCCGGTGTTGACGGCGTTGGAGATGATAAACCCCCACCAACAAATCAATAAATGAGTAAATATGAATGAATGAGTAAACAGATGGATATAAACAAAGGGACACTCTGATGTCGGTGTATGAGTGTAAGAGAGAAGTACGTACAGCTGGATAATACATTAAAAAAATTCATATTCACACTGTGATGTTGGTGGGTGGGTACAAAGAAGCAAGTACATTTGGGCAATATATATAAAGTTCATATCCACACAAATCTATCAGTCTACCTGTCAGTGTTCGTGTATGCAAACACGAAAGGACGTAGGCACGCATGCAGTATACTTACTTGCACGCATGTAGGTGCCGCACTCGCACAGTATACACTCGCGCTAGCGACCGCAAACACACACACACACACACACACACACACACACACACACACACACACACACACACACACACACCACACACATACACACACACACACACACACACACACACACACACACACACACACACACCACACACTTACACACACACACTTACACAGGGGTGTGGGGACAGAGTCACAAATCTTTCAAGTAGGCTATAGTTGCTACTGAATACTAGTCTTAGAGGATGCCAGTTGGTTAACAGACAGAGGTTGACAAATTGCTGACAAACTGCAAGAGAAGACAAAGCATCCCCCATACAAATGAGAGGAAAAGGCTAGAGGTCTTTATTCATGAAGAGTGTCGGTTCAGAGAAGAAGGAAGGGGGCCAGTATGGAAATGAGTCTGCAGACTGGCAGTCTTGGACAAAGTGAGGGAACAGATGAACAACATAGTCAACGAATCGCAGGAAGGTAGTCTTTCTAGATGGTCCTTAGGTTCTAACTTCTTATCATTTATGTTGTTTCCTCTAGTCTGGGATTTTTTCCAGTCAGAATGAGACAAAGAAATGTCAAGTAAGCTTGGGGACAAATATGCTCTTATGTCGGTTATATATTCATGACTGTTAGGCTACATTGAGAAAAATCCTCTCAGGGTTGTCTGCTATTTGAGTCACTGGTGTTTGTTGGCCGGATTGTAACTTCGTAAAATAGTATAGAATTCACTCTTATTGGCTTTTGTTAAAGGCAAGTTCAAATTCAAATTCTGATCAAAACCTCCAAAAAAGGTTTCTTAAATATTGATAGAATCAGAGTGAAAAGTGAAGGAAAAGGCAGAAGTCAATGTAGACATCACATATCCGTGATGATGATGATGATGATGATAATGATGATGATGATGATAATGATGATGATGATAAATGGAATTCAGTTAGCGCAATAATAATAGTGATATAATAATAATAATAATAATAATAATAATAATAATAATAATGATAATAATGATAATAATGAATGGAATTTGTATAACGCTATATCCAATCCAAAGCCTTTTTATGCCTTCTTGGCATGTAGGGCAGCAACAAAGGTTCTCCACTCCTGCCTGTCTTGGGCCAGTTTCTGAATGGTTCCCCAGGAGTGTTGGAGGGTCTTCAGCTCTGTTTCTATTGTCCGACGCCAGGTGTTCTTGGGTCGTCCTCGCCTGCGTTTTCCGTCTGGTGTCCAGTGGAGGGCTGTTCGGGCGATGTTCCCTTGTTCCCGTCGGCTGATGTGTCCTATCCATCTCCATCGTCTTTGCATAATGATGGTATCTATATTTTCTTGGTCGCAGCGGGCCAGGAGTTCTTGGTTGGAGATGGTCTCAGGCCAGAAGATGCGCAGTATTCTCCTGAGATTCTTCGTGTGGAATGTAGACAGTTTGTTAATGTCATTCTCAGTCATCCTCCAGCATTCTGCGCCATACAGGAGGGTGGAAAGTACGCAGCTCTGATACAGTCTTAGTTTGGTCTTTGTGCTGTATTGGGATGACTTCCACACATTGTTCAGATTTCTGTAAGCAGCTCTTGCTTTGTTTATGCGGTTTTTGATGTCACTGCTTGCTCCGCCATCATGCCTGACAATACTCCCAAGGTATGTGAACTCTTCAGTTGTTGGCAGATCTTCTCCGTTCACTGTGACAGGAGAGGGATTCTGAACGTTTAGCATCATCACCTCTGTCTTCTTCTGGCTGATTTTCAGGCCTACTTGCTGGGCAAAAGTGTTGAGACGGGATGTCTTCTCCTGGATATGATGGTGGGTGTGTGAGAGCAGTGCCAGATCGTCAGCAAAATCTAGGTCTTCAAGTGTTGTGAAAGGGGTCCATCTGATGCCCCGCGGCTGGTCAGCTGTTGTCTGTCTCATCACCCAGTCGATTGTCAGGTTGAAGAGCAGTGCCGACATGGGGCAGCCTTGTCTGACGCCGGTCTTTACACTGAAGCTGGTTTCACTGTTTCCTACTCTGCATGTGAAGTTTTTGTAGAAGCTCTTAATGACTTGTACAATCTCCTGCGGTATTCCATATGCTCGGAGTATGCACCATAGACTTTTTCGATGTATGCTGTCAAAGGCTTTCTCAAAGTCTACAAAGTTGATGTACAGCTGTCTCTGCCATTCCGTGCACTGTTCGATGATGTTGCGCAGGGTAAAGATCTGATCTGTGCATCCTCTTCCTGGTCGAAAACCTGCCTGTTCTTTTCTGAGTTGTTGGTCCACTGCTTCTGAGATTCGTTTAATTATTATTTTTGCTAGGATCTTGCTGGGAATAGATAGCAGAGTGATTCCTCTCCAATTGTTACAGTTGCTCAGGGCTCCTTTCTTTGGGATCTTCACGATGACTCCTTTTGTCCAGTCTTCTGGTAGCTGTTTCTCCTCCCATATAGCTGTAAAGAGTGGTTGTAGAACCGTGGCTGCAAACTCTGTGTCTGCTTTGAAGAGCTCTGCATTTAGGTTGTCCTGGCCAGGGCTTTTCACTGGTGGATGCTGAAAATTACGCACAACCGGACATGACTGGTATTAACACCATGTGGGAACAAGTCAAAACAGCCTACACACAAGCCAGCGAAACATGCTTAGGACAGAGACAGAGGAAGAGGAAAAAGTGGATCACAACAGACACCTGGCAGGCCATTGAGAACAGGAGAGAACTGAAGAAGAAAATTTTGGAAACCAAGTCCGAGAATAAGAGAGAGGTTCAAACAACAGTATAGAGAGGCAGACCAAACTGTGAAGAAGATGGCAAGAGCAGACAAACGAGCCTACTTGGATGATATTGCAAGCCAAGCAGAAGAGGCCGCCGCCAAAGGAGAACAAGGACAGGTGTTTAAGATCACCAAAATTGTCAGTGGCAAATACCGGGGAAACACCGAGACGCCGATAACGCTATATATTGCACACAAAAAAACAAATCAAAGCGCTTGCATTCAGCTTATTCTTACACATTCAACCAATACCAATTAAAGTTTTAACAAATTCAAATGCACACACATGCGCGCGCGCACGTGCGCATACGTAAAAGTGATAACAACTTTAGATAATATAGTTGTATCAGTTACACTTCATGAAAGTCACCGAGTTAGCAACATAAAAACCAACAATCATTGACTAGATTTACACACACACAAAACAAAATAGACGGTACAGATCCCTTAAATATCTGTAAATTTATTAGGCTTTTTGTCTAGGGGAAGTCTGATCTTTAAAAAAAAAAAAAGTAAATAAAGGATACAAGCCTTAATTCAAAGTCTTAACATAGAAACTGATCAAAAGCATAAGATGTAACTTTATGAATATATAAGAAAGAAGGTAGTCTCCCCAGACAGGCCTTGGCTACACTCACCAGTATTTTGCCCCTTGTGTGTGTGAGCTAGGGCCGTCGAGATTCAATGGTTGGAACGAGACAGGCAAACGCCACATAAGCTGGGAGACAACGGTGCTGTTGTTTTGTCGTATGCATTCTGATGAGACTGCATGGGAAAAGGAATCTGAATAAGTATACAGACTGTCCCATTGGCATATATATGTTAGCCAGGTTATAGCTGTAGAGGCAAAAGTGCGGACTCAGCATCTGGTGTTGGTTCCAATATTTTTGGTTGTAAAAGCAAACTGTTGATCTGTGCATATAACCATTTCACAACAAACGCGCACGCGCGCGCGTGCGCACACACACACACACACACAACATATGAAAAATATAAGAATAAAAAAAACACCACACAAACACCATTTTGTGCACATGTTAAAAACCGTTCCTCTTTTGGAAGAGTAGGCCGTTGTGTTTCGGTGGGAACCGATGACAAAATTTACAAAACTGCATACACACGGGGACTGGCTGTGAAAAAGCACACGAGTGCTCTTTCCATTATCATCGAAATAAAAGAATAGAAATAAAAAATAACACACACACACAAGCACACACACAGACATACACTATATAAAATTACACTATACATTACACTATACTGCAGAACACACACAGACATACGCTATATAAAATTACACTATACATTACACTATACTGCAGAACACCATACCACACCACACCACGCACGTAAGCACGCACACACGCGCGTACGCGCACATGCACGCGCGCGCACGCACGCACGCACGCACACACACACACACACACACACACACACACACACACACACACAAACACACACAAACACATACACACACACGACAGGATAGCCTAGTGGTCAGAACATTGCGCTGGCAATTTGACGACCCGAGTTCGATTCCCGTTGGAGGGGATTTTTCCTCTGGAGTTAACATCAGTGCTGACTCTTCTCTCCCCAATAGTCTTTTGGATGAGACTGTAAACCGAGGCCCCGTGTGCGAACGCACGCAGAACATCTTGCGCACACGTTAAATCCTGTTCCGCTTTTCGTAAGAGTAGGCCATCGTGTGCCGGTGGGAACAGATGACAATATTTACACAACCGCATACACACGGGGACTGGATGAAAAAAAGCACATGAGTGCTTATCCCATTATCCTCGATATAAAAGAATAATAAATAAATAAATAAAAATAAACACACACACACACACACACACACACACACACACACACACACACACACACACACACACCACACACTGAATGAGCTTTACTGTACTATGGTTCCGTTTTAACCGTGAGCAAATTTCCAGAGGGGTAAACAAAGGGAGGAAGAGTGTGGAGAAATCAGTCTAGCAATTACGTTTGAAAGCAAGGTTTGTGCCTTTTTTGTTTTGTGTTTTGTTTGTTTCTTGTTGGGGTTTTGTTGTTGTTGAATGATTGTCAGGTCAGAGGATTAGGAAAGAAGACTGGAGGAGAAGTATAAAACGACGCTGTCAGCATCAGGTATTTTTTTTTAAAAAAGAAGAAAACCTTGTCAGCAATAAGAAGGTAGTCTTCCCAGACGGTCCTTTACCCTGATTCATCTTTTTTCCCTGTTGAGCTACTCGTTGACCCGGTGGCAGCAAGGAAACGCCACATAAACAAAGGGACAAACAGCCCCAGTGTATTGTAATGCTTTTCTGTCGGTGCCACGACACGGACCATTTGGAATTAATCTGGGAATGCCTACTATGCTGATTGCACTGTTGACAACTCTAAGCTGGACTTTAGATGTTCTGTCAAATCTTCATTTATGCGGCTCTGTTGGGGTCTGTTATATCTCACGTGCTTTGTTGATAAATTGTCATCCAGGTTCGTATATCTAAAAGTGAAGCATTCCGCACAAAAAAACACTTAAGGAATCTGTACGTAAACATACACACACACACACACACACTAATAAATATGTATATCAATGTAATTACTACAGTATGTAAAGTATATATGAATATGTATGTATATATATATATATATATATATATATATATATATATATATATATATATATATATATATATATATTTGTAAAATTGTGCATGTCCACGTAGGCGCATGTACTGTCATTCATACATGACTCGTATGCATATATACTTTTAAACGTAGTACTCGCACACGCTACACGCACGCACGCAGAACCACTTGCGCACAGGTTAAATCCTGTTCCGCTTTTTGTAAGAGTAGGCCATTGTGTGCCGGTGGGAACAGATGACATTTAAAAACTGCATACACACGGGGACTGGATGTAAAAAGCATGTGAATGCTTATTCCATTATCCTCGATATAAAAGAAAAAAAGAATTTTTAAAAAAACGCACGCAGAGAGAGAGAGAGAGAGAGAGAGAGAGAGAGAGAGAGAGAGAGAGAGAGAGAGAGAGAGAGAGAGCACATTGTCGTGAACTTTTGCGTGAACAGTTCCAATAATTACATTCCTAGAACACCAAGAATGGCTGTGTGGCCCAAGTGAATGAGAGAAAAGACAAAGCATTCTTGTCACAGCTTTTAACCAGAAATCGAAGAGTCCTGTGTGGCTTCTTTCTGAGGAAAAATAAAAGGTTGGCGAAGAAGAATGGGGGCTGTATGGAAATCAGGCAATCACTTGGGCGGCTGAGGAAAACAGAAGACAGATACATAATGAGATGGACAAATTGATGGAAGGTGGTCTTCCTTGATGGCCCTTGTGCTCTGTTTGTGGTATTGCCTTAGCTGGAGCGAGACAGGAAAAAGCTACACAAAGTTTGGAGACGTTTATCGATTGTGAAGCAGTAGCAAGCCACGGAGAAATTTGAGTAGGGTCGCATGCTGGTTGTATCATATACATCTGTTAATGGGACTGTAAATGTGTAGTGTTAACTGCGTTTGCAACTAAACCAAAAACAAATTGCCGTCATGGGCTGAGGACATGTGTATCACTGGCCATCACACTCATGTGACTCAAATAATGTATTTGAAATGTACCTCTAGGCGTTGGAGAGACTCGAGAGAAAAAAAACAGAGAGAGAGAGAGAGAGAGAGAGAGAGAGAGAGAGAGAGAGAGAGAGAGAGAGAGAGAGAGAGATTGTGTGTGTGTGTGTGTGTGTGTGTGTGTGTGTGTGTGTGTGTGTTCTTGCTGGGTTAACTTATTCTTAAGTGCTTTTAACACCCAAGCCTCCCCCTGACAATGTGCTTTCCAGCTGGTTTTTATTTTCCTGCGAATCTATGTTGAACTGTAGTTTTTATAGTTCCTACTTTGGATCCTACAACCAATTTTTTAAATTAGTGTGTAATCAAAGACTAATGCATCACTCCCTCTCTTACCTTAGGGGAAAAATTCGTTCCGCGTATCTCTCTCTCTCTCTCTCTCTCTCTCTCTCTCTCTCTCTCTCTCTCTCTCTCTCTCTCTCTCTCTCTCTCCTCTCTCTCTCTCCTCTCTCTCTCTCACTCACTCACTCATCACTCACTCACTCACCACTCACTCACACACACACACACACACACACACACACACACACACACACACACACACACACACACACACACACACTCGCACACCACACACACACTCGCACACACACACACTTGCACACCCACCCACCACCACCACACACACACACACACACACACACACACACACACACACACACACACACACACACACACACACAACACACACACACACACACACACACACACACACACCATCTATCCCCCCAAAGTGTTTAGAACTATCAGTTCCGTTGGACGAGTGGAGGAAAAAATGCATTCGAATATGTACATCAACTTTTTATCCTGCAGCCCACTCTTTTTTCTGTCCTTGCTTTTACATACCTTTCGTGTTATAGGTTTTTCTTCGGTGAGGTTAGCTATTCTTACTCTTGTTAGTCAGAAAGGGTTTGTTTAGTGTTTTTGATGGTTGTTTTTGTGTACGTGTGTGTCTTAATTACATGTGGCAAATGTAGTGTGTGAATTAGTGCCAAAAACTAGACACCAATGGTGAAAAGCATTTTGAGAAATGAAGAAAAGGGTTATGGTGCTGACCTTTCATCGTCATTTTTTTAATGAAGTATTTGTTCTGTCTCTATTGGAACTGGTACAACACAAGTGCATTGTAGTTCATGAGGAAAACAATCTTATAGGGGAACTGGTACCTGAAGATCTGAAACACCACAGTAAGGTTGATGCCAGCTTTCAGAGAGGTTGGGGGAATGGAAAGGGAACGAGTGTAGTAGAAGATGGGTGGGTAATAGCTGAGCAGCTCCATCTGCATGATGGATGCGGTCTACGTAACAGCGTGTGAACCTGACCTTTTTACCAGGAAACTGGACTAGCCTCCCGCGGTAGTGGAGCATTGTGGTGAGGTTAAGTGCCGAGAGCATCTCGGCTTTCTTCGTGATGGGTTTCCCTGTAATGGCAAAGTATGTTTTTCTGTTGTTCTTTAACGGCCTCCTCTCCCTACCGTTTGTCATCCAGTGATTTTTACTTTGTAGAAGGCTTTAAACATGCTGCTTTACTATTGAAAAACTAATCTAGCCATCCCAACAATTGTCTTGTTATGTCTATAATTATGGAAATTTGTTTTGCTTTGGTCTTTATTTACCCCATCTGGCGCTGTTATCGGCCTTTTCAGTCAATGTTCTCAGTTTCATGGACTGAATCCAGTGGAAAAACGTTTATGTCTGTGTGTAAACATGATCTTTTAACGGAAAACAGTAGAGCCTGGAGCGTTCCAGCTGTCTTTAGGATGAAGTAATAATTATTATTCTTTGTGAGTTTTGTTGTGGTGAAAATGCAAATTCATTCAATGCTTCCTTTTAATGTTTTCTATCTTTTTAATTTCACAGACAGTTACTGTTCAATGTATACGGTAGAAAAAGTAGCTCATTTTACCCTTTATATGCATCTTTCGTGATCTCTTTTTACCCCCCACCCCCCTCTCTCTCTCTCTCTCTCTCTCTCTTCTCTCTCTCTCTCTCTTCTCTCTCTCTTCTCTCTCTCTTCTCCTCTTCTCCTTTCTCTCTCTCTTCCTCTCTCCCCACTCTCTCTTTTTTCTCAACAATGTTTAAAATGTTTACTTTCAGGGAGCTTTAGTTCCAGTGTGATTAATCATGTGGTATAGCCTTTAGCCTTGGCAAAGTGAGGTTTTAAAGAATGAATCAAGCAGTTTAAATCGTATAAAGACGTGTGAAGGAGAACAGAAGAATGAAGCTAATGACCGTGAAGAGAAGACAAGCCATTCATCGTTGTGTGTGTGTGTGTGTGCGTGTGCGTGTGTGTATGTGTGTGTGCGTGCGTGCATGCGCGCGGGCGAGTGTACGTGCGTGCGTACGTCGTGCGTGTGTGCGTTGTCGTTGTGTAAATTTGATACTGTAGGATTTGAAAATAATGTAACTCATTTTCGGAAGATGGGACTATAGTTTTTGAGAAAGAAAGCATTACACCTGGAATGTCGCCACAGTCGCAGCTTAAAGTGTATTTTCAGAGGAAGGGGATTGGGGGGAGGGGGGGCAGGTAGTGGAATAGCCTTCTCTGTGTGATGACATTAGGTTGTGTTATTGTGTGTGCACTGTAACCTAACTTTTTAGCGGACATCAGCAGACTGTGGGGGTGAATTCTCAGGGCATAAAGCAGCCCAGCTTGCTCCCTGATGGGTTTTATTGTCAGGAGACATTTTAGCGCCGTTTTTCAGGAGTTTCTACCTGAACGCTTTTGATCCACGTATCGCAGTTTTTTGTCTATTGTTTTTTTTTGTTTTTTTTTAGAATGGTTGTAGATACTGCCTCACCATAGACATGTTGTTTTTTTAACATTTAATTGTCTATCTCTGACTTTGTTTTGTTTTGTTTTTTGTTGTGTGTGTGTGTGTGTGTGTGTCTGTCGTCTGTCTGTCTGTCGTGTCAGTCAGTCAGATTTTCTTGTCACTCTTTCTCTTTGTCTGTTGATCTCACACATAAGTGGAAATCAGCTACAACTCACGTTCACATTTTGCCTTCTGTTTACTGCCCAGCTTCCTTCCGAGTTCCAGAGCTAGGAGAACTTAAACCTTCTTGCCCCAATTTAGTTGAGAACAGTGTTAAAAACGTGTCGGTCCACTGATCACTATTTCCATGAAATCAAATTATAAAACATGGCCGTCAGACTGCAAGCTGATGATCTAGGGCATTCACAAAACTGGGACCAAAGAGGGAGTGGGAAGGACGGGAGCAGAGGAAAAAAGAAAGATGTTGATGGGGAGGGAAAAAAACTGTGATGCATCAGCTTGTTCGCTAAATTGAGAGAATGAAACTGTGGTGAGATGAGATTAAATCCGGAATGTAGAGAGATGGAAGAGGTGATTGTCAGGCAGTTAAGTCCTTCGGATGAGCGAACGTGCTCAGAACATCTTGCGCACACGTTAAAAACCCGCTCCACCTTTCGGAAGAGTAGGCTATTGTGTGCAGGTAGAAACGAATGACAGAAAAAAACAGCATTGCACACATCTGTCGTGTTTAGACACAATCCCCGAAGTCGGAATGCGGCTACAGTACCTAAATGATGTGGGGGGGGGGGTTGTCGATGAAACAAATATGACGGGAAACTGTATGCAGCAATAAACCCTCACAATTTTGCTCTACGTTCAGAAAATATATGAATAAAACCATTCTGCGTGCCTCCAGACAGACTTCAAATAGAAGAAGGGAAGCAGTAGGGGACAGTGGATGCTTAGGGAAACTAAGACTGCCATCAATTGCGTTGTCCACAAGTCGTTCAAGGGGAAACAATGTAGGACAAACCAGAGATAGACTCAAATACTCTCTTCCCTGTTACACTATTCTTTTCTTGACGATTGGTATGATGAGGAGATGCTTTGCAATTATAGTGGGCATAGAAAACTTAGTTTGGGTTCTACCCCACCTAAAGGTATAAAGACTATTAGACATGTTTATGCTTCGGGGATTAAAATGAATTTTACGAAAGCACGTACTTGTTCGCACCTCTTCCCAGATTTTCAAAACAAGAGTTTGAGCAGCAAGAGGTACTGTACCCCTGACTTGTCGTTATGTGGAGCATTGTCCCATGTTCTTTTTTCTAATTAGAGTAAGTTTTGTTATGAGATTTGGAACAAAATTAATTTCTCAACAAGATGAAAGCAGTCTGTATAATCATGAGAGAACCCTTTTAACATGAAACTGTGTTAGTTCCCGTGGCGATAAAACATCAGGTATGTTAAATGCGTACAACATTCCAGCTTTTTCCTCCTGTTCAAGTAATTCCTACTGGGATTTGCTGTGACAGGGATTTATGTTAAGTTGCGCATCATTTAATCCTGGTTGGGATCCCGCGACTGTCATTTTGTTAAATCCATTATACACACACCAGTCCCACCCACGGCAGAGAAAGAGATGATCTCCTGACCTCCATTGTTTTTGTCTCTGCCTCCCTCTGTGTCCGATCTTCTGGGTTTTTGTCTTGTCTAAATCTCTCTCTCTCTCTCTCTCTCTCTCTCTCTCTCTCTCTCTCTCTCTCTCTCTCTCTCTCTCTCTCTCTCTCTCTCTCTCTCTCTCTCTCTCTCTCTCTCTCACCAGAAACACTTTTGAAATACATTCCAGGAAGTAGACCAAGGAATATGGGTTAATTCTGGAGCTTCACCATGATGAGTACCTACACTCAGGGCCAGCTTCAGACTAAATGGGAAAGATTTTGCGGCTAGGGCAATGAACAATCTACAATCTTTATCGGCTCAAACGGCTTGAATTACCCCCATGATGAATACCGTTGGTGCAACTGAATATGAACGTGACCTTTTAAAGTAAGCCTGTATGAGCCTCACGCAAGGCTGGAGCTTGTGTTGATATCATCCCAGACAATTTCTCCCGGGTAGAGAGCACTTCCTGGTGAGCTTAGCGGTGGAGGGAATTGACGTGGTCCTGTAGATTTTCTGTCCTTTAGATTGAATTCATTCACCGATATTTTGTAGAACACATTATAGATTACATCGTCTTTGCCATGAATAGGGTTTAGAGAATATTCCGTTTTGTTTTTGTTTCAGCTTGTCTTGTGTTTTTGCCATTAGTGTTTGTCTCTATTTGTTTGGGATTGGTTTTCTGTCTCTATTTGTCTGTGTTTGGTTTTGTCTCTATTTGTCTGTGCCTCTCTGTCTGTCTATCTCATATACATATATATATATATATATATATATATACTTATATATATTATGAATAGAACTAATATATATATATATATATATATATATTAATATATTATATATATATATATTATATATATAATCATATATATATGAGAGAGAACTTTTATATATATGTATTATATATATATATATATATATATATATATATATATATATATATATATTGTCACTGCCTTTGGTATTGTTTGGTTGAACAAGAGGTTGGGGATAGATATAAAGCATTTTTACATTTATTCAAATAAAGAATTCAGGTGATCTTCTAATAAGCAAGTTAAAGGAATGAAGACATGTGAACTGTGTCTGTACGCATTCTTGGTCTCATTCAGCACTGTATTCGTGTTTATGAGCCAGATGAGGAGACACCCACATGGTGGGGGCTGAAAACATCACCCCTCTCCACTGTGGACTTCTGTGACTCTGCAGGCTCAGAAGACAGGCACTAACTCACCTCAGACCTGGGCTGAAACATTGCTTACTATTTGATTATGGGTGACAATGAGAATGGTAGTGGGTATACGATGTGATACAGTTAGGTTTGAAACTCTCTCACAAGCTATGTTTTACTCTTCTTTTTTTGTGAAACATTCCTGCGTCAACCAGTACAAAAGAAACCCACAACAAAGGGCAGAGCTGACCAGCTCATTTGACCCCTATTCAAACTGTCAGTGTGTAAAGGGAATGATACTGGATTGTGTGGCCCAACAGTTCCTATGGACCCATGACAACTCTTTACTGTAGGTAGAAGCTAGCCATAGCCCCACCCCACCCCACCCAACCCCCATCCCAGAAATAAGAACTTAAAAACGGTTGCCTTCATTAGGCTGGAACCCACGGACTGCCCACACAGAGTCCGCTATCTTGAAGGCTGGTATGATAAGTTACTTGTGACATGCCACAAATCCCCTGCATCCTTTCAGCATCCCTGCCCCTGCGTAGGTGTGTGTGTAAAACAGTGACAACATGGCGATAGCAACACCAGCAAGAAGATCAACAACATCAAACAGACGGAATTTTATTGATAGCATTGCGGTGTAAAAACATATTTCAAGGTCTGTTGTGTTAGCGTGAAGCGGCATACATATCTATAGCAGAATTCTGCCTTTTCCCTCTGTGTTTCTGTGGTCTGCTTGTCCTAGTGTCACTTTCTTTCTGTCTCTGTCTCTGCCGCCCTATCTCTATATATCTCTTTCTTTCTCTCTGTTTGCCTCTCTCTCTCTCTCTCTCTCTCTCTCTCTCCCTCTCTCTCTCCTCCTCTCTCTCCTCCTCTCTCTTCTCTCTCTCTCTCTCTCTCTCTCTCTCTCTCTCTCTTCCCTCTCTTTCTTCTGATTGTATCTTTCGCTTTCACATTCTCTCATTCTGTGTCTGCATAATTGTCTATCGATTCCATCCCACCTCTCTAGCCCCCCCATGCTTGTTTGCTCGTTTTTACATTTGTACGGTTCCTCATTCTGGTTTTTGTTGTCATTAATTGTCTTTTCTTGCTTCCCCCTCTGCCACCACATGCATTTCTGCGAATTTCTCTGTGTAGTTTGATTGGTATGTGTTTATGCTTTTTCTCTTTTCCCCACTCACTCATGCCGTTTTTCTCTCATCTCTCTCTCTCTCTCTCTCTCTCTCTCTCTCTCCTCTCTCTCTCTCTCTCTCTCTCTCTCTCTCTCTCTCCTCTCTCTCTCTCCACCACACCCACACACACACACACACACACACACACACACACAAACGCGCGCGCGTGCTTGCGCACCATTTTCTTTTTATATTTCTCAGGGAAAGGGAGTGGGAGTGAAATAGGACTTGGATACTGGAAAACACAATGGATTTCGTGCATAAGCGTTGTATACAAATATGTTTTTCAAAGATTTGGACGCCAGAAAGTATCCTTAGATGTGTAAGTGCTGTTTGAAATGCTCTTCAGTATACGAGCAAGATATGTTTGTTTCTGTTTGTTGATCTTGTTCTGTTGACTAGTTTTCTTCCTCTTTCACAGCCGGTTGTTTCCATTAAAATTTTGGCATAAGACAGCAATATGGAACTCAACATTTTTAAATTTTATGTTGCACCTAGTGTGAACTTCGAAAAATCCCTACAAGCCAAAGTGTGACTGTGTGTGCGTGTACAACTTCAACTAAAACTGTTGACCGATTTCAAGCAATTACTCAGTAGAAACTGGCCAGTCTTGTTTGATGATTATATTATAATCATTATTATCTAGCCCCAAGTCAAAAGCTTTTGCCAGTTAGTGATGTAAACAAGGCACCAGGGGTTACATTAAAATGGTTGTTATGCATTGAAATGTTATGTTGAGATAATATAGTTCTGTGATATTAAGGTCTCAGCATTGTAACAGTATTCTCCATTTATTTAAATGAACAAAAAAAAAAATAATCTGAACTCGGAGTACAGCTTCCTTTATGGCGAAGTACTTGAAAACAGCCATTCATGCAAACTTCTCATGCAATATGTACTTACAGCTTCACTGTGATCCCCAGGTGTGATAATTCAAGATCAGACATCGTGCATGTCCTGGATGAGCCCCATGATGTTTAGCGTGGGAACGTCTAAACAATATGTTATTTCTTGTGCTAAAATTGCAAAGCCCGCCTCCTCCTCCTGCATTTCTACTTACTTTCTAATCCAAATGGTTTTGTTCTGCTACTAGTTAACAAAATATGTCCCGCGTGTATAAAATCAGATCTGATACATGTTCTGAACATATGTTGAGGTTTCGGGGATGTTATTGTCGTGGGGTTTGCCCTCTTCATTATGTTATTTTCCTGTTCGTTTTGTTTTGTTTTTATTTACCGCCCTGTCAGATTTGAAATACTGTCTAACAATTTGCAAAATGTTTGCGTAAAAAGATGCTACGTCTAAAACGTGATCAAAGTTGTTTTTGTTTTTAATCTAACCATTATTTGCTAATACTGTCATTACCGTTGTTCCACATGGAACAAAACCTGTTTGATGGGGAGTGAGGGAAACACCAGACATAAAGCAAGCCACCCATGAGCGCTAAATAGCACGGCAGTCATTCGACAAAGCAGATCGAGGGGCCAGGGGCATGTGTCGACTGACTGAAAGAAAGGGATGAGGGGATGGGTCAGGGAGGGGGGAGGAGGAAGAGGGGAATAGGGAGAGGGGAGGGAGATGTCTGGAGAGGATGCAACGCAGAGCTGCCAGCCATTAGCCTGAAATGTAATTTGTCACCCAGCTTGGTTTTGTTACACAATTACATGTATATAACTACCTCAGTTGTCGCACTATGTAACACGCGCGCGTGCACGACGCACTCGCACACACATACGCACACATACAATTACATGCATCTAACTTCCTCAGTTGTCACACGCATGCGCGTGCGTGCACACACATGCGCGCGCGTGCACACACACACCACACACACACACGCACACACACACTCAAACACATACACACACACTCACTCACACACACACACCACCACACACACACACACACACACACACACACACACACACACACACACACACACACACACACACACACACAGTGTATATGGGTCTATTTTGCAACAGATATTGAATGAATGGACGCACGATTTGCAAAGCGCCTACATATTTGGAACAGGTTTTTGTTTGTGATTTTTCTTTCTTTGTGTGTGTTTTTAGTGGGTTTTTTGTTTGTTTGTTTGTTTGACATCTGTAATGTGCATTCCACAGAATGATGATGGTGTCACGCAATGATTGCTATCCGTAGCGTTTAGTTTTTAGATCTTGCGGGCTTGGAACAGTGAACAGACTAGTCAGCCGATCGTCTGTGCCTGCTGTTTTCCTGCTGTTTTGTCCGCGTGTCTTTTTTTCGGTGTGTCTGTTTCGGATCTATCTACATATTTCTCACCGTATATCTGACATTAGCTTGCTTCAGACATACAGGTGTACAGTACATTCCTTGAGGCTATGTCGTATGTGATAGTGAGGGAATTTGGTTTGTTTGTTTTTTAGCTGCATATAATAACAAGTCTGTGTAGTACAAAATCATTCAGGGTGTAGCGAAATTTCGTAGATGAATGTTCTGAACAAATATTCTGACCTTGTCGCTTGATAAATTACCGACATGAAAGGAATAATATGCTGTAGCAATATGTGTGTGTGTGTGTGTGTGTGTGTGTGTGTGTGTGTGTGTGTGTGTGTGTGTGTGTGTGTGTGAATAAGCAACTCACTTGTGCAGGTGCTTGTCTTCACTAAAATGAATTGCAGACATGAATCGCCTCAGTAATAACATCTGGAAGCTGCTAGATCTAAGCCAAATGACTTTGCCAGTCTTAGATGTTGTAGAGCCGATATATCACATTGGTATCTGCAGAAATATTTTGGAACATACGGTGTGTTAGTGTTAGCCTTACCACTAGTATCATAACAAGGAATTATGATTGAAATCTGTTTGTTCATAATCAACTCTTTTGATATTGTAGTCTCTTTGAAATAATAGAAAAGAAAATATGTAGTCTGTATTCTTAGACATGTTGAAAACGTGTTGACGGGAAGAACTGGTAAACACTGTCCACGATTTTTTTTTTTTAAAGCAACGATAAAAATTGACAACGACAACAACAACACACACACATACACATACGCATACCATACACATTCCACACACACACACACACACACACACACACACACACACACACACACACAGAACACACACACACACACACACACACACAACACAACACACACACACACACACACTGTATAGCAATTGCTAGAAAAGAACTTCATTTTGATATATTGTTACTTTTTCTGTCGTGTCTTTCGTCTTTGAAGGTTGGATAAGGCAGGGGAGGGGAGGTGGGGGAGGGTTGTGCATTGCCTTTATGTATACTGCATTGGCAGAGGACAGCACATCAGTGGATTGTAGTATGAATGTCAGTCATGCCAGGGCATTTCGGGCTTGTTTGAGTCAAACCCACAAAATGATTGGATATTGGGTTTGGCGTTTCGTAGATGTGCTGTAAGGCTATTCACTATTGTCATTAAGCAATCAGAGGTAGTATGGATAGCAAATGACCTGTGTGATTTTCGTCACAGATGTACACACCCACGCGACAAAAGATCCAACCCATGGCCCACAGGCGCAAAAATATATTGCCAGTATTGATGGAGGTTAAGTACAAACGCCTACATTACGATGTCATGCTGTAAACTGTAATGGTGAGATTGCCTTCGGGTCTAACAGCCTCTTATCATATCAGCTAGACTATGTGTTCTTCTTTGTATTATAAAGAAGAACATTTTCTGAAGTCTTAGTGTGGCTGCCCTTTTTGTTTTAGCGAGATACTTGAAAAGAGGCATACTCGCAAACTTTTTGTATAGTGTGTACTAATGGTCTGATTCCCGGCCAGGTGGGATGAAGGAGTCAGAGTGTATATTCTGAGTGATCCGCAGGATGTTCAGCTGAGGAACGCGCAACAGCAACAATGTTCATCTGTTGTTGCAAACTGAGAATCCTGTATCGTTTTACCTCCAGATTTCCGGATGGCGGCTACAAAACAGGTCAAATCAGCAAAGATCGGCCATGTCTTATCAGGTTTTAGGGACTTGTTTTGTAACCGTCAAGTGCTCGTGATGACGTTATCTCCTGGTTTTTTATGTCTTCCAGTTACACCCCAGAGGAGCATCCAGATTTGTGTGTAGGCGTAGAGGGTGAGGAGGGGTTATGTGTGGATCATGATTCCAGGGGATGGTTGAAAAGGGAAGTTTGGAGTTTGTAGTGGTGTGGTTTAGTCTTATACCCCCCGCCCCCCCCCCCCCCCCCTTCCTCTCTTACACAACCTGGTTTTATTTATGGAGGTACATAGATCTGTAATCGCGGGCCTTGGTACGTAGGATATGAATGGATTGTTCTACATGCATTCGTGTGTGTGTGTGTGTGGTGTGTGTGTGTGTGTGTGTGTGTGTGTGTGTGTGTGTGTGTGTTTTGTGTTTACGATTGCACGTGTGCACGTGTCATAATTGATACACCTGCATGCATGTTTGTTTAGTACATTGTGTCACAGAGAAAAAGGAGCGAGAGACTGAACCTGCACTGGCTTGGCCTCTGCAAAAGGGCAGCTTTGAGGGAAAAAGTAATCTACCATCTTTCCACACTGTGGTGTATGCTCCCACCACCAGTCCTGCCCAACCGTATCCTAGCCCCCTTCAAGGCCCCCCTACCCTCCCCCCTCTGCCCTCCACTTTATTTCCACCCCTCTCCTCCCCGACCTCCATACATCCTCTTCCTTTGGTTCATTTGTTGCACCATGTACGTTGCCAGGGTAACAGAAATAACACACCAGTGCTTTCACTTATGTTCGATGCTTTTGGAAGGAGTGTGTTTGTAGTGTCACGTGTGTGTGTGTGTGTGTGTGTGTGTGTGTGTGTGTGTGTGTGTGTGTGTGTGTGTGTGTGTGGTACACGCATGCATGCATACATGTGTGTGATGGTGAATGGTGACCAGAGGTGGCAGGGACAATGAGGGTCTGGGGGGTGACTGTGCCGTTGTGGCACCCCACCCGCCATTGTCATTGTCATGCACGCGGCATGTTTGCTGATCGTGTCCACGCACAGTAAAAGCCTCGTGTTGCCCAGCTTGATTTCCTGACTCCCTGCAAAACCACTGTCATGAGACTCCCGACCCCACCCACCCCACTCTGTCTGTCAGACAAAAAAAATGAAGAAAAGAGAGAATGAAAGGGGAAGGGAGAGGAGACTTCCGATTGGGTCCCAGAGACCCTCGAGTTAAAACCAGTCATGAGACTCCGCAACCCAGTCTGTCAGAGAAAAGATAAGAGAGCAGAAGAGAGATAGGGAGAGGAGAGAAGAGTTTGTGTTCTAGACTGACCCTAGAGTGGGACGGACAGCCCCTTTTCAACGACTCGCAGGACGGTGATTGTAAGAAATGACCCAAGTTTGTTTGCCATACCTGATTTTCACCTTCATGCATCCCTGCCAAATGCCATGCCAGCACCTGGCTACCTACGTTGCCTCTGCAGCCCAGTGCTTCCTTTTGCTATGATACTTAGATATCCTGATTAAAAAAAAAAAGAAAATCCCGTCATGAAAGTTTACTCTCCTTTCTTCAATGCCCTCACTCCCTGCCCTCCGACAGTATAAAACAAAAACATGCCACAACGCTCATACACAAACACATGCACGTACGCACTCATGATCACGTATGCATGCATACGCACGCGTGCGCGCACACACACATCACACTCATACACACTCGCACACAACACATACACACATACACACTACACACTCACACACACACGACAACCTCGCTCACTCACTCACTCA
>CM060316.1:4821326-4826326 GCA_030674155.1 Stramonita haemastoma | reverse complement strand
TTCTAAATCTTGAGTTTCACCCTGTCCCTGTACCTGTCCCTGTTTTAGACAGGTAAACAGTAGAGTCTACAAATTTATATAAAAATTAATGCTTCATTTCCAACAGAAATAAACTTGTATCTGAACTTCTGAGTGATTCCAAACAATAAAAAGGAATGTAACTGTTGATGATAGCCTATGGAAGGGGATAATAGTGTCATAAAATAGAATGAAATGTGTTATCGCGCACATAGGATGTGTTAAAAATGCTAAATACAGTTGGGCAACATCCTTTATGCAGCATAAATTAACACACATAAAACAACTTACACCTTGAAGAGAGTTGTCACCGGCAGATTTGATGCCAGAGGGGGGGGGGGGGGGAGTAAAAAAAAAATCCAGGATATCTTGGGTGTGGCCTGGTTTTATTGGCCTACAGGATGAAAGAATTAATGTGATTATTTTTCAGGTTGACAGTGTTGGGTGCTTGAAAGAATGAGGAGGCCTTGATCTTAAATTGGAAGTGGAATTTTTTTTTACATTTTTTTTAATAGTTATTGAAACTAAATGAAGTGACAGCCTTGATATGACCTTCATAGTCTGTAATGCTATAAACAGCTTAAAACAAAACCGAGAATGATAATGACAATGATAATAAAAATGATGATAATAGTAATATGGCTATATCTTGTAATTGCATTCAACCTATTCTTACACATGCAACCAAATCACAAATAGCTTAAACAAATTAAAATTTACAAACACACCCACACACACACACACACACACACACACACACACACACACACACACACACACACACACACACACACACACACACACACACACACACACACACTCTCACACACACACACACATTTTCTACACATGGTTGCAAACAGACAGCTAGCCATGCATGTATGAACATATTACAGCCACGAGTATATGATGCGATATTTAGACAGGCTATGTATGTATGTATGTATGTATGTATGTATGTATGTATGTATGTATGTATGTATATGTATGTATATATATATATATATATATATGTGTGTGTGTGTGTGTGTGTGTGTGTGTGTGTGTATAAGAGAGAGGGGGGGGGGGGGTAGTCACATATACGATTAAAACAAGGTCAAAGCCAGTTCTTATGTTGCTCCTAGTTCTAATGCCCCAGCCAAACATAAGGTCAAACAAGAATGGTAACTGTGTTGTAGGAGACCCCCATAAATGACACACAGAAACAGGAATATGTATATATATATATATATATATATATATATATATATATATATATATATATATATATAAAATATAACAAAAAAACCAACCCAAAACAAAGCAAAGAAAACCCAAAACAAAATATGTTCATAATAAATACTGACATGCTAACCATGTTAACTAATATTATCCTCCACTTTGACTGTGTTTTTTAACTCGAATAGTTTCAATTTCAGTGTGTCATAAAGATTGATTGCGTTCAGAATATTTATATAAATGCTGAGTCACTTTTGTGACATTGTAGAAAACAAATCCCATTCTACACCCTTTTAAAAAGAACACATTCTCTCAAGCAAACACTAAATGAAATAAGCACATCATCACGAGTGCAGTGCAACCCAATCATTCTTTTTTTTTTTAATTTTTTCTAGTTGGCACCTGCATGTGTGAGTGTTTTGCTTTAAGAGTGGTATTTTCTACCGCAAAACGCAAGTGAGTGTTGTCTTCAAGCTGTGAATTCTTTTACCTGCATAAGAACCTTGTTTACTTGTTAATAATCGCAAACATGATATGTAGGTTATATGCCATGTACGAAAGTAGCTCAACTGTATTTAGCGTTTTTGACACATTCTATGTGCATGATAAAACTTTCATTCTTAAGACAATATTACCTCCCATTTGTAGGCCATCATTAACAGTTTTATTCCTTTTTATTGTTTTAAATCACTTTGATGTCCAGACAAAACTTTGTATCTGATGGAAATGAAACAACCATTTTTATATAAAATTGTAGACTCTACTGTTTACCTGTAACAGCTGCAGGAACAGGTGAAGCCAAAGATTTGGAATATGTTTTTTTTATATTATTTCTGAACTGATGCAGGAAAAGACACCTTTAAAGTTTGGAATTGTTAGTTTCATAATATATTGTAAAACTATGCATGCAGCAGCTTTAGCTGAGAGTTGGGAATTTGATATCTCTGTGGGGATCGCCAATAACTTCTAATCCTCCCATGTTTGGAGGAGATGTGTTGTCTATCTTCCCATGTTCGTGCCATGTTCTGTTTTTCTTTTTCCTTTGTAACTAAGAGCTGGGGGATAGGGGGGAAGATGGGTAGTTTAGATGGGAAGAAGGGACAGGTAAGAGAGGGGAGGGGGGGAGGGGAGAGGAGATGGGTAATGGGGGGAAGGAGGGGGATTGGTAAGGGAGGGGGGATGGGAGGGTAGTTCGATGGAGATAGATAGGGGAGGGGGATAGGGGAGGGAGTTAAGGGGAGAGTAAGTAGGAGGGTAGGGGTAATGGGGGGGGGGGGGCAGGTATAGGGGAGGGAGTGTAGGTGGGAGTGGATGATATAAGGGTGGGGTTAGGCAGGAGCAGCACCAATAATCACAGGGTTATTCAGTTTTTGTCATATTGTCTGTGTGGCTGTTTTGTTATAAGAGTAGTAAATTATACAGCAATTTGCCTGTGACAATTTTCTCACATTGTGAATTCCTTTACGTGCATATGCACCTTGTTTACATGTGTTTTTTATTTGCAAACGTGCCATATGTGTATAAAGCGTTGATTCTACTTCATACTATAAGTGTCTAAGTTAGGGGAAGGAGGAATAGAACAGGGGAGCAGGGAGGGGAGGTCAGTTATGGGGGTAGGTAGGGGTCATTTAGGGTGAAGAGGGGTAGAATTATGGGAAGTGGGGGTAGTAAGGGGTGAGAGAGGTCAAGGGAGGAAGGGGGCAGGGGTTTTTGGGGGGGAGAAGGTGAAAATATATGGGGAGGGAAGAGGTAGGTAGTTTATGTATTTATTAATTCTTTCATATTGAAGATAAAGAAATAAGCACTCATGTACTTTTTTACATCCAGTCCCCATGTGTATGTGGTTTTGTAAATTTTGTCATCTGTTCCAACCAGCACACAATGGCCTATTCTTTCAAAAAGCGAAACAGGTTCTAATATGTGCAAAAATCGTTCTGCGTGCGTTCGCACATAGGACATTCGTTTATAGTCTCATCTGAAGGACTTTTGAGGAGAATAGAGTCTGGCTGGTGTTAACACCAGGGGAAAAATCCCCTTGAACGGAATTCGAATCCCTGTTGTCAGATTGCAGTGCAATGCTCTAACCACTAGGCCATCCTGTCCCCCAGAGGGTGAGGGGATAGTTTGTTTTATTTTTTATTATTTATTTATTTATTTGTTCTTTTATATAGAGGGTAATGGAATAAGCACTCGTGTGCTTTTTTACATCCAGCCCCGTGTATATGCAGTTTTGTAAATTTTGTCATCTGTTCTCACCAGCACACAATGGCCTACTCTTACAAAAAGCGGAACATGATTTAACGTGTTCTGCGTGCTTTCGCACATGGGGCCTCGGTTTATAGTCTCAGCCGAAGGACTTTTGGGGAGAGTAGAATCAGCACTGATGTTAACTCCAGGGGAAAAATCCCTCTAACGGGAATCAAACCCAGGTCGTTGGTTGGTGGAGGAGGTCTGTTAGGGTGAGGAGGGCAGAGGAAAGGGCAGGGTAGGTTAGTGGAAGGTTTACATTTGTCATGGTCTATAGTAAGAGGGCTATATAACTTTAAATATCAAATTAAGTGGGAAACAAATGGCCAATATAGTGTTTCCCATGCCAGTATTGTAGAGGAGGGTCCAAAGAATGAGTATGCCGAGAGTCATGCCTTCACTTTATTTGCAGGTTATGCCCTGTATCTTTGCATTAACCGCTGGACTGTTAAATTCATGGCCTGAACATCAATATTTGTGCCTTATGGAACAGTTTAAAGGCTTTGACATTAATCTTTATGCCATATAAAGCAGTTAAAGACCTGAACATCAGTCTCCATGCCATCTAGAGCAGTTAAAGACCTGAACATCAGGCCATCTGCTATATAGACTATTTAAAGGCCTGAATATTAGGATTCGTGCCACGTAGAGCGGTTAAAGGCCTAAATATCAATGTTCATGCCATATAGAGCACTTAAGGCTTAGATATCAATGTTCATGCCATATAGAGCTGTTAAAGACCCGAATACCCCGCAGAGCATTAAACGACCCGAAGATCAAGGCTTGCACCATCTGGAGCAATATATGGTGGCCCTAGTGGGGCAGCCGTGTCGTATTATAGATTGTGTCTGGTCAGCATGAATGTGTGTGTGTGTGTGTGTGTGCGCGCGCGCGCGCGTGCGTGCGTGTATGTGCATGCACGGTCAGTAAAAAATGGTGGTGTAATGTGTGGTTGTGTGTGTGTGTGTGTGTGTGTGTGTGTGTGTGTGTGTGTGTGTGTGTGTGTGGAGTGGAGAGTGTAGGTGTGTAGAGAGAGAGAGAGAGAGAGAGAGAGAGAGAGAGAGAGAGAGAGAGAGAGAGAGAGAGAGAGAGAGAGAGATTGTATGACCACGTTTGTGTACCAGAGAAGGGCTTACGTGAGAGCACACACATTCACACACACACACACACACACACACACACACACACACACACACACACACACACACACACACACACACACACACACACTGGGGAGAGGAGGAGGGAGGAGGGGGAGGCTGAGCGACCAACACAGACCGATACCTAAACACAGACAAAGGAAGCGGGAAGCACCGAAGTGACTCTGGTTCCGATGATCGTCAAGCAGTGATTGAACAGTGGCGCCGATCGACCTTTGCCTCGCTGCCTTCCGTCCTCCGCCAACCACCTGATGCTGCGGACAGCTAGCACCACGCGCTTCCTGCCGCTAGTGGTCTGCTGCTGCTGCTGCTGCTGATGGTGATAATGATCTGCTGCTGCAGTGATATTCCCCTCTG
>CM060316.1:4808826-4813826 GCA_030674155.1 Stramonita haemastoma | reverse complement strand
GTTGCGCGTGCGCGCGTGCTCGTGTGCGTGCTTGTGTATATGTGTGTGTGTGTGTGTGTGTGTGTGCGCGCGCACGTGCGTGCGTGCATCTATGTGTATGTTTGTATGCTCGCGAGAGTGCTTGCGTGTATGTGCGTGCGCATGTGTTGTATGTGTGCGTTTTTTGTGTTTGTGCATGTGTGTGCGGGTATCTGTGCGTGTGTGTGTATGTGACGAGAGAGAGAGAGAGAGAGAGAGAGAGAGAGAGAGAGAGAGAGAGGAGAGAGAGAGAGAGAGAGAGAATTCAACAAGAAGGAGAAGAAAAGTAAAATGGGAGAGATGGGGGCGTTAACGATGTGTGAAGTATCCAAAGCTGTTTTCTCCCCATATCCTTCCTCTGTTCCCATCCGTCACACACCAAAACCTCACAATATAGGGCGTCTGTTGATGTTTTTGTTTGTTTTGTTTTTGACGTTTCAGTTACCTCTGTGTAAACCATTTTCTCTATCAACACTTATCCATCACCCGATAAACAAGAGAGCAGAGTGACAACGGAAGAGGCAGCAGGCGAAAGAAAGAAAAGAAAGGTAAAAAAAGGAAGAAAACACAGGAAAGAAAGATACGAAAGAAAGTAAGAAAGAATGAATGAAAAATACAAAGAAAGGTAAGAAAAAGAAAGAAAAGAATGGAAGAAAAAAGGAAGATAGAGTGAAAAAAGTGTCAAAAGAAATTAAAGAACTAAAGAAAAGATTAATGAAGACAGAAACAAACAAATGAAAACAGATTTAAAATCATTTTGATAGTGAAAAGCTGGAGCATCAATCGTGAAGAGAACTTGTTTCTTACGTGCGTGTTAAAAACAGTACTGACATGAAAATGTGTTATGTTTGCGTGCACTTAAACATTGTCAATGTGTCTTTCTCTGTGGTTAGTCAAGCGTTCTTATGTGCTCCTATACTGTGTACAGGAGGGAGGACAGAGATCGAGAACTCACCTTACCGTTTCAATGTCGCAGACTTCCACATGCTTAGACCTAAAGAGAGGTAATTCAGCTTTAGAGAGCGTTCTGAGCTCCTGCTGTGGAGTTATCTCGCTTGGACCTTGCATTGAGACCATCTCCCTTTGAGGAAAGGCTCCAGTACCTTACTCTTTGATGAAATGTGACTATTTTTATGTGTATTTCTTTTAAATTGGGTTTTCTTTTTTATATATATCATTGATTTTAAACTTTTTAAAAAAAATCTGGTGTCAGCCCGCTTTTATTCGTATTCACTCGAAACACAATGGAAAAAATAGGCCACTGTATTCAGGAGAAGGTTGCTAAGTGTTAAGTGTGCCATTCTTCTTCTTCTTCTTCTTCTTCTTCTTCTTCTCTTCTTCTTCTTCTTCTTCTTCTTCTTCTTCTTCTTCTTTTCCTCCTCCTCCTCCTCATTCTGCTCCTACTCCTGCCCCTTCTCCTGCTCCTCCACAGCTGCTAAAAAGTGGCTCGCCATTTACTGTTAACAGTACCCTTTTAGAGAACAATATATTATTCAGTACGAGCAATCGATACTTTTTTTTTAAAGTCTTGTAGAAGTAACAAGTAGTAAAACGAGAAACACTTGATCATCGGCATATTGTAAAATCGTAAGCTCAATGTTAGAACGATTCTAGCATATTATAAAATTATTGGACCAGGTTATGAATTTTCACCGTTTTTCCTTTGACATTTCATAGCTAGTGTCCTTGACTTGAGTTGAACCGTTTTGAAAATGACGAAATTACTCGTGATGACAGCTTAAAAAAAAAAAAAAAGAAACAGCACCGAGAAGAAAACCTCAAGAAGCCTTTTGTTTAAGAAAGAGATGGGTGTACACTCTTGGAATGAACTAGTTACTGTGTATACTGATCGATTGTGTGCGTCAGCACGGCTTTTCCAGGAGTCACGCTGGAGTGTACACCGCTGTCATCAATACCAATTTAGTTAGTGATGTGCCTCCTTATATCAAGAACAAAACTTTATCTGGTTTGTTACGAGTTACTTTGCAAAGTAATCGAAGGTCGGTCTGTTCTGTTTAGGTCACTCACCTTGATGATCAATATCTAGCAAAACACATACGCCAGTCGTGCCGGCTGTCATCACTTCAAAGAGATTCTGAAGACCTAGTCCAGCCATAAAATCCTTTCTCAGAGTCAAACCTGTTTTTGAAACAGTACAGCAATCAGTGCACTGGATCATATAGGCCTGCTATTCTCCTCGGGTATAAAGCAATTCTGCCGCTACAAAGTTTAAAGATTTAGCTGTGGCTGGATGCATGCACACAGGAATGTTTCCAGCATGTAATCTGTGTTCAGGAGAGGGATGGCCCATGGACTCTATTAGGTACAGTTAAATTTTGTCCAGGAAACATTGCCTGAAACATTCTGCACAGTTCTCCAACGAGTTTTCAAGCAGTAAAGATAACATCTTCTTCCTCGCCATTGAACGCCCAGACAGCCACTATTGTTGTCCGCCAGATGAGCGAAAATACTTTGTGCTGCCGTTAAGCGCCTGACAAGTCCGGTCCAGCGCATCTGACTTCGGCATGGGAGAGAATTGTTATCTTCTCAGTCTTTTTGGAAAAGAAAGAAGGCTGAAGAATGGACCAAGAAGGCACGAAAAGACAAGAAGAAGGTGACAGGAAGAAAAGAAACAAGGCAGAAACAAAGAGAGAAATACAAAAGAGGGAATTCCTAGCATAGACTTTCCAGGTGGATATGCTTTTATACTGAGAGGCCCCCGGCATCCCCACGGGGGAAAGAAGGAGTCAACCTGAGGATAAGAAATTGAAGAGAAAAGGTTTGACGCCCTCAACACAGCTTAATCTAGTGTGGTTTTTAGAACTGCAATAGTTCAGATACTATGCACTGGGTTTGTGTGAAACTGCTGCCTGACTAAAGTCGACTTTTGAGGAGCTTTTAAATATTGCATGTGACTCATTTTGAAAAGATAGCTTCGTCTTTCTTGTCGGCTTATTTTGACAATATAATCTCAGCGTTACTGTGACCTTTGCAATGTTGTTTTTTTTGTCTGCTCGAAACGGTATCAACTTTAAACCCAGGGAAGAATAGGTTCCAGATACAGTAGTGAATAGAAAACGAATCCCCCCCCCCTTTTTAGGGGGAGGGTGTAGAGGGATAGACACACACAAACCACACACACACACACACACACACACACACACAACACACACACACCACACACACACACACACACACACACACACACACACACACACAATGTGCGTATTTGATTCTTTTTATTTCAAGGATAATAGAATAGGACTTTGTGTGTGTGCGTCCGTGTGTGTGTGGTTGTGTGTGTGTGTGTGTGTGTGTGTGTGTTGTGTGTGTGTGTGTGTTTGTGTGTGTGTGTCTGTGCGTGCGTGCGTGCGTGTGTATGATAGTGTTTTCTAAATTGTCCCTTGTTTTAACCTTCAGACTGATTGTATGAATGTTGCGGAGATGACAGTAGGGCAGACAAACCTTCTAAGTGCTGTGGTAGTTCACACTTCACTGTCTGAGACTCTACAGGAGGGGGAGGGAGGGCTGTCTTGTAGGAAGCCGAGAAGAGATCGATTCTCCATTTTCAGCCATTAACACTTCCCTCGGGACAGAGAACTCAAGTATGCGCTGTGTGTTCTGTTCTGTAGTAGGGGATGGCCTGGGGGAAACGGGTTTTACAGCAGTCCAACTTTTGTCTCTGTTTCCCGGAGATACCAGAGTGGAAACATCCATCTTACAATGCTTTTACAGCAATCCAACTTTTGTCTCTGAGTAGCGTCTTGAAGATAGCAGAATGGATACGTACATCTACACTGCTTTTCCATTTATCCAACTTTTGTCTCTTAAGCAGCGTCTTAGCGATAGCAGAGTGGATTTGTACATTACATTGGTTTTACAGCAGTCCAGCTTATGTGTCTAAGTAGTGTCTTGCCGGTAGCTGAGTGGATACGTACATCTTACAGTTTTACTGTAATCCAGCTTTTTTTTTATCTTAGTTGCTTGGCAGTAGCAGAGTGGGTACGTATCTCCTGTGATAAGTTGCAAGTTCAATTCTCAGTAGCGTGTGCGAAATTAAGCGTACTTTTTGGGGGGTACGATCTTTTATGTCAGCATAAGAGCAGACCGCTTCTTTTGAAAAACGAATACAGGACAAACATGCTCGTAAGAGACTGTATCATTTATGTCACTGTTGAGTGAGGCATGGAAACATCAAATTGCCCAGCAATGCATCCGAAGCGTGACTAACGCAGTGGGTCATAATTATGTTTGTAGATGTCTTGGCAGATTTGTTGTAGCATGTACATTACCTTCACGCTGTGGCACCTTGGAAAACTCAGACTCCTTATCTTCTCTTTGTCTGCCAGCGTTTTGGGTATACTTGCTGGATTTGCAACCACATGAAAACACAGACGGCTGTTTTTCAAGAGATTAGAGACAGAGACAGAGATAGACACAAAGAGACACAGACAGACAGACAGACGACAGACAGACAAACAGAGGCACAGACAGAGAGAGAGAGAGGGGGGGTGTCTTTTGTGAATCGCTTAATAATTTAAATTATAATATATATATATAATATTAAATATATATAATTATAAACACACACACGTACATTGTTACAAGGACAGGGGGAGGGATGGCGGGCACAACACATTTCAGTAACAGCTTAAGTAATAAATGACAGCCATATTATCGTCAAAGTGTTGCTGGTTTCTTCTTGAGAGAAGAGAGGGTGTGCACCGTACCGTTCGCGCGCGCATGTACGTGCGTGTTGAAAAGGGCTGAGAGGGTGAGAGTGGATTTCGCGGCCATGGGAATGCGAGTGTGTGTGTTTACATGACTTTGATTTAAAAAAGAAAAGAAAAGAAGGTTGGGTTTACTTTTCACATCACAGATGGATTTGCTAGTCTTGGTTTGGTTAGCAATTTATTAAATTTAGCCTAATACATGAGTCTGCCTGTGTACGTTGGTCCTGGAGCAGTTGTTAGTGCAGATGG
>CM060316.1:4798826-4806326 GCA_030674155.1 Stramonita haemastoma | reverse complement strand
ACACACACACACACACACACACACACACACACACACACACACACACACACACACACACACCTCTCTCCTCTCTCTCTCTCTCTCTCCTCTCTCTCTCTCTCTCTCTCTCTCTCTCTCTCTCTCTCTCTCTCCCCACCTCATCCATCCACTTACATAACTATGTGTGTGGGTGTGCGTGTGTAGTGTGGTGTGTGGATGTGTGTGTGGGTGTGTGCACGCGCGCGTATGCGTGCTCTCGTGTGTATGCGCATGCACGCAGGCATTTATTGTGTTTCCAATGGACATAACAGTCATAGATTAGTCATCTTTTTTTCAAAAGACAAAAATTGGTTCACAGCTCTGGAAAGGAGATCATAGGTGTGATGCACCCCAGATTGCGTTTTTCCAGTTACTGCTTGATTTATCTAGCAGTCGTCTGCCGAGGCATGTGGAACAGATCTCTGAGGGGGTACTTGGCCTAGTCTGCTTCTTCTTTCTGACAGAGTGCTCTGCGTGCATGTGCTTGTGTGCGTGTGCGTGCGTGCGTGCGCGTGTGTGTCGTGTGGTGTGTGTGTGTGTGTGTGTGTGTGTGTGTGTGTGTGTTGTATGTGTATGTTGTGTCTGTGTGTGGATACACAATACATGCTCCACAAACACTCACACGCAAACACACACACAACACACACACACACACACACAACACACACACACACCACACACACACACACACACACACACATACACACAACACAACAGCTCACTAACTCACAACACACACGTGACAGACGGACAGACAGAGAAAAAGAGAGAGAGAGAGGCAGACAGAGACAGATATCAGAAGATGAATTGTGGTCTCCATTTTACGGCAAGAAATCAGCCGTGACGGGCCAACAGAACAGAACTACTGTGTATGATATTCTATACCATACAATGGAAACCAACATAACACCTCCATAGTTTTGACTGAACGTTTTCTTTATCATTGTAAGTGATGATGGTGGCGGTGGTGATGGTGGTGGTGTGGGTGGTAGTGTGTGTATGTGTAGAGACAAAGACAGAGCGATTATCTGTCTAAACCATCTGTATGTGTGTTTGTGTGTACGCATGTGCGTGCACGCGTGTATGTGTATGTGTGGTGTGTGTGTGTGTTGTTCTAAGCTGCTAGTCATCGATTTGTGCTTTTGGCTTGCAGAAGATGGGGATTTGATCCACTGATCAGCTGTCTCATGCTGCTGAATATCGGATTTTTCCGGGTCTGATTAATGTGGAAGATTAGAAAGCTCTCTGCTCTCTCTCTCTCTCTCTCTCTCTCTCTCTCTCTCTCCTCTCTCTCCCTCTCTCTCCTCTCTCTCGTCCCTCTCTCTCCTCTTCTCTCTCTCTCTCTCTCTCTCTCTCTCTCGTCTCCTCTCTTCTCTCTCCTGTCTCTCTCTTCTTCTATCTACTCTGTCTCGCTCTCTTCTCTCTCTGTCTCTGTCTCTTCTTCTTCGTCTCTCTCTCTCTCTCTCTCTCTCCTCTCTCTCCTCTCTCTCTCTCTCTCTCTCTCTCTCTCTCTCTCTCTCTCTCCAATTTATCGCGCGCGCGTGTGTGTATGTGTGTGTGCGCATGCGTGCTCGTGCGCGCGTGCGCGTACATCTCGATCTGTGTATTTGTCTGCCTAACTGTCTGTGTTTGTGTTTTGCTACGTTGCCAGATATTGACTTTTTATTTGACTCACATAAAACCAGTCTTTGCATTTGGCCAGAAATTGTTTTAAAATTTATTCCGCTCCGACCATTCCCTTTACCATCCATCTATCCATGTGATGCTGGCGCTACGGGGCCGTCAAGTAGCATCATGTAGCATGGTTATCTAGCGCGTCGTGTTCACTGATGCCTCCTGAGAGTGTACAAGTAACTAGCGTCCTGTGTCAAAGCTCTTGGCTTTTCTCGCTTATTCTGGGTTCGGGTTTGATTTAATCATGTTATAGTTTGGTTTTAGGGGTCTCTTTTGTCTGTTGTTTAGTTTGAAGGTCTCTTTAGTCTGTTGTTTAGTTTGAAGGGTCTCTTATCTGTTGTTTGTTTAAGGTCTCTTAGTCTGTTGTTTAGTTTGAAGGGTCTTTTTAGTCTGTTGTTTGGTTTAAGGGTCTTTTTAGTCTGTTGTTTGGTTTTAAGGGTCTTTTTAGTTTGTTGTTTGATTTTTAAGTCTGTTGTTTAGTTTTAAGGGTCTCTTTAGTCTGTTGTTTGGTTTTAAGGGTCTTTTTAGTTTGTTGTTTGATTTTTAAGTCTGTTGTTTAGTTTTAAGGGTCTCTTTAGTCTGTTGTTTGGTTTTAGGGTCTTTTAGTTTGTTGTTTGATTTTTAAGTCTGTTTTTAGTTGAAGGGTCTTTTTAGTCTGTTGTTTGGTTTAAGGTCTTTTTAGTTTGTTGTTTGATTTTTAGTCTGTTGTTTAGTTTGAAGGGTCTTTTTTAGTCTGTTGTTTGGTTTAAGGGTCTTTTTAGTTTGTTGTTTGATTTAGGTCTATTTAGTCTGTTGTTTGGTTTGAGGGTCTTTTTAGTCTGTTGTTTGGTTTAGGGGTCTTTTTAGTCTGTTGTTTGGTTTAGGGGTCTTTTAGTCTGTTGTTTGGTTTAGGGGTCTTTTTAGTCTGTTGTTTGGTTTAGGGGTCTTTTTAGTCTGTTGTTTGGTTTAGGGGTCTATTTAGTCTGTTGTTTGGTTTAAGGGTTTTATTTAGTCTTTTTCTTCCCACACCAACACCCCTCCACCATCGCGTTTTGAGAAACAGAGACATAGACAGGCAGAATACATATGGAGGCACGCACGCATGCACGCACGCACGCCATGCACACGCACACACACGCACACACAGCACACACATATCTATGTATATGTATATAAACAAGCGTGCGCTTTTATGCGATGGGTATTGCCATCCACTTTTTGTGAGTTAGCTCATATACATGTACATGTAGGTGGCGTAATGGTTCTGGAATGTTATTTTGGCAGTGGCAACTTTCTAAAAGAATGAAACTTTTAGTCAATACCCCTGGAACTTTTAGGATTGAGAGAGAGAGAGAGAGAGAGAGAGAGAGAGAGAGAGAGAGAGAGAGAGAGAGAGAGAGAGAGAGAGAGAGAGAATATCGGACGTTGCTTTTTTATCCATGTAGAGCATTTCAACTGTACGGGAAGACATCAATTGTGACAGGCAATAAGAAAAGTGCAGCCTGATCGAGATGAGGCACCACACGCAACGAGACACAATGCTACATACACTGTGATGCTATTGTATTGCCATGTAATGGGGTGTGAAGTGTAGTGCAGTGTGTAGCGTCAAGCGTAGTGTACTGTAGTGGTTTTATATCACACACACACACACACACACACACACACACACACACACACACACACACACCACACACCACACATAATACATGTAACACATCACACACACACTAATGTATAAATAAATATATATATAAATATATAATATATATATATATATATATATATACACATTATATATATATATATATATACACATGTATATATATATATAATATATATATATATAAATATATATATATATATATATGTATGTATGTATGTATGTATGTATGTATGTATGTATGTATATATGATATGCAACGATCTCGCTTCAATGCTTTTGGTGTTTATGAAATTCTGGAAGTTTTCAGCGAAGAGAGTCTATCACCCTTGAAAAACGCCAAGTACTATATAAACAGAACGGACAGTGCAATGTATTTGGTTATTAATATCAAGCCATACAATACCAGACAACACGACAGTTTTTACTTCAATGTAAAGAAACCATTTGTAACAACAACTACAATAAAGTTCATTACTAGTCACAATCAGTAGTTAACAAGTAGCACCAAATGGTTTTTTCTCTGTATCATAGCACCCAGTTTTCGCATAATGTAACATTTTTTTTACCTTGAAGATTCTTGTTATTTAAAGGCAAACACCCCCACCCCCTTACCTTGTTGCCCCTCTTTAGCCCTTTCCAACTCTACCCATCGCTAACTATCCACTGTCAACTCTACTCCAATGATAGGCTGGGGTATAAAAAGTGGCTTTTTTAAATTTTTATTTTTTTATACTAATTCAAGAGTATCTCTGTTTATTGAGATAATAAAGTATTGGTATCGGTATGTACGTACGTACAGAGAAGACAACACGACAGTTTTGATCGAAAGTGTGGAAGTGAGGGTTGTACTTGTAGTGGTAAATGTGTGTGTGTGTGTTGTGTGTGGTGTGTGTGTGTGTGTGTGTGTGTGTGTGTGTGTGTGTGTGTGTGTGTGTGTGTGTGTGTGTGTGCATGCGGAGGCGCTCTGTTGTGTTTGTGTGTGTATGTGCGCGCGCGCGCGCGCGCGTGTGTGTGCTTGTATGCCGTGTATGTACGCGCGCTTGCTTCTGTCTGTATGTCTGCTTGTCTGTCTGCCTGCCTGCTTGTTTGTTTGTGTGTTTTTGTGTGTTGCCAGCTATTGATTTCTACTTTTGACTCGTATCAAGCCGCTCTTTGCCGGTGGGCATGAATCGTTAGGAATTTGTTCCGCTTGACCTTTTCCTCCGCCATCCGTGTGATGCTGCTGCTGCAGACCGCTGGCCTAGCTGCCTGCCTGCCTGCCTGCCTAGCTGCCTGCCTGACGGCCCTAATAATGTCAGATAGCACCCGCCCGCCTCATGTTCGCTGACCACCGTGTGTTGGGGGTGCCAGGACATAAAACATGAAATGTTATGTACACACGTTCACTTGTAGTAATAGTTATATACTCTCTCTTTCTCCGTGTCTCTCTCTGTCTCTGTCTGTCTGTCTGTCTCTATTTCTCTCTGCCTCTGTCTGTCTGTCTGTCTGTCTGTCTGTCTGTCTGTCTGTCTGTCTGTCTCTGTCTGTTGTCTGTCTGTCTTCTCTCTCTCTCTCTCTCTCTCTCTCTCCTCTCTCTCTCTCTCTCTCTCTCTCTCTCTCTCTCTCTCTCTCTCTCTCTCTCTCTCCTCCCACACACACACACACACACACACACACACACACACACACAACACACACACACACACACACACACACACACTTTCACATCACTCACTCCCCACTCACTCACATCACTCACTTTCTCATTCATACGCGTGAAAAATAGTGGTGATAGAATTATCATATGACATCAGCAGTCTTTTCCATTACATTCATACGCGTGAAAAATAGTGGTGATAGAATTATCTTATGACATCAGCAGTCTTTTCCTTTATTCGTGGACTTCAAAACAAAACACAAAAAAAACAATGAAAAAAAACCTACCCCTATATCTTTTCCCCCGTTTTCTCTCTCCCTTTCTCTCCCAATCCTGTGGTCGCCAAGCAACAAAGGCATATCGAGCATCAATGCTGCCCCCTCAAGGAACCTGTGGCCTTGGTTTGTGTTTATCTGGGGACAGGAATGCCTAGTTTTCACAGCTGACCATGCCTAGCAGCAAGGAAGCTGGACGGAGAGAGACTGAGAGACAGAAACACAGAGAGAGAGAGACTCAGAGAGAGAAAGGGAGAGAGGGAGGGAGAGAGGGGGACTCAGAGAGAGGGACTCAGAGAGAGAGAGACAGACAGACAGACAGACAGACACCGAGAAGAGACAGAGAGAAGGATTGGAGAGGAGGAAAAGAAACTTTAATGGATAACTGGAATTACGGCACTGAAATTTCTCGTTTTGGAGGAATGATGTATAATAACAGTTATCATATCATGTCTGAACAAATATGAAATGTAGCTATTTCGTGTCTTTGATTATTATTTGTATCAATATGCCTGTCAGTATTGCAATTGCCCTTCAGGGATGATTAAAGTGTTTTTGACTTGACTTGATGTATGTTTTTAATCTTATCAGTGCGTGCACGTGCGTGCGTGTGTGTGTGCGCGCGAAGGCACACACGTAAAGTACGTTCGGACGCACACATACACACACAAATCCACATTTGCACACATGTACACACACACGCGCGCGCGCGCGCGCACACACACACACACACACACACACACACACACACACACACACACACACACACACACACACACACACACACAATCTAACACACACACAATCACACGCGCGCGCACACGCACGCTTCAAACACATAGAAAAAGGAAGAGAGTGTAGCACTTGGCGAGTGTGCTGGCTTTGATCACTTACAACGTCCATGCATAAAACGTCCTCTATAAACAGCTGTATAATTAGTGGCCAGCTGTGTAATTAGCACTCCTCTGTTAACCTCACCTGCTCCATAGAAACTCATCATTTACTGCTGTCGCGGTGCTGTTGGGGATCATCTGTGCGCTTGCATTAGTGGGCGCACTGGTCTGTATTGCAGGGATGTGTTGTTTTTGTTGATTTTCCCTGTAGAGTAACTGGTATATTCTGTACTGAAATACTTGTGCACACACAATACGCACCAGCACGACACAACACACACCACACACACAACTACACACACCACACACACCCACACCAACACACACAACACAGAGTCTCTCTCTCTCTCTCTCTCTCTCTCTCTCTCTCCTCCTCCTTCCTCTCTTCTCTCTCTCTCTCTCTCTCTCGATTCTCTCTCTCTCTCATTCCTCTCTCTCTCTTCTCTCTCTCTCTCTCTCTCTCTCTCTCTCCTCTCTCTCTCTCCTCTCTCTCTCCTCTCTCTGCTCGTTATACCGTTTGTTGATTTTTCATTGGCCTTTAACTCTACCTAATCCTCCATTCCAGCCAAGCAAAAGGAAACGTGTTGTCTTCCTTTCAGTCTTTTGAAATTTTATGTTGGTATCGTTCTCATTTCTTCAGGGTTATTGACCCGATGTCTTGCATTCATCGCAATTAGCAAATAGAGTAGCCTAGGTTGATTTTTCTTGGGGACGAGGATTTGAAAAAAGTCACTTTATTTGTTTTTTTTCTTAGAAACACAGCTTTGTCTAGTGATTTGTCAGTTAGTTGTATGATGGATTTTTTAATAAGTCTCCTTCGGTGAATCCCATATTTCATCTCGAGGTATGTTTAAATTGATATCCATTAAGGTACTTTCAACCAGGATTTTTTTTTCAATTTTTCACCAGTTCAGATGGTAAGAAGAATTTGTATGTATTTTTTTTTTCGGGACTGCAAGTACAGTTCTGTTCATGTACGATGGTCGATCTGATTACTTTGTTCAGGGATGCAATTTTACCCATCTGTTAATTTACTGTGACGAACATAATGATCACGATCAAGACTTCATGTTAGTGTTATCCATACCCACTGCTTGGATCTTAGCGGTGACGGAAAACAAAACTACAGCAATGTAGTTCAACAAGGACTGGACTACGATGAGAACAGCAAAAGAAATAAGTAATTTCTATAATCTTGAAAGGATATCAGCCAACAGTTTTATTTTTTATTTCATCTGCAAAAAGTGTCGCACCTACTGGCATCCCCGAAATCAGAATGCAGCTACCTTAATGGTTGGCATAAACGGTTGAATACGCAAAAAGCTCACCATTGGTGATTTCTGGAGTCTGGTCGAGGAA
>CM060316.1:4786326-4793826 GCA_030674155.1 Stramonita haemastoma | reverse complement strand
GAATTCACTGAAATACACTCTCTGTGTAAAATTTTGGAGGAAGAACGGATAAAGAAAAGTTTCGTGGAAAGCGAATTTTTAAGTGTGCAGAAATGGGTTCTAGATAGTAAAATGTCAAGCTGTAATCGAAACTGCGAACTGGTGGCGAGAGAACAATTAATTTCTTCCATTTTCCGTTGGCATCAGTGCTGTGTTGTGTTTATTTCGCTGAAATGGAGACTCCAGGAACAGGTGCACTCCAGACGCTGGCAGTTATGAAAAGCACGCGTGATGGAATTTGAGACGGTATAGGGAGATCTAGACTGGCTTGGATTGAGAGGAGTTCGTAATTACTGCAGGATATAGATACCTGGCACTTCTGGACATAGCTGCGACGTGTTTTCTCAAAAAATAATGACTGTCAGTGAAAATGAAGCAGCATTTATAGGAATTGTTCTTGAGAAAACTCCAGCTGAAAACCAAAATATTTTAGATCATATATACAGTAACAACACATAAAAACAACCCCCCCCCCCCCCCCCCCCCTGCGAATTTCAGAGACACTGGAGCGATTTTGTGGCTTTGGAGCTGATAAACCTCGTATACATAGCTTGTGTACACATTACTAGCGTAAATTGAACTCCACCACAAAATGCAGCTGTCTGATATCTCGACGAAACTAGATTGCAGGATTGTGTGTCTACTTGATTAAAAAAAAGTATTGTGCAGCCTGAATGCATAAGTCTAGTCTCACTACTTAAAGACTGTACAAAACCTCACAGGAATATGCACCATGCACAAAAAAGAACTGATTGTAAGTATGGAGCTATAAAATTCAGATTCCAGTGAATACCGTCCTTTGTACAGAAAAGCAATCTGTTCTCTACATCCACAGACAATATTTCCTTTTATGAAGAGAGGGAAGACTTTGAAAGCAGGTAAATGCTTTCATTAACAAAAATTGCAAACTGCGGAATTGAAATCGGGAGAATTCAGGTGTCTGAAGCACGTGGATGTGTACTGTGACAAGCTGGAAATACTGCTGTCAGGCTATTGAAAGCTCTAAAAGTACTATGGAAAGCAGAAAACGCCATTTCGAAAAAATTCCGACCGACGCGGAATCTGTGGGTATCTTGCTTTTAACACATGCTCTATTAATATTCTTTTTGTTGGTCTGTCTCTGTGTGTCTGTGAATCTGTGTGTGTGTGTGTGTGTGTGTGTGTGTGTGTGTGTGTGTGTGTGTGTGTGTGTGTGTGTCTGTCTGTCTGTCTGTCTGTCTGTCTGTCTGTCTGCTCTCTGTCTCTTCTGTCTCTGTCCTCTCTCTCTCTCGTCTTCTCTCTCTCTCTCTCTCTCTCTCTCTCTCTCTCTCTCTCTCTCTCTCTCTCTCTCTCTCTCTCTCTCCTTCTCTCTCTCTTCTCTCTCTCTTCCCCCCATTTTGTATCACTCGCGCGTGTGTGTATGTATGTGTTTGTTTGTGTGTGCATGTATGTGTTTGTTTGTGTGTGCATGTATGTGTTTGTTTGTGTGTGCATGTATGCATACGTTTGTGTTTAGCAGCACACGAGTCTCCTGCTACGAAATGAGAGAGAGAGAGAGAGAGAGAGAAGAGAGAGAGAGAGAGAGAGAGAGAGAGAGAGAGAGAGAGAGAGAGAGAGAGAGAGAAAACCTGGGGATGGAGTCTATCAGGAGCTGGTATCCATTGCTCCCATGCTGACAACTGTGACATTATTCTTAATTATTGTGTCAGTCAGCACATTTTGTTTTGTCAGGGTTTGTTTTGTGATGGGTTTTGTTTGTTGGGGTTTTTTTTCGTCGGTTTTGTTTCACTCGGCTTTTTCGGCTGTGGACTGTGGGGAAAGTGCATTCCAAAGTCGATATATTGTGTGATAGTGTGTTTGTGTGTGTGTGTGTGTGTGTGTGTGTGTGTGTGTGTGTGTGTGTGTGTGTGTGTGTGTGTGTGTGTGTGTGATTCTGCCTGTCTGTCTGTAGGCAGGTGGTGCATGCATCACTTTATCCCTGTGGACACCTGTGTCCATGTGTTTATATGCATGAAAACGTGTTTCGTTCTTGCTACAAGAAGGCATCTGTTTGCGCGTATGAAAAGAATCACAGCACTAAGATTTTAGATTATTTCTTGCAGATTAGAATAAGAGTAGTCTCGTTGAATTGACAGTAGTAGAAATAGTGCTGCTGCTGCTGCTGCTGCTGCTGTTGCTGCTGTTGCTACTATTACTACTACTCATGATAATCATGATGATGGTGATAATAAAACAATAAGAAAATGATGATCATCATGATCATACTGAAAAAATAATAGTGTAATAATAATAATAATAACAACAATAATAATGATGAATGATGATGATAATAATAATAATAATAATAATAATAATAATAATAATAATAATAATAATATAATAACAGTAATAGTAATGATAGGGTAAAGATATATTTTTAATCAAGGAAAGAGAGACAGACAGACAGACAGACAAGGGGAGGGGGATAGGAAGAGGGGAGGGGGATAGGAAGAGGGGAAGGAGAAGAACAACCATAGCAACAACAGCAACAATAACAACAAGAGTGGTGACGTCGCTGGCGTCAGCAACAACAGCGAAATAACATGATTTAGGTCTTTATTTGGTTCGCTTCATAAGACAATAGACATTTCTACAAGTCGAATCCAAAACAAAACAAAACAAAGTGAAGCAGAAACCTTCTAGCTTATCTAGGTTGATGGGAAAAGCTTACGATTAGCATTTTTCCCCTTAACCCTTTTAACCGTCTGTCTGCCGTCAACCTTCAATTCTTGCCCTGTTTGTGGGTTTTCTTTCTTTTCTTTGTTTGTTTTCGTCGTCAAATGTAAACGTCACAGAAAAAAACACCTTTGTATACGCTTTTTTAAACGCTTGTTTTTGTTTTTGATTTTTTCTCTCCAGGAAAACTGATCAGATTTCGAATTTGTCGCATAATCTGCGCAAAGCGAGACATGTCATCCGTGCAATTGTTGGCAAACGGCGACGGTTGATGTCAATCGTCGATTATCCGATATCCTCCTTACCCAAGGAAAGTTCACGATTACATCACATTCCTTATTCAGCTGCCTAGAACCATTGCAACACCGTCAGAAGAGCGGAAATGTTGCCTTTGTCAAACAGTGCAAAAAGAAGTCGGAGATGACGTTTATTAGCTGTTTGTCTGTCTGCTCCTGGTCGTTAAAGATATCTAACAGATCTGAATGTCTGCCAGTGTATACTTTTTTTTTTTTTAATTATTCAAATGCTGTGAAAGTTGATATTGTGATGAGGTCACAACGAAGAGAAAGACATGTCATGTTCGTCATGCTTTTTGAAGAGAGTGAAATATTCCCATTTGATTTGACATTGTGAAGCATAGAGCTGCATGTCGTTTTGAACATTTAAACTTTACAATTACAGTCTTCTTTATTGTCATTTTTATATAAAAAAAAAATGCTGTTATGGTTTTGTAGTGTTCATCTTGCTTGCAGCGGCTCCCAGTTATTATCTTCTCCACTTCTTTTGTGTACTTGCGCATTCATTGATTGTATTTTTTAACTGGCAGGGTTTCTCTCACCTCATTTTCCAAACTCTCCCCCATCCCCACGACTCTCACAACATATCAACTCGGGGGACTGAAGCAGAAAAACGCATCATTTCAGACCGTTAGCATGTTACATTAGAGTTTAGTGTTTACATTAGTGTTTATGCCCCTTAAATCGCCATTAAAGAATCGTCAGCTTTTGAGTTGCCTTTTTCAAGGGTAAGCTCTAAATCCCTTTTGGAATGTGCCGAAAACAAAATATAAAAAAAAACGAAAAAAGCTTTGAAACTCCTTGAAAAGGAAACAATGGGTTTTAAAGTAAAATTCTGAAAAAAAGGATAAATTACATAGACTTCAGTATCCATGGACTTTTTCCCGGATAGCTCTGGACCATGCAAAAACAACAACGTTCCAAAATCACCTCCAAACTGACAAGATATGGTCTACTTTAACTAACTTTTCCATTGACCAAAGACAAACTTGTATCTTAAGGTTCAAGCACATTGCTTTTTTTCTGTTTAACACATCCTTGAGTTTTTTGGGGGAAAGGATCATGAAGTGTTTTTACAATCTTGAATACTATGTCTGTCTGTCTGTCTGTCTGTCTGTCTGTCTGTTTCTGTCTGTCTGTCTGTCTGTCTGTCTGTCTGTCTGTCTGTCTGTCTGTCTCTGTCTCTCTCTCTCTGTCTCTCTCTCTCTCTCTCTCTCTCTCTCTCTCTCTCTCTCTCTCTCTCTCTCTCTCTCTTTCATGTTTAGACGACCTCCAAACCTGACAGTTTTTCCTTGTCTTTTACCCTGACATGGGGGGGGGGGGGGGGGGATACTCATTGTCTGGTGCATAAGGCTGGAATCTTTCTATGTCGACCTTTTTTTTCTTTCCAAACTGGGATGATACTGCCTTTAGTGAAGTGTGATATTTTACAGATAGTGTTAAACTGCTCTTCTGCCTATTCTGTTGTATGATCTGTTTGTGTGTTGATCTGTTACAAAAAGTCTGTGACTTTCTCTGCCTATTCTGTTGTATGATCTGTTTCTGTGTTGATCTGTTACAAAAAGTCTGTGACTTTCTCTGCCTATTCTGTTGTATGATCTGTTTCTGTGTTGATCTGTTACAAAAAGTCTGTGACTTTCTCTGCCTATTCTGTTGTATGTTCTGTTTCTGTGTTGATCTGTTACAAAAAGTCTGTGACTTTCTCTGCCTATTCTGTTGTATGTTCTGTTTCTGTGTTGATCTGTTACAAAAAGTCTGTGACTTTCTCTGCCTATTCTGTTGTATGTTCTGTTTCTGTGTTGATCTGTTACAAAAAGTCTGTGACTTTCTCTGCCTATTCTGTTGTATGATCTGTTTCTGTGTTGACCTGTTACAAAAAGTCTGTGACTTTCTCTGCCTATTCTGTTGTATGTTCTGTTTGTGTTGTGCCTGTCATCCTCGCTGCTTACTATCTGGAGACTTTTTCACCACTTCCCCTCGCCTCGAAAATTTGCCATTGGATTTATAGTGTTGCAGTTCGAACCCAAACAAGAAGCAGAAGAGGGTGTGTGTGTGTGTCTGTGTCTGTGTGTACTAAATGTACTTAATGATACGTATACGTACTACTATTCGCTTGAATAATACATTGCCGCTAGTCCCTTACCGTATGGCTCAATTCATGAAACGTAAAGACGAAAATCCGGACAGCAATTAATTTTTCCCTTGCAAAGAAAAAAAAACCCCACCTGATAGACCTGATGTAGCACAGTATATACACGCATATCACCTTTTGCCTGGCATTGTTGACATCAGTGTTGACGCTAGCCCGTGAGCAGGCCGTCAGCTGTCTCCTTATAGTATATACACACTTATGCAATGCATAGATTCTGATGAGTGCAGCTGTGATACTTTTGGGAGAGCAGTCCAGCTTTTATGTTGTGATGACAAACTCTACATAATTTACGCCTTAGTCTACAGGACGGTAAGATTCATGTAACGCCTAACAGTTCAATGCAGTTTACAGTTGATAACGATACGTACAATCGAGTGCAATACAGCATAGTACAACGCCACCCATTTCAGTGACATCTGATAAATCGTCCCGATTGTTCTCCCAGTATTTTCCCCAACATATTTCATTATAGAGTCCACAACCATAATAACATAGTAGTCCAACACCTAGAAATGAGCCAAACCCCAAATTTTGGTTGTGCCTATACCAACCCATTCTTTCTTTGTAGAGGCAGATGGAGCTAAAATGAGTGGAATTCCACCCGAATGGTCGTCTGTCTCCCGTTCTTTTGCGAGCTGGTTTGAGGGCAGAAACCAACTGCTGGTTATCCGATAGCCTCTGGACACAGCGGAAAGGGCGGGGTTGCATCACTTCTGATCAGAGAACGTGACCTGCATGACCATGACATCACTGCTGCTGACAGATCTGCAGGGAGGGTGGTGCACTTCCAGTGCCATGCTATTGTCCGTTCAGACATTTTGCAGGAGGGAACGAAGTTTGGATCATGAACAGTCCCCTAAGTCGGATTGTGGCTACATTTAGATGGTGGAAAAAAAAACGGTCGCATACACAGAAATCTCACCTTGGAAACCTCAGAGCCCAAGGCGAGGAACAAAACAAAATCATGAACAGCAGAAGGTACTTTTTTCTTTCAAAACAACGACAATAAATGCACAGAAAGTGACATAACTCCAAGCCAGGGATCATTAATATTTTCATGTTCCCTCCAGATAGATGTAGGAAATAAGTTCAAATCTCATATGAGTTCTAGTTTCTGGATTTTTTTACGGCCGGCTCCTACCAGAGTGAGTTTGCTATGGGCGTTTTGGAAGGACTGGGTCCACACAGTCGAGTCCAAATTTTTTGAGGTTTTTGAGAGTGCTGCTGAAATTACTTGACCAACACTGCGCTGACGTGTCTATATTTAGGAAACAAAAATATACAGATAAGGTATCTTTCAAAACCAGGTAGAATTAGCATAGCAGTAGGAAACAAGAGAAAATAACACAACATTGGATCATCCTGAACAAGCTAACAGGCGGTAGGGCGAAGGAAATTATACCGAGAAGTGACCAGATCAAAGTGACTCGATAAACAAGATATAATGTTGGTTTAGAAGAAAAAATCATACCAAATAGATTAAAGAACAAACGTTATAGAAAAAGCTGTGATGAAAATCGGGTTAAACCTTAGACAGCAAAGCAGAACAAGAACAAATCACTGAGAAACTAGGAAGCGGAATTATGATATTAGCATGTGAAGTTTCATGCAAATGAAAATTGACAAAGAAATGGGGGAAAAGGAAAGGATAGAAAATTGGGAAGGGGGGGGGGGGGGGGGGGGGGGCGAGGAAGCATAACTAAGGATGACTTTTGTTTGCCAGACAAATTGCTAAATGCAGACAGACGAAATTATGTCAACAAGAACTCCATCACAACTTACCTTACTCATTCCACGAAAACCTTACACCTTTAAGGAATAAAAGAAACACAATAAAACCAATCAAGAAAAGAAAATGGAGATGTTGGACTCGGGGGTAAACACAAAGGAGAAACAGTAATCATTCAATGTAATGTGTCTAAGGCTGAGAGTAGATTGTAGAATAGTTTAACTAGGAAAGGAGGAAAGGCACGGTAACATTTATTCTATTGAACTAGTCTAGGATTTGAAGAATGTGTTTATAAGAATCAAAATTGTCTTACTTTGCAAACGTTTCATGACAAAGTTTTAGTAGGCCCCTCTTTGACACTTCCTATATTTCGTCAGACCAAGGCAAAATGTATTTCAATTCCTATTATTATATGCAATCGTTCACAGACTGGTGTGTGTGTGTGTGTGCATGTGCACGCGCGCGTGCGCGCGCGCGCGCGCGCGCGCGTTGTGTGTTGTGTGTGTGTAACGCCCTAAAACACAAGCACAGCAATGTACATTTGCTGTCTCTTGAAAGTGGAAAGAAACTTCCACATCATATTCGTCATC
>CM060316.1:4773826-4781326 GCA_030674155.1 Stramonita haemastoma | reverse complement strand
GCTGTTGACTTTGATTCTCACATCACAGGAGAGCGTGTGTGTCGGCCCTGTTTTAGCCGATCATATCTTGGCAGAGGAAGTGTGGGAAGGAAAGTTGGGTAGGGGGGGGGGGGGGAGAGAAAGATGGTGGGAAGACAAAAGATAGGCCCTTTTTTCTATTCATTTGAAATGGTGTATGTGTGTGTGTGCGCGCGCGCGTGCGTGCGTGTGTCATAGTCAAATTTTTATTTACAGATGATGGAGCGTGTGTGTGTGTGTGTGTGTGTGTGTGTGTGTGTGTGTGTGTGTGTGTGTGTGTGTGTGTGTGTGAGAGATTACGGGGAGGGGGATGTTATTTGTTTTGTTTACCATGAACACATTATTGAACAAGGGGGTGATTTCAGGCAATAAAAGAATTAACAGCACACACTCTCGATCATTCCCCCATGTCTGTAAACACATACCTGTGCAGTCTAGTACACTATATGCCGCTAGATACGCCGTGCATGCTTGCAAAGATGCATGTGTGTTCAGATACCCCATTCTTTTCCGCTCTTCTTCTTAAGCTCTACACACACACACAACACACACACACACACACACACACACACACACACACACACACACACACACACACACACACACAAAATATATATATATATATATATTATATTCACCTCTGGCGGCTTTCGCTTGTAAAAAAGAAAAAGGGGGGGGGGGGGAGGTTGCGTCGAAAAAGTGAAATCTCACCCATTGAAAGGGAAAGGTCAAAAGAACAGACTGACTGCAGTTTCCTCCTCTCCCCCGCTGATGCACACGAGCTAAACCCAACCAGGTATGCAGGGGAACTCAGGGCAATAGTGTACGGGGGGTGCACACTTCACTTTCAGCTTTCAAAAAAAAATTGGTAGCACTTCGGATGGACGGAAGACGGGGGCCAAAGAAAGAGTAAAACGGCAGGAAGGGGCGGAATAAACAGTTTACACGGGCCATGAGGCAGCTGTGATTACATGATGCCCCCGGCAACTTGAGGTGGAGGAGCCAGTGATGGGAGGCCAGCATTGGCAGTGGCAGTGACGCCCGCTTACCCCCTGCTCTCTCCCCTATCTGCCAGCAGGCTGAGGGCTGTCAGTGTTGTCACTGTAACAACGAACAGGCAGCAAGCAGTGGCAGACCAGGACTGGCAGCTCCACTGTAGGCTAGCGTCTTGTAGGCTGTGACAGAAGCACAGCATCTTCCGGGCAGTCCTTTACCTCTCCTCCTCCCTCCCTGGCACTCCAGAATCAATCAAGTCAGTTCAGTGCCTGCAGCAGCAAGCCGGCCCGGCCCCCCTTGCTTCCTTCCTCCTTCCTTCCCCCGCCTCTTGTGTTGCGCCAACTCCCGCGCATCAGTCGTCATCGTGTTGTTGCGCACGAGGTGACAAGATTGTATAACCATTCTTGAACAGAGTGGCTCTCTCTCTCTCCCCCTCTCTCTCTATCGCCCTCTGTGCTTATCTTTGGTTTTTCAGCGCTGTTGGCATTCTCCACATTCCGCCATGCGTTGTTGAAATTTGGCGAATCCGATAGGAGCAGATCGATAGTGTCTGCCAGTGAAGGAAGACTGACTAGCCGGGGGTTAAAAGACCAGTGCTGGCGGGAATGAGGCCGTTTGGTGACAGGGAGAGGGAGGAGGAGGAGGGACACTTCTCCCCTTGCAGTGACCTAGCAGCTGGGGAGTCCATCCGCCGCTCCATCGCCGATGAAGAGAGAGAGAGAGAGAGAGGGGGGATGCCAGAGCGTGGTCCTTGCAGTCTGTTTCTCTGATTGTTTCTGACAGTGCCGCTACCTCTGGCAGGGAAAGTTGGGGGGTGAAAGGGGGCCAAGTCTCGAGTAATGAGAAAAGGCGGGTGCTATATTTAGCTCCCCGAGGTTGCAGCGTTTGTTGGTGAGTTAGCATAGTGGATGCTGACGGAGGGCCGAGATTGGGGTACCGGCAACATCTCTGACAATTTTTTCTCCTCTTTTTTTTTTCAAACCTTCTCGGCACACTTCTGGGACTTGGACTAGCTACACTCTCTAGTCTCATTCACCATGGAATATCCCAACACTCGTCGCTGTAGCATTACAGGCCGCACTGTTGTCACGATGCTTCGTGGTGCTCGGATAACTCCACTGTTGCAGAGAATGCATTCATGTCTATGACGAGAGACTACTGACCCCATATCTCCCTGAACGAATTATCACCAATCAGCGGTTTGCGGGGAGCTAACTGTGCAAGAGGAGGTGGAGGAGACACTTGTGCCGTGTGGTGTGCGGATTCACGGTGTAGGGAACAGCAGCAGTAGTTAGTAGTAGTAGTAGCAGCAACTGATGATCTCATCAGTGGAGGATAGTTAGTGTGTGCGTGCATGTGTGTGTCTTCATATTGTATACCTGCATCATCATCATCATCATCATCATCAGCTGCTGCAGCTGCTGCTGTTGTTGTCATCGCAGAACCGTCCTCTCTGCTGCAGCATCACCATGGGGGATCGCAAACCCGCCGCCAAACAGCCCAACGCCAACCCTGCTGACTTGGACCAAGTAAATGATGAATTCTCTTCAATTTTTTGGGTTTAATTTGATTCCTGGATTGTCTGGGTCTCTGCGCGTGTGCGCGCGTGCGTACATTTTATGTGGGCATGCATGTGTGTTTGCGTGCGCTCTGCGTAAAATTGTGTGTGCACATGTGTGCACACGTGTTTGTGCGTGTGAATTACCTGCTTAATGTTTGTCTGCTCCCTGCCCCCGTTTTTCCCTCCCTCCTCCCCCCCCCTCTCTCTCTCTCTCGATATATATATATATATATATATATATATATATATATATTATATATATATATATATATATATATATATATATATATATATATATAATGTGTCTATATCAAAGCGTATAGGTTTGGAGAATTAGATTTAAATACAGTTGTCTTTGTTTTTCTATTGTCTCTGTATGTGTGTGCCCCCTCCCCTCTCTCTCTCTTCTTCTCTCTCTCTCTCTCTTCTTCTCTCTCTCTCTCTCTCTCTCTCTCTCTCTCTCTCTCTCTCTCTCTCTCTCTCTCTCTCTCTCTCTCTTCTCTCTCTCTCTCTCTCTCTCTTCTCTCTCTCTCTCTCTCTCTCTCTCTCTCTCTCTCTCTCGCTCTCTCTTCTCGCTCTCTCTCGTGCGCGCGTGTGCGTGCGCGCGCGCGCGCACACACACACACTGTTTACCCTGTCTTTTTAAAAAAAAAAGAAGTTGGAACACAAGAAGCCCTAAAACAAAAGCATTGTAATAGTAATATTGATGATGATAGTAAAGAATGATAATAATAATAATAAAGATGATACTAATAGCAAGAGTAATAATAGTGCTGATGAAAGAATAACGATAATATGAGTGATACTGATAGTAATAATGAATCGTCGTGGTTGCAGCCTAACTCATAATGGAAGCCATATAGATAAGGGATGATCCTCCCACTCCCTTAAATTCTAGCTCAATTACAGTTCTGGGACTATTTTCGTGTAAAAATACCATTTTAACCGTTGTTCAAATCGGTATTTTACCATTTCGTTTTATTTTTTCCCCAAAGCAACAATAGCAATGATAAAGAAAAGGCACACTTCCTTCAGAGTTTTATGTTCATCTGTCTTCTTTTCTGCCTCTTTTGCAAGTCTCTCTTTTGAACTATCAGGATTACCATAGTGCATGTTGTTAAACCTACTCCTCGATCAGGATTCTCTTTTTATTATTCTTTTATTTCGAGGATAATGCAATAAAAGTACTCGTGTGATTTTTTACATCCAGTCCCCGTGTGTATGTGATTTTGTAATTTTTTTTATCTGTTCCCACCGGCACGCAATGGCCTTATCTTTTCAAAAGCGGAACAGGTTTTAACGTGTGCGCAAGATGTTCTGCGTGCATTCGCTCATGGGACCTCGGTTTATAGTCTCATCCGAAGGACTTTTGGGGAGTGGAGTCAGCGCTGATGTTAACTCCAGGGGAAAAATCTTCTTGAACGGGATTCGAGCCCGGGTCGTCAGATTGCGAGTGCAATGTTCAAACCACAAGGCTGTCCCGTCCCCCCATTACCATAGTGACGTGGGTGTTGTTAAACCCACTTCTTTAAGTAAGGCAGGGCAGCCTGCAGATAGGACACATAGGACCATGCCGATCTGTCCTTTAAAGACCTACTGTGCATTCATGATGCTGCCAACACTGGCAATGCATTGATAATGGATACCAGATTCGGCCCAGGCCAAAGGCTTTGTCAGTTATTGATACAAGCGAAGTGCCAAGGCCTACGATACATAAGAATGCTGCTATGCTTTGAAGTGCTGTGTCGAGATTGTCTTCATCCATGACAAGCTCTCAGCATAACAACCTGTGATCTTTATCAATTAAAGGAGAAAAAAAATCCTCTGAAGACCGAATATAGCTGCATGTATGGGGAGGTTCTTGAAAACAGGCATACTCGCAACCTTCTCTTCTAGTGTGTATCTATGATCTTTCAGTGATGCCCAGGTGTGATGATTGAGACAGTGCATATTCCGAGTGGCCCCCAAGTCTTTCAGCTGGAGAATGCTAAAAGACAGTATACCATACCAGATACAATATGTCCATTCTGCTGTTCGTTGCCTCTGTCGTATTTCTTATGTATTTCTGATTTTTTTTCTCTACGTTGAAGATTTTTTTGGTCTAAGTCCTTATGCTTATTTGTGATGCATTTGGGAATTAGCAATTTAACAGATTTCGGTGCTTGAGAACATTTGAACATTTTACTTGATTTGCAGGTGCATACATTCCCGTTGGCTGGCTGGTTGGTTGGCTTTTGTCTTGTTTTTTCTTTTTTCTTGCTGTTTTGTTTAAACAATGAAACTCTTTAAGTTTTTTTTTCGTTCTTCGGCTAGAGGTCCGAGGTTTACCAGTAGTAAGGTTTTTGCATCTGTGACCAGTTTTTTTTTTTTTATCTTCCTTTGAGGTAGCAGCATTCCAACTTTAAAGATACAGTTGTGAATTGAAGCTACCAGTTTTGCCAGGACAGTCGTGATGTACCTCCCTGCTCTTTCCGATGTTCAATTGTTGCGGGTTTTTTAGACATGCTCAAGTGCGTAAGCTCACGGTTAAGAGCCTCTTCCGAAAGACTTGACTTTCAGTTCGATTTGTTTCTTTACGGATTTTGTTGTTTTTGTTTACACTTTGGATGGCATTTTAGAATTGCCAGCCCTAGAAGCTGTAAAGTAATATTGATCGTAGTGATGGATACCGTAGATGTGATTGTGGTACGGATACTAATTCTTATTATTGTAACTAAAAGTAGCAAAAGGAGAGACGGGGGCAAAGTTTGACATAGCCCTCTTATGTCATGGCTCTTTTGGTTTTAGCATTGAAGCGCTTCTCCCAAGTTCCTTCACATGTAACACCACCAGGCATTACAGAGTTTCTCGGTGTAAACATGGACTCTCACTTTGTGGCAGTGGTGCCGACATGGATTTTAAGCGTAAGGGAGACTGGGATCCATGGAAACTGGGAGGAAAGGGAGGGGGTGTCCAAAAATCCAGTAACACACAGTGCTGAATAAGAATGAAAAGAATGTGTTGAAGACCAGATTTAATTTCATGAAAACCCCAGCACTTTTTGTGTATACATACAATTATTGGTTTGTATTCACTCGGGCTGACTGGGATTTAAACTCTTTTTTTTCTAAAAGAGAATTCATCGTTGAACATTTGATATGCAAGCAACATCTGGCGCGCTCATGCACAAGTATATTTATCCCCCCAAACAAGGAAGAGAGATGAGGAAGAAGATAAACCACACGAGAATGATTGGATGGGTGGAGTGGGATATGGGGTGGGGTGGGGAGGAGGCAGCAGAAATGGGGAGGAGGAGGAGACGAATTGCTCAACCGTAATACATGAAGTAAAACTCAAAAGCATTTTAACTTTGGGAAAAGCCCAAAGAGATATGCGCGCGCGCCGCGCGCGCGCGTACGTGCGTGCGTGCGTGCGTGCGTGCGTGCGTGCGTGTGTGTGTAAATAATTGAGAGAGGTACACCTGTTTTTAGTTTGCTAAAAAAAAAAATCCCTCCTCCCCCGCCCCTTTAGGTTAACACTATCTTCCAGTGTGGAAAAAAGTATTTTAAAATTCTTGAAAAAGGATTGGTGGAGGATGCTATACTGCATCTTGTCTGGTGGAAGTTGGATATTACGGAAGAGGTCAGAGTTTGGATATGGAAGAGGTCAGAGGTTGGATATTATGGAAGAGGTCAGAGGCTGGATATTCTGGAAAAGGTCAGAGGTTGGAATTGGAAGAATTCAGAGGTTGGATATTATGGAGGAGATCAGAGGCTGGATAATATGGAAGAGGTCAGAGGTTGGATGTGGAAGAAGTCAGAGTTTGGATATGGAAGAGGTCAGAGGTTGAATTGGAAGAGGTCAGAGGTTGGATGTAGAAGAGGTCGGAGGTTGTATACGTTTTGGAAGAGGTCAGAGAAGTAGGAGGGAGAGAAACCCTGCTGGATATGTAAACATAGCCTATAAGAAGGCCAAAATGAAAAAAGTCTTCTTATTTTTATTTTTGGTTCCAAATGACTGAGTAGCGCGTAGAAATGTTTTCATAACAAATATAGGAAGCGCAAAAATAAACATATACTACCTGATAAAAAAACAACTAATTTTCCTTTTTAATCAAGCGGTCAAAAAAAGGTGGTGGGTGGAAAAGGTTTCTTGGATGATGGAAGGGAAAGAGAAACTGATCAAATGACAAATGTATGTGCAAAAAATTAACTCCCACAGTTTGTAGATAACCAATAGGCCTAGGTTGAGTTTTGTTATTGTTATTGCTGTTTGTTTTGGCTGGTTTCAGTTTTTTTTAAGTTTCTTTTTAACTTTTGTTTCATATAGAACACACACACACACACACACACACACACACACACACACACACACACACACACACACACAACATACACACATCATACATACATACATACATACATACATCATACATACATACATACATACATACATACAACATAATAAATTATATCCACACACATGTATACACGCACACAGGCACGCACGCACGTGCGTGCACACACACACACAGACACACAGACAGACACACATTCTATCTCTCACCTACACACACGCACACCACAACACACACACACACACACACACACACACACACACACACAACACAACACACACACACACACTCACACACATTCACACATTCACACAAACACACACACACTCAAAAGAAAAACTGATTGAAGCTGAATTTAGCTGCCTACCATTGTCATTTGATAGAGATGGAGACAGACACGGGCAGCAGACAGACAGACGGATAGAAACAGGCAATAGAGCAAAAGAGTGTCTATATTTCCAAGCTGAACATTATGCAAAGCACACAAACGGCATTTAAAGAAAGCTTGATGAAGGCACACAGACAGACAGACAGACAGAATGAGTGAGAAAGAAGAGAAAGGGGGGGGGGGGGGGGGGGGGGGAGAGAG
>CM060316.1:4746878-4769378 GCA_030674155.1 Stramonita haemastoma | reverse complement strand
TACATTGATATCGAGATATATGTATGTATGTATAATATATAATATATATTTATATAGTCATATATATAGTATATATATACACGCACAATTCACTAGATATGATGTTGTATATTTTGATGTTGTGTGTTGTTGTATATGTATATTAATAATTTGTGTGTTTGGGGGTGGGTTGTGGGTATGGAAAATATAGTATACAGTGGAATACAGAGTAACAAAGTTAGTATGATATAGATACTATCGGAAACGGTGAAAGTGGGGAGGGATGCGCATAACCCACTTCTGAGAGCACTGGTTGGCTGTCTTCAGTTGACTGACGTCAGGCAGGAGAAGCGATGGGCGCATGGCTTTCCTGCTGCCAATGAGTCACATAGAAAACACATGCCGTCTTCTGCCGCTGTGTTGTCTTTGGCTGCTCCAGCTCCCCTTGTTGATGTTCACTGTACACCACTCACACATCGTCAGCTCTAGCTCTCTCTACGCGGAGCCAGACGAAAAGGCCATCGCAATCATCTTCACCACGTCCCTGTACTTATCTTACATCACAAAATAAACTCTTGGCTGTGATGCTTAAATTCTGAACAACACTGATAAGGCAAGTTGCGGTCAAGGGTCTGCATGCAGTGTGTCTGCCTGCCCGCTTGTCGGTGTAGTAATTCGTGACAAAAAGAAAAACAACATGGCCATTAATTTTGGGTTTTTGTAACCAGACATCATTGTATTAGATTTTTGTTGAGCTTAGCTAGAGTGAGGGAGCGAAAAAACAAAAAACAAAAAACAATAACAAAAATCAAACAAAAACATGTACAAAATAATCTAAACATACACGTTAATGAATGTGTAAGTTGTTTTTTAAAATATACTAGCTAATTTCGTTACATTCGAATTCAGCTGCACTCTTTCTGCCTTAAGGTCTTTCATAAGAGATTCAATGACAGAAACACAGCCAAAGACGGTGCTGCTTCTTCTTAGGCTGGTTCTCAGATCTGCGACGAGGTTTGACAAGGCTGCATAAAACAGGGACAGTGAAAGAGAGATGTCACCCAAACCAGCACATGTCCACAAACAACTACATTAAGCCTGTACATACTGGAGTCCTGTCCATGTCTCTCTCAAGTATGATATGAGGACTCTGAGCACGCGACATAGGTTAGCCTCTTGCTCGATGCTGTAGTAAAATTTGCCGTATGTCGCTTGGGATCTTGCGAACATGTGAGGGGTAGCCTGCAAATTTCCTGAGTTTTATTTTGTGCTTGCTCGTGCCACTGAAAGATGAAGGAAAATTGCCATGACCAAGTATCTGCTTCGTTCGTTCCATTCGCCCTTCTATCCATCTTCCCTGTATTTCTTACATATACATATATATTTCACCCAGTTTCTTTCTTTCCTTTTGAATTTTTCTTCTGCTCTTCTCCTTTCGTTTCTTTGGAGCTCAGGAAGAGTAAAAACAAAAATGACGGATTATATGCTAGCAAAGACGGTTCTAGCTGCACGCAAACAAACATATTTCTCTAGGGTCGGTGCCGTGACTGTCGCCCACAGATCACGCTTGCCGTTATAACCATTCTTATTTGTCTTTTTGAGTTCTTCTATACAGCATCACATGAACTTGTGCACTCAGTAATGAATAATTATGATATTTTATTTTCAGGAAATTGGCCTGACCAGCTTGTCTGTGAGAGGTGAAGTCGTGTGCTAATATCTGGCAGTGTTCAGGAAAAAAAAAACTATTTCTGTGCAGGCAAATCAGAAATTGCAGAAACGAGGGGCTGGAGTGACAGGAAAATCATTAGCAATCGGCGCAGGACCTAGGGCTGTGAAAGTTCCCTCACTCTTTGATGTTCTCCCCATGAATAATTCCATTCTATCAAGACTCTGTCTGTCTCGTCTGTCTGTCTGTCGTCTTCTCTCTCTCTCTCTCTCTCTCTCTCTCTTCTCTCTCTCTCTCTCTCTCTCTCTCTCTCTCTCTCTCTCTCTCTCTCTCTCTCTCTCTCTCTCTCTCTCGTCTCTCTCTCTCTCTTCCCTCTGTCTCTCGTCTCTCTCCTCTCTCTCTCTCTTCCTCCTCTCTCTCTCTCTCTCCCTCTCTCTCTCTCTCTCTCTCTCTCTCTCTCTCTCTCTCTCTCTCGAGACCAACTCTTTTGCGCTTTAATCCTAAAACAACTTGTAGTAAACAGCTTATGGAACAAATTTTTAGTTTGAATAGATTGACTTTCAGGTAGAGTTTTAAAAATGAAATTTGTTTATAAGTTACGGACGTACTTTTTTTGTTTTTATTTTTAAAGAAAAACAGGATTTTTTTTTTGGTTGCAGGCGATATATACCATGACTGTATTTTTTTTTTTTACAATAAATATAAGATAATGTGTCATATTCTGCTACCTTTTGCCATTCGCTGAATAGAGTTCTGTTTTGTAGCAGCTCAGGCTTGTTGTTGTTTTGGGTTTGTTTGTTTGTTTGTTGTAAGTTGGGTTGTCTTTGTTTCTATGTTGTTAGGTTTTTTGTTGGGGGGTTGTTGGGGGCTTTTTGTGTGTGTGTTTTTTTTGTTGTTGTTGTGTTTTTTGGGGGACTACTGTATACCCCATCATGAGATAACAAATGTCAACGTTAAAGACATGATGGAAGGAAGAAAGAAAAGAAAATGGAACTGAAGGAAATACAAGCACGAAGTTGGCATGCAGAACACAAAGCAATAATGCAGCGAAGGGGGAATTGGAGTGACAAGAGAGGTCGCTGTTCTCTCTCTCTCTCTCTCTCTCTCTCTCTCTCTCTCTCTCTCTCTCTCTCTCTCTCTCTCTCCTCTCTCTCTCCTCTCTCTCTCTCTCTCTCTCTCTCTCTTCCAGTTGATGAACTTGACGTCAGTCCGCAAACACTGTCTCTGAATAAAAGCACAACTCAGAAAATGCTTGTGTGTATAGTGCTACCTCTTATACGTAGAGCTCCGTATCATGGAATCATAGGCCAGATCAGAAAAAGCACGGTAGGGCAATAACAATGATTGACTGACAACTGCTGTAATTAAACTTGCCACCACTCGTGTACTGAATAATGAAAATTCCCATTTTCTTTTTCCCAGAATGAAACTACAGACCCCCATCATTCACAGGCGTTAACAAATGTCAGCGTTAAAGGTAAAAATAAAACAAAGAAGAAGAAAAAGAAAGAAAAGAAAAAGAAAGAAAGACAGTCAGGAAAGCAGGCAAAACACAAATAATGCAGGGAGGGGGAGGGAATTGAAGTGAGGAGGGAAATCAATAGCAGTCGTAGAGAGAAGGTGAAACCTTCTGTTGTTGAAGTGTGTGTCAGTCGACCCTTGGCCTTTGATGTCCGCTGTCGATGGGTTAGTCCATCCTCCAGAATGGCTGCATCCTGCTTTCATCTCTCTGACACAGCACTCTTCTTCCTTTGCTTTGTTTCGTTTTTTGTTAATGTTTTTTTTTTTCGGGTTAGGTTATTTTTGTTTGTTTTGTTTGGGGCTCTTTTTTTTTTGGGAGGGGGGGGGGGGTCTTCTTCTTCAACGTTGAACGCTCAGACAGCAACTATTGTTGTCCGTCATATGAGCGAAAATGCATTGCGTTGCCGTTAAACGCCCGACAAGCCCGACCCAGCACATCTGACTGTTGGCTTGAAGGGGGTTTTGTTGTTTTTTTTGTTGCTTTTTTGGGGAGGGGGGTTTTTAGGTTTTTTTTTCTTGGGGGGGGGGGGGGGGTTTTTGTTCTTCTCTTCTCTCTCTCTCTCTCTCTCTCTCTCTCTCTTCCTCTCTCTCTCTCTCTCTCTCTCTCTCTCTCTCTCTCTCTCTCTCTCTCTGTGTTTTCTTTTTAATTATGTTTCATTGCTCTGTTTACTTCTTTCTTCTTTTGCTGTCTTTTGTTTGGCCTCTTGCGTTAAAGTTCTCTGTGTTGTAGTTGTTTTTTTCTCGAGATAGTGTTCATCTTTTTTTTTTTTTTAATTTCAATGTGTGTGTGTGTGTGTGTGTGTGTGTGTTGTGTGTGTGTGTGTGTGTGTGTGTGTGTGTGTGCGTGCGTGTGAGTGTGTGTGTGTGTGTGTGGAGTGAGTGTGTGTGTGCGTGCGTGGTGGTGTGTGTGTGTGCGTGTGTGTGTATTGTGCGCGCGCGTGCGTTTCATGTCTTCATTTTTCAGGGGAGGGGAGGGTTTTTTTTCTTCAGTTAGAAACATCGGTTTTTCCATTCCAGATTTTTTTCTTACTCTTTCTTTTTTTTTTTTTTTTTTTTTTTTACAACCGTTTCGATTATCGTTGTTATGTAGTTATATATATTTCTTTTCTCTGCGTCTCTGTTCTTTGCGTTCAGCGTGGCTTCTCTCATCCTTTCACGCTGCATCTGTTCCATTTTTCATCCCTCCACGCCTCCTCCGATGTGATGGAAAAGTCATTGCATGCACACGAGATGTTGCGGACATAGGAACAGTTTCAGGCGTTTGAACTTTTTCCAGGCTACAGATATAACGAAAAGAAACATGCACACGCACCCGCCTTTTCAAACGAATGCACGGCTGCTTTGCTGCTTTGTCAAATAAACTTAGGCATACTTATTTACAAGTAGATTTTATAACATGCATGCTAAACACACTAGCATGTCCCAAGACCTGCGCGCACACATACACACGGGTGTGCACGTTCGGGCATGCACGTGCATTACACCTGCCCAGGTGTTTTTATGCTCGTGGGCACGTATAGACGCGCGTGCACAAACACACGCACACATACACTCACACACACATGCACGCACGCGCGCGCGCACACACACACATATACACTCGCACACATACACTCACACACACACACATGTGCGCGCGCACACACACACACACACACACACACACACACACACACACACACACACACACACACACACACACACACACACACACACACACACACACACACACATCATTGCAGATGCTGAAGGTGTGAGTGGAGGCGAAGTGTAGGACATAGAGTGAGTGAAGGGGGTTGTTTGCGGAGCACTGCACAATGACTGTCATCCTCGTGGGCCTCTTGACATGAATCATTCTGTTGGCACTGACACTTTCCCCATCCTGTCCTGTCCTCTGCCATGTTACCACATGTGGGCGATGTGTGTGTGTGTGTGTGTGTGTGTGTGTGTGTGTGTGTGTGTCGCGCTGCGTGCGTGCGTGGTGTGTGTTTGTGTGTGTGTGTGGTGTGTGTGTGTGTGTAGTGGTGTGTATGAGTGTCTGTGTGTGTATTTGTGTACACTGTGCGCGCGCATACAATGTATTGGGGTGTATGTTTTGTGTGTGTGTGTGTGTTTGTGTATACTGTGCGCGCGCGTGTGTGTTGTTGTTTGTGTACACTGTGTGCGATGCATTGAGTGAATGTATGTGTGCACTCTGTGTTGTGTGTGTGTGTGTGTGCGCGCGCGCGCGCGTGTGTGTGTGTGTGTGTGATTGTGGAATTGATCTGGCATTTGCAGTTGTCCATGTAGACCGTTAAATAGTCCACTCATTACAAGTGTGGTATGTGGAGGCCACGAGCCGAAGCTGGCCTAAACGTCCATAAAAAAGACGACGGGTTAATATGACGTGAGCGCGAGATGGCACACATGCGTTTTTGCAGGCGATTTTGATTTATTGTGTTATTAGTTCGGTGACACTGAATCACATTCTTTTCAAATCTTTTTCTTTTTTTGTCATAGGCTTTTTGTCCGCAGCTAGTCATCACAAAATCGCTCCTTTTACCGTCGTTTATATGGTGACAGAGTGTGTCAGAGAATCAAGTAGACATAACATCAAATCTTAATTCTAATGGTCCTTAACTTGTGGATGCTTATCTCATTGACACCTGGTGAATAGAACGTGGATGTTTTTACATTCTAATAAGTTTTACCTTCACCCAGGTTATCTTTCGTGCCATCTGTCTGTGCCATATTGACAATTCAGTCACCTTTATAATTATACTAGCCCATACACATACAATAGATTAAGAAAGCATATCAGACATCCTGCAATTTATGTCTGAGTTAGAAGCGTTTTGGAAGCAAGGAGAAATTCCTTGTAAACAACAAAATCGGTACCTGTGCAGTGAATTATGTAGTTGATAAGTTATCTCTTGTGTGGATTTCTTAGCAGATGATGTGTAGCGAATATGAAATGTTCTGCAAAAATTGCCGTCTTTTTTTTCTTTTTTTTTTCTTGGAGGGGGGGGGGGGGGGGGTTTGATTTGATGCTGAGAAAAGACCGCCGGTAATTTTGATTTAGAGGCAAGTTACAGCAGTGGAAGTTTGGTATCCATCCGCCACACAATATTCTGCTCTGTTTTGTTTTCTTTTCAACTTAGAATTAACGTCTCTGTGTGCAACCGTTTTAGAAGAGAAAAACAGTAACAGGCCGCACACAGAAAACAAAATTACACGCACAAGTAACTAAGCGGCAGCAGCAGCAGCAATCAAATTGTTTGTGCCAGAGCGGGTAAAGTAGGTCTGGAGCAGCCAGCTACGGTCATTGTCATCTGCAGCCGCGGTCCTCAGGCCCCCGATGAATAAAAGATGTCCCAATCTGGCCCCGGGCACCTGCCGTGTGTCGCCCATGCCTGGCCTGCCTGCCTGGCCTCATCTCAGCGACAGATTGCCAATGAATTAGCTGCTGAATGACGTCTGAGGGCCTGATCACTGGGGGGTGGGGGGTATGGGGGGGATTGCACAGTCATTACCAAGATTACGTATGATGCTCGGTGAGGGAAAAAGCTTCCACTGTCTTTGAGAAAGATGGCGTGGCTGGCTGGATATCTGGCGCTTTGGTCGCTGGTAACACACAACTCCTGGCAACAAGAGAGCGGACCCTGTCAAGTTGTGCTGGAGAAAAAACAATCTCGCTGGCTGACATACATACAGAAATGGGTGAGGAGGGGTAACGGTGGAAGCAGAGAACAGTCTCGCAGGCAATACGGACACGCAAAGGGGAAGAGACAGAGGGGGGAAAATTGGGGGGGGGGGAGAATTTAGGATTGGTGATGCACTGTAAGACTGGCTTCTTGTTTTGGTACGGCCTCTCGTATTTCACACAGAAGTAATCACTGCCGAAGAGAATACAATGCAGTATGGTACCACCGTACAACAGAGCACACATCAATACATCACAACACACCATAATACAACGCAGCCATCTGCATGTCTGTTGTTGTAGAACAAAGGCATCCCGTGATACCATTTGCGTTGCTTTGTCTTCAGAGCGCCATGGCAAAAGTACTGAAGTAGTGTGTGTGTGGGGGTGTGTGGGGTGTGTGGGTGTGGTGTGTGTGTGTGTGTGTGTGTGTGTGTGTGTGTGTGTGTGTGTGTGTGTGCGTGCGTGCGCGTGCGTGCGTGCGTGTAGTGCGCGCAGTTCTGAGTAAATTTCCGGCATTTCTACGCGCAATCAAATGGAACTTAATAACTTTTTTTTAATTTGGAGAGTTTGAGGAATTTCGTTTCCTTTTGGTGAGAGGTGGAGGGGGAGAGTTGGAGCTTATTATTTTCCTGAACATGGGGTTGTCAAACTGTTTTCCTCTGCCACATTACAGCAGAGTATCATTTGATCTGATGAGGTTATCGGAATGTATGACGAGAGTACTTAAATGTTAGACCGTTTCAAAACTGAGTTGAGGATGTCATGGAAACGACATTATGGGTTGATATATCCCAGCTTATTTCCATTAGCTGTTGGAAATGGCGGTAATATTCCCCAACGCACATTTCATACGTATCGCTCTCCAAATCAATACCGCTTGTACATGTTTTTTAAAGATGCAAATGCGGTTTCATATCGATCACTGTGGCCGTCGCGCCTCTCTCTCTCTCTCTCTCTCTCTCTCTCTCTCTCTCTCTCTCTCTCTCTCCTCTCCTCTCTCTCTCTCTCTCTCTCTCTCTCTCTCTCTCTCATAGAATTTTTTTATGTTCAAAATGTCTCTTTTGTGGCTTAGTGCCAAAGCTAAAAGCCTTTCTTTGGACACAAGAGCAATCAGATAGAAATTCGGCTTGCATGCTGAAGAGATTAATATGTCTGGTTCATACTCGGAGCGCGTGGAATCGTACTCCAGTGAATAGCTGCAGTTTATTGTATTGTTTTTGCCTTGATGTCTGCACAGGAAATCCGGACTGTTTGGTGCAGAAAAAAGTGGGTCTCGACAGTGAAACAAAGCCTTTGTTTGAGAGTCTGCTTGAATATTTTCCGTGTCAATGATGGGACAGTGTTGCACCCCACACCCCCTCCCTCCACTACCATCACCACCTTCAATCCCCCACCCCACCCCCAAAAAAACTGATCTTCCAACTTTCAATTTTATATCAAGTATATTTTAACCAAAAGCAAATGCAGCCCTGATTTTTGCCAGGTTGTGTGTCTTACACGAATGGTTCCCCACCCTACTTCGTCTCTCTCTCTCTCTCTCTCCCTCTCTCTCTCTCTCTCTCTCTCTCTCTCTCTCTCTCTCTCTCTCTCTCTCTCTCCTCTCTCTCTCTCTCTCTCTCTCTCTCTCTCTCGTGTTGTGTTGTATTGTGTTGTGTTGTGTTGTGTTCAGACCTGTGATGCTTGAAATGAATGGGTTTTCTGAAAACTGTCATGATGAATCGAGCGATGTGTGGAGAAATGTTTTTTTTGTATGAAATTTCAAGTTTTGGTACTGAGACATTTTCACACTCCATGCACAAACGTGTCATGGAATAAATTGTCGATAATTTGTTTAAGATTTATTTTTGTTTGTTTGTTTCATAAAAGTGTCGAAATTAACATACAACAATAACAGAAAATTGGGGGGGGGGGAGGGTTTCGCCAGAAAGAATGTTTCGTGCATTTGTATGCATTAGTATTTTGACTCGTTGAAATTTGCAAGTCTCTTTTATTTGTTCTGGGGAGACTACCAACTAAAAGTATATTGAATATCGTCTGCGAAGCCATTTGTATAAAGAGATTGTCTGTCACGAAAATTTGAGATTCGATAAGCACATCTGATCAACAGACAGACAAAGAAAATAGCTGTCTATAAGCCGAACAAGTAAAAGCGATGCAAGACGATCTTTACTGTAGGCAAAGTATGCTGCATCATAATGTGCACATCTGATTGGAATCCGTCCTGGTCCAGGTAGAATTCTTGCGATGGAAAAGAGACGACGTGTGGGTGCTTGCTCGTACCGCACGCGCGCGTGTGTGCGTGCGTGCGTGTGTGTGTGTGTGTGTGTGTGTGTGGTGTGTGTGTGTGAGTGGTGTGGAGAGAGAGAGAGAGAGAGAGAGAGAGAGAGAGAGAGAGGATTTGATGAGGAGTCTGATGCTGTTCTCTAGGGGTCTTGCTTGAAGTGCTTGTTTGACATTGAGCCCACCTTCGTATCATTTTTGTTGTTTGTTATTCTACACCATAAAAATTCCAACTACTGATTAAAAAAAAAAAGCTGCAAAATCTGGGAGAGTTCCTAGAGATTGGGAGTCTGAAAATATCGTTAAATTTATATGTTTGTGTTTGACAAAAAAATGGTAGTGGTGGTGTGTGTGTCGGGGGGGGGGGGGGGGGGGAGTAAAAACAGTGAAACAGAAATCAAGACGTGTAAATGATAATAATAAGAAAAGAAAAAGAATGATAATAATAAGCATGATTATAATGATATTGATAATACGTTTTAAGTATTTTCTCACTATTTAACAGTGTGTGTACGTGTGCGTGCGTATATACATATATATATATATATATATATATATTATATATATATTATATATTCTCTCTCTATCTCTATATATATATATATATATCTATATATCATATATATAATCTATATATATCTATATATAGTATATATATATATATATTATATATATATATATATAAATCTTATTCGTGGTGTGTGTGTGTGTGTGGTGCTCTCGCTCTCTCTCTCTCTCTTTTCCTCTCTCTCTCTCTCTCTCTCTCTCTCTCTCTCTCTCTCTCTCTCTCTCTCTTTCTCTCTCTTCTCTCTCCTTTCTTTTTCCAATTCTTTTTCCCCTTTCTTCTTGGCGGAAGTAAAAGTGGATGTTTCGCGTCAGTGCATACAAGATTCCCAGTTGACAAGGGCAGGATGAAAACGATCGACCTGCTGTTGCCCAGCATGGCTTCTAGTTGCCGTGATGGAGTGTGAGATAAAAGGTTGCACCCTTCCACACTCTCACCACCACACACACACACACACACACACACACACACACACACACACACACACACACACACACACACACACACACACAGATACAGACTCTCTTCTATGTCTCTCTCTGTCTGTTGTTGTGTGTGTCTCTCTCTCTTTCTTTCTTTTCTCTCTTTCTTTCTCTGTCTCTCTGTCTCTCTGTCTCTCTCTTCTCTCTCTGTCTCTCCGTCTCTTCTCTCTCTCTCTCTCTCTCTCTCTCTCTCTCTCTCTCTCTCTCTCTCTCTTCTCTCTCTCTCTCTGTTTTCACGTTGAACAACCTCCCGGCTTGCCAGGCATGTCTCCTCTCCACCTTTTCTCTGATGGAGTGGCTTGTTCCGCCACATCAAGGAATAGAAGAAAGGAAGAAAGAGTTTTTTTGGGGGGAAAAAAGTCATTGAAGAAATAGGGAGAAATGATGAAGCGCACAAAAGACTGTAGAAGTTAGGATCGATGGGATGGAGGGGGGGGGGGGGGGGGGGGGGGAACGAAGAGAAGAATTGTTGAATAGAGAAATCTTATTAGCAGTCTTTGGGGGGAAGTTTAGAGAGAGAGAAAAAAAGACAGAATCCGTTTTGTTCGTAGTTCTACAGGATTCGATAAATGTTGGACGTGAAAAATAGATTCGTGTAGTTATAGCACGTACGCGTGCACTTACACATGCGTACATGCACACATACATACATACATACTATACATACATACATCATACATACATAACATACATACAGTACATACATACATTACATACATACATACTATACATACACATAATAGTTATAACATGTAGTTCATGTTTTTGCCAGTGGTAAAAGCGATTCTCTACCTCTTAACAGTATGTCCCTGAAGATTTCACAAAATAGGAGTTAATGGCTCTCATTAATAAATAAATAATATAATAAATAAATAAATATAATTTACAACATGTGCTATATTTTGTCATTTAAATTAATCAAATACAGAACACGCTGTTGTTCCTGCTGCTGCTGTTTTTGTTATATGTTGGAAACGTTTGCCCAGATTTGAACTGGCGCTGAGGGTGTATTTATAGGAAAGAAGAGATTCAGGGTGGAGGAGGGGAGGAGGGAATGTTCCCCATGCACTCCGACTTCCTAAAGGCAGGGAGCATAACGTGATTGGCGGAAAGGCATGAGGCGTGCATGTTGTTAACGGCAGGGTTGACGTCAGTTCCTCATTTGCCCCCAGTGCATTCCCTCATTAGGGCTTGATAGGACTGCGCCATCTCCATCATGCCTGACAGGTTATGTCACCGGGGCGTCAGGTAACGGGGTGACGCTTCATTTCTCTCTGCGTCCATCCTGGTTAAGGCAGTCTGGCTTACAGGACGTCCACAGATTGAAGTTTCGATCGACAGCAAAGTAAAGTACATGGCATTAATTTTTTCTGGCATCTTCAGAGCAAGTAGACAAAATTTGATCCAGCAAATGAAAACCTTGCTACTATATAACTAACAATGCTACTACTACTTCTACTGCTGCTACTCTACTACTATATACTACTACTACTACTACTACTACTACTACTACTACTACTGCTGCTGCTCTGCTGCTGCTGCTGCTGCTGCTACTAACTACTGCTACTGCTGCTGCTGCTACTACTACTACTACTACTACTACTACTACTACTACTACTACTACACTACTACTAGATTAAAAATAATAATGTTGATACTGATGATGATACTGCCGCTGCTGTTATTATTTCTCCTTCTGCTGCTGCTGCTGCTGTTGCTATTACTGTTGCTGCCACTATCACCACTGCTACAATTCACACCACCGTTAGTATTATTACTACCACTGTTTTCACGATTACTACCGCTTCTGCGGTCGTTGCTGATACGTTATACTGCAACCGTTTGTGTCAGGGCTGGGTTGCTGAAACATAAAGGTTATTGGAGGGAGGGATATCTGGCCACTTCAAATCAATATTATTCAGAAATCCATACACGCTCACAGAACACAAAAGAGATGAGGGAAGAAAGTGTCTAGTCAGCATTTAAAACAATACTTGAACAAGTTCCAACTATTGATTTTTTTTTTGGGTATCCCTCCTCCTTCCTCTATATTACGTTGACACTGTTCCTCACCCCAACCCCCTCATTCACCACTTTACTTTTCTTCCGTTATTTTCCACCCCATCTAACCCAGTTTCAGAATCTGCGAAACGTATTGCTGCCAACAGAAGGCACACATTATGTAGACCCCTCAGCGCCTTTGCAAAAAACGACATTATTTTGTTTTTAATGTTTTTGCTCTATTTTCATCTTATACGGTAGAATGTTACGTTTCTGTGGTTTCCCGAATAGAGATGGATGGTCGATGTTAGGCTTCCTTTCGCGTTTTATTTTTGGGTCTTTTTTCGCTTTGATTATTTTTGGTTTCTCTTTTGATGTTGTTGGGTTTTGTTTTTTTTTTGTTTTTTTTTTTATTCTGCTGCATATTACTCTAACGCTGTCCTTCGTCCGTCCAATGGAAAGGGAGCCATCAGTCTTGAGGAGAGATGCTCAGGATCCTTTCTGCTGTGTTAACTTCATAGTGGTGGTTGTTGTTTCTTGTCTTTTTCCAATCGATTTTTCTTGTTTCGGGTCGGTAATGGTGGTGGTGGTAGTGGTGATGGTCAGGGTGTTTGTATACGTGCGAGTGCGTGCGTGTGTGTGTGTGTGCGCGCGCGCGTGTATGTGTGTGTGTGTCGTGCGTGTGTGTGGTGCCCGCGCGCGTGATGTGATATGTTGATTAGGAAGGTGAGATGGCTGGGTGCATTTTGTTTTTGTTTTTCTCTCCTTCAATGGTTAGAAACATCACTCGCTGTAGCTCTCTGTTTTCTTGATCAAGTTCATTTACTTCAATGAATTAATTTCTGTGCTTAATATTGTCGTTTTCTTTTCAAATTTTGTTCGAGGTTTGTTTTGTTGGATATTTTTTCAAAGAGAGGGCGAAAAGACTATGTGTATCTGTGTGTTCTCTTTTTTTTTTTAACCCGCCTTTTTTCCGTTCTGCGTCTTCCTTGTCAACATTTTTTCTCAAGACGAGGACATACGATAAAAAACAAAAACAAAAATGATGTGGATGTAATGCACGACAACCAGAAGAAACACTTCCAAATTTGATCGTGTATGTTTAACAGAAATATTGGTCGCAGCTGCTCAGTAGTAAACAGCACGTGCAAAATGTTTACACTTTCATGGCAAGATTAACCTGTAACAGCCTTTATGAGGTTTTCGTTGCAGTTGCGAAGACGTTTGTTTGCAACCAGTTTACTCCCAGCTCATAATATTCATGGCATCCATCTTTGGATATTTTCTTTGGTTTCTTTCCTTCTTTAAGCTATCAAGCTGCCATGAAAGACATTTCCCATCCATTTCTTTTGATTTGTATAAGCATTTTCTTTGGAGTTGGACACTTGTCTTCCTCTTCTTTTCCTTCTTTTTAGTCTGATTACAGAGGCTGCTTCGATGATATATCTAGGACATTTCCTCCATGTTGCTGACCTGTGTATGTTTATGACAGTACGTATCATTTCTCTGGAGACTGGGGAACACTGGTGCTCTTCTCTCTTGTCTCTGCTTTCTTTGTTCCTTGCCCATTAACCAGGAAGCCTTTTGTATGGCAGTTCCTCTCTTCTCTCTGTTTCTATCTGTCTGTCTGTCTGTCTGTCTGTCTGTCTGTGTGTCTGTCTCTCTCTGTCTCTCTCTGTCTCTCTGTTCTCTGTCTGTCCTCTCTGTCTCTCTCTGTCTCTTCTCTCTCTGTCTCTCTCTCTCTCTCTCTCTCTCTCTCTCTCTCTCTCTCTCTCCTCTCTCTCTCTCTCTCTCTCTCTCTCTCTCTCTCTCTCTCTCCCTCTCTCTCTCTCCCTCTCCTCTCTCTCCTCTCTCTCTCTCCCCCCTCTCCTCTCTCTCTCTGCCCTGTACCTTACGCCTTTATTTTCGATTTTATTTTTGTGCTTGCTTTTTCTTCTCTGCCAGTTTGACTCGATTTTTCTTGCGCCATTTATTTCAGGATTTGCATCAGCCCTGCTAAGTTTTTCACTCCACATAGATCAGCACTGCCAAAAAGAGAGTTTCAAAGTTCTGCTTTCATTTTGCAGTTTTGGTCATTTCGTTTTTCCAAAGCTCTTTTATGTCGATCAGTAACAGCTTTTTCTGTCATAACCAGGAAGTCTTCATTTCGACATACTGGTTACGTGGTGTGTCTGTCCACGTCTTTTTTTTTCCTTTCAGTTTTTGTGTTGGAGGCTATCATTTGTACGCGCGCGTCACGCGCGTGCGTGTATGTGTGTGTGTGTGTGTGTGTGTGTGTGTGTGTGTGTGTGTGTGTGTGTGTGTGTGTGTGTGTGTGTGTGTGTGTTGTGTGTTTGCCCCTATATGGTTCTTTTTTGTGCTACATATTATTTCATGACTCCCCCCCCCCCCCTTTTTTCTTCCACACTTTCTTAACACTGGGAGAAAATGATCAATTTTGTGTTAAAAAGCGTGTTCTTTTTTAATGTCTATTCTAATTTGAACAATTCATCTCAGTGTTAATTGTTGTGAGTCGTTGGAAACCTCCTTACTCCTGAAAAAGAAGTAACGACCTTTTAATTTTTGAAGAATGAATGATGATGATGAGTTATAACTTCAGCACCTGCTCCGTTTAATTCCATGCTGGGAACTTAACTATCGCTGCTGATGCTGCTGGCCTGGGCATGTTTATGGCCTGCAGAGCAGAACGTGTCATTTCTTAGAGAGACTGGGAGACATTGTTAGCCCTTCCTCTGTGGCCTGCTGCCCTCCTCCTTCCATCCAAGCATCTCAAATGTAGGAGCCGTTTGTCTGAATGGACATTCTCCTGGCTTCTGCCGTTTGTTACCTGACGTCTTCACTTCGATTTGGGCTTCATTTTCCTCCCCGGCTTCGTTTAGTTCGATTTTTGCCGCACCGTTTGAATCCATTGCCTCATCCACTGTCAATGGCAGAAGAGTTCTGTTTTTTCCTGTGCTATGTGTATTGTTTTAAATACGTTTCCTATGTACTCTCAGTTGATGTGGTATGTGGCAGTCTGTCTGTTGTGGGCCGCCAGCTTTCTTTTCTACGCACTGTCTTATATTACACACACCATCCCCTCTCCCTAGTTTAATTTAAGTGAGAGTGCATTATTCTTGTTGATTGGTTTTGTACTTAGGTGTGGGTAAATGGAACTGTTATACTCGTCTGTGGATATTTTACGCCTTTTTATCCTTGTGACGTCTGGATGATTTAGTTTTTGTCGTACAATACCATTCCATGTCTCCTCTTCATCTTTTACCCCCCACTCTGAAAAAAAGCATTCATTATTTAAATATATCATGCATGATTTGAATCTCTCAAGCAGTCTAAAATAATTGTATTCGTTCTATTTTCAAGTAATGGAAAATCGTTGTAAACTTCATTCCTCCCTGTGGATGAAAGGAAGTTAACGAACTTTAAAATGTTGGCAGTGCCATTGCAATTGCGTACCTGCTTCATTTGGTTCTATGCAGTAAACCTGAACTGTTTTCTGCTGCTGCTGCTGCTGCTGCTGCGCTGACCTGAGCATGTTTATGGCAGATGATGTCATTTATCAAAGAGACTGGTCGTTAATGGCTCTCCCTTTGTAGTCTGCTGTCCTCCTTCCTCTCTTCAGTCCTATGAAGCAGGAAGCCACAGTCATGTCTGCAGACGTAGACCGCGCGCTCTTTTCTCCCTGCTTGTTATCGTACGTCTGGACTTCCACTTTTTTGTTGTTGTTTGTATTTTGGCTTCGTTTTTCTTCTGGTCTCTGTTAGGTTGTTTTTTTGTTGTTGTTATGATTTTTTTGTGGGGGGGGGGGGGTCTTTTTCTTTTTTTTTCTTTCTTTTGCTGCTTCGTTTCATTTCAGAACACCATTCCTTTTTTACCAGCTTCTACAGTTCTAAGAATCTCTTTGGAGATGATCATTAGCTTTCAGGAAGATAGGAAGCTTTGCTGATACTGTTTCTTTGGATCTACGTCTGTCTGTCTGCCTGCCTGCCCTGCCTGCCTGCCTGCCTCCTCTCCCTCCCTCCCTCCCCTCTCTCCTCTCCCTCTCTCTCTCTCTCTCTCTCCTCTCTCCCTCTCTCTCTCTCTCCTCTCTCTCTCTCTCTCTCTCTCTCTCTCTCTCTCTCCTCCTCCCCCCCCCACTGAAAAGGAGCAGTTAGGCTAAAGCGTATTGAGCAATTACGGAAAGATCTTTATCTAAAACTTCCTTTTTGTTGTCCTTCTTCTTGTTCTTTTTCACCCCCCTCTCTCCCCTTTTTCTTCTCCCCTGCAGCAGTCTTCCACTCTAGGTAAATCGATTAAAGAAATACACTTGTAATACCGAGCAGCATTAGAACAAGCATGCAGAATGGTTCTTCTCGTTTCTAGCTTTAATCATTGCTCGTTAGTTTTGTGTTTTGCGGAATTGGACTTTAAGTTGTAATCCTGCTTAAGTTAGAACTCCCCCAGAAGCGAACACCACCATTAGTGCTTAGACAGTCTCCTTTCTCCCATCTCCTCCTTTCTGCCTTCCAGTCTTTCTTAGCTCGTTTTTTTCCATGATTTATTTTAAACTTTTTTTCTTTTGATTTGGGTATGTCGGTTAATGACACTGGGTGGCTTTGTTATTCTTTGGTCACGTGCTGTAATACCTGCCAACACTGTGATCTCTTTGGTATCAATATTCATGCGTAAGTCCAGAAAAAAGATTCCTTTATTCGTTTCATAGTTTGATGGGTGATAGGAAAAAAGGTACCCCTGCATACACTCTAATATCCCAACACATTGGATGATATATGATGTTGATCGACCGTCTGTTAAGTGGGTATCTCAGCATAGTTACGCCGCGAAGTGTATGGCCATGTTTTGCATGAAGTGGCTTATATAAATCCTAGAGAAACTATCAACGAAGAAGGGGAAGAAAGGAAATCCGTAATTTCAAATCTGCCAGAAGAGGAAAACTGTAATTTCCTAACTGTCAGGCTGGCTTCTAAGTGTCAGACATGAGGACAATGTAGCAGATCCTGCCTGCCTCTGCTTTCTAATAGCAGGACGTGTCATGTGCCATCCTCACTGACTGACGGCTTTCCCCTCTCCCTACCCAGCCTTCAGCTCTGTGCACTGCTGTATCAGCAAACTCTCTCCCTTCACTTTTATGGAGGAGAGCCATTATTTTTTATGGCTTTTCTCGTCTCTGTGCCCGGTCTTCTTGTTACATTACACTTAAGCATCGATTTTTTTGGCTTAATCGTCCCCCGCTTTCAACCCCTTTTTATATGTATGGAGATTGTTTTTCATCAGAAAGAGTATGCATTGATACAGTTCATCAAAAAGAACATTGCAGATGTTGAGTAGAAAGAGTATAACGTTTATACTGATAGTGTTGAACTGATAGAGCGTGTCATGATCATCACAAGAGCGCGTAATTATCAGTGTCATTCAACACAAAGAGCAATCGGCCAGATCTTAAAATAACGAACATGACCCTTTGTTTTGAGAGAACCGTGCAAACGAACAATAGAACACCTAATCTTGAAATTTCAGACGAGAGCACAAACAATCGAATAATTACATTGCAATTCGCCCTCAAGTGTTTATTTCTCTCCGCCGCGCTCCCCCATTTCCTCTTTTTTTTATCTTTGCCTCCCAGTTTTAGAAACTGCGCTATTTCCTTCCCTGAGCCAAACGTGCATATCCAGTGAGGTTTTTGTGGTGTATTCTTGGACATGTCATGTCTCTAGAGGGGAAAGAACTGGCGGCCTCTCATTCATGCCGTAATTTCCCCTGCTTTGGGGACCGTTCTGTCAGCCTTCTGATTCATAAAGGCCCTTCTTGTGGGGCATCGTCGGCGGGCTATTCCAGTGTGATTTGGAACGTTTTCGTTTGTGAATACTGGATGATTTGACATCTATGACGTAAAGAAATTCATATGTGATGTTAACTGCGGACAAATTCATCTTTATTCCCAATATATCAAAAACTATAATATGGTTTTCACAGCTGATCTACATGAAATTATTCTGTTACAAACAACTGGCAGCTGATAGCTCAGTGGTTAGAGAATGGAACTCGTGTTCTCACTGTTATGGAAGTCACAGGTTTAAATCCTCGCTGAGTGTCCAAATGCAGGGATTTGTTTCTTGTTTCCTCAATACTTTATTTTGAGTAATGACTCTATATAGATCTATTTCGCTTGCTGACAGTTCTTTGAATGTGAATATAATTTGGGGTCCTGTGTGCAAACGCATGCTGAAAATCTTGTACACATGTTAGAAGCCCATCTACCTTCCGAAGAAGAGTAGGCCAGGTGTGGCTATCGGTGTCATATGGATGACAAACATACGCAGCGCGCACCCTGCTCCCCAAAGAAAGCTAGGCTCCGCCAGGTTCAACTTGCCCATGGCATACGTCCTGAAATTGAAAAACTCAGAGTCCAGCACCTCCTTAATAAAGGAATGAAGAAAGAAGCCAGTTATGCGAACGATCAGTCCATCAATGTAGAGAAATCATGTTCATATTATTGTGTAAAATGTTCTTGTCAAATTGACTTATACTCTAAAAGGAACAAAAATGCATACTTTTATAGCAAAAGAAATTACAAGCTAATGAATGTTAGTCAAACGTATAACAGTTAGTCTTTGGAAGCTGGCAAGTCTATGCACATATTACAACAAAGATGGCTTTTTTCTAATATTATTCCAACGGTAAGTCTAATTCAGCTTATTTTCTTTATTGATACTAAAGTTATGCTGTGTTTTGGAATAAGAAACAATTTTTAAACCCCTACTTTTCTAATAAAATCAAAAGAAAAAAAAAACCGTATTCGGTGGTGGTGTAATTCAGTATTATATTTTGTGGGCTCTTTTTCTTTGGGGAGGAAAGAAGGGGTCTTAGTTTCGAGTGTGCGTGTGTGTGTGTAAAGGAGAGAAAGAGAGGCTGTTCCAGTATTTTTCTCCCCTTGTTCTTCCCTATTTTTATATCCTATCCTCATCTCTGTGTGTCTTTGTTCTTCTTCCTTTTCATTCCCAAAAATAAGTTTCCAAGACCATGAACATTGAGAAAGCGGGGGTGGAGACGAGAGGGTGAAACGTAATGAGCATTTACAGGAATAGTTGTTCTCTCACCAAAAGCTGCTTCTTGTCCATCGTCTTCTTCGTGGTCTCTTATGTTGTTTGTAGATAGAGGCAGAATGTTGCCGTATAGTGAGTCATGTCTGGATATTCTTCTGAGCAGCTGGGTAAAAGCGCATTGAAGGGAAGGAGGGAGGGGGGTGTCAGTTGTATCGAATACTTGCTCTAGGCCTAACACCGAGCAATAGGATGCATAGAGACTAATGTTTCGCCATTCTACTGACGGACTCCGAGCGTCATGCGTTTGCTTCTGACCTATTTAGACAAAGAATGATAGATGTTCCAGTTCCAAAGTCGAACTATGACGAAGGCGGCCGTTAGCACGTCTGTTGGTTCTTTTCTATTGCCATGTCTCCCTTTAAATCTTTTCATCAGGTTTTTTTTCTTTTTTGGGGGGAGGGGTGGTTGTGTTTTGTTTTTTTCTTTTGCTTCTATTCATTAAATCAGCACGTTGTTGCATGTCAGGCCTCTATAATATGTCAGCCGTATCTTCGAAATCTTTCTCTTTTTCCCCCCATGTCATCTGATTCTGTCGACTCTCGCTAGTTTTTTAGACTAGACTGTGTTCCATTTCTCCTCACACTGCAGGTTCGGTGTACCTTTTAGTTTTCATGCCATGCCCTTGCATTTGTCTTAACGGTGACCGCTTTTCCTCTCTGTCTTGGCTATGTGATTTTATTTCTGAACACTGCTACATCAGCATTCTGCCTCCTCCACACTGCAGCTTTATGGATAGTCATTATGCTTGATAGCTATTCCCCCGAGTATGCCTTGTTACGTTACGCTTTGCCATCGATTTCTGGCTGGCCTGCCCCACACTCTAACCCTTTACTACATGCATTGATGCTGTTCAACGGAAAAGCCTAACGATCCGCCTTCCTTTTTAGTAGGCTTCAAGTGCTGTTCATCTGTTTTTGTGGAAGAACTGTGTACAATATTTCCACGTTCCTGGGTGATTCGTCAAACAATGACGACAGCGACATCGATGAAAACGACAGAAAGAAGAGAAGTGCGACATCAGCATAACTTTCTTCTTCGTTAAACGCTCAGACAGCTGCTAGAGTTATCTGTCATATGAGCGAAAATGCATTACGCTACCGTTAAACATCCGACAAATCAGGTCCAGCATATCCGACCTTGGCGTGGGAGAGAAATGTTGCCTTTTAAAGTCTTTGGGGGGGGGGGGGGGATGGAGGCTGGAGAGTAAACCAAGAAGGCAGAAAATAGGAGGTGACAGGAAGAAGAGGAACAAGGCAGAAACAAAGAGAGGGACAGAAAAATTCCTTGCACAAAATTTCGAGAAGTTGGGGATGCTTGTATATGACAGGCTTCTGGCACCCCCCCCCCCCCCCCCCCCACACACACACCCACCACCACCACCGACAACAGCACAATAACAGCAAAAAGAGCAATACTAAAACCATAACTCTGGCGTCGTCTTTTTTTATTTTTTTACCTCCTCCACCCTTTCTGCTCTTGCATACAGTTCTTTGTCCTGTTATAGTCAACACAGCTTTTGTTGTGGTAGGTAAGGCTGATTCTTCTGAAATAGTGAAAATGCATTTTGACGTGCAGCTATTATAGATTATTTAGTCCTTTTTAATGATGATGATGATGATGTATGGAATTTATGTGAGGCTACAAATCGAAGCGCATTTTACCTTCCACCCTTATGTGTGTTTCTGCCTACATGCCTACCTCCGTACCTCTCTCTCTCTCTCTCTCTCTCTCTCTCTCTCTCTCTCTCTCTCTCTCTCTTCTCTCTCCTCTCCCCCTCTCTCTCTCCCTCCCCCCAAAAGTCCTTCGGATGAGACTTTAAACGAGGCCCCGTGTGCGAACGCACGCAGAACACCTTGTGCACACGTTAAATCCTGTTCCGCTTTTCGTAAGAGTAGGCCATCGTGTGCGGTGGGAACAGATAACATTTACAAAAACTGCATACACACGGGACTGGATGAAAAAAAAAAGCACAAGAGTGCTTAATCCATTATCCTCGAAATAAAAGAATAAATCAAATCAAATCAAATCTGTAATGGTTTCCTTTACATCTCATCCAGCAGCAATCAGAACCATTTCACGGATTTTTCCTTTTTTTCAAAATTGTTTCACAATGTTTCCACAAAAAGAGAAAGACGCACAATTAAAAACAACCGCCCATCAGCATATACACCAGATCTATCTTGAATTCACAACAAACCAGTGCAAAATATCGAATGAGCTCTTTTCCAGATTTACAAAAAAAGAGGGGGGATATAATAATAATAATAATAATAATAATAATAATAATAATAATAATAGATAATAAAAGATAACGAAGAGACCCCCCACCCCCTTTAAAAATTGAACAGAAATAGAAAAGCACAACTTAAGTCAAATTTCGAAAGATAAGAAGTATGATATCTTGTTATGAGTGGTTCAGAACACCAACTTCACACGGACGCACATCTTGCGCACACGTTCAATCCTGTTCCGCTTTTCGTAAGAGTTGGCCATTGTGTGCCGTTGGGAACAGATAACAAGATTTACAAAACTGCATTTACACGTGGACTAGATGTATAAAAAAAAAAAAAAAAAGAAAAAAAAGAAGACGGATGCTTATTCCATTATCCTCGATATAAAAGAATAAATACATAAAGAAGACAACGCCAGGAAGAACTGAACAGAACTGAACTGAAGGAATGCAAGCAAAAAGCAAAAAAATAATTAACTGCTTGCTCCAGAACCCCCTAAGAGAAACGACACGTTCCAGTGTAAACACAGACCCGAGGTTTAAATGGACCAGCTGCAAAACGCAGGGTGAGCTCACAGGACCAGTAGATGCAGAATTTGGATTGGGGAGAGGGAAGGTTTGGGTAATAAAGGAAAACAAACATCAGAGGCAGTTTGAGCATTGCTTTGATCGCTAAGTTGGGAACAAAGAGTGGGTTGCTTGTTTAGATACATTTGTTAACGGAAGCAGATAGATCTGTTAACGGGGAGCAGATAGATCTGTTAACGGGAGCAGATAGATTTGTTAACGGGAGTAGATAGATTTGTTAACGGGAGCAGATAGATTTGTTAACGGGAGCAGATAGATTTGTTAACGGGAGCAGATAGATTTGTTAACGGGAGCAGATAGATTTGTTAACGGGAGCAGATAGATTTGTTGACGGGAGCAGATAGAACTTTACGAGAGGAAAGCACTCGAAAGCCCATTGTCAGAATGCCTATTGGCGTTT
>CM060316.1:4729875-4737375 GCA_030674155.1 Stramonita haemastoma | reverse complement strand
TGGAAGCAGGTGAGGGAGAGGGATGGCCAGTCATTAGGCCGTGTTGGCCATCAGCAGGTGGAAAGGAGGAAGAGGGCGGGGGGGGGGGGGGTGTAAATAACAGCTGCAGATGTCTCTGTCAGTCTCCTCTCTCTGCCTCTGTCTATCTGTCTGTCTGCCTCTGTCTATCTATCTGTCTGTCTGTCTGCCTCTCTCTCTCTCTCTCTCTCTCTCTCTCTCTCTCTCTCTCTCTCTCTCTCTCTCTCTCTCTCTCTCTCCTCTCTCTCTCTCTCTTTTTCACACACACACGCGCGCGTGCGCGCGCGCACACACACACAGTTCTTGATAATGGTGGTCTGGAGGCGGTATTGTACTAATCTTTGACATGTATCTGTCTGCCACATTACCCGAACACGAGGCCAAAATGAACTGGTCTGGTGTTCTGTTGTTCATCTGCTTAAACCCCCCACACCCCACACCCCCTACCCCAACCCCAACCCAGCCTCCTCCTCCTCCCTGTTCCCCCCCCCCCCCTCCTCTTTCCCTTTCCCCTTCGCCAACAGATCCATCCATTCCACCTCAAGCCCAGCTCTGTACTGCATTCGCTGCCACACCATTTCAATTTGCAATGGAGATGAAGTCATCTGTCAAGCTACTGTTGGTGCTCAGATTCCCCAACGCACGAACACGAAAAAATAGAAAGGGAGAAGTTAGAAATAAAAGAACGGGATAAAATATCATGTTGAAGAAGCAAAAAATGTACAAAGATGAGAAAGGAGAGAACGAAGAAGAAGCAGACGAAGAATAATACAAATAAAGAAGAAACTGACGACGCTGTTGGAGAAAAGAAGATATATGAAGGGGTTTGAAGAAGCAGATGGTCAGAACTAGAAGAGGAATCAGATAACAGAGAACGATGAATAAAAGGTAGAACAGAAAGGAGAAAAGGAAGGAGGGGAGTGGGAGAAATGGGAGAGATGGGGTGGGCAGAAGTGTATAAGATAATTGGTGAGAGAGATTTACTGTGATTGATGACGGTGATTACACTGGCATGTGGATATGCTTCCACATGCAAAATGGCCGATACATCTTCCTATGGCGGGAATCAAATGACGGCGGGAGAGGATGGATGTATGGCAGGGATGCTGCGCTGCAGAGTGTCTTTGGTAGTGATAGCCATCGTGTGTATCGGGGTGGGGTGGGACATGAAAACTCTGTCTGTCTCTGTCTTTCTCTGTCTCTCTGTGTCTCTGTCTGTCTGTCTGTCTGTCTGTCTGTCTCTCTGTCTGTCTGTCTCTCTCTCTCTCTCTCTTCTCTCTCTCTCTCTCTCTCTCTCTCCTCTCTCTCTCTCTCTCTCTCTCCTCTCTCTCTCTCTCTGTCTGTGTGTGTGTGTGTGTGTCCTCTCTCTCTCTCTCTCTCTCTCTCTCTCTCTCTCTCTCTCTCTCTCTCTCTCTCTCTCTCTCTCTCTCTCTCTCTCTCTCTCTCTCTCTCTCAGTAATGTGCTGACTCCACCTCCCCATAGGTCCTTCGGATAAGACTATAAACCGAGGCCCCGTGTGCGAATGCACGCAGAACATCTTGCCCACACGTTAAATCCTGTTCCGCTTTTCGTCAGCGTAGGCCATCGTGTGCCGGTGGGAACAGATGACACGTTTTTCAAAAACTCTCACACACAGGGACTGGATTAAAAAAGCACATGAGTGATTATTCTATTATCCTCGATATAAAAGATTAAAATAAAATGCATAAAAAATCTCAAGTTTTTTCGCCTTATACTTGGAAACAACTATACTTTTTTGTTATTTTCACTATATAATCTGTCGAATGTAGCTTTTTTCCTCCTACATTTGGACAAACCACCGAGTATCGCCACCAAATCAATGATTTTCTTTATGTAAACGGTGTAATCTAAAACAGCCAAGGGAGATTTGGGAGCAGCCGAGTCCCATCCAGACATTATGCAAATGAGGTGATGGGCAGACCATTGAATGCTGGGAATGAAAGATGGCGGTATAAGAAGACCTTATGTCCAGATGGGGATGCAGTTCTGTGATGGCTGTACACTAATGATGCGGCGGGCTGACCTCAGTTGTTGAGTTGTATATGTACTGTAGTGTGTAGCTTATGTGGTCAGCATCTTTTGTTGTAGGAACCAAAAGTCTCCTTTGTTTTCTGAGTGCTACCTACCTTTCATGCCCTTTGGCTTTAAAGGTGGTTCTTATTTTACCCAGCAGCGTTCGTATTTTTCGCTTGAACACCAGTCTTGAAAGGCTTTTATGGTTTTTTGTTCATTTTTTTAATCAGCAAATTTTGCTCCATTTAATAGTTTGTCTTTATCCAGCAGTGTCCAAGTTTTCCTCTAATTGTGTCTTGAAAGGTTTTTAAGGGTTTTGCTTTTTTTCTTCTTATTTTTAAGAGCTACTGATTATTGTTCCATAAATTGATTATTTAGAACTGACATATTGTGTTGCTCAGATTATTTTGTCAAGGGCGGTGGTAAAAGGTGGTGTGTTTTTTAAAGTGTTCAGTTGTTATCTTTTTGTTGGGGGGGGGGGGGGGGGGGCTTTTTTGTTTGAGCTTTCTATTGGTCAATCGAGTTTTAAAAACTATTGATTTTTTTTCTTCTTAGCAATCTTTATTAGTTCTAGTTAACTCAGGGTTATGTTATAGACATATCGGCCCCTTTCTTCAGCTGCAGGATTTTTGGTCTGTCCTTGTTTAGAGTTAAGCTTTGTTTCCCGTCGATTTGTCAATCTCAAAATAGAAAGAAAAGTCTGCACAAATACTGAGATCAGTTAACGACTTGATTGGTATATTGTGTGCTACCAGTGAGACTTTAAACAAAATCAGGATTAGCCTAACTATAAGGTAAAATAAGCTACAAGACTTAGGGAGAATACGCTTCATTTAAACTGAAGCCCAGATGAGAAGCTCCATCCCGTGACGACGTGTAAGCGGAAAGAGTGGTGATCAAGTGAAGATTTGCGTGAAGACTGCCCAGACCGAGATTGTCGGCTCCTCTGGCCATTAGCACCGTCTGGCGCAGCTCGTTATCTGCCGCTTTGTCAGGACCACGGGGCCCCGAGGGCACGGGTCTGCCGATGAAGAGGACATCATTTGCTGATGTTAATGATGGCCGCGGATCGGCAGTATTGGGCAGGAAGTGGGCAAACAACTAATGGTCTCGTCTGCCGCGTGGCTTTTGCCGGATGTCGCTCCAGTCTCATTCTCCGCGAGAAAACGAGAGATGAAGCGGAAATGTTAATTTGGGTTCTGGTTTTTATACATGTACAAATACATGTGTATGGATGGAGTTCACTTGTGGTGCCATCTGTCATTAGTATAGTGTCTTGTGGGCGTTGTCAGCTCTGTGGATAGGGATTCTGGTTTGTGTGTATACGTGTAGTGAGTTAGCTTACAGCGCCATCTCGCTGTGCTGTGGTATCTTGTGGACGTTGTCAGCTCTGCGGACTGAGATTCTCGTTTGTATACGTGCAGAGTTAACTAACTAGCAGTGCTGTTCATCTCTTGTTGGTATGGTAACTATCTTGTGGAGGTTGTTAGTCTTGTGGACATGGGAATTGTGTTTATATCAAGTGTTTAGTTGTTTATTGTTTTGCAAAGCTACCTTTTCTCCAGTTAGTCTTGCGAATTGGAGACAAATGCGTTGAAAATCTCTTTTTTTTGTTAGTTTGTGAAAAGGGATCATCAGGGAACTCCAGAATATTGCAGTTTACTGTTTCAGTTTACCTGTGGTGCTTTTTTCTTCCTAGATCTCAGTCTTATTTTTCTCATGGAGCACGTTGGTACAGCAAAGTAACTTGGTACTAAGTCTTTGTTTCATGATTATTTTAAAGTGAGGGGAAAATGAGAACAGTAATATTCCCTTTATGTATATTCCATGTCAACAACACTCTGACAAATAGTTAAATCCTCAAAAAATATATCTATAGGATTCTTTGCATTTCTCCGTTCAAGATTTCTTAATTCATAAACTGTGGTGTCTTTGTCTCTTTGTGTACCGTTTATTTCTCAGTACAGAAAATATATATCTTAAGATAAGATACCCAGACCTTCCTTGCAGCAATGCAAACATGTTTCAAACTAAAGTAATGGGCAGCCACTTAGACAAGATTTTAAAAAAGAAAGGAAAAAGAAAGGAATAGATGAGCTGTTTAGCTTTTAATACTCACGTGTGTTTCATAGTGAAACAAATTGAAAGGAACCAAACACTACTTGTCAGCACAACAGATAAGCAGTAACATATTAGCAGTGACGTAAATTGTTTTACCTTTTTTTTCTTTTAAGTTTAGTTGTTGCTGCTGTTGTGAAAGAGTTGGGGGGGGAGGGGGGGTTAATAACCGAGAAACTCAACCCTTTTTAAATATATTTTTTATATAAAAGTCTGGCTTGGAAACATAAGGGCTTTGTACAAGTAGAAAAAATAGTTGCTTATAAGAGACAGAATGCTTGAATATAACCTGTTTTGATAAATGCTATTTACTACAGGGTTTTTATCGCCTTCTTCTTCTTGGAACCGAGGGGGGGGGGGGGCATAAGTTTTTTTTTTGTTTTCTTTTATTTCTTTTTCCTTTTTTTGCATTGTTTGCTAAAGAGTTTAGACACGCCAGAAAAATACGGCAAAGATATTTCTTATGACAAAATGAAACGTAAGACAATATTAGTTCTGCTGCTGAAAGAATAGAGACGAAAACGGGGGAAAACTATGAAAAGAAAACGAACATTGTAGATCTATGTCAGCAGCTGTAGATGCGTGTGTGTGTGTGTGTGTGTGTGTGTGTGTGTGTGTGTGTGTGTGTGTGTGTGTGTGTGTGTGTGTGTGTGTGTGCGCGCGTGCGTGTGTGTGTATGTGTGTGTGTGTGTGCAATGCTATATATAATGAGTACTCCTACTTTGTATAATTATAACAACTGTTATTGTTGCCAGTTGAAAATCTTTTGGGGGGTCTTTCTTTTGTTTCATTTTAGTTTGAGGCTTCTTTCGTGTTTAGTTGGTTGGGTTTTATTTACTTTGGTTTTGTTTGCTAGAGATGTTGTTCGATAGAAAATCCCTAGGGCTAGAGGTAAAATTCCATGACAAATACTTACGAGGAAAGAAGAGCGGGGGCTGAAGCTTTTGATGCTGTGGCTCGGCGTCAAGTTTGTTGACATTTAGTTCGGCTTTCCTCTGTTTAGCGTGAATGGTTCATCAATGGGGAAGGCTGGGGATCAAAGAGAGGAAGAGATCAGTGGAAGAAGAGAATTGGGGGGGGGGGGGGGACTTTGCGTTGGTTGGATGATCGATTGTCTCTGTGACAAAAGCTTCAGTTGAAATGTCTGATGGTTGTTTTCTTGCGATGAGTGTGTGTGTGTGTGTGTGTGTGTGTGTGTGTGTGTGTGTGTGTGTGTGTGTGTTGTGTGTGTGTTGTTTGTTTGTTTGTTTGTGTGGGACAGTTCGACCTTTTTACAAATTACTGCATTGAACAACAGTGTCAGAACCAGTCTGCACTACTCTTTCTGTCAGGAATGGCAACATGACACCAAAGCGAAAATTTACAATTAATATTTTGGAAAACTCATTGCAGAGAGCACACACACACACACACACACACACACACACACACACACACACACACACACACACACACACACACACACACACACACCACACCGCGCGCGCGCGCGCGCGCGCGCGCACACACACACACACACACACTCACTCACTCAAGAGCACCAATTGATTGGTTGATTGTTATTTGATTGCAAGGTAAATCTGTAGGCTGGTTTTACCCGTCGACAGAGTGCTGAAGATATACAGAAAGAAAGAATGTTCATAAAAGCGCTATGTTTCAATGGTGTGATGGCAGTGGCTGTTATACCGAGATATTGCGACTGCTTTTGCAATATCACAGGAGACAACTTTAACTGACAAGGAGAACAAACTGCCATGCTTTAGGTGCGCCGTGGGCAGATTATTACAGCCAGCCCAGCTGTTGTCTTGGGCAAATATACCTGCACAAGTGGAACACAACAGCCTGGCCCTATTTCGGGGCTAAAACAATACAACTGGCGTAAGGTCAATTGTCTTGAAGTCAGGTTAGAGGTGACTTTACATTCAATGACAACGTTTTTCTCCAGTTCATAGAAAATGCCAACCGCAGCTGAGATAGATATGTAGAACATCATTATTATAGCCTATCCTGTGTGTTAGACTTTTCAGTACAAGGGGGAAATGTATGCATCAATAACATATGGATATTGCCAATGACGTCAGTCTAACCTGAACAAGAACATACCCCAGTGCGACAGAGATAAGAATGATGATGATGTGAAAAAGGCCTTTTTTCTCTTGTTTCTGTGTGTTGTGTTGAAAACGATGTTGGAGTCTTGAGGTTCATCCATTGATAAGCGCAGGGTGTATCTTTTTGCGTGGTATTTTTCTCTAGGTTTTTAATAAAAATCGTAGGGTTAGGGTTGGTTTGGTTGGTTCAATGATTGGCCGTTTTTGTTTTGTTCGGGGGGGGGAATGTATTGCAGTCTTAGAGTTTGATACAAGCCAGTTTTCTGGATTTTTTCCTTTCCAATGTTTTACGCGTTGTTGTTTCAGTTCATACAAAGAGGAAATCATGAAATCTTTTGGCAATTTACTTTTCAATAATTGCTGCTGTCTCCAAATGATTTTTGTTTTGAATTTTTAAGTATTATTGTTCATCAATCTAGAAAAGTAGAAAAAAGGCGTTTTGGCTTGTTCGTGATACCATGCCACCACAACAGTGTTTGTATTGTTTCTGATTGGCTTTTGCCAAGTTGTGCACGCTGAAAAAAAACACAGGAAATTGCGAAGCTTCGCTGTGTACAGAAAAGATAGACAGAGGGCAACGTCCAGCCAGTCAATCAATAACTTGGGAGTGACCTCACTCAAGCTATCAGATGAAAATCACCTTGTAAATAAAGCGGTCAACGCCTTTTTTGGAGTTTATATAAAAATAAAAACAAGGTTTAATATCAAGAATCTACCATTTTGCGCATGTGACGAGTAGCCAAACATTTCTAGTGGTTGTTGGATAGCGCAGGGTTTTGCTCATTTCAGACAAAAACAGTGGTTGATCTCAGGAAAGGAGCGTTAGTTCAATAGATACTGTCTATAGATACAGTTAATCAGGCGCGGTGGACTCTGCATTGTGTTTGTGGTTGGTGAACGGAAATTCTACGGGGCGTTATTTCAGCTGTATTGGTTGGTGCTGAAAAGCCATGCAGTCGGAGAGAGAGGTATATCGTGGAATTTTCCTCGCTATGTGTTTTTGTTTGTGTAGTGGTTTGCTGATTTGGGGTGTTTCTTTTGCCTATGTTGCACTGTCTGCCCTTGTCTTTCAAATAATTCTTGCCCTCTTTGCTTATGTCTCACTCAATTTATGTCCCCTTATCTGCCTTCTGTCTTTTTTACTCTCTCTCTCTCTCTCTCTCTCTCTCTCTCTCTCTCTCTCTCTCTCTCTCTCTCTCTCTCTCTCTCTCCTCTCTCTCT
>CM060316.1:4722378-4729775 GCA_030674155.1 Stramonita haemastoma | reverse complement strand
ACAGTGGAGGAGGGTCATCCAGGAGAAGCAAACCCCACGGAAAATTAGCAGGTCCCTGCAAGATTTCTCTACTGTGAAACATCATGCTGAGGAAAGTGGTAAGGGAGTCTGGGATAAGGGGCCTCTGGAGCCATGTAACTAGGGTTTCGGAAGTGGAGAGGGAAATATGAGGAAAATTGGGGCAGTGGGAAGAGTGGTCGTGAATCTCCACCAGCTGGGGTTGACCTCTTCCTTCTGAAATGTCACACTCCCATGGATTCCGGAGCTCTAGACCTTTGTGTGAAATCTAGAGGGTGACCAGCTTTGCTCTGTGTCACCTGGTCACTTCTTTCTGAGGTCAATGGTGGGAATTCATCCATTGATGTGAGTGGCACCTGGATACTCTGACATTGTTAGACTGTTTAATGCAGTTCTATTGTCGGGATTGTTCCTGAGTCTGGTGTTTCCATTAACAAAAGGATGGTTACGAAAATTATTCTTTTTGCTATTAATAGGCCCTGTGCTGTCAGAGATTCTTGTGAAGGTAAATGGGAAGGTTGGGGAGAAATTTGTTTAAAGTTGATTGCCAAGCGGGCTGTTCCTTGAAACTTGGATGAATTGGATCTTGTAACAGAGCTTGTCGAGGAGCACCATGTAAAGTGACAAAAAGTTTCTAAAATTGTCTATCATGTCCTACCTGCATGCTTGTGCAGGCCGTGTAGAGGTTTCTGTGGATGGTGCTATTGAATTATTTAATTGGTGTCTTCCTCGAGCAGGAAGAATGGAACTGATGGCAATGTAGGCTGATGGAAAGCAGTTTTTACATGAAGAAATGAGTTTCATTCCATCACGAACAGATATGGGCCTCTAGACAATCATTGACACCCTGCATGGATGATAACGTGGCAAATTTGATCATGGTTTCACTAAATTTTGCAGCCATTTGATTATGTCTAAAATTGAAAGTCCTGGAATGCATACTTGAACAGTCCTATTTTGCGTTTCTAACCTTTTTGGGTCTATGTGTTTTAATACTGAATCCCCAATAATACAGAGGAAGCCTTGGCAGGGATGGTCAATTGTTTAATGTTTGTTCCACAGTTTTCTCTGCATCTGATTTTTTAGGTGAGTTTTCATGCTGAAGTGGATTTATGACTTTCGGAGAGGCAGGTATATCCTTTTGGGGATGGAAATCATGTTTTATACCCTCAGGGGTATCTTTCCCTGATTTTGATCTGAAAAGACTTGAAAACGGTTTCTCACAGACACATTGATAATCTCTGTCCTTGTTCATCTTTCTCATTACTAACAGCATGTGAGTTGGGGGAATGGTTAGAGCTTTTGTCATTCACTGTGGTGTGTTCAGGTGGGGAGAGGGCTGGAGAATCACTAGAAACACACTCCGATTTCCCATTGACCTTTTGGGATTTGTCTGGTTGACTCTGTGGAGGATTACATTGTGTATATGCATTCTTTACTGTACATGATTTCTGCTGTGTTTGTTTAGCTGAGAGGATATTGAACCAAGGCAGGATTTTAAAGTATGGTTTTCTTTAGTGAGATTGTTGAGTGTAGTTTGCAGGCTTGAGACACTAGTTTTTAAATCATCAATCACTGACTGTAAGGATTCTACTCTACAGTCAACATGATGTTTAAGTTCATTTTTATAGAGACCTTTAAATCTTGCAGTCGAGACAGAAGGTTATCATCACATTCCGACTGACTATTCAGTATTAAGCCAAGACTTGTTTCTATACTCTGCAGTTTATCAGATAGAAATCCTGCTCCCATCTTGAGATGGGCACAGGGTTCGTCTGCGATAGCGTTTTACTGATTTTGCTAGTTTTGGAGTCTGCTTTCGGGTCATTTTGTGCCTGTTCTCCTAGAAACCGTGGGGGAGGGATTTTCCAGCAGTTCCGAAACACACTGGTCCTCACCTCCATGAGAAACACGCCCACTCTCCACCTCACCAGTGTCTTTCTGGTTTGCTTTGAAGGATTGTGGTAGGGGGGATACAAGTGAAAGGTCACACATATGTTCAAGCATGCTTCATCAACATGCAAGAGGGTAGATGCTGAAAAAGGGGATGGGGAGGGAGGATGACTACCTTCCCTCTGACCACACTCAGGAGCAGACAACAAGACGTCATTACCGTCCTCTGTAAGGAATGAAAATGGAGCAGAAAAAAAGCACTCTGCAATGTCAGTACATCATCATTGAGACAAAACTCAGCTACTATGCCTTTTAAGACTTCACATTCCTTTTCGTCCCATTGCTTGCAGTCTACACCCTGGCACAAAAAAGTGCCAGTGCTTTGACGTGGAAAGTAAAGTGAAAGAGTCACACGTTTAAGATCCATGAAAGTAAATGCGGATGACGGATTTGGCTAGGCCCCAGCGGTATGGGGTCATCGATCCACAGAGGAAGAGAAAGGAAGTTATCTTTATGGTCGTAGTCTTCTCTGTCTATTTGATTGAGTCACTGTTAATTGACGCATAGCGGTAAAAAAGAGAGTTTTCCAGGTGACAATTTCTTTATCTGAGCAAGAAAAAGTCTTTTTTTAAGCATCCAGGGTGGGCTGTAATTTTCTATCTGATGTAAAGGGGTGTTGGTCATAGTCCTGATCTAGACATACAGTTTATTTCAAAATAAATACGCTTGCAACCATTAGTTAGACAAGCCAACACGCTGGACAGGGACCAAGGAAGCGTGTTTAATGTTTGTTCATAATTCACCTTACCCTTGTAGTGCAGCCGTTAACCCACAGAATCCAACATCACACCTGTTGTCAGCTGCACGTGCAGATTCCACAGTTAACCTCGTCACACCACCACACTGTTTTGTTTATGTTTTTGTGAACAACCTTCAATTAAGTTTCCTTCATTGTTTCATATGAAATTATCAAATTATTATTTATTAATTACGGCGTACACCTGATGCCAGAACAAAAATATTGACACTTTTACGTTGACATGACTCTTAAAAAGACATCTGCAAAAAATCACAAAGATGACTGTCCTCAAACACTCAAAAATTGGCACATTACGCAGAGCAAATCCAAAACACTCTTGTGTCCCCCAAAGGAGAGAGAAGAGCGGGAGCCAGAGGAGAAGAGAGAATATTCTGCACGTGCTTTCGTGGTCTATAATCTCTTCATCTTCCTGGCCCTCTTTTTTTTTGACCGGGGGAAGGGGGGGGAGGGGTCACCACCCCCTCCCTTTATATAAACATCCCCTCTCCCCATTCCCTTTGTCCCCTCCGCTTTATTGTTTGTAATGCATCATTGCTGAATCGACATAAAGTATTGATCATTACTCTCTCTCTCTCTCCTCTCTCCTCTCTCCCTCTCTCCTCTCCTCTCTCTCTCTCTCTCTCTCTCCTCTCTCACTCTCTCTCTCCTCTCTCCCCTCTCCTCTCATTTCCTTCGTTCCATTTCTTTTTGTGCATGGTGAATTATTAATGAACTGTCTCCCCAACGTCCGATTTTCATCCCGTCCTCCCTACCCATCCTCCTTCTTCAACTCACCCCCCCCCCCCCCCCCCCCCCCCCCACACACACACACCCGTACCCCCACTCTCCTATTCTCCTATATGACGTACCACTTTCAACTTGCAAACTTTTCCCTCTCTACACTGCCCTTTTCCCCAGTGTGTCAGTGGCCTATTTGAATTGAAGTACAGCGACTTTCCCAGTCTCTGTATTTTGCTGCTGGCAAAACCTGAAGTCGGACACATTAGCTTCTTTGGTCCGAACAGAAATAGGCTGCGTGTGAATGACCCAGACAGGAGAGGTGGTAGACTGAAAAAGAAGTGAAGACTAGGGCCCGAAAAAGGAGAGGAAAGGAAAAAGAAGAATAGGGAGAGGAGCAGAAACAGGCGGCGTATAAATGACCCAAACAAGATTGGTTGGAGATTAAACCGAAGAGAAGACGATGAAGGTGATGATGACGATCCAATCGATCCTTGTTGTTTATAGCCCCGCCGACCTCAGGGGCCATACTGGGGCTGTCACTTTGTCAAATTGAGGGTGATGATGATATAAAGACGAACGACGATGATATTAAGACAAAGCTTTATAACAAAAAAGAGGAAGAGAAAGAGAAGATAATGCTGCGAAACAGTTCTCCAAAGTCACATCACTGGAGCAATCCTCAGACCAATTTTCCTCGTGGGGCTATCAGGAGCTCTTTTACTGTAGATGGTTTCCTCATCACACAGGCGGTTGTCGCGTACATGTATCAGGCAACGGGCTGTCTGTCAGTCCTAACGGTCCTGAAATAAGGGGTTGTGGGTTCGAATATCGAATTGAGTATGATGGGTTAAGAAGGGAGATGTTTGCGATACCTCCTGTCGACAAACTTTGTGCATACTTGCCAGTTCCTTCCTTATTCCTTTGCATGTTTACACGCATGCAGAGAATCAGAATTACATCTCGTAGATTATGTTAGCGTTTAGTCGATTATGGAAACAGGAAAATACTAGTTAGTGTGTTTTCTTCCACACTTCGCCGCCGCATTGGTGTGTGCAGTTTGATCAAGTATTTACTTATGGATTTCCCGGCCAGCGTATTACGGTGTCTCGTATATAGAGTGTTTGTACTATGCGACGCCATGAAAACTGAAAAATTGGAGGGAGAGAGGAGACGAGAGAGGAGAGAGAGAGAGAGAGAGAGAGAGAGAGAGAGAGAGAGAGAGAGAGAGAGAGAGAGAGAATGCGAAATGTTTATTCAGATTAGGTCATAGTCTCCACAGAGAGAGAGAGAAGAGGAAGAGGGGAGCACCCCACCCGTCTTGACATGATGTGCTAGAAATTCAGAGCAAACAAATGTATGAATAAATACAGAAACTAAAAATTATAAAAAACACAATGAAGTCATTCTGATGTGTACACTACTTATTATGAGTTTTGTGTTGTTGATCAGTTTGTAGTTATGGATGACTTGAAGGTGAAGTGTTGATTGTTGCAGAAGAAGAACGGAAGGATTATGGGGTGGAGCTGACGCTGGAGGACTATCTGAGCGAGTCGTTCAGACCCACCACTTTCCAGTCCACCTGGTTATCAGGTACTTCCTCCTTGTGTGTGTGTGTGTGTGTGTGTGTTGTGTGTGTGTGTGTGGGTGTGTGTGTGTGTGTGTGTGCGCGCGCACGCGCGCGCGCGCGTGTGGGTGTGGGTGTGGGTGTGGGTATTTATATGTCTGTCTGCTTGTCTGTTTGTTTGTTAGTGTCTGTGTCTGTGTGTGGGCAATGCAGCTTCAACTTAATCTAACGACGACGACTACGAAGATGAGGATGATGATGAGGATGAGGATGATGATGATGATGATGATGATGAGATGATGATGATGATGATTGTGTGTACACGTGTGTCTATCTGTTTCTGTCTGTGGCGAGTTGTTCAAACCTAAAGGTTCCCATTTCACCTCTTATCGGGTACTTTGTGTCCTCTCTGCCAGACTGTCTATCTGTCTGTCTGTCTGTCTGTCTGTCTGTCTGTCTGTCTGTCTGTCCATGTCAGTGTATGCACGTATGCGTGTCTGTGGATCAGTAGCCTAGCTAGAGGTAACGCAGCCGCCCAGAAAATGAGAAGTCTGGAATTCGATTCCCGTGTGAACCCGAACTATTCCCTCATCCACTAGACTGTGATTGATGGTGTTGGTGCTGCGCTAGTCTTTCAGATGATACGATAAACCGAGGCCCTGTTTGCCACACACATTTGGTACACGTGAAAGAACCCACGACAACAAAAGTGTTATCCCTGGCAATATTGTGTAGGGGATACAAGTACCCAGGAAAATATATAAAATAATGGATGGCACTCCTCTTGTGGCGACGTGCTCGCCTTGGGGAGAGCAGCCCGAATTTCACACGGAGAGATCTGCTGTGGCTAAAAGTACAATGTCAATATACACATATATGTATACTACATGTGTATTTGTACGACTTTGCGAGCATGCAAAGGGCATAGCATCATGGGTTTTTTGTTGTTGCTGGGGTGTTTTCGTTCCTCAGCTACAGCTGCCTAGGTTCCCCAATGGTGAGATTCATGCCTATGCTACCGTTTTTCCCATCATTTAGGTAGCAGCATATCGAATTCGGAAAGGCGATCATGTAATTTTTTGTATCATAATGTCTTCTTAGCATACCAGTTGATCTTCAATGTTTGTTTTTTTTGTAAAGTACTTTAAGGCAAACAGTTAGGTTTGTTTGTTCTTTATTTTCAAAATCACCCACCTGAGAAAATAATTAGAAAGCAGAATATTATAACCAAACAACGACCAGAAGGAGTGTACCCCCTGGCTTCAGCTGACAGTAAAGTCTGGGGAAACGCACTTGCCTAGAAAGTGAAAACTCCGGGTTCGACCTCCGTCCGTGCCCGAAATCCACCTCCATCCACTTGAGAGTGATTGGTGGTCTGGGTGTTAGACTTTCGGGTGAGACGATAAACCGAGGCCCCGTGTGCAACAGCATTTAGCGCACGTAAAATAACTCACGGCATCAAGAGAGTTGCCTCCGGAAAAAATCTGTAGAAAAAGCACTCTGATAGAGAAACAAATACACAGGCAGACAGGAAACAGAAAAAATGAAATAATGGGTGGCGCTGCTCTTGTGGCGATGTGTTCTCCCCACAGAGTGAGTTTGTAAGAGATGAGAGAGAGAGAGAGAGAGAGAGAGAGAGAGAGAGAGAGAGAGAGAGAGAGAGAGAGAGAGACTGCCCGAATTTCACGCAGAAAAATCTTCCGTGACTTGAAAATAAAAATACATACAAATTTCCGACTTTAGAGCAGTACAGAACTTTATAATTTCAAACCTGATAGTGGATTCAATCAAAGGCAGTTAATAACAAGAACCCTCCTGTGGTTTGTACTATTTACAAGCATGCCCCAAAGAAAATCAGTAGTTTCATAATATTGACACTGTTGTTGGTCAAAGTTGGTAGACTGATTGGTTGACGAGTGCTGCTTTCTTGCAGGGGACAGATTTTTATACCGCAACACAGACGGTGCTCTGCACGTCTTTAACTGCAGCACCAACGACACGGAGATGTTGCTAGACAACACAACCTTTGTAAGTAGAATGAAGTGGTATGATCGTTGGTGGATTGCTTGGTGTCTGTCTGTGTGTCTTCTGATTTGTCGGTTGATCTGTCGGTCAGTTTTTCGTCTGTATATTTTTTTTGCCTCTGTCTGTCTCTCAGTCTTCGTCTGTCTTGTCTGTCTGTCTCTGTCTGTCTGTCTGTCTCTCTCTCTTCTCTCTCTCTTCTCTCTCTGTCTCTCTCTCTCTGTCTCTGTCTGTCTGTCTCTCTTCTCTCTCTCTCTCTTCTCTCCTCTTCTCTCTCTCTCTCTTCTCCTCTTCTCTCTTCTCTCTCTCTCTCTCTCTCTCTCTCTCTCTCTCTCTCTCTCCTCTCTCTCTCTCTCCTCT
>CM060316.1:4712378-4717378 GCA_030674155.1 Stramonita haemastoma | reverse complement strand
ACAAGGGGATGGATGTAAAACACATAGGTGTTTATTCGATTATCCTCGATATAAAAGAATAAATAAATAAGTGCGCTGGTGAGGTGTAGGGATTAAGCAGACCGTGTGGAAGTTTCCGTTATCCGCCAAAGGCTAACAGAAGTATAGGAATTTTAAAACACGCATAAGGTTTTCTGTATATGTGTATGGAAGAATAGGATCAGAGAACTATTGAACCATCCCCCCCCCCCCCCCCCCCCCCTTCTTCCACACAGTGCTGCAGAGACTGGATGGAACCAGTGAGTTTTCGGCCTCCAACCGCTTCATTCGTGTTGACCATAGGCCCTGTTTGTTTTGAGGAGTACTTCATAAAAATGTATGTTTGATAAACTTGTATCTCTATTGATTTTTATTGTATTTCTTCTTTTAATAGATAATAGAACCAGAGTAAAGGTGGGTTTTTTTAAGCTATAGATCTTGGCGCAGTAAGTGCCCAGCGCATACCTTCAAATAACACTCTCACAATGTGTCCACACACAAAAATCAGAAAATTGGGGAAAAAAATTAGTTCTGTATTTATTCCATTTCTGGCTTTTTTTTCTTTCTTTTTTTAAGTATTGTTCCTAACTAACCTCGTTTCCAACTAGCCAATCAAAACGTAGCCTTCGATGTGCTGTCCGGAAGGGAACAAAACGACTTCCTGAATCAAAAAGTCATAAAACTTTATCTGATTGTAGCTGTCGCCTGCACTCTTCTGATTCTGCTTGATCTATGATATGTATGGATCTTGGGGAGTGAGGGGCTGGTTATGAATGAAGGTGTGATTTACAGAGTGCATGAATATCTCCACACCTGCTGATGCCGTGTGCATTACTGTTGCGGGGATTGGGATAAATTCACCACGATTGCTGCCCTTGAAGATGGCGAGCAGAGCCGGAGAGGAATCCATTTAGAATAAACTCTGTAGTTGGGCTTTTGTATGCAACTTTAATTTGCGTAGCAGGTAAGCAAGGCAGTTAGATTAGCTAGCTAACCGTTCAGCTACGAAATAAAATATGAGGGTAGTTGAGTTGGGGTTAAGCGGAATCAGGCCAGTGGGGCTATGTTTCTCTCTGTTCATTTACTGTTTATTGTTCATATTTTAGGTGAAGCTTAGTTGTGTTGGTATGATTATCATTAAAGTCAGGTTATGTCACTTGTGGTTTGTTTTGAATAGGTTTGTCTTCGAGCATATTTTCTTGTTTTATAGCCGTTTGCCAGTTTGTGAAGATGATATTATGCAGTGCATTATTTCATGATTGTGACTCAGCTCTGTAAAATGAAAATGAAACATTAGATTCTATGCAACTCTAAGTGGAAAAGGGTCCAAAAGACTATTCGAAAATTTGTGCCTGCGTCTTTTTTTGCCTTTTACTTTTACTTTTGGTTATTTTTTTCTGTATACCGTTAAAACCATTAGTCTGATGGGAAAGGGGCTTTTTAGCAATTCCAATTTTTACATAGTTGTCAATCTTTAAAGGAAACATTAGTGTAATCATGTGTGTCCAAGCGCGCACACACACACACACCACACTCTCTCTCTCTCTCTCTCTCTCCTCTCTCTCTCTCTCTCTCTCTCTCTCTCTCTCTCTCTCTCTCTCTTCTCTCTCTCTCTCTCTCTCTCTCTCTCTCTCAGTTTAACTTGAGCACTTACACATGAAACACAATTCTTTGTCTCATAACCCATATTTCCCATAGAAAGAGCACATAAGAAATGAAAAACCCGCCCAGCTTCCACTGGACAAAGAAATAAAGCAAAGAAAAGCGTGGAGTTCTAAAAACTATAGTTTACGGGGATCAGAAAAAGCCATTTCCCATGGGACTGAAAATTGCTTTTGTAATGGACTGGTACCACCCCCCCCCCCCAATCCCCTAACTCCCAACCACCAACCCCTCCCTGCCCCTCAGTAAAACCAGCAGATTCGCCAGCAGATTAAGAATTTGGGAAAATAAAATGCGAATAAGCAAAGACAACTAAACGACCGAGGTATTTAAGGGTGTTTTTGTTTAGGTTTAGTTATCTTTGGGGGAATTATCAGTAGATCCACATGCCTTTTTCTTCTTTTTTTATTTTTATTAGTTATTGTCTCTTCCCATGAAGGGGATTAAGGTAAGCACATATTCATAATTCTTTAGAGAGAGAGAGAGAGAGAGAGAGAAGAAGAGAGAGAGAGAGAGAGAGAGAGAGAGAGAGAGAGAAAGAAGTAATCGTTATAAGCAATAAGATATTGGAGTGTAATAGTTTAGATTGCCAGAATATTGCTAATTGTATTCATTACACTTGTCAACAGCTGGTGACAGGTCTGCTTTAAGCTCTACCGTCACCATTTATCAAATATCCCCGAAATAGGAATGCAGCTACCGTCATGGTGATCCCCAAAAATCCTTTGGACGGAGCTATAAACTAAAGTCCCAGGTGTGAAGCGTGCAGAACATATTGCACATATGTTAGAACCTGTTCCGCCTTTATGAAGAGTAAGCCATCTGTGCCGGCGGGAACGGATGACAAACACACTAACTGGAAGTACACCGGGATTGGATGTAAAAATCACATGAGTGTTAATTCCATTATCCTCGAGAAAAAAAAAAGAATAAGTAGATGAACAGATATTGTACAAGCAGGCAAATGCATGTGAGCGTGTGTGTACACACTGCACGCACGCACGCACGCGCCGCAGCACGCACGCACGACGCACGCACACACACACACACACACACACACACACACACACACACACACACACCACACACACACACACGTGGTATAGTTAACCAGAATTAATCATCGGAGTCAAAATCCCACAAATATTCTTCTCTCTTCTCTCTCTCTCTCTCTCTCTCCTCTCTCTCTCTCTCTCTCTCTCTCTCTCTCTCTCTCTCTCTCTCTCTCTCTCTCTCTCTCTCTCTCTCCCCCTGCCTCCCTCACGCACACACACCACACACACAACACATAATATATATATAATATATATATAATAATATATATATATATATATATATATATATATATATGTATATGTAAACTAAACCTATATAATATTTGGGGGAGAGATACACCAGACAAGAGAGCCAAACACGATATAACGTGGACCAGCCTGGCTGATTGCATGCAAAGTGTCATTTCCTGAGACGAATTTTGAACAGTAAGGGGGGAGGGGGGGGAGAAGGAGGAGCTGGGAGATGAGGAGTCTCTTAGGAAAAGGTCTGAAACCCTTCTTCTACACACAGACACACACAGACAGACAGACCACTGTCTTCAAATAATTATTCGGCTATTGATCCGACTTCCAGCTACCCCTACCCCCCTCCCCTCCTTCTGTTCCTGCCCTGCCCACCCCTCCTCCCTACCATGGTAGGAGCAACACCAACCATCACGACTGGGTTCTCTGCTTGTGCTGGCCTTGGGGTGTCTTGTGGCGTGATTTGCATTCGTGCTGGTGAGAACTAGCTACAGGGGAAAACCACGGAACATGGGCTTAGCTGTTAGATCTGTGTGGACGTTTTTGTTTGTTTGTTGTTGTTCGGGTGTTTGTTTGTTTTTTTTGGGGGGTCATTTCTTTTTTCAATTTCAGTGAGGAGAGAGGGGCATGAATTAGCTCAGAGGTCAAAACGTACAGCGATCCCCGAAGTCGAAAGTACGGCCACCTTCATATTGGGCAAAAGAACGGTGGCATATGCACAATCTCACTCTTGGAAAACCTCAGAGCTCTAGCCGAGGAACGACAAAAGAAAAAACTAAACAAAAAAAAAAAAAAGCAGTATCTCATGACGTGACTTAAAGTCGCCGCCAAAGTATTCATTTTAGATATTTTTCTTTGAATAATTATAATTATTATTATTATTATTATTATTATTATTATTATTCATCATATTATTATTATTGCATGGCCTTGAAAGTTTTGGGAATGTGGTTAAGTACGTAACATCAGCACACATTTAAAAAAACAAAAAACTATCCATCTTTGATAGAAGAGTAGGAGGGAGGTATGGATGGCATGCAGTGTGGGCTTTGGAATGAGACATGGCCCCTGCCAGCCTCCTCGGCTTGCCTTGACCTCGTATAGATAGACACACTGCATCCCAGTGGCAGAATGGAGCCCTGCAGCCCTCCTCCTCTGAGGGTTAGACCCTAGAAGACGAAAGGTCTGTGAGGTCGGCTGAAGTATTGCAATGCTCACAGAAAAATTAGGCTGTAGAAAGGCGTGTGTTCTTTTAGCTACTGTTGCTTGCGTCATTTTTCAACGCATGGCAAATATTTTATCGAGGGAAAAGTGTTTTATCGGTAAAATGTTTTGAAGTGCACTGATGTGCTTACTTAGATCTATTAGGAATCTAATTTGTCTAGCCCGCGCTTGCACATACTAATTTTATTTGTCGCAATTACTGTCGCGCACACACACTACGCGCACACGTGCACATGCAGTTATGAGCTGAACTGGGCAGTTATCTTAGAAATGAATTTGCACTCGGCTGTTAGTGCTTTTGAAGTTTTTGTAACTCTATATGCATAATAATGCTAAATGAATTTGGCGTGTGTCCACACACATTGTTGGCGTTCGTGCGTTTTATCTCATTTTCAGAATTGGAGTGGGCTTTTGTTTTTTTCATCTATTACATTCATGTTGAGATGCTTTTGATTATGTAGCAATATCAGTAAATTTGCATTCATACTAGTCTTTTTTTGTATTTTACGCTTTAATATTGACATGCAGCATTGCATTGTAAAAATTACAATTTCGGATTGTCTGTTTTGTTCAAATCAGATCATTCTTGAAGATGCAGTTTTTGAAAAGTATGATAACGTACGTGTGTGTGTGTGTGTGTGTGTGTGTGTGGTGTGTGTGTGTGTGTGTGTGTGTGTGTGCAAACAGTAATCACTTTTCTGTTTCATCTCCCCACATCCCCACCCCTTGTCATTTTTTGCATTTTCTCTCCTCTTTTGTTTCATTTTTTTTTTGTTTTTTTGTAGGCCATGGAATAAA
>CM060316.1:4682378-4699878 GCA_030674155.1 Stramonita haemastoma | reverse complement strand
GAGTAGTCTGAATTTTTTAAAAACTGTTTTAGTTGTCTGGATTTTAATGACCTAGGAAATGACTTCAAGAACTGTCTTTACTTTTGGAGATAAACTTTGAGAATTCTAGGGTATGGAAGAACACATTCTCCTTGACTTTAGGGAGTCTTAGTGATAAATTCCGACACTTTCATTGCCAGGGGATTCTAGAAATACTTTCTCGGGGATCCGGAAAGAGTCATGGACTTTCAGGACGCCGTGAAAAATGTTAATCCTGGATGTCTACTCTGTCCTGTTGCATTTATTCTCCGTCATTGCCTGCCCCCCCCCCCCCCCCCCCCCCCCCCCCCCACCACACACACAACACACTACCTGTCCCATATCATTTGAGTACTGTGCCTGTTACTACACAATGTCATATTTTCACCCCATACACACTAAGAATTCTGTGTAATCAACTACACTCTGAGGTATTCGTAACACACTCCGTTAGGAATCTTCATCAGAAAGAGGACGCTTTCCTCAGCTTTGACAACTTACATACAGCTGCAATGACTACATTTGTTTATGTTGTTGTTTGTGTGGAAGGGGGGGGGTGTTGTTTTGTGTTTTCAACATTGTGGCAGTGATTGTTTTCAGTGTTTATGTTGAATGTTATGTCTGTGTGGTCTGTTTCATATGTGGTGTCTGTGTGATCTGTTTCATATGTGGTGTCTGTGTGGTCTGTTTCAGGTGTTCAGGCATTCCTCCCTGGCCACCTACACTGTGGTCACGCTGAGTACAAAGTAGGTTTTTACTGTTGTCGTTGTCGTTGTTGCTATGTATGCGTGCGTGCGTGTGTGTGTGTGTGTGGGGGGGTGATTGTGTGCGAGCGTGCATGTGTGCACATATGTAAGTACATTTTGTGTACATGTGTCCTACATGGACACTTGGTTTTATTTATATGTGTCTGCATGCACGTGTGTGCGCGTGCATGCGCGCGCGCGCGTGTGTGTGTGTTCATACACGTACACTGCTTACATGGGTATGCAAGGATGAAAGAGTTTAACAGCGTACAGTCAGAATGCCAAACACAATTAAGTAACCCCGTTCTTTGTCCCCTAGTCTGTTCAGCATTTATAAATGGAAAGTTGTTTTGATGGGATTCCTTGGGAGACTTGGTTCAAACCTTGGAGTAGCGGTTCATTTACTTGGTGATCCTAAAAATTCTAAGTTCAAACCCCTAAATTGCAGTGAATTTACGTAGGGCTCCTTGGGAGTCTTGGTTCAAACCCCAGAATATCCGTTGATGAGTTTTTAACCTGTACCTGTCCAAGAGTCAAAAGTTGCAGTATGCTTATGCCAAAAACCAAGTGAAAATGCCCTGACTGCCAAACCCAATAAAAATAAAAGAACTATCCTGCAGTTTGTTATGATTGCTACCGGCTTGCTCTTGTCTGAACCTCTCTCTGTCAGTTTGTTATGAAAAGGGGGGTGGGGGGCTGTATTAACTCTTGTTGTTGGTTTTTACCTTAGCATTAACTAATTTGATAAATTTTTGACAAGTTGATTTAAAACAGTTGATTTGACCTAGATGAACAGACAGGGAATGATTCAGCATCACGTGACTAAGATCCTAAATATTTTTTTTATACATTTCCATTTCTTCAAAACCAGATGTCGTAATGGTTCAGGACTGTGCCATTCTCAAATGTGGATGGTGCCCTGCTCTTGCTTGAGTTAGATATGTGTTGTCTTTAAAATTCTTATCACGTTTAAATATGTATTTCTGGAATTTTCTTACTCTTGATTTATGGATTCATTTTGCAAGTTATCTGAAGTCAATTTGCCAACAGTAAGCGAAATAAAATGTTTGAAAAAACTTTAAATTCTCTCTGCCATTATGACATTTTCTTTTTACCGTACTTTTTTACTTACAGCTGAGTATGCACTAGTGTCATTGTTGTTAACAATGCCTGTGCTGTGTTGTGTGTGTGCGTGTGTGTGCGTGCGTGCGTGCGTGCGTGCGTGCGTGCGTGTGTGTGTGTGCAGAGAGGAGATGAAGATAAGGGGAGAAAATGAGAACGAGAAGCTGCAGTATGTGTCCTGGTCCACTGCTGGTAACGGCTTGGTAAGTTGCTGTCCTTTGATACACATCACCATCACCACCACCACCACCACCACCACCAGTAATAGCAGTAGCGCAGCAGCAGCTGCTGCACATGAATAGAGCAGCAAACAAATGCAGGCTGTAGCACTGTTTGTTTTTCATTCATGGCACTTGGCAGTTTTATGACTTTTCCTACAACCCATACTGCCAAGCAAAAAACTACCCTGTGTGGCCCGTAATGGCAGACATAATCCAAGAGACACGTCGTTTTGAGCCTCTTTCACAAAGTTGTGTTTGAAACGTTTGAGACAATTGCTCATCCATTTCAAGCCTTTTCCCATAAAGTTCAGCTTGAAAAACTTGAGAAAAGTGCATCACAAAAGGATATTAGATATTAGCGAAGAAGCATTAGTCTCAACCACTAACAGACACACAAGTGCCTTAGCTTTAGCTGAGACTTTGGAAGCTCAATATATTTTTTTTGTTCCTCATCTAGAACTCTAACGTTGACCATGGTGAGATTTTGCGTATCCGACCATTTTGCACACCATTAAGGTAGCCACATTCTGACTTTGAGAAAACAAGCTGAAATATTGAGATAGCCACATTCTGACTTTGAGAAAACAAGCTGAAATATTGAGATAGCCACATTCTGACTTCGGGAATGGAATCTAAAAGCATTTAACTGTTTTAACTAGCAGCATCAAAATTCCATTTGAGGACATCTATGAATTTCATTACTTGTTCAGCTGGGGTGAGGCAGGCAACAGGAGGTACCCAAGCCAGAAGAGTTGAGTCAGTTTAAAGGGGGTTGCATGAAAATGCCACACAAGGACTTTTAAAATATATTTGGGGGAGACTCAGCTAGCTGTAAGAGTTTATGTCAGCGGCTGTGCTGTTAACATTTTGTGCCCTCCATAGGAGGCTTGGCAGCTAAAGTGCTGTTTTAAATGTCATTGCTTGGTTTATAGGCAGCTGCAGTTTGAGTGTAACGACTTAAATCATGTGTTGGCTGGGATGTGTGTGTGTGCGTGAGGGGGGGGGGGGTGTATGCGTGTGTGCGTGGTGTGTGTGTGTGTGTGTGTGTGTGAATCGTCTAGTCAAGAGACCTAGAGGAATGTTGTTGTTGAAATTCTTGTTTTAAGTGCAGGGTGCTCTGAGTGACTCCAGTTCATTGATGTAATGGGGTGCCTGTAGTGTCTGTGTTTTTCAGGTCTGTCTGTTTATGTCTTTCCTCTGCCTTACCTGCTGACTCTGTCTGTCTGTCTGTCTGTCTGTCTGTCTGTCTGTCTCTCTCTCTCTCTCTCTCTCTCTCTCTCTCTCTCTCTCTCTCTCTCTCTCTCTCTCTCTCTCTCTCTCTCTCCTCTCCTCTCTCTCTCTCTCTCTCTCTCTCTCTCTCCTCTCTCTCTCTCTGACTTAAAATAACTATGGGAATGCACAAAAATGTTAATTATTGAAACTGTCAAGAGAAATCTGCAAGGAGATTATATTTGAAAAAAGGAATTTAGAAATGAATCCCAAGCATATGGCCTGTGTCATGCAAGGCATATGGTATAGGACCACTAAACACCACTAGACACACAGTCCACTTCTTCCCTACTATCCTATTAATTAGTCATTGGTGTCAAGTCCAAAAGGTATACAAGTAATACTTTAACCTCTGTAGGACAGATTCTGCTTTTATATATATATATACATATTATATATTGGCTTGTTGCATCTGTGTAGTGTATGCATATATATTAGTGTAATATTAGTGTATTGTTCTTAGTTTCTCAGCTCAGCTGTCTCAGTCACCGCTGTTGTTAGTAGGGGCTCCACACAATGCCACTATAGCTCACCATCTCTCTCTCTGTCTCTGCCAAATTCTGCAATCTTCTGTAGATATCCTAGACCACGGATATCAGGGGATATTGGCAGTGTTGGATGTTGGTAGTCTGTGTCTTTTCCTTGTGCCCCCAAACTTACCTGGAAGAACTTTTGTCATCAGATTTGTCTGTGTGTTTCTGTTTGCATGACCAACGTATCTCAGTCTGCGTTTATCGATTTCAGCCAACATTTGTTTCTGCACTAAGAGTTCACGAAGAAAGCTGAGTTAAAAGCTGTATAAGCCATGTTGGTGGTGCTGGTTTCAGTTAGATCCTGTATAAGCCATGTTGGTGGTGCTGGTTTCAGTTGAAAGCTGTATAAGCCATGTTGGTGGCGCTGGTTTCTGTATAAGCCATGGTGGTGCTGGTTTCAGTTAAAAGCTGTATAATCCATGTTGGTGGTGCTGGTTTCAGTTAAAAGCTGTATAAGTCATGTTGGTGGCGCTGGTTTCAGTTAAATACTGTATAAGCCATGTTGGTGGTGCTGGTTTCTGTATAAGCCATGTTGGGGGTGCTGGTTTCTGTATAAGCCATGGTGGTGGTGCTGGTTTCTGTATAAGCCATGTTAGTGGCGCTGGTTTCAGTGAATGCTGTATAAGCCATGTTGGTGGTGCTGGTTTCTGTATAAGCCATGTTGGTGGTGCTGGTTTCTGTATAAGCCATGGTGGTGGTGCTGGTTTCTGTATAAGCCATGGTGGTGCTGGTTTCAGTTAAAAGCTGTATAATCCATGGTGGTGGTGCTGGTTTCAGTTAAAAGCTGTATAAGCCATGGTGGTGCTGGTTTCAGTTAAAAGCTGTATAAGCCATGTTGGTGGTGCTGGTTTCAGTTACATGCTGTATAAGCCATGTTGGTGGTACTGGTTTCTGTATAAGCCATGTTGGTGGTGCTGGTTTCAGTTAAATGCTGTATAAGCCATGGTGGTGGTGCTGGTTTCAGTTAAAAGCTGTATAAGCCATGTTGGTGGTGCTGGTTTCAGTTATATGCTGTATAAGCCATGTTGGTGGTGCTGGTTTCTGTATAAGCCATGTTGGTGGTGCTGGTTTCTGTATAAGTCATGTTGGTGGTGCTGGTTTCAGTTAAAAGCTGTATAAGCCATGTTGGTGGTGCTGGTTTCAGTTAAAAGCTGTATAAGCCATGTTGGTGGTGCTGGTTTCAGCTGGTGGTGCAGGATAACAACCTGTACTACAAGCCCTCCTTCAAGGCAGGAGCCATCAAGCTGACTGCCACCGGCATACCCGGGGAAATCTACAATGGAGTCCCAGACTGGATTTATGAAGGTACAGGTTATTTGTCTGTAGCAACCTGGGAGGGAAAGCTGGGGAGGGGGGGGGGGGGGTTTAATGGGTCTTATTGCTAGTATTTTTTGTTTTGTTAATTCGATTTTACGTCTGTTCACTCAGAGTGATATTATACGAATTTTGCTAGTATGTTTGCTAGTGTTTTTAGATGGGGAAGGGAAATGATCCAAATTTCCCCTTTCTTTTTCATGATGATATATTTCTCTTTGTCTAGGTCAGTATAAATAGACAAAGACTTTAAGGTCCAAAGCAAATTTAATAATGAAAAACTTGATTTTGTTACATGCAGTTTATTTACAGCATTAACATGAACTTAGATATTTTTTTGGTAAGAGGGGGGGAGGGGGTCGCCAATCCATAAAGATCTATAACCAACTGATTGACACAAAATAGCCTAAACCATTCATTCCATTTCTTTGATGAAAGTTACAGCTGTCATTTACATTCCCTCAAAGCTGTGGTGGAAAGTGGTCACAAGGCTCTGCTGGGGTGTGTTGTTTGCAATATTGCTCTGGCAGAGATGGGTTAGTGGGGGTTATAGTTTCTCCAACAACAAATTCTCTATCACCTCAGTGCTGTTTCTAATGATTTTAAGAAGGCATTATCTGATATTGAAAGGGACTAGCTTGTTTTTTTCTTTTGTTTTTTTGGGTTTTTTTAATTCGTGGAGAGAGGGTATTTGGGAAGGGAGGTAGAGTTTTTTTTGTGTTTATCCACATGTCTACCTCATGTGTATGTACACCACCTCTCCATCTGGTGGTTGTTGACCTCATCATGTTGGCTGTTGCAGAGGATATCCTGTCCTCAGACCATGCTGTGTGGTTTTCTCCCAACGGGTCTCACCTGTGCTACGCTGTCTTCAATGACTCGCAGGTGCGGCGCTTCACCTTCCCCAGATACGGGGACATGCACAACGCCTACACAAAGCAGGAGCATATAGCATACCCCAAGGTAAGTCACCTTATAGCATACCCCAAGGTGAGTCACCTTATAGCATACCCCAAGGTAAGTCACCTTATAGCATACCCCAAGGTAAGTCAGCCTATAGCATACCCCAAGGTGAGTCACCTTATAGCATACCCCAAGGTGAGTCAGCATATAGCATACCCCAAGGTGAGTCAGCTTATAGCATACCCCAAGGTGAGTCAGCATATAGCATACCCCAAGGTGAGTCAGCTTATAGCATACCCCAAGGTAAGTCACCTTATAGCATACCCCAAGGTAAGTCAGCTTATAGCATACCCCAAGGTGAGTCAGCTTATAGCATACCCCAAGGTAAGTCAGCCTATAGCATACCCCAAGGTAAGTCGGCTTATAGCATACCCCAAGGTGAGTCAGCTTATAGCATACCCCAAGGTAAGTCAGCCTATAGCATACCCCAAGGTAAGTCGGCTTATAGCATACCCCAAGGTAAGTCAGATGTGGGTCATGGTAGTCAATACAGTCGGCTCTAGATACTCTTTGTAAACTTGTGAAGACCTTTCTTTCATCCTAAAGTGTGTTCATGTGAAATATATAAAAAAAAGACAAAACCTTCCCAGTCACACACATTCAGTTCAGTTGACACTTTATGTCGCCTGCTTGGATCACCTTTTTGCAATCACTAGATTCAACCATTTCCCTCTGATCTCCATCCTTCAGTTCATCAGTGATTGTCTGCTGTCAGTAATTAAAGCATCTCTTTCATTTGTAAACAGTGCATCAATTCTAATTTCAACTTTAATTTTCAGTGATTTGACAGCCCTGATAGAACTTCTGTAGTCATCATGATTTCTCGCCTCCAAAATCAAAGTACTGATCTTGATCTGTGTCTATTGAAGCAGCTGACCCAGTATCCAGAGTAGCATGTCCTAGTTTTGAATGTATGATCCACAGCTGATTTTGAAGATGGTCTGTGCAGCGTTTTTGTGCCATTACCAATACTGAGGGTAACAACCTTTGAGGTCTTACTTGATGTGTGTGTGTGTGTGTGTGTGTGTGTGTGTGTGTGTGTGTGTGTGTGTGTGTGTGTGTGTGCATACAGCCAGGATACCCTAACCCCACAGTACACCTGAAGGTGGTGAGTCTCACTGACCTCAGGACGGTGGAGCTCAAGCCTCCCATTGCCCTCCGCAACAGGTCAGTTCTTCTCCCTGTCTGTGTCTGTGTGTGTGCATGCGTGTGTGTGTGTGTGTGTGTGTGTGTGTGTGTGTGTGTGTGTGTTGTGTGTGTGTGTGTGTGTTGTGTGTGTGTGTTGTAATACATGTGTCTGTGTTTTTGTTGGTGTGTATTTGTTGATTTTCAATATTGAACAATTGTGGTGAGGAGAGAAATAGTGTTTGTAAGAGAGATAAGTGGTGTGTTGTGTAGTATGTCATTGTGTGTGTGTGTGTGTGTGTGTGTGTGTGTGTGTGTGTGTGTGTGTGTGTGTGTGTGTGTGTGTGTTTCATTCATATTGTGCTTTGTATAAATATGCAGTATTAATTTGTTTTTGCTTTTGCTTACACTGCTCAGTGCATGAAAACATTTCAAAAGTCATGCATCGTTTTATACAATATTCAGACGTGTTGCTGCTCTTCATAAAAGAGACAATTTAAGGGGGGAAAATCACAGAGTTGTAGATTTAGATGTCTTAAGAAAATATTTTTCAGCATAAAGTCGGTTCATTTTCACCAGCTCTAAACTACAAAAAAAAAATGGCATGGTCATGTAACAATACTGGATCATGTTTCAAAGATCACCTTACAAGGCACAGTGCAGGGAGGGAGGTGGAATAAGAGGAAGACAAAGAGAGATTGGAAATGGGGGAACAGCATCACTGAATGGACGCAGACAGAGCTGTGCTGAAACCCAGGCATTGGCGCATGATCACCACAAGGAGAGAAAACTGTTGTTCTTGTCTGTGCTGTGTCCACAACCACTCTCTGTCACAGGAGTAGTGGAGTGGAGTGTAGCGTAGTGTAGTGTAGTGGAGTGTAGTGTGGTTAGTGTAGTGTAGTGTGGTATAGTGTAGTGTAGTGTAGTGTAGTGTAGTGTAGTGTAGTGTAGTGTAGTGTAGTGTAGTGGTATCGTGCAGTGTAGTGTGGTATAGTGCAGTGCAGTGTAATGTAATGTAGTGTTGTGTAATGTAGTGCAGTGTGGTGTGGTGCAGTGCAGTACAATGTGGTGTGGTGTGGTGTGGTGTACTGTACTGTACTGTACTGTGCTGTACTGTACTGTACTGTACTGTACTGTACTGTACTGTAACACAGTGCAATGTAGTGTAGTATTATGTAGTGTTGTGTAGTGTGACCTGAAGACTTGTTTTTATTTTTTGGAGGGGGGGTTCGTTTCTTTCAAAACAGACATTTACAATGGCAGAGTGAATAAGTCCTTCACATAAATGTGTAAAGATTGCTATGTACTCAGTATATCCAACACTTATTTATTCCTACTGGACACAGCAGACTGTTGATGTTGCAGGGAGTACTATTTCACGGTGGTGGCGTGGCAGGACGATGACACGGTGTTTGTCAACTGGCTGACCCGCGCACAGAACCTGTCCTACACCACACTCTGTCAGATTTCTGATGGATCCTGTCAGATCGTAAGTGTTGTCACACCTTATTTTTTATTATTATTTTTTTTTTTTTTATACCACTTTATGTCACAGCAGATTTCTCTGCATGAAATTCGGGATGCTCTCCCCGGGGAAGCGCTTCGCCACAAGTGCAGCGCCTACCCATTATTTTTTTTTATATATACGGCCCCGAACCGCCCTGGGAACTCCAACTCCCCGATTTTTCCTCAGGGATGGTGTCTAAACACGACACCTGTATGCATACTGTTTTGGTTTTTTATATAATTTTGTTATCCGCTCCTACCGGCACTCAATGGCCTGCTCTTCCAAAAGGCGGAACGGGGTTTTAATGAGTGCGCAAGATGTTCTGCATGCGTTCGCACATGGGGCCTCGGTATATAGTCTCATCTGAATGACTTATGGCCTTTTGCCCTGTTATCAGAGACACCACACTGTGTCAGATTTCTGAGGGATCGTGTCAGATCCTAAGTGCCTGTCACAGCTTGTGGCCTCTGCCCTGTTATCTCAGGTGTACATCTCCTTGATGTTTGCAGACAATTGTCAGTGTGCTAGTGTGAAATCCCTGCTGCATTATTTGTCAGGGAGGGTGTTCAGGGGAGGGGGATTGTTCACAGTGTTCTCTGTTTCATAGTGAATGGTGGTTGTAACAGCAGGCTGCTGAGCTATACAATTCAATCTGCTGTCGCTTATTTGTTGTTTTTCCTGTGTTTCTTTGAATCTTACTATCCCTCTGTGTGTGTGTGTGTGTGTGTGTGTGTGTGTGTGTGTGTGTGTGTGTGTGTGTGTGTGTGTGTGTATGTGTTGTGTGTGTGTGTGTGTGTGTGTGTGTACTTTTTGTGCAGGTGCACTTATGATAAACATACCAGTATCTGATGTAGCTTTCAATACACCATTCTTACTTTGGAACAGCTTATTTTCATTATTTTGTTGTTATCATCATCATCATCTCCATCATCATTGCCATCATCACCATCATCATCATCATCAACCCATCATCATCACTATCATCATCATCATCATCATCACTATCATCATCATCACCATCACCATCATCACCATCATCATCACTGGTGTAAAGAGTAGGACTGTGTTGTACTGTGTGCAGAGTTTTGAGGAGAAGGCGTGGAGGCTGGGTGGATTTGGTAAGCTGATAGTTCTGTTTTCTCTGTGCTTCTGTGGTGTGTCTGTGTCTTTGGTATTGTGTGTGTCGTGTGTGTGTATGCATATATGTGTGTGGGCACGCATGCATTTGCCTATGTTTAGGCAGACACATGAAATTAAAATCAGAATTTCTTAGCTTATTCAATGCATCCTCACAGTTCTGAATTCTTCATGATGGTCTCATTGTCACAACAAGTTAACATTAATGTTGCCATAGTTTGGAGAGGTGGTTGTTTCCGGTTTTTTTGTGTGTGTTTGTTGGGATGGGTTCGGAGGGTGGGAACTTAGATGAAAAGATGGGTGGGGTGGTGTGTGTAAGTCATTTAGAAAATGTGTGTCAAGGTTGCACGATGCATTGATATAATATTTGGTCATAAAATTTTCATTCTTGTATCTGTTAATGATCCACAGTTCAAACTTCTGGTGTGTTCATTCCATGCGTTAACTATGTTCTAGGATTTTTTCCTCGGTTGGTGTCCAGTTGAGGTACTATGATAATATAGCAGGGTGAGATTGTGAGTACAGATTCTCCTTCCTCTGCCTCTCGTACGTTCTTCTTCATGCTTTGTATCTGCATTTCATCTTCTTCTTCTCTCTTCTGTCTTCATCTTCTCTTCTTCTTTCTTCTTCTTCTCTCTTTTCTCTTCTACTTTTTCCTCTTTTCTGTTTCTTCCTTTCTTATCCCTTCTTCTTTCTTCTTCCTTGTACTTCTTTATCTATTTCTGTTCTCTCTCTCACTCTCTCTCTCTTCTTCTCTCTCTTCTCTTCTCCTTCTCTCTCCTCTCTTCTCTCTCTCTCTCTCTCTCTCTCTCTCTCTCTCTCTCTCTCTCTCTCTCTCTAATTTTTATCTTATGTTATCCCTGAAAGGGCGGGACTGGATGTAAAAAAAAAGCACACGAGTGCTTATCTATTATCCTCGATAAAAGATTTTGCCTTGCCTTGCCTTGCCTTTCTCTCTCTGTCTCTCTCTGTCTCTCTCTGTCTCTGTCTCTCTCTCTCTCTCTCTTCTCTCTCTTCTCTCTCTCCGTCTCCTCTCTACTCTCTCTCTCTCTCCTCTCTCCTCCTCTCTCCTCTCTCTCTCTCTCTCCTCTCTCTCTCTCTCTCTCTTCCCCCTCTCTCTCTCTCTCCCCTCTCTCTCTCTCTCTCTCTCTCTCTCTCTTCTTCCTCTCTCTCTCTCAATTTTTATCTTAATGTTATCCCTGAAAAGGGCGGGGACGAATGTAAAAAGCACACGAGTTTATCTATTATCCTCGAATAAAATTTTGCCTTGCTTGCTGCCTTGCCTTGCCTTGTCCTGTCTCTCCTGTCTCTGTCTCTCTCTCTCTTCTCCTCTCTCTCTTCTCCTCTCTCTCTCTCTCTCTCTCTCTCTCTCTCCTCTCTCCTCTCCCCTCTCTCTCTCTCTCTCTCCTCTTCCTCTCCTCTCTCCTCCTCTCTCTCTCTCTCTCCTCCTCTCTCTCTCTCTCCTCTCTCTCCTCTCTCTCTCTCTCCCTCTCTCTCCTCTCCTCTCTCTCTCTTCTCTCTCTCCTCTCTCTCTCCTCTCTCTCTCTCTCTCTCTCTCTCTCTCTCTCTCTCTCATCCTGTGTTTCTTCTCCTATATTGCACCTGTTGTGACAGTGTGTAAACAGTGCATGGGATAGCTCAACCAGATGCAGTGTTCTGTTATTTGGAGTGTGTTCTTATTCTCTAGGGTTTTCTGTCAGAATGATTTTACACCCAAGACTTGTCTCTGTCTGTTAGACAAGGTTTGTGTGGATTTAACTTTTTTTTAGATAAGGAAAGGAAGGGAGGAAGGAGGTTATAGTGATGAAACTCTTGACTTTTATCTTAACTCTTAGTGTACTTCTCATTCCGTCTGATGGTGCATGCTGGGTGTTTATGTTTCTTTCAAATTCTTACATGACAAGGATCTTTAGAGTGTATAATTGGTATTATGTATGTTCACACACTAATATGGAATTATGAATAGATTTGTACATAGATTCAGGAAGCGTTTTGTTGATATTTTGCTCATGAATGATTTTTAACGACAAGTGACCATAAATGAGAAATCTCAAAACCTTGCAGAATGATACAATTCCCACAGAACAGATGATACAAATGAATCACCAATGTATTTTCTCACAAAGTTTAACTTGAAGCAAACCCCTTTTGTTGAAATGTAGTGGAAGTACTTTCATTTTGATTTGTTCAGTCATTAGTTGAGAACAGTGGGTTTGTTCTTTTTCACCATTGTAGATACATTGTACCATGATGAAGAATTGCTCTGTGAGCAGAGGGCGGGCAACATGCCGGACATCAAGACGTTTCTCACGCTGACCACGTGGGACGCCACCAGTGTTGTGGCCTACGATCCTGAGGAACAGCTTCGTGTGAGTAAACTGAACTTTGCCATGTATCTGACAGAAAAGAACAGATTTTAAAAAAATTTCTATTCTTTTATTTCCAGGACAATGAAGTAAACACTCTTGTGCTTTTTTACATCCTGTCCCTGTGTGTATGGAGTCTTGTAAATTTTGTCATCCCTTCCCACCTGCACACAATGGCCTACTCATCAGAAAAGCAAAATGGGTTTTAATGTGTTTTGCAAGGTGTTCTGTGTGTGTTTCCATTAATGTGCCCTGTGCCCAGTATCTCCTTGGTGAATTTTTCCATTCAGTTAATTTCTTGAGGGCTATCCCAGTAGTAAAAAGACTTATTGTACAAACCACCTATGATACAGATTTCATATCTTTGGGGTTTTGTTTAATTGTTTGTTTTTTTGCCTATTTGTATGTATGGTGTGTGTGTGTGCGTGTGTGCATGTGTGTGTACATGCTCAGCATATGTATTTTCAAACACGCTGTGACATGAGGTGATATGGTGATGTTTGCTTTTCCAGGTTTTCATTGGCACAGTGGGTACCCAGGATGCCCACCTGTTAGGTCATATATACAGTGTATACATGTACTTGTACATGTGCCACTTGTACTTGTGCCACTTTGTACACTTGTGCCCACTTTTACACTTGGCCCAACGTTGTACACTTGTGCCCACTTTGTACACTTGTCCCATTTGTAACTTGTGCCACTTTGTACACTTGTGCCCACTTTGTACACTTGTGCCCACTTTGTACACTTGTGCCCACTTTGTACACTTGTGCCCCTTGTACCTTGGCCCGCTTGTACACTTGTGCCCGCTTTGTACACTTGTGCCTACTTTGTTCACTTGTGCCTACTTTGTACATTTGTGCCCACTTTGTCACTTGTGCCACTTTGTACATTGTGCCCACTTTGTCACTTGTGCCTATTTTGTACACTTGTGCCCACTTTGTACACTTGTGCCTACTTTGTACATTTGTGCCCACTTTGTACACTTGTGCCCACTTTTTTACACTTGTGCCCACTTTGTTACACTTGTGCCCACTTTGTACACTTGTGCCACTTTGTCACTTTGTGCCCACTTTGTACACTTGTGCCCACTTTGTTCACTTGTGCCTACTTTGTACATTTGTGCCCACTTTGTTCACTTGTGCCTACTTTGTACATTTGTGCCCACTTTGTTCACTTGTGCCTACTTTGTACATTTGTGCCCACTTTGTTCACTTGTGCCTACTTTGTACATTTGTGCCCACTTTGTACACTTGCCTACTTTGTACATTTTGTGCCTACTTTGACAGACAGGCCACAGCTGAAGGGGGCAAATGTCGTCTTTGAGATGTGTCTATCTGAAATCTTTGCAACAATCCTAACTTTGCTGGCCATCTTGAGTTGAATGGGATAAAGAATGTTGATTGTACTGCATGTGTATCACCCTCTTTTGTTTGATCAAACAGAAAGGTATAACTTTTTGTAAAAGATTCATCTTGTAGGACCTGGAAATACAGGTATGATTTCATTTTAAAAAATGGTGCAATACACACCTGCAGGCTTGTAACACATATGCGCACTCTCATGCACACACTCACACTCACTCACATACATACATGCATGCATGCGTGTACACACACACACACACTCACACTAACATGCACTCTATCATGCACACTAACATACACCAACATGCATACACAGAAATCTAGATATATAGAATAGGAATTCATGGTAGAGTGATATCTCTTAAGAATGATCACAGGAATTCAAATTCAATTTCAAAAACACTTAAATCATCCCATGAAGGGCAATTACACAACAGACAGGCACATAATTGATAGAACATCTTGCACACACATTAAATCCTGTCCACTTCTCATAAGAGTAGGCCATTGTGTGCCGGTGGGAACAGATGACATGATTTACAAAAACGCTTACACACAGGGACTGAATGTAAAAAAGCACTTGGTCACTTATTCCAATTATCCTCGATATGAAAGAATAAATAAATAAAATAAGTAAATAAATGTATTGATAAGAATGATCATAAAACTTATGAAAACATTTTTCTGATATTGAATTGGCAGCTAGTCAGGTAAACCTTCCCCTGACTTTCCCCCCCATGCAACTCACTGGTGGTGTGCGTGTGCAGTGTGCGCATGGGGGACAATCGGCTCACCTGCCTGACCTGTGAGCTGGACAAGAGGATGTGCGAGTACGTGGACGCCAGCTTCAGCCCCAACGCCCAGTTCTACATCCTGCACTGCCAGGGCCCCAGCGTGCCCTACTACAGCCTTCGCTCCACACACCACCTGCAGGAGTGTAAGTCACTGCTCCAGGGAAAGGGTGTGCAGTGGGGAAAACTTACAGGAGGAAAATCAAGTATGATTAAAAAGATAAACCACCAAGGTCTAGGAGTGGAAGTCACACTGCTTGAAGTAAAGGTGTGCAATTTGGGATAAGCGTACAAGGATGAAAATGCAAGTATGGTTTTAAAAAAAAAAACCCAATCAACTGTCACCATGATAAACATACAGAGATGAAAATGCATGTACGATTTCAAAACCCAAACCAATCAATTGTCTCCATTGCTGCTGTTGTCAGTTGGAGCTCCAAGTAATGCCGCCAAGCTTTGCCATCTTTCTCTGTCTCTGCTGAGTTCTACAATATCCAGTAGCCCTCCCAGACCATTGGTCTCATTGACGTTGGTAATAGGATATTGGTGATCTACCCAAGGAGTCTATCAAAAGTCTTTTCTTTTTTCTTTTAAACTTTCAGGCAGAACTTTTTTTCTCCCCTAAGTGGCTGAGAAGTCAATGGTGCACTGCACTGGATGTTCCCAGGCTGTATCACCTGGGCATGTTGAACCTGGTTGGGCCCAGCCCTCTCCAGGTACACAGTGCTAGCTGGGTGCAAGTTTTTTTCGGGATGAGGGGGATGTTACTGGGTAGGTTTAGGATTCATACCTTACCAAAGGCATACAAAAAGGTTAGAATTTAGTTCAGGAAAAAGATGTTATCAGTATTTTAATGCGTACAAAAAACTGAGTGTACTTCTCAGGCTTTCAACCTCTATGAGATGATTGTCGATTTAATGAGTTATATGCATTTGTGCGAGAATGCCTAAGAGTATGTCCATATATGTGCATGCATTTATTTGTGTGTGTGTGTGTGTGTGTGTGTGTGTGTGTGTGTGTGTGTGTGTGTGTGTGTGTGGGGGGAAAATGGTAAAGAAGGTGGCAAACTGGGATTAAAATGACCAGAACTAAGAGAGAACGCTGGCAACATTGTGTGCAGTGAGGAGACTGGAGAACAACACAGCCTTTGGTGAACTGATTGCTCAGAAAGCCATGCCCCAGGTGGATTACATTCAGGTGGAATTGGACAATAAAGAGAGTGAGTAGTTTTCTGTGAGTTTGTGTGTGTTTGGCGTGTGCATGTGTGTGTGTGTAGTGTGGTGCGTGCGTGCGTGCCATGCGTGCGTGTGCATAAAGATATCAACTGAGTAACATCGATGTCATAGTTACTGGAAACAAAATTGCATCAACAGTTACAAGAAAAAATATCTAAGTTTGTGTTTCATCACTTTTATGTGTGCACATGAGACAGGGAGAGGGGGAGAAAGAGAGAGAGGGGGGGGAGAAAGAGAGAGAGAGTGTGTGTGTATCTGTGTATTTATGTGCATGCATACAGTTGAATGTCAGTTATATGAGAACTAATTTGGCAGCCCTTTTGCTTCTTGAAACTGTGTGACTTTGTGACCTGGTTCTTGCTTCCCTGACTAGACTGTGTGACTTTGTGACCTGGTTCTTGCTTCCCTGTAGACTGTGTGACTTTGTGACCTATCTTGCTTTGACTAACTGTGTGACTTGTGACTGACTGCTTTCTGACTGACTATGTGACTTTGTGACCTAGTTCTTGCTTCCCTGACTAGACTGTGACTTTGTGACCTGGTTCTGGCTTCCCTGACTAGATAGTGTGGTTGTGATGACTGTGATACTGACACTGACATTGGTGGTTTGTTGTTGCAGAGGTGTGGGGCATGATGTTCCTGCCTCCAGCCCTGAAGAAGGAAGAAATTCATTCTGTACCCCATGGTGGTCAGCGTGTAAGTCTGCAACACACAATGTACCAGTGCAATGCTGGGAAGTTGTATACAGCAACACACAATGTACCAGTGCAATGCTGGGAAGTTGTATAAGCAACACACAGTGTACCAGTGCAATGCTGGGAAGTTGTATAGAGCAACACACACTGTACCAGTGCAATGCTGGGAAGTTTATAGAGCACACACTGTACCAGTGCAATGCTGGAAGTTTAAGAGCTAAGACACCACTGTAACCCATGCATGTGGAGTTTTACTACACACACACACTTACACTGCAATGCTGGGAGTTATATAGAGCAACAGTGTACCAGTCACAATGCTGGAAGTTAGTATATAGTTACCCCTGATTCTTTTCCTTGTGTCACATGATGGGAGCTTGTATGAGCAACCCATACTGTAAGTGCAATGCTGGGAAGTTGTATAGAGCAACACACAGTGTAACCAGTGCAATGCTGGGAAGTTGTATAGAGCAACACACAATGTACCAGTGCAATGCTGGGAAGTTGTATACAGCAACACACAGTGTACCAGTGCAATGCTGGGAAGTTGTATAGAGCAACACACAATGTACCAGTGCAATGCTGGGAAGTTGTATAGAGCAACACACACTGTACCAGTGCAATGCTGGGAAGTTGTATAGAGCAACACACAGTGTACCAGTGCAATGCTGTGAAGTTATAGAGAGCTACAGTGTACCAGTACAATGCTGGAAGTTATACAGCGCTATAGACGGGGTACCACTACACCCAAATGCTGTGGAGTTATATAGACTACACTGCACCATTACACTGAAATGCTGTGAAGTTATATAGACTACACTGCACCATTACACTGAAATGATGTGGAGTTATATAGACTACACTGCACCATTACACTGAAATGCTGTGAAGTTCTATATAGCAACAGTGTACCACTACACCCCAATGCTGTGAAGTTATATATATTTAGCTACTGATTCTTTTCTCTTGTTTCACATTTATGGCATGGCTTGTATGTGCAATCCTCATTACTTTTAAGAGACTGGATTCTGGCTAGAAACCCCATAAAGTTCACTCATTTTTTAAAACCTTTATCATGAAACTATATTGTT
>CM060316.1:4617378-4672378 GCA_030674155.1 Stramonita haemastoma | reverse complement strand
ACAGGAGAAGACCTGACATTACACACCCTGGCTGTTAAGGAAACACAAAGAGAGACTGAGAGAGATGTTGAAGGGAAGCTATTCAGTCTTCCCTTTTTTTTTAAAAGTGGTGTATTGTTACATGGTTGTATATTGACAGTGTCTGTTTCCTGCTTAGATAAGCGTTTTAGGGCAGGGATTTTTGTTTGTGTAAATGAATAAATGAACTCGTTATTGCATAAATGATCACAGGATTAGGTGGGGGGTGGGAATAAAGAAATAAAAGGGTTATAGCATTGGGGAGAGGAGTAGGGATAAAAGATATAAGCTACCAGCTTAAAGCAGAAACAACATATAGATAGAACATAACTTGCAACCTCATGCATGTGCACACATGTGCATACACATACACACACACAAATACATACACGCACACACAGATACACACACACACACACACACCCCACACCACACACACACACACACACACACACACACACACACACACACACACACACACACATATCATGAAGATTAATGTGGCCTGTGTGTGTTGCAGGATGCCAATGTATCTCAGTATGTAGAAAACTTCAAGACATCGCGACTGATGCTGGTGCATGGTACAGGAGATGGTGAGATCTTCCCCTCTTCACTTTTCAATAATATGTTTCTTTTTTTTTTTCTTTTTTTTTCTTTTTTTTGGGGGGTGTTGCTTTTATTAGTTTCACTGTATTGTTTTTCTCAGTTATTTTGTAGTGATATGGGATTTCAAAGGAAAGATTAGGTGCACTACATATTCTTACTGTTACTGTCAGAATTGTTCATATATCAAAGACTTGTAGCCATCTTGTGTCTTTTGAAATTAGGATCGGTATGAATATGCCTGTCAGTATCTTAATTGCCTATCATGGGATGATCAAAGTGTTTTTGACTTGACTTGACTTGACTTGACTTGTGTCCAACTGCTCAGCCCCAATGTGGTCCGAGGGGCTATAAACAGCATGGGAAAATGTGAAACTGCTGATTTAGGCCTGAGAGACTCTCTACATATGAAGAAGAAGGTAAATGCTCCAGAACAGGGACTCTGAACAGACATTGTCTTTCTTTTTTGTTTCAGATAACGTCCATTTTCAACAATCAGCTCAACTGATGAAAGCCATGATAGAGGCAGACGTCTATTTTAGAACGCTGGTGAGATGACTGTCACTTCTTTTCTTTCCTATTTCTACTTTTTCTGGTTTTTTCCCTTTCTTTCCTCTCCTTTTCTTTTAAAAAAAAATGTTTGCCAACTGTTGCAGAGAATTGTAAGAAGGCTATGACAATGCAAGCAGCATTGTTTGTCTTGTGTATTTTTCTCTAGCTCTGTGGAGAATGATTTGAAATGTCCTGTTTCAGCTGTTGTGTGTTTAATGATTGTATTGATCATAAATCTGTGATTGTGTTATCTTGTATGTCTGTGTTTCTATGTCCATATGAGTATACCTCTGTGTGTGTGTGTGTGTGTGTGTGTGTGTGTGTGTGTGTGTGTGTGTGTGTGTGTGTGTGTGTGTGTGTGTGTGTGCAGGTGTATCCTGACAAACACCACGGACTGTTGGGGGGCAACACACGGCGCCATCTGTTTGAGTCGCTGGACGACTACCTACCGAGTGCTTCGATGGGGTGTCCGAGAAGTTTGGGCGAAAACCAGATCTGAAGGATGAAAAGTGATTTGGTGACATGGGAAAGGAGTGTGCTCACACATCTGTATGAACACACACACACATGAATAGTTAGTATACATGCATACTGGTGCGCATGCATGTACACCATCACACACCACACACACACACACACACACACACACACACCACCACTCACACACACACACACACACACACACACACACACACACACACACACACACACACACACACACACACACAAACGGCCTTTCTCTTTTGCTCATTCTCAATCTGAGTGTGTAGCAGCGACATTTAGAGTCAGTTCATTACTCTCTCCCACATCCACATAACCAAAGCTCAAGTGTTCTCTGACTCGTGCTGGAAAAGTCAGTGTCATTTTTTTTCTTTCTTCTTTAGATTGAAGAGCATGAGTGATGTGAACCACATCTGTGAATTAGGGAGTCAGCATATCGCTTTGGACTAGATGACAAGTGTGAGTGTGAGAACCTATTCCCTCAGCTTTAATTAAGGAATGTGTGATCCTTCTGAACTACTATCAATAATCAATCACTCCACCAACACTTGTGGAAAGCAAGCTTAACGTTATGGTTAAAAAGTATGTTTGTTCCATGCATATGTTCCATAGACTGTGAAAATGGTTAGGTTTGCGTGTTGAGCTTATCATGGGAAAAGAATCTGTTTCAACAGAAGGAGCATAATGCTCAGAAACATCACATTGTGCACTATATGCAAAAGTCAGGTTTTAAAGGAAAACAGACAAAAGTTATGTTATCTTATTGTCTGCTAGAGACAGAGCAGCTAGTTGTGGAAAAGAGAGATGTTATTTGTGGAGAAAAAAACCAGTCTGGTCCAGTGTTAAAAGGGTATATGCAAGGTGCATCACGCTTCTTCAGTTGTTACGAGAACACTCAGGACAGAGGCAAATAGTCTTTGGAAAGGTCCAAGAATTTTACCTGCATGAATCTCAGGCCCTACCCCACATTCTGTGATTCTTTTATCCACTGGCTGACAGTTTTTTCACCTCGATGATGGAGTGTTGTTCATGAACAGGCATGCATTTCTCAGTATTCTTTAAGGACATATATGCATTTCTGAATGTTAAGGACAGTCATGCATTTTGAATGTAGCAGGCATGATTTTGAATGTTAAGGACAGGCATGCATTTCTGAATGTTAAGGACAGGCATGCATTTCTGAATGTTAAGGACAGGCATGCATTTCTGAATGTTAAGGACAGTATGCATTTCTGAATGTTAAGGACAGGCATGCATTTCTGAATGTTAAGGACAGGCATGTATTTTAAATTGAAAAAGACTTGGATTCTTGATTACCTAGGGAAGTAAAAACGAAGATGCAAGGGAAAAGGTTGCTGCAGTTAGATATAATTTGTTTATGCACAAATTCATTCCCAGATGTCAGGCACAGCATATGATTCATAGCTTTAAAGTTTGATTTCATTTTTTGTGTGATATGGTATGGATAACTTTGTTGCTTTTTATAAATGAGATAAATGTTTTCATCACATGGTTATGAAATGGTGAAGATAAATGCATGGAGTCTTGAGTTCATTTAAATAACTAGGCCCACTGTTTGGTCCACTCTTGCAAACATCTTTTTCAGTGAAGGAGAAAAAAATCTTTTAATCTTTTATTTCAATAATTTAGTATGATTTTAAAGCATATGTTATAAATGTTTATGCTTTTGCAAACTAAATTTGATGGGTGATTCTTCAAACAAAATAAAGAGAATCATTGCCCTTGTGAAATGTGATAGCAAAGTTATCAACAAATTTTAATTTTGAAAAAAAAATTCTTTCAGTTCCTTTTTTTTAAGCAAAAAGATCATGAACACATTACTCCAAAACAACGGCAAAGCAACAATACTCAACACACATGACAGTGTATGGAGTGGAGACATATGAACCAAAGTACTGCTGGTCATTGATTCAGTCCTCATTTGTCCCTGTGGGTTTCTGAAAGTGCTGTAGTTTAATTTGCCCAGGCCTTGTTCATCTTCACAAAGCTCTCTTCCTGGAGGTTGGATGTTGTGGAAAACCAAACACTTCACTTTTCTTTCTTTCTCTTTCTTTCACATTTCTATGCCTGTTATACAGTCAGACACTGCAGACTTCTTTTTTTATTGTTTCCTTCAAACACATCTTCATAAGTAATGACCCGACACTTCATCAGATTATGGCCGACACTTCATCAGATGTGGCCAAACACTTCATCAGATGTGGCCAAACACTTCATCAGATGTGGCCAAACGCTACATCAGATATGGCCGAACTCTACATCTTCATCAGATATGGCCAAACTTTTGTGTGTGTGTTGGCTCTTTATTTTTTCTTGTTGTTGTTGCTTTGTTTTTGGTTTTGATTGACGATGTGTGTGGATACTCCTGTGTTTCTGGTGCTGGTGGGGTGTGGTGTGGTGGAGTCCTGGGTGTTGTTGTCGTGGACATCCAGTACAGCAGGGTATTGCCTCAGCGCCTTGTCAGGACACTCACTTACTTACTTACTGGTTTATTCACTGTGGATGATTCATTGGCTCCTGTGTTTCTTTCTCTGGGTGGGTGTGTACATTTTTATTTGTACAGGTGCATGTATGTGAAAATTTATGATCATGTATGTGTAGGTGTGAGTGAATTAGAGTGTGTGTGTGTTTGTGGTGTGTGTGTTGTGTGTGTTGTGTGTGTGTGCTGTCTGTGTTTGTGTGTGTGTTTGTGTGTGTGTGTGTATGTATTCTAGAATGAATATTGCGGCTGAGTATGTATGTTTCATGAACGTAAGACACATGTGATATGGAAGAGTACTGTCTGTGTGTGTAAGACAGTGTGATAATCATGGAACAGTGTGCTGAAATGATGTACAGTCAGTGCAGAATTTTTAACCCTATCAGCATTGTCCTTTTTTTGTTGGTCCCCAAACGAGACATGGGCACGAGTATGCAGTCACCTGTACATCCCAGCCAATTGCATAATGATTTCTGGGGGGTTTTCTTAATGGGTTCAGCCTGTTTATGTTGTTACTTAATATCTTGCTGTTTGCGCCATTTATAATATGTTTATATCATGTTGGTGTAACTGAAAATGTGGTTTATGTTTGCATGGTATTTGTAGTTCTGTTTGTATCGGACAGTTTTATTCATGAATGAATATACAGTTTTTGTTTTTATACAGCTGTTTATATATGTTTCTTTTCGTGTATCTCAGAAAATTGTGGTGACTACTCCACAGCATATACTGAAGGTGTAGAGTTGCATGTGTGCACTTTTCAGTATACTTACTTTAGCATTGCACCTAGGAGCGCACCTATTTATTGGAGATCAAAATCTCTTTCAGTGTCAGAGCGTGAGTGTCTATTCTCACCTGTGTTTCAACAGGTGTATAGAACCCTAAGTTGTTTTCATCCCTTGATACTTTTTCCATTTTCTTTTCACAGAAAAAAATGTATGAAATATAGTATGAATGGTATTCAAAACAAAGCCAAATTGACGATGTTTTTAATTATTTTTTTCTCTGTCAGGTTTTAGTGTATTATCAGAGTAATTGTGTGTTAGATAAGTGTAGTTAAGAGATTATGTTCAGAGGGTGAAACACTCTCCATAATTTTTCACCTCCCTCCCTCTCTCAGTGCACTGCTTAAAGCATTCAGCCACTGTCTCAATGAACATAAAATAACTCTTTCTTTTTTTTTCAGTAGAAGAGTTACACTTCAATGATGAACCCTTGGTTTTAACCCAATCTGTGTATGCAGACTGTGTGAATGAAGTACAGGAAAAGAATGTAGTTGTATGCTCGGTGACTTCATAAAATGATATATTTTCCATAGTAGTGGCATGACACCAGCAATTTGCCTAGGGGCGATTGGCTGGTATCAGGAGTGGTTGAGGTATTTCTTCCGTTTTTGGAAAATCTGTGGTGTTTTATCACCTCTTTGTACCCGTTTGTTTTTGAGGGTGTGTTTACATGTCAATATTATTTACTGCCAGGAACAGTCTGCCAACAGTCAGTGAAGAAAAAGTAATTTAGCACCTCTGCTCTCTCTCTCTCTCTCTCTCTCTCTCTCTCTCTCTCTCTCTCTCTCTCTCTCTCTCTCTCTCTCTCTCTCTCTGTGCTGTTCTTTCTTTAAATCTTTTTGTTTTACTCAAGAGTTGTTTCTGTCTTAATCGTTTTAGATATTTTCCCTTACATAGCACAGTAGTTGTAAGAATAATATATCAGATATTAAGAAAGATGTTTCTGATGATTGCAGAGCAGTTATCTTTGCATTTACTTGAAACAGTCCTCAAAGTGCACATTGTAACCAGACCAAAGAGAGGCAAAACTGCATACTGGATATGTACACAGTTCACGGCATGGGTTACCACTAGTCTAAGCTAAAAACTAAACAGTAATGCTCCACAAATAAACAAGGCCATGAGACATCAATACAGACAGACAGACACACACACACACACACACACACACACACACACACACACACACACACACACACACACACACACGCATACATGCATGCATCATGCATACATACATACAACATACATACATACATACATACATACATACATACATACATACATACATACATCACCATCCATCATCCATCATCCATCCATTCATTATTCTATCGTCTGCCTCCTCCAGTGACTGATATCTACTGGACAGAAAATGCCGAAACTGCTGTCTGTGGCAGAAAGAAGACATATTAGATCAGCATGTTGCTAGACTGTATTTAAAACTAAAGCAATATAAAAATTAGGAAATAGTCCATGTTGCTTGTAAATGACCTCTTCTTTACTCCTGAATATTTCTGCACATATTATATGTTAGTTAGATTCCTCAAAATGCCATTTCATTGGAGAGTAAGTTTGACAACACACATAGCTAGCAAACAAGTTGTAGAAGATATGGTGTTCAGCTGTGGAGGGAACTTACCTTGGTTTTTTCCTGGCTGTGATGTTTGTCTTTCAAAGGCTTTTTCTTTTTTCTGCCTGGAGGCCTGAGCACAGGCAGTGGGTCTGTGATGTTGTGATGTATGGTTTGTGTGGATGATGTCATGACTTGTTGGACAAACTGTTAACATGTGAACTGTGACACTGCTGCATCACGTAATTCTTCTCTCTCACAGGCAAACCTCACCAGCACAAGGTGTGCACTGACATGTTCTGTGTTTGGATCCATCGAACCATCAGTTCCTTTCACTTGTTTGGGAAGCGTTGATTTGAAACGAGCTTTTTTACGATTTCACAGACTGTTTTGATGTCATCAATTATTGTTCATGCTTGTTTACTACGCTGTTGTCCTCCTGCTGGGAGACAGGCAGAACTGGTGTCCATTCACACATACATGGAGCTGATGTCATGGTGTTGAATTCAGCGTTGATTGTCCTTTCCCACAGGTGACGACGTTAGGGAAGAGAGTGGTGGTGTGTTTGTCTCCCACAGACTAGCCAGGTCAGCAAGAACTGGGTATTCTTCAGTGGACCTTCTGCTGTGTCCTCTTGTTTTCATGTGGCCGGACAGTTTTCCTTTCCATTCCTTGTACCGTTTTCCTTTATGACATTATTCTGAATATTTTGTTTGTGTGTACTGCCTTGTGAATTTTTTTTATTTTCTTTTTAAAGGTCTGCTATTTGTAATCTGAAATTTCTCCTCCATGTTATCTTCATCTTTTTTTTATTCTCATTTTCATCACTCATTCAGCTTTGTTCTGTGTGTCATCTTTTTTTTTTACAATGTTTTTTCCTTAAAAAAATCCAATTCCATAATGATAAGTTAAACAAAAAAATATTACTTCAGCTTGGCTGAACATTTTTTTTTTTTTTTAAATAAACTTTGGAATTTTATCTCCGTTTTTGCTGGAAAGTGGTGGAAGGGAGAGTATCTACGCACTTCTTGTTTGGACCCTTACATGATATACCATGATTTTTGGCACTTAATTTCATTCAGCTGTTTATTGAGAGTTTATAACAATGGCTGAATTTTCAATCTAGGGTTTGTATTTGTGCACAGATCCAGAATTATTCAGTGGGTCATATTCATGTCAGGACATGTTTGTATCCAAACATCCATTCAGCGCTATGTCATGCTTATGGGTGTGGAGGTTTGTATCTGCTTTATATATCATAGATTCATTATAAAAATTCTTTCATTTTGATGACACATTAGCCAAACCAATGGTGGTGTTAGCTGGGGAAACTGAAAAATCAGGGAGGAAGAGGCTCTGAATCATCATACCAGTGAAACTTACCTTCTTGTTCATCAACGCTTAGGCAGCAACTATTGTTGTCTATTGTATGAGCGAAAGTGTGTCACTTTGCTGTTAAATGCCTGACTAGTCAGGCCCAGCACATCCAACTTTGGCACAAGAAAGAATTGTTATCTTTTTAGTCTTTCTGGAAAAAAGGCATGAGAATGGATCATGAAGGCAGAAAATAGACAAGAAAAAGGTAACGGGTAAAAAAGGAACTAGGTACAAACAAAGAGAGTGATAGAAAAGAGGATATTTTTAGCACAGGTAGGGATACTATTTATACTGACAGGACCCCGGCATCCCCATGGGGGATATACCTGTGAGACCAAAAGTAGAGAACCCACAGTACATGGTGTAGTGTACACCAGAGAAGAGAGATGCCACCACACCATCAGGGCTCAAGGGTTCAGACCTCAGTTATGGTATATCTCCCTGTTCACCCCTGTGAAGGATGCTTTCTGCTCCAGTCAGCTTCATCCAATTCTCCATACCCATGCATACATGACAGCAAAAGTGAGGTTTTGGTTGAACTGTGCACATTGTACTTATGATGTGATGGCCCTTTCTCTGTTACCCTCTTCCACACGGTGTCTGTGCATTGCCTGCAGCTTTGTTTCTGGGTGACTGGTTTGCTTCAGCCTGTCCCTCTGCTGCATGCCCTGTTTGCTGGTTTCAAAATGCAAGGGGGGGGGGGGGGATCAGGGTGGGTGGTGTTCTGAGGGGCTAAAAAAGAAAAAAACAAAAGAAATGAGGGGGGGAAGAGGCTCGCCAATAAAAAAAAATATATATATATAAGATCATATGTTTTTAAAGGAAGGGGAGGTAAGGCAGGTGTAGTGATTTTTACTTGTCTGTGGGCTTTATTTCAATCACAGAGGGAGGGGAAAACTCCACACAGTTCTTACCGCGTTTTTTTTTCTGAGGTTTGCTTGGAGGGGGATTGGGGTTTTTGGGGAGGTGGTGGTGGTGGGTTGTTTTGGGGGGAGGGGATCTTGTTGGGTTTTTTGGTTTCGAGGGAGAGGGGGTGGAATTCTATAGAACTATTGCACAACTGGAAGGGGGGGGGGGATGATAAATAACATAGGAAAGAGAAAGGGATGGGTGGGGGGGTTACAAAAGTGGTGTTATGTCTTTTTGCAAAATTTTAAAGATAACATGGCTTGACTAAAACACTTTTTCTCTCTTGCACTCCTTTTTTTTTTTTAATTTTCATTACTGCACTGCTCAAAGCCTTATGATGATTTTTACCCTTTTTATTATTATTGTTATCATCATTATTATTATAATTATTGTTATTACGAATCATGCACACACTGTCTGTCCTGCCTGCCATCACCTCCTCTTTCATGCCTGTTTACTTTTGGATGGATTAAAAAAACTTCATTAATTCCAACACTGTGTGTGTCTGTGTGTGTGTGTGTGTTTGCGAGAGTATCATCATGTATAAACTGGAAAGTCTGTGAGAGGAACAGTACTCACGTGTGTGCAGGATCTACCCAGAAAAATGGGAAGATCGTGAATCTTTGGTTTTCGGTATGAATTTGTCAGATTCTCTCTGATTTTAGCTATGCACTTATCAGATTTACTCTCTCTCTCTCTCTCTCTCTCTCTCTCTCTCTCTCTCTCTCTCTCTCTCTCTCTCTCTCTCTCTCCACACACACACACACACACACACACACACACACACACACACACACACACACACAACAAAGCACAACTTTATCATCTTAATGTTTTTTACACAGACACATATGTATATTTTTTTTCTAAAAAATATTTATTTTCAGCCCACATTGTATGTGTCTTTGAACACATATTTTTCAACTCACATGTATGACTTTTTCAAAATCAACCCAATAATTATGTAGACCAGTGCTGTATCACCCTCAACAACACATGAAAAAAACCCCCCATATTTTTGGCATCAGATTAAGCATTTCAATCTGTGTGTTTCCCTGATAAAATTATTTAATACCTCAGCACTTCTTTGATGCTCAGCTTTAGGCCTAGTTACCAGCTGTCACAAACCTCAACTCCTGAAATATGTAGAACATTTGCAGATATCTTTTTTTTTTTTTCTCACCTTCCCTCCCTGAGGAGACTTTGAGGCACACATCTGAATATTTCAAACTGTGTCTCTTTGGCAGGTTGAACCTGACTGTTCAGTTTACCAGGTTAGTACAAGATGCATGCTGAACATGTTTTATGTTTTCATAATACAAAAAACAGACACTAAACAACCTAAAAAGGCACCAACCTATGCTATTTTTTTTTAAAAGCTTAAAGAGTATGCAACTTTGAAAAAGCAAGACATAAGAAACTTACAAATACCAAATTGAATTTCTGAAAGAAATACCCATGAACAAAATGATATTTATTGTAAAAAGAAAAACAAAACAAAAAAATGAGAGAAAGATGATTATTACAAACTGATAAGTTTATGTTTAAAAGAAAAAAGATCATTACATTAAAAAACATACCTCTCTGAAAAATACAAGACCAAGCTAAAATTATCAACTAAAATTTCTAAAATCATCCATGTGATTAGGTTCAAAGCAAAGAGAAAGTGACATGACCAAAAAAAAACAAAAAAACCCCAAACTGAAAGAAAGGCAATCAATATTATTTTTTTAAAAGACAAAAAAAAGAAGTATACATGAAAAAGATCTAAATTACACATGTAAATTCTATCAGTATCTATTTTATTCTATTAGGTGTTTTTTTCTCTTTTATTTCGAAGATAATGGAATAAGCACTCGTGTGCTTTTTCACATTCAACCTCCATGTGTATGCAGTTTTGTAAATTTTGACATCCATTCCAACCAGCACACAATGGCCTACTCTTCTGAAAAGCAGAACAGGTTTTTACATGTACGCAAGATGTTCTGCGTGCGTTCACACACAGGACCTTGGTTTACAGTCTCATCCAAAGGACTTTTAGGGGAGAGTGGAGTCAGCACTGACGTTAACTATGTTTAAAACTCTATTCATATCATATTGCATTCATCTGTTTCAACAAACCTTTTGAACAGTATATTTTCATGTGGAGGAGTTTCTTTTTCTTTTTTTTTATTCCGACACATTTGCAAGCGGTGAAGAATTTAAGTACAATGCACTAAATGTATCAATTTCAAATATCATACATGGGTGTCAATAATAAAACATAGGACGGCAGTGAATTCAAATCAATAATAATTATCCTGAATGTGACATAAAAACATGCACAAAAGCAGCCAGCAGGTTTTCACCAAAAACAAAACAATGGATTCCAATAACTCTTACAACCTGTTCATGATGACAGACATTTGTGACTCTTCACCACAAAATGAGTCGCACTGCACTTTACCCAATTTTTTCTCAGGCAGGGAGGGTCAGGTTACAAATCATTTTTATTATTTTGATAGAGTATGAAACTAGGAGCTTTCTTCAGTCTTGTACTGAAGTATCAGGGTACAATTTTATTCCCTTTTACTTTAACACTATCCCTATGTTAAGGGAGAGAACCCCTCTTTCCCAGTGCAAGTGGACTGTGCCCATTTTGTATGCTACTGTAACCTATGGAGGGAAGGGTTACTAGATAGTGGGTTACCCTGTAGAAGGCTACCCATAGGGCAAAGGTTAAAAGCACGTTCATCTCCTCACCCTAAGTATCTGTTACAATGCAAAATTCCTCAATTTCTCATTTTGTCACTTCCTTGTGCCTAGTATTTCAATTTGTGATCACTTTCTATAAATTTATCTGAATTTCAAATCATCTTTTTTTTTTTTAATTGAATAGCTTTTTTCATATCAATAAGATGCTAACAATTAAAAGTTGACATCCGGTGCAATGCGACTCATTATGTAGTGGACAGTCACCTGTTTGTTGTCATTCTAGAAACTAACTGTTCAACCATTTACAACATTTTCAAAAGGAAATTGTAGGATAATGGTTCACCAAATAATTCCCTCTTTTCACAGCAATTCTCAATGAAATACACTGTTGAAAAATACATAACCTTGTTTTAAAGATACGTTCAAAGACCAACAGCAAAAAAAAAAAAAAATGAATGTACAAGTGTAACGGAAAATGACAGATTGAAAGTCAATAGCATACAGCATTTTCCCAAACAAAAGCTATAACCACAAAGGATATGATTCACTCACACCTCACAAATGGGCCACCTGTAAACCAGAAAAAAAGGGCCACTGTAACTGTAGATAGGTGCTGCCCATTGTTGCCTCCACATGAAAAACCCACTGTTGGTGCACTACAGGGCCACTGTCACCACAACAGGGACTCCATGGATGGTTCAGCATGGATGCCACATAATGTCATTAGTCATCAATTCAAGGTAACTGAAAGGATTCTATGATGGGAGTCAGGAGCATGTCAAAATGACCTTTCCACATTTTCACTTTGTTCCATTCAAAGTCTGTTCTCTCGACTTCATCATGGAAGTGTGGTTTTATTGTCCGACAGATCACAAAGCCATTAAGATCGTCAGTTAGAAAATGATATCTAGTATAACCAACCTTAAAGAACATACTATAAGAAAAACAAACTTTAAAATATCCAGTATAACAAACCTTATTGAACAAACTATTCAAAAAAACAAAAACATTTACACCATGCACGCAAGAACACACACACACACACACACACACACACACAATGATTATCGATTTATTACACTGCAATTCCCATTTAACTGTCTCATCAAACATGGGTTCCTTTCCAATTCCACGAATATCATTCTTCTCAGAGATGATAACCACATATCTCATCATAATGTGCATATCCATGCAGTTGACAAACACTTTCATGCACACATACAATACTTTCAAAAAATACTCACACACTGAGACAGTCACTGACACTCACTCACATGGAGATCAGGATCACAAAAATACAATTATTGTACAATCAAGTGCTTTAATTAATTGCAGCATTCCCACAGTGCAGGCATTGTTAAAGTGGAGGCAGTATTTTCAACAAACCTTCAATCCAAATAACAATTTGAAGATAATTTTGCATAGTAATAAACATTATCTGAAGCATTTCCAATGTATAATTCATTACATTGGTAAAATAAGCAAAGGAAATATCTCCCATGAACCTTGCATCCACACATTGAAAATATAATCAGGATATGATAATGCATAATCATGGACATTTACTGTACCATTTGCAATGCATACTGGTAGCGCACAGATCTTTGCAAGCAAACACAGACAGTAGTCAACAGTACCCCTCAGCAACAGAGTAAATCATAGAGTATGTATGTATAGGTACATATAAACAAATAATGTATACTTAACCTTAATAATAAAAAAGGCAGCTATGTATGTTCATAATGTACCTAGAAATCCTCTCTGAGCACTCTCTGTCTGTCTGTCTGTCTCTCTCTCTCTCTCTCTCTCTCTCCTCTCTCTCTCTCTCTCTCTCTCTCTCTCTCTCTCTCTCTCTCTCTCTCACCCTTCCCTTCACAATATTTTCAGAAAATTAAATTTCAAATCTTTCTCCTTCAATGCTTCAGATCACTACAGTTCTTCCTGAAGAGTATTCTTGTTCAGATATTCACCCATGACCAAACAAAACAATAAAGGGGCCAGCATCAAAGCGTGCAAACCATGAAGATGTGGTTTTAACAAACTCAGATAAGTGAGGCAGGTGCTACACAAAGCCCTACACTTCCTGCTACTAATAAGAATTGAGCCACAAACTACACAACTGTCACTAGTGGTACAATGAGCACTCTCCATTTCCTCAGACCTGTTGGGGGGTTTTAACTTGTCTTCTCATCTCTGGATAAAGTGCCGTGTCTTTCTTCATAACTTTAGTGCATGCATGTGTGCACGTACATACCCAGGCATATGCAACACACAACATGCGCACACACAAATATTTACATATTCAGTATTTTCTCCCCTTTAGAAACCCACACACTGTCAGCAGGAGGCTGACATGTCAGCAGTTTTAGCACAGAAAACTAGCTGTGCATTTTCTGTACAAAACCCAATACATGTTTGTAACAGTAACATGATAAATTTACCACAGTTCCACTTTCATGTTTTTACAAAAGACTGTAACAGCAGTTGCAGTAACAGCAGCAGTAAAGCTGAACAAAATCTTATCACTTCTGGTTCAACATAAGCAGGCATTCAGAATGCTTTGAAAACAATGTAATGACGACAACACAACAGCTGATTTGATGGTACTGGCTCAGACAGATCAATGTCAACACCACTTCCACCCTAACTTCTACCTCAACCTCCTCCTTTCCACTTCACTGAAGCATTATAAAGACACAGCACTATCCCATTTATGGTTTTATGCACATGTGTAAAAATCTGTGTGTCCCAACATATGAATGTGTGTGTGTGTGTGTGTGCCTGTGCCCATGTGTACACACATGAATACATGTGTATGCACACATATGCAGTTGCTTCTCTGTATGATTTAAATAGTATATATATATGGGTGTAAAGTGTCAATTTTATATGCAATAATGTAATGATGTGTCAGATTGTTTAAGCACAACAATAACAAAAACTGATACATCTTTCCTCAAGCACCAAGTATTTGTATAACAGTCATAATAATGGATCTCCCACCCTTATTGTTCTTGAACATTGAAAAAATCATCCAGTAACAATTAATTACATTTTGTAAAACATGTAATGTATAACATGAACAGTAACACAAACAAGTTCCAACAATTTTATCCCACAAACATAATTATGTACAGTTGTTTTGTTTAAAACAGAATGTCAAACATGCGAGGCTTTTAAAATGTATAAAATAACAGTAATACAATACCCTGGCATGTACACCCAGGAAGACCACCAGTAAAACCCAACAAATTCCTGTTTCAACCCACTTTGTCCTTTTCCCACAATATGTTTGACTTGTGTCATATTTTATTCATCATGGTCTTATTGCAAATGCAATGTCACTGCATAAAAGTTCACTGATATTAGGCCGTTTGGATCACAAATCATTTAACTCTGCAAAGAATTGTGTCTTCATTTTGGCATAAACAACCACGGTATGTGTTGCACACTCTAACTCGCAGTTTCTTCAACCCCCTATAACATTTATTTCCATCTATTTTCTAAAATGTTAGCAGATTGTATTGACAAGAAATCATTACCCCAAGCCAACACACACAAATGCACACACACACACACACACACACACACACACACACACACACAAAACACGCACACGCGCACGCACACACACACACACACACACACACACACACACACACACACAATCACGAAATAAAATCCGAGCATATGAAAAATAGAACACCAAATATGCCTGCTGACAGTAATGTGTATATATATTTGGACAATACACTGATTGCTTGCATAAGCTGCAGAATCTTTAACAATAACATGCATAGTTGATCTGCATTCATAGATAAGACAGAGGCACTCACAGGTCTGCTCGTAAGTTGAATAGAGACCATGACCCCACATCTCATATGTGACGCTCCACCACATAATGAGACGGAGTGCACCTGAGGTCACTTTTAAGTTATTGACATGTTATTAATGTGCAATAAAATGGCTATCAAATACAAAAAACAGATTGAAAATCGGACAATTCTGTGCAACATTATTACAAATTGAAATGATAGACTGCAGGATGGGACAAAATGAGAAACGGGCAAGTTTATTTTAATAACGGGTTGTCAGAATGAGTGCTTTGGTATTTTCAAAACACATTTAAAAGCAAAAGGAATAAAAATTATGCCTTGATATTTCATTCTAAGGTAAATAAACAGATCTAGTTTAATAATCAATCAAAATATCAAAATTGACAACTTGACCCCCACCTGCCTTTAAAGGCTCCTAGCGCAAAATTAGGTAATGTGCTAAGCGACTCATTTCGTGGTGGAGCGTCACATATCATTTCACTTCATGTATCATCCTATCATCATATTTACTACACTAGTACAATATAACAGAATACAATACTGAATAAATCACGTTACAAAAACAACCCATCACTCACAACACCGCACTTGCTCCGCCATCTTGAGATTCAGGACTTCCATTCTCAACGCGCGCCTTCTCTGTCCGTTTTTCCCCATCCTCCTCTTTCTTCTCCTCTCCCCCACTTGTACCCCCCACACTCTGTCCTTCTTTCACCTCCCCTCCCTCCGTCTCTGCACTAGCACCCATGTCCACATTGGCCTCCTCTCTTTCCTTCTCTCCATCACTGACCCCGCCCTGTGCCCCCTCTCTGGTGGCGCCCTGTTCCCCAGACCTCCCCTCCTCTGCAGCTTCTGGCCCGGGCTGCTCAGGACAGGGGCTGAGAGAACCTTCTGCTGGGGCACTCTCCGGGGAGGCAGGGGTGGAGGAGGGTGGGGTGGTGAGGGTGTGGGGTTTGTGGAGGGTGTTGATGGGGGAGAAGGAGAGGAGGGGGGGCACATTGAGGGGGAGGGGGCAGTGGTCAGCCTCCAGCCCCAGCTGCTTCATGAGGACGGCCAGACGCTCAGCTTTGCGTGTCTCGTTCTGCTGGATGACCGTGTACAGGTGCTCCGTCAGAGACTCCTTCAGGTCGCTCTTCTCCGCCAGCTCCATCTTGGCCTCCACAAACTCCTTCTCCGCCTTCTCGTAGCGCTTCCTGCTGTGGGCAAAAACAGTGTGCTAAGTTATGGGAACCTTTTTTTGACTTTTCTTTGGAAAGGATTATTACTACTATGATCTAAGAAAAGTGTGTGTGTGTGTGTGTGTGTGTGTGTGTGTGTGTGTGTGTGTGTGTGTGTGTGTGTGTGTATCTGAGTTGGTAGTGTGTATGTGTTTATTCAAATTCAATATTAAATTATTCAAAAAACACTTTATTTTTATCCTCTATAGAAAAGAGAAACTGCAAGCGGGCAGGTTTAAGTGTGGAAAGGGGAGAGAGAGAAACCCTGACAGTCAAATCTCCTTTTCCTCAGTTTTATGTATGGAAATAAGTCACAAATGAAAAAATAATTACAGTTCGGGTAATGTCACTTTCATGCAAAAAGTTTCAGAGAAAAATATGGCAACTCCAGACAACACATCTTATAGCAATTTCAAACAAAGTATATCAAGTTTATACAGAATGTCTTTCAGATAAATCATTTGATACCAAAACTTATATTTGTTTTTCAGACAAAATAGACAAATGCTCCTACTTGAAGGTACTTTTAAAGCAATCACCCTCATGGAAACATACAGCAAAGATTACCTAAACTACATTATTACAGTACTCTCAAAGCAGACTGATATACAACAAACCGTATAAATTTTCAAAACAGTCCAATTTCCAAACATGTATAAGTGTCCTAAAACAAAGCATTTGCTTTTAGATTTCCATTATTTGTGTTTTTAGGTTTCCACTGACCTCTAGATATAATGAATAAATACTCTACATCACATCTGCCTAGAATTCCACTTCACATATTCTAGACAGAACTTATACATAATCCAATGACCTGGTGAACTCTTTTTGGTGGAACTGTTCCACAAACCACCACTGCACTAAATGAATGAACAGGATCTTTAAAATAAAAATGCACACTTTATCTTCATCACACACATCACCACACACACACACACACACACACACACACACACACACACACACACACACACACAACACACACCACAGAGGGAAGAAGGCAGACATACATCTCTCACAAACTGTCATGTAGATAAAAATCTACCCCCCTTTCTTACCAGAAGCTACCAAAACTCAAATAAGCAATGTTAACCTTTATGCTTGTAATGAGACCACAAAGTTCCTGATTTATCTACTTGGCGAATGACACCCATCAAAGCTACTGTGCTTTGTGCTTAAGATGCTTTCAGTTAAACCCTGCTTGAGCCCTACATTGCTTTCAGTTAATACTGCTGCTTTGTGCTTCAGATGCTTTCAGTTAAACCCTGCTGAAGCCCTACATGTACATTTACTTACTGGGCGTGAAGGAAATCCATGCTGGCCGCCTCGATTTTGTCCCTGATGATGGACACGTCTGCATTCACCAGATGTCCAGGTGCTTCAGCTCCTTCTGGACTTTGGTCAGCTTCTCTGCCTCCTCTTTGGCCATTTTGCTCCTGCACCACAAACATATCAACATCATATCATAATGATAAGCAACAAACAGCTTGTAAGATGAAACTCTCCTTCATCACAGTATGTCATCTTCAGTTCATAATCATAAGCAACAATCAGCTTGTAGGATAAAAACTGTATCTCAAAATCCACTGCATCTCAAAATCCACAGTTTTAGGAACATGGTACAAGTTGCTGAAATGCATTTTTCAGTTAAAAATGGTAAAAGTAAAGGTTCCCATAACCTATGTGATCGTAGGAGCACAAGGCATCAGAGACTTCAGCTTCTCTAGGGGCCAGCATATGAGGGCGCATCCATCTCCTCTCCCTTGCTGATTTACCTTCCCTGACCCTAAATAGGGCAGGTACCCATTTACAGCTGGGTGAACTGGGGGACTGTAATGAAACCAAGGTGCTTAAGGTCACCCATCCAACTGATAACTCATACTCGATGCTGCTTCACATTAACTTGGGGAAAGCGAATGCTCTGACCACTGAGCCATCCAGTCCCCAGTTTTCAGTTAACTCTCTTTTTCTGTTTCAGCGTTTGCTTTTGTCACTCTCCTTATCTAAAACTATTTATAACAAATATTCTATCTTCAATCCAATATTTGCATCATCCTCATCCTGTCATCATAGATTCATCATTATCAATCATCATCAACACTGTCATCATCATCATCATCATCATCACCATTACTGATCATCATCAACACTCCATACCCCACCTATCCGTGATAGCATCATCCTCATCACTGTCATCATCATCACTATCGATCATCATCTACATTCACTACCCCGCCTTTCCTTGATGGCATCGTACACATCATTGTCATCATCATCATTATCGATATCGATCATCATCCACACTCACTCCCCCACCTCTCCTTGATGGCATCAGCCAGTATACGTCTCCGTTGTTTGTTCTCCTCCTCCATCTTCTTCTGCTGTAAACGGAACTGCTCCACTCGGGACAGCTCCACCCTGTACAAGTTCAGTATATGAGTATGATACAGATAATGAGATATATATATATATGTTGATGCTCTGTACTGGACTGTCCAACATTTTGGGAAAATCGTGTAACTTTACTTTTTTTTTAATGTCAGAAATGCACACACACACGCACACACATACACACACGCAAACACACACACACACACACACACACACACACACATATAATCAGAATTACACACACACACACACACACACACACACACACCACACACACACACACACACTCACACACACACACACACACACACACACACACACACACACACACACACACACACACACACACAATCTTGAAAACTTTCATTCTTAGACTTTCAAAGCATCTGATATTTTGTTTAAAAGACATAACCTGATAGAGGAACTGTATTAGAATGAATCACACTTAAACCAGTAAAACCATGTTTTTTTTCTTTTTGTTAAATCTAAAACAGAATTGATCATTATTCTTTTTATAAATTTATTTTCTAGTTTTGAAAACAGAGCTTTCTTTTCTAAATAAGGAACAGGCTCACTCATGAATATTAAAACAAGAAATTCTCCGCAAAGTAAAAAGTATCAATACTTTTGTAATTTTCATTTCATTTCACAAGTTCATTTCAAATGTTTTCTAATTTCTTTCATTTCGGTCTCACACTTATTTCACCATTTTTCTTTCACTTCACACTTCTACTTCACCATTTATCCTTCATATCACACTTTCACTTCACAAATTTTCTTTTCTGTCACACTTTACCTTAATCCCTCTTCCTCATCCATCTCTTTGACACCAGTGGCTGACTCCTTCTCCTCAGTTTTATTGTCTGTGTCTCCTCCACAGTCTGTGGCTCTGAGCTGTCTGCCACTGTACTCTGGGCTTGCTGCAGTCTTCTCTTCAGCCTCTGTCTGCCCTTTGACCTCTTCTTTAGATGCTGGTGGTGCAGGGCTGGGTGAGGAGAGGCGTTGTGAAGATGGCAAGGGGGCGCTGCTGCCCTGGGCAAAGTCGAGGGCTCTCTGTCGCGCCATGTCACGCTGCTGCTGCTGCTGCAGGGCCTTCTGCCTCCTGGCCTGGGCTTGCTTGGTGGCTGCATTGGCTGATGGTCTGGGGGGCCCTGCACAGGGTACACAACAAACATGTATGAAAATTCTATAAATTAATATAATGGTAAAATAATAATTTAAAAAAAGGAGGAGGAGGATTTGGTTATAGGAGGTGATTGGGGGGGGGGAGGGGGGAAGGGTGGCAAATGCCAGAAGTATCATGAGAATGGGAAGATGGTACAAAAGTGGGAACATAAGAGTGGTGGTGATCAGTTAGCCAAAGACTGAAGTATTACCTGGACTTAACACAGTTACAAGATCTATGGACTGTGAGTCTAGGGCTTCACAGAACTGGCTGTTCCATGGAGGGACAGTACATAAGCTGAACAATCATATTAATATTTGATGAAGATAGTTTATGGAACCCAGTGTGCCTCAAATGTGACCTACATTCCTAGTTTCAAAAGTCACAATCAACTGGCCGATCTTAATTTTGTGTGAATATAACTAAGCTCTAATCAGTAGTTTGCTTTCTTTTTATTTTTATTTTTTTTTTCCCTGGAGATCAGAAGAATTTTTCCAATTATTTTCCTCTCCTGGATCGGCAAAAGCAGGAGAGCCAGGATGTTACTAACAATTTGGATGGAGGGGTGTTTTGTGGGATTTTATTTTTCTTTACAGTGCTATGTGACACGATCTATTTGAATTAGCTAGTCGAGTGAAGAAATCATTTCAGTTGAGTTGCTAAGTAATTTTGCTTTCATTTTTTAAAAACTACACTGCATGTTTGTGAGCCAAAGTGGTTAATATGAGTAAGCATATGCTGGTACATGCACACATTGATGGCTTCCATTGGACAAAACTAATAAATATCTAAAATTAAGATATATATTCACCTGGAGAACTTGTTTGTTTGATTTGCATCAAGTCTTCATCACTGAAGCCTGCCCATCCCGCCATCTTGTCAAGCTGGCAGTCTCCCTCGAAGTCAATATTTAACTAAAGTGAATGCTTATCTAATCGTAAAATCTCCATTTACAACTTCCAAAAACACAAACTCACTTTATAATATACAATATACTAGCTAATTTTACAAGTACTCAGAGAAAAAAGTATAGTATTTGATAAATCATCAAGATTTTGTTTAAAGTTGCTAAAAAGATAATACTACCTCCCTACATTGAAGCAGACGACGTTGTACAGTAGCAGCTACTCTTCACACTTTCCCCGAGGTCCGGAGTTGAGTTGTTTCCCTTCCCATTGGAGTGCCCTGAATCTGTGCCTAGGTAAAAGGAATCCAAGAAATGAATGCTTCGTATTCATTAATTCAAGACCACAGTAACTGTTTGAGTTCATTATTTAAGTAACTTTGCATTAAATACTTAAAAAACAGGAACATTAGTTCGGACTGTTACTGTACGACGATTACAGTCACTAACACTCCCTGAAAAAAAAAAATGTTATGCGAGCGACAGTTAATGTGCGTGTGGAGGGGGCGTGTTATTTATTTATTTATTCTTTTTTTATATCGAGGATAACAGAATAAGCAACCATGTGCTTTTTTTCATCCGGTCCCCGTGTGTATGCAGTTTTGTAAATCTTGTCATCTGTTCCCACCGGCACACGATGGCCTACTCTTACGAAAAGCGGAACAGGATTTAACGTGTGCGCAAGATGTTCTGCGTGCGTTCGCACACGGGCCTCGGTTTAAAGTCTCATCCGAAGGACTTTTGGGGAAAGTGGAGTCAGCACTGATGTTAACTCCAGAAGAAAATTGCCTCGACCGGACTCGAACCCGGGTCTTCAAATTGCCAGCGCAATGTTCTGACCACTAGGCTATCCGCCCCCCTGGTGTGTGTGTGTGGGGGGGGGGGGGGGCATAATTTTTGTTTTCAGCGTTATGTTTGCACATGTCTGCTACATTACAGGATAAAATACCTTAATCATTTAACTCATTATTCCCAGGTTATACACGTAAAACGAAATAAGGATGACAAACGCTAATTTTCAATGTACAAAAATAATACATCATAAACTTGCGACATGTTTTTGTACATTAAAAATTCATGTTCGTTGCCTTTATTAAGTTGTAATACGTTTTATTACGTTTTGCAAATAACACTTCATCTTGTGCCCATCCCAGTGTTTACAATGTCACTATCTGGTCACTGGAACAAAACAATACATGAAAAAATGTCATAATGAAAAAAAAAAGAATGTTTGACAGAACTGCTTGTAAAGCAAAGCAAGCCAATGAACTGGGAAGGCAGAAAATAAACAACATGGCTGACAGAATGGTGAAAAAGAAAGAAAAAAAGACAAAATCAAAGAGAGCGATAGAAAAGGGGAAAATTCTCGCACAGAGTTTCCAGAGGGTGGGGTGTTATTCTACTGAAAGAGCCCCATCGTGCCAACGGGTGATGAGCTAGGTGAAGCCAACCCCTTGAAAAGTCAGTAGATACGCCCTCCCTCCTTAAACTAGCTCTAGCTGTTTGCCACTGTAGAAAATCATGCTTTCATTGGTGATAAATGTCAAAAGCAACGTTTTATAAGGGAAGGAAATCCCAGTTGTAAATATATGGTAAAAGGTGTCCCATAACCTAAATGGTCGTACGAAAGCGAGGCATCAGAGACCTCAGCTTTTCTAGTGACCAGCATATTGAGGGTGGCGCCCATCTCCTCTCCCTCACTGCTTTACCTTCCCTGACCCTAAAGTGGCAGTTACCCATTTACAGCTGGGTGAACTGGGGGACTGTACTGAAGCCAAAGTGCGCAAACGGTCACCCGTCCACTTGGTAACCCCGCTTGATGCTGCTTAACCTTAGCTTGGGGAAAGCGAGTGCTCTGACCACTGAGCCATCCCGTCCCCCTGTAAATATATTACTCTCTTAAATTAACTAAAGAGCAGCTGCATAGTTCAATGTACATTTTAAAACATAACTGTATTTGTTTCTTTCCTATTCAGTTTCGTTAGTCTCTTCTTCGTCGAACACTCAGAAACCAATTGTTGTTGTCAGTTATATTTGAGGGAAAATGCGTTGTGTTGCCGTTAAGAGCCTGACAGGTCAGGCATAGCGCATCTGACCTCGGGGTGGGTGAGAATTGTAATCATTCAAGACTTTGGGGGGGGGGGGGGGGGCAGGAGAATGGACCAAGAAGGCAGAAAATAGACAAGAAGGGTGTGACACGTATTGAAGGAAAGAAACAAGGCAGGAACAAAGAGAGGGACATAAAATAAGACTATTCCTAGCACAGAATTTCCAGTTGTTGTTGCTGTGATTAATGTCCCAGCGGAGATTTCCGATTTAGGGACTGTGAGTGAGTCATAGTGTATAATAAGGAGAGGATTCAGGAGAGGTAGCAGTAGAGTAGTCTGTGGATTGGGGTCACTGTCTGAAAGATGTCTTGCAGGTGAGTTAGTCTTCTATAGAATCATTAGGAAGAAGTTGCTGGGAAGAAAAGGTAACATGGTAGAGCTGAGTAAAATGCGAAGACCCTAGAGGCCTACACGTTGGGGTTAGAAGAATTTCCAGGAGGTGGGGCAGCTATTTATTCTGACAGACCCTGGCATCTCCACGGGGAAGTTTCGTTAAGAACTAAAGAAGAGCAGATTTATCTTTAACCTAATCTGTGCAGGCGACGATATCAGTTTGGGATGGGCTGAGAGCGACCCAGTTTTAAACTCCAATGCTTTTTAAAATCTGCTATAGCACCTTCTTTAGAACATCTTGTTCTGATTACTGACTCCCATTAATTTTGATGTTTTGGATCGTCTGCAGACGTTTGGCGCCACGGTCATCAAGCAGTCAGTACTGATGAAGAAAGGTTGGTAAGTGGGATTATTCCTAATTCTGTTACAGTATTACAACCTTTGCTAATCTACCGTTTTGTGCTAGGTAATGCCGTTACTTCCTCCCTTCGTTTTCCTTTTTCTTAAAATTTCAAGACTACATCGATTTTTTATATAAGGACTTGCTGAAAACTATTTTTAGATATAAAAAAGAAAAGAGAGAAAGAAAGGAAAAATTGACAGGAAAACAGAAAGAAAGAAATACAGGCCTGCATTAGCCTGAACAGTAATACAGTAATACAGAGTATAGAAGGTAAAGGTGTTCCATAATCTATGCGGTTGTTGGGGAGTGAGGCATTAGATACCTCAGCTTCTCTACGGGGCCAGCATATTAAGGGCGGCGTCCATCTCCTCTCCCTCGCTGCTTTACCTTCCCTGACCCTAAAGAGGGCAGGTACCCATTTACATCTGGATGGACTGGGGGACTGTACTGAAGCCAAGGCGTGCAAATGGTCACCCATCCACACCCATCCAATCGGTAACCACGCTGGACGCTGCTTAACCTTGGCTGTGGAAAGCGAGTGCCCTGAGCACTGAGCTAGCCCGTCCCCCAATATAGAGTATAAGAAATTTGAAACAGTAAGAAGAGAAAGAATAAAAATTGAAACAGTAAGAGAGAGAATAAGAAATTGAAACAGTGAAAGTAGAGAGAATAAGAAATTCAAACAGTAAGAGACAGAATAAGAAATTCAAACAGTAAGAGACAGAATAAGAAATTCAAACAGTAAGAGAGAGAATAAGAAATTGAAACAGTAAGAGAGAGAATAAGAAATTGAAACAGTAAGAGACAGAATAAGAAATTCAAACAGTAAGAGAGAGAATAAGAAATTCAAACAGTAAGAGAGAATAAGAAATTCAACCAGTAAGAGAGAGAATTAAGAAATTGAAACAGTAAGAGACAGAATAAGAAATTCAAACAGTAAGAGAGAGAATAAGAAATTCAACCAGTAAGAGAGAGAATAAGAAATTCAAACAGTAAAACATAGTATCAAAAAGTCAAACAGTAAAACAGAGTATCAAAAAGTCAAACAGTAATACAGAGTATAAGAAAATCAAACAGTAAGGGAGAGCATAATTAAAACAGTGCAAAAATGGTAATAACAACACCTCAAATGTGCCATGGCTTTAATATTAGATTGACAAAAATTCTCTGTGTCATGAGGAATTTTACAGACATAAAAACTGGGCTGACGTACATAGTTTTATCTATTCATAATCACGCCTCCAATGACGGTGTTTCCATGCTATTGTGCATGTGTTACATCCTTAGGCCTAACATTTCTCATTACATAATAGTTCACTTGTTTACGTCAGGTATTTTGAGGACGGGAAAACACGGTCTTGACAAGTTATAGAAAAATATATTTACAAAATTTATATGGTTCTGGGCCGTGAAAAAAGTATTTTCCCTCCCCCTTCCTCTCTAAAAGCATAATCTTTTTATAGTTTTTTTTTTTCGTACCTCGGCTAAAATCTCCAAGGTTCACCCATAGTGATGTTTTGGTACGCGACCAATCGACCCACCATTAAGGTAGCCGCATTCTAACTTCGGGGATGGTGCCTAAAACACGACACCTGTGTCCGTGGGTGATTTTAAACTTATCATCTGTTCTCTCCGGCACAAATTGGCCAACTCTTTATTCACTTTCTTTCTTTATTATCTTATTTATCTTATTATCTTATTTTATCTATCTTTTATTTATCTTCTTATCTATCTTATTTTATCTTATCTTTCTTATCTTATCTATTTATCTTATTTATTTATCTTATTTTTTTTTATTTTATTTTATTTTTTTTATTATTTATACCACACTATGTCACAGCAGATTTCTCTGCGTGAAATTCGGGCTGTTCTCCCCGGGGAGAGCGCATCGCCACAAGTGCAGCGCCTACCCATCATTTTTTTTTCATTTTTCCTGTCTGCAACTGTATTTGTTTCCTTATCAGAGTGGCTTTTTTCTACAGAATTTTGCCAGGACAACGCTCTTGTTGCCGTGGGTTCTTTTACGTGCTTTAAATAATTATGCATAACATACGGGAACTCGGTTTCTCGTCTCGTCCGAAAGACTAGCGCCCAGACCACCACTCATTGTCTAATGGATGGGGGGAAAGTTTAGGACCCAAACTCTTTCGATTTAACCTGTGCGCAATATGTTCTGCGTGCATTCACACGCGGGCCCTCGGTTTATAGTCTTTCTTTTTAGGGGGGGAAGGGGAGTGGATTCAGTACTGATATTAACTCCAGGAAAAAAACGAACAAAAAGAAGAAAACAACGCACACCTCTGTCGCAGTGCAGCCAGGTCACGAGTGATATAGTCAACAGTGAAGAACAACCCCACAGTGAAACAGAAACAGATGGACTGTCGCAGTGTGTTTTTTATTTCAGATCTTAACGCTTAGCATTATTCCCAAACAAAACCATAGTCATTTGAATAAAGTGAAAATGTTGCGCATTTAGGATTAGTTTTGTGTGCATCTGGATTGAAGAGCACCATCCATTTCAAAATCCTATTAATCTTATCCATACTTCCTGGTTCAACAGTAGCCAATGAAAAGAGGTGTAACAGGTGTTGTTTTATACCTGGCAGACAGGTTACACAGCTGGGGGGGGGGGGGGGGGGGGGTGGAGGAACGAGTGTAGGCCTGACGGTTAATGGGGCAGTGGGGTGGGAAAGGAGAAAGTGCAAACATCCCGTAAAGTCAGGTGCGAGTTTGGGGGGGGGGGAGGGAGGGGAAGGGGAGGGGGGAGGGGGTAACACTACCACTTCTTCTCTGAGTCTGCTTTTTGGTCCTTTGCTTCAGTATTAGTATGTGTGTATGACTTTATTTTAAGTCACGAAAGATTGCTCTGTGTGATATTCGGGCTGCTCTCCCAGGGGAGAGCCCGTCGCCATAATATTTTCTTCTTTTCCCGTCTGCATGTGTGTGTGTTTTCCCCTAACAGAGTAGCTTTTTCTCTAGAATTTTGCCGGAGACAACTCTTGTTGCCGTGGGTTCTTTTCCTTTACGTGCGCTAAATGTGTGTTGTTGTCAGGACCTCGTTTTATGGTCTCTTCTGAAAGACTAGCACCCAGACAACCACTCATAGTCTAGTGGATGGGAGACAAGTTTTGGGCACAAACAGGGAATGAGCCGGAGTTTGGCTTTGTAGGCAGACCGTTACCTCTGGACTGTCACTTTCGGGGCATTCGTGACTTTCTGTTCTTAGCTGACCTATCAAAACAACACAACATAAAAGGCCTGCTTGCTCAAAGTAGGTAAAAGATCAAGGCTTTTCCCACAGCCTATGGAGTCGTTGAGGAGCGAGATGTCAACTTTTCCAGGGACCAGCATGTTGAGGGTGGCGCCCATCTCCTCTCCCTCGCTGCTTTACATTCCATGACCCTAAAGAGGGCAGGTACCCATTTAGAGCTGGGTGAACTGGGAGACTGTACTGAAGCCAAGGCGCGCAAACTGTCACTCATCTATTTGGAAACAACGCTCATCGCTGCTTAACCTAAACTTGGGGAAAGCGAGTGCTGTGACCACTAGCTATCCTGTCCAGATAGTTGTACTGCTTCCTGAGATGTTCTGGGCTGTGGTCGCGTTGGGATAGGATTACCTGCTTTAAAAAAAAAAAATTCCAAAATACTGATCTTATACGCTGCCATGCTATGAAGAAGCTGAACAGATGATTGGCCAAAAGTGCACTTCCTGCAATGCCACTTCACCTGTTTGGAAAAGTGCAGCTGCTCCATGTCGCAACATTGTCGGCTCTCAACAGCCATTAAATTCTGCATAAGCTGTTGGGATGAGGACTTAAATGAGAACCAGCTGTAGGACATGATGTAAACGAACAATGTCATGTTTCAATTAGAAAATACGTCACAGGATTTGACACCAGATTTTCTATTAATTTGGAAAAGTTTTCACTTGTCTGTGGATGTGCCCAAAGTGCATGAAATGTTAACCTTTTTGTTTCTAAAAACAGTTGTTCATTTCTTCTTTTTTAAATATGCAATGACTGCTTTCTAGCGTATAAAAGAATTGGTTTTTTTCATGATCGGCTCTGTTATTGATTTTGTCCTGAATTTTCACGTGCTCAACCTTATTTCAAAATGGACCAGATCACTCTAATAAAATGGCGGAGACTTTCAGTAGCTTTAAAACTTTTTTTAAAAGTATTCTCCACTTTTGGAATTTTTTAGAAATATTTCGTTTTTCTTTTTCTTCATCAGTTTCTTTGTTTTTGCCTATTTTTTTCTTCACTTATGTGTGCTTCTTCGCAGTTTAAGCCCATTCCCCTGTCTGTTTTTTCAAGCAAGCCATGGTAGTTTTTCAGTTTTGGGTGTGAGGATCTGATGTATATACAGCTGTTTCTCCGGTTTTTTGATTTTATTTTCGTTCCCCCGCTAGAGCTCCTAAGTTCACAATGTAAATTTGTGCATGCAACCGTTTTTGACCATCTTTAAGATAGCCGCATTCCGACTTCGGGAATGCGTAGTCAATAAAACTTTAGGATGAGCACGACCCTTTCATTACTGTGCTGAATTTTTCTTACAGATTTTTTCATGCATTTTTTTATATTTTAAGTATTGCTGGGGTTTTTTACGTTCTAGTTTTTAGTCAGGAAATGACACAGTGAATAGAATTACCTGTAAGCGTCTTCAATGTAGCCTAGTGTAAGATGACACGATCATGAACTGTGCACTCTTTTGGAGGTTTTTTGTTGCTGCGTTTTTTATGTAATATAGCTGTCGCGAAATATAACATGAACTGTTTACATGAATATAACATGAACTGTTTACATGAATATAACATGAACTGTTTACATGAATATAACATGAACTGTTTACATGAATATAACATGAACCGTTTACATGAATATAACATAAACCGTTTACATGAATATAACATGAACCGTTTACATGAATATAACATGAACCGTTTACATGAATATAACATGAACCGTTTACATGAATATAACATGAACCGTTTACATGAATATAACATGAACCGTTTACATGAATATAACATGAACCGTTTACATGAATATAACATGAACCGTTTACATGAATATAACATGAACCGTTTACATGAATATAACATGAACCGTTTACATGAATATAACATGAACCGTTTACATGAATATAACCACTTCAGCACGTTGTTATGAATTTAAATGTGTTTAGATTTTTGTACATTGTAGTTTACATGGAATAATATACATGAACCTGTTTATCAATGTATAACTATGAACGATTTACATGAACTGTACATGAACTCTTTACATGAATTATATGATATGTTATTAATGGGAAATTTAACATGAACTTGTTTACAAAATAACACGTGAGGTTTGGGTTCGTTCTCAGCCGTGCGGTTTTCCCAGTTTGCGGAAAATCAAATTAATGTCAAAAGAACCTAGACAGTTAAAAATCGGAAAGAGAGGGGGGGTACCTCCTGACTGTCCTTGGCAAAACTGATATGGTTAAATTCTCCCTATGTCCCCAACTTGGAATGCAGCTGCTTTAATGGTGGGTGAAAAACCGTTCCCATACACAAAAATCTCACCATTGGTAAACTGTAGACCTTTAGCCAAGGAGCAAAAAAAATGATGAAACGCATTCCCAAGTTTGGGCCTGAAACTGCTTGCTGATAGCAGAGATGGACATTTGTGGCTACAATCCAAACGCGAAAGTCCTAACAGAGCTTTAGCAGTTAATGGATGCGGTAATTTTTTTAATTAGAATAAAGCTCCACATCCTTGTGTCTACAGCTAGGTTCCATTAATTCCATAGTATGCTGCTGTGTCCTCATGCTTTCCCACACAGACCAGCCAACCAGCCCTCCACAACCCTTCCCTTTTTTTGTACTGTTTATTCTAATCCTAGCTGTAAATGGGTACCTGCCCTTGTTAGGGTCAGGGAAGGTAAGCAGCGAGAGAGAGGATGGGCCTGCCCTCAACATGCTGACCCCTGAGAAGCTGAGGTCTCATGAGAGCTGGTCTCCCTACGCTCATAGTCTAGCCCCTATCGTACCATATTATGGACACCAATCTAGCCTTTACACTAGATGACACAATGGCACAAAGCCGGGGTTACACGTGCATGGTCATATTTTCTTAGGAAAGCCAGGCAGGGTTGGGTAGATGGTTAGCTATAATGCTGGAAAGAGGTCATGGAAGTGTGTTGTGTGGGTTGTGGGTTAGGTGTGGGATGGGGGTAAGAGTGGTGAGGTGAGTGATGAGTGAGGGTGTGTGTGTGTGTGTGTGTTGGTGTGTTGTGGTGTTGTGTGGTGTGTGGAATGTGGTGGAGGTGGATTTGTGTGTGTGTGTGTGTGTGTGTGTGTGTGTAGGTGATGAGGTAGTGAGTGGAGGAGGATGAGATGGAGAGGAGAGGAGAGAGAGGAGAGGTGTGGGGGGGGGGGGGGGTGTGTGTGACGAACTGCTTTTGCTTATTTAGATACTGTTTGGTAGGCTGCTCAGTTGCAAATGGCTTGCTTCCATGTTTGGTGGCTGGTTATTTATCCGTTTATTGGCTGGCTTACTTAGATGTTGGCTAAGTTGAACTCTTTGTTTAGTTTTACCTTTTTGTCTTTTTCTTTAAGGAGACGGGATCCGGTGAAATGACACCTTTGTGAAAAACAACTCTGCTGTTGATGTTTTTGTTGTCGTTTCACCTGTACTCCAATGTATGCTCTGGCCTTCACAGGGTCTCGATCGTTCTAGTTGTCACATCGATAAAAAAAGACTAGTTGCATTCCCTTTGTTTACTTCCAAGAGGGGCCAGGTTAGGGTTGTTTGGGTAGTTTCCTCTCTCTCTCTCTCTCTCTCTCTCTCTCTCTCTCTCTCTCTCTCTCTCTCTCTCTCTCTCTCTCTGTGCAGAGAAAACTTCAGCTGGAGGAAAAGTGATGCCAGAAATGTCAAAGCGTCAACCGATCAAAACAACTCGACGCCAGAACCCAAGGTAGTCCGAATATCAGTCAGTAGGCCTTGCCTGCATGCATCATCCATCCATCTATGTAAACATCCACACCGACTGTTTGTGATGTCATGCACTGCTCACTCACTCACTTACTTACTTACTTATTTAGTGACTTACTTGCGTGTTGAAATGTTGAGGATAGAACAAACTTTCGATTCCATCTCATCATCACATCCTGATTACTTTGTCAAGGTGTCATCTTTGTTTTGATGGCAGTGTCACGCTTGTTATCTTGTCTGTCGATGATTTAGTTGATCCCTCCCCTTCCTCTCTTGCTTCTCTTTCCTCTCTTCTTCTTCTTTTTCTTCTCCTTTTTAACACAAACAGTGGAGTAAGGTATACATACTTTGACTTTGCCGATGGATCAATGTTGTTTTCGTTACACGAAACAGACTTGTTTGTGTTTTTCCAAACCGATTCACGACAGTGCGTACGTCACAGCTATCGACTCTCAACCACCGACGCCATTGAAAGGAAGGGAAAAAGTGCCGGGAAAAGAAGTAAAATGTCAAGGTTAGATTTCTTAGTGACGATACCAACTGGTGTGTTTTTCTGCTGTTTCGTGTCGTTTTGTTTTGTTTTGTTTTGTTTTGTTTTGTTTTATAACCGGAAAGATAGATTTGAAGCTGTTTGCTCAAGTTTCTTAAGAGTATCTACAGAAAGCTTATTATTCGGATCCGAAGACTGATATTTTAGTTTTGCTGACAAGAAAATGGTTGAGATGTTTTTGGATATGTGCGCACGAACACGCTTGCGCACTTCGCACACACGAGCACATACACACAAAAGGAGCACGCACAGATTTGGAGACAGTGTGTGTGTGTGTGTGTGTGTTGTGTGTGTGTGTGTGTGTGTGTGTGTGTGTGGTGTGTGTGTGTGTGTGAATCAGACAACTTTGTTGTCATTAAGTGTGTGTGTGTGCACGCGCGCGCGCGCGCGCGTGTGTGTGTTCGAGCGTGCGTGCATGCGTGCGTGCGTGTGTGCGAGTGTGTGTGTGTGAACCAAACAACTTCGTTGTCATTAAGTGAGTGTGTGTGTGTGGTGTGTGTGTGTGTGTGTGTGTGTGTGTGTGTGTGTGTGTGTGTGTGTGTGCGTGCCTGTTTGCATACATGCATGCATGCATGCATGCATGCATGCGCGCGCGTATGTGTGTGTACATGTGCATGCACACAAATGGGTGGATGGGTACAGTGTGCACACACTCATATTTTTATCGACAGAATAAACAGGTAATGACAAAATCCTGCTAGGTGTTGCAACACATGGCGTAGAATAAGATTACCAACTGAAATAAATCTCCCGTGTATCCCCCCCTGTGGAGTGAGCACAAAAATGACCGCAAGCTGAGGACAGTACAGGTAAGCTCAGTGAGTCTGGGAATCCTGTTACCTGCAGTTTTGTCTCCGTCAGCAGATCAGGTCCTCACAGAGATACTCCGCATTTTGGGGTTTTAATGTTGTTGTTGTTTTTAATCTTTCTTTAGTCCTCGGCTACAGCTGGGAGCTTCGTCAATGCTTGTGTATGCGCTCGTTTACCCGCCATTAAGGCAGCTGCATTCCTACTTCGGGGATAATGTCTAAACACAACGTCCAGTGTGGTTGTCTTTTTATTTAATATTGTTATTCGTGCCTACCTGCACATAATGGCCTACTCCTTCGAAAGGCAGAAGGAGTTTTAACGTGTGAAAAAGATGTTCTGAGTGAGTTCATATACCGGACCTCGGTTTATAATCTCATCCGAAGGACTTCATTCGGGGGAATAGGGTCGGTACTGCTGGGGAAAATCTCCACGAAAATGTCGGTGGTGGCTGGAACCCGGGCAGCCAGACCACAAAGCGCAACGCTCTAACCACTAGGGCGCCCTGCCCTGTCCCCACTCCGCCTTCTGGAAACGTAAAGTGCGTAGGCTTGGCTGTGCGTGAAACAGAAAATATGTAAAATCAAACCAGTGCATTTGAACTCACGTTGCCGATAGGCATGTGCAGCGAGTGTGTATTTATCCTTAAAAAAAAAAATGATATATAACAATTTCCGCATTCACTATACGGGTCACAGTGATCTCCACCCAAATGTTGATGTTGCTAAGTGTGCAATTCCTTTTCAAATCGATAGAAATAACAACAGCGCCCTCCATGCACAAAACGAATGCGTGTTTATTTGTGCGTTTATTTATTCTTTTATTTCGAGAATAGTGGAATAAGCAATCATGTGGGTTTTTTTAAAATCCTATCCCTGTGTGTATGCAGTTACGTAAATTTTGACATCCGTTCATACCGGCACAAATGGTCTGCTCTTTCAAAAGGTGGAATAGGTCTTAACGTGTCCGCAAGATGTTTTTGCGCGCGCTTATACAGTGTGTGTGTGTGTGTGTGTGTGTGTGTGTGTGTGTGTGTGTGTGTGTGTGTGTGTGTGTGTGTGTGTGTGTGTGTGTTATTTTTATTCATTTTTTGTTTTATTCTATTATATCGAGGATAATGGGATAAGCACTCATGTGCTTTTTTCATCCAGTCCCCGTGTGTACGCAATTGTGTAAATATTGTCATCTGTTCCCACCGGCACACAATGGCCTACTCTTACGAAAAGCGGAACAGGATTTAACGTGTGCGCAAAATGTTCTGCGTGCGTTCGCACACGGGGCCTCGGTTTAAAGTCTCATCCGAAAGACTTTTGGGGAGAGTAGAGTCAGTACTGATGTTACCTCTGTGTGTGTGTGTGTGTGTGTGTGTGTGTGTGTGTGTGTGTGTGTGTGTGTGTGTGTGTGTGTGTGTGTGTGTGTGTGTGTGTGTGAAGGGGGCAGAGTTGTGGACATTCGGACTCTTTCTGATGATGTCCGGTGGTGGTACATGGTGAGAATGAGACAACGATGATACGAGGGATACATGCCAGATTTGAGACTATTATGACGTGGATGTCACCCGTGCTTGCCATCATAATGTATCGTCTAATACTACATTAAGTGAACAGACTAAAATCGAAGACATACATCATTGGGCTCAAAACTTTCCCCCCATCCATTAGACCATGAGTGGTGCTCTGGTCGCTAGTCTTTCGGATGAGACAATAAACCGAGGTCCCGTGTGTTACACATCATTATTTAGCGCACGTAAAAGAACCCACGGCAACAAGAGCTTTGTCCCTGGCAAAATTCTGCAGAAAAAGCCACTCTGATAGGGAAACAAATACAGTTGAAGACAGGAAAAAAAAATAGGTGGCGCTGCACTTGTGACGACGCGCTATCCCCGGAGAGAGCAGCCCGAATTTTACGCAAAGAAATCTGCTGTGATATAAAGTGGTATAAAATAAAAGTTTTAAAAATTTAAAATAGGCACACTACACATCCTCCTCTGTGTAGGAATGCAGAGAAGAGTGAAACAGAATCTTGATAAAATCTCATTCTTCTCTCTGTACGCATCCATGCATACATACATACATACATGCATGATTCCTACTGCTATCTATATCTTTGCTTTGACACTGTAAAACAACGCTAACAGACTGTGTGTGGTTTTACATGGTGCAGCGATAGTTTTTGTATGCAAGAACTGATCATTGTGTATGCAAGAACTGATCAAAGGAAAGAGAATTTTCCTTGGCGGGGATGTGTGTGTGTGCGCGCGTGCGTGTGTGTGTTTGTATGTATTAAATGGTGCAGTGAAATTTTGTGTATGCAAGACCGGATCAGAGGGAAGAGAAATAAATGTCCTACGTGGGGCGGGGGGGGGGATGTGTGTGTGCGCGTGCGTGTATGTGTTTGTGTGATATTACATGGTTCAGTGAGAGTTTGTGTATGCAAGAGGGGAGCAGAAGAGAGACATTTTCTTGGTTGCGAGAGAGAGAGAGAGAGAGAGAGAGAGAGAGAGAGAGAGAGAGAAGAGAGAGAGAGAGAGAGAGAGAGAGAGAGAGAGAGAGAGAGAGAGTACGAACGTATGTACGTACGTACGTACGTATGTGTACATAGGTGCGCAGGTATGTGTGTATGTGTGTGCATGTGCGCACGTGTGTATGCACGCGTGTTCAAGTGTATGTGTGCGCGCGCTGTGTGTGTGTGTGTGTGTGTGTGTGTGTGTGTGTGTGTGTGTGTGTGTGTGTGGTGTTACGCGCGTGTCATGTGTCATGTCATGTCTGCCTGTGGTCCCTTCTGGGGCATAGGCCGCCAACTAGCTGTCTCCAGGCATCTCGGCTCTGGGCTAGGCGTTCCAGTTGTCCCCACGTCTTGCCCATCTTTCTCGCATCTGCATCCAGGTCCCGGCGCCAGGTATTTCTAGGCCGCCCTCTCTTTCTTTTCCCTTGTGGATTCCAGGTGAGAGCTTGTCTTGTGATGCTGGATACAGGTTTCCGTAGGGTGTGTCCTATCCATCGCCAACGTCTCTGTAGGATTTCTTTCTCAACAGGCTGTTGTCTGGTTCTTTGCCATAATTCTTCATTACTGATCTTGTCTGGCCAGCGTATCTTGAGGATCTTCCTGAGGCAGGTGTTGATGAAGACCTGGATTTTCTTCATGGTGGTGACGGTGTTTCTCCAGGTCTCTGCTCCATACATTAGTATTGGCTTGATGATGGTGTTGAAGAGCCTGGTCTTGGTGGCGATGCTGATGTCGCTTGATCCCCAGACGTTTCTGAGCTGCTTGAAGGCTGCCCTTGCTTTACCGATGCGGGTTCTGACGTCTGTGTCTGTTCCTCCCTGTGTGTCCACGATGCTGCCGAGGTATGTGAAGCTTTCCACCTCTTCCAGCGCTTCTCCTTTGACTGTGATGGGTGTTGCATTGGCTGCATTTGTCTTGAGTACCTTGCTCTTTCCTCTGTTGATGTTGAGGCCCAGTTTAGCTGAGTTCTCCACAACGATGTTGGTCTTTTCCTGCATCTGTTGCTGGGTGTGGGAGAGAAGGGCCAGGTCATCCGCAAAGTCAAGGTCATCTAGCGTTACGCGCGTGTGCCTTGCGGTATTACACACGTGCCTGCATACCTGCATACACACCTGCATCCTGTGCACGCACACACACGCGCGCGCGCCTATCTATATGAACATGATTATACCCATCTACCTAATAAACGTCTGGTCTTCTCACTATATACGCATCAGCAAGCATATGAAAAGTCGGCCGGAAACGTAAGACGGGTAGGATTGATTGATGCTGACTGACTGACAGACTGACTGACTGACAAGGCCCAAGTCTGCAGAGAGGAGAGCGGAATGACAGACAGCTTCCTTCCATTGTGTCTTCCTGCCATTCCTCACGCTGCCAACAAGATCGAAGCACAAGCCGTTGTTTGTGTCTGTGCGGTATCATCAAGCCTCTGGCTCTTACGTCGTCTCTGTAGTTACTTTTTTGTGCGGAGGTTTGTTTTGTTTTTTTTTGGTTCCGTCGTCAGAGCCTGTTTGTTCCTGTGCGTTGTTCATTCATAACAAGATACTATAGTAGATAGAGTAATATGTCGTTGGGATGTGTGATGGCAGCGCAGACACTTGTCTGTCAGTCAGGGGAGAAACAAGAGAGAAAAATCGGTGGCACAGAAAGAGAAGGAAGCTAAAAAATAAAAAAAATCCAAAAAAAATCCAAAAAACAAAAACCCAACAAGAAAAAAGTGATGGGTCTTTCTGGATTGGTTTGTGACGTTCGTGTTTCCATATAACTCTGCTAGTTTTTTTTTTTCAAGTCTTTGTTTTTTGCTGTTGTTGGTGTTGTTGTTGGTAACAAAAACAGTAGGTGTATAAACGGACACATGCATGCACGCGTGTTCGATCTCTCTTTCTCTGTCTGTCTGTCTGTCTGTCTGTCTGTCTGTCTGTCTTTCTCTCTCTCTCTCTCTCTCCTATCTCTCTCTCTCCTCTCTCTCTCTCTCTCTCTCTCTCTCTCTCTCTCTCTCTCTCTCTCTCTCTACTCTCTCTCTTCCATTCTCTCTATTTATTTTCCTCCCCTTCACAGTACCTCTGCTCTCTGCGTTGTCGTCTATTACATGCCGCACTCCCTCCTCCACCATCACATAACACACATCATCACGGTATCACTCACTCACCTCACTCTCTCCTCTACTCATCACTCACACACTCTATCCATTCTCACTCCATCACACTCCACTCATCTCACTCACCATCCCTCTACATCCACACATACATAACGGGCCGTATAAGACCATCACAACACAAACACAGCACACACACCACACAAACAACACAACCACACCAAAAAACAACACCCACACAACAAAGACAACGCTGTTAAAAGAACAACAACAACGAAAGATGCAAGACAATAACTCTAAAAAGACGCAGTGACCGAAAACTCCTAACAGCAGATGTTTCTATCGTGTTTTATTGATCTATGTCATTATCTATTTATTTATTCAGGCGTTCATTCATTTCTGTTTCTTTATTTGCTTGCCTGGGTGGGTGGTTGGGAGTGGGTGGGGGGTGGCCGGGTGAGAGGGGGGAGAGGAGTGGCGGGGGGGGGGGGGGTAGGGTACTCTAGTCAGAACTGATGTTGATTCTAAAAAAGAAAAAAAGGTCAAGGTGTCCCATATCTTATCTGATCGTAGGGGAGGCATCAGAGACCTCAGCTTCTCTTGGGGTCAGTATATTGAGGGCGGTGCCCATCTCCTCTCTCTCGGTACTTTACCTTCCCTTGCCTTAAAGAGGACAGGTACGCATTGACAGCTGTGTAAATTGGGGGATTGTACTGAAGCCAAGTCTCCCAAACGGTCACCCATCAACTTGGTAACCAAGCCCGATGCTGCTTAACATTGGCTGGGGGAAAGCGAACGCTCCGACCACTGAGCTATCCTGTCCCCCACAAACTATAAACAAAACAAAAAACCCAAGGCCATCCTGTTTTGTTTTGTTTTGTTTTTAACAAACAATAGAAACCATGAAAAAATATTCAAAAAAAAGAACACTACACCGTTAATGCACAAGGTGCCCTGAATCAGTTAGTCAGGTACCACCAAGATTTGAACCTTCCTTTGCGGTTTTTGCACGTGTACCAGACCGTTTTTGTCCACCATGTGGGTAGCCACATTCTGACTTTGGGAATGGAGATTCGAACTAACTACTACCCATGGCAATTTAATCCAAAAATGTAAAGCAATCCTGTCACCTAAACAACAAGGCCTAGCTGGGTGCAGGCCACGTTTGAGCTCATTTAACTGTTAAAAAAACCCCATGCCTACGGCGCAATGTATAACATCTTGCTTCTTTTGGCGACAACAATTGTTTGTCTTGCCGCCTTCGGGGCGTGCTGTGCCTGATGACAGGAAATGCCTGTACTGTACTGCACTGCTGTGGTGTGGTGTGGTGTGGTGTGGGTGGTGTGGTGGTTGTGTGATGGTGGTGTGGTGCAGTGTGGTGTGGTATGGTGTGGTATGGCGTGGTGTGGTATGGTGAGGTGGTGTGGCGTGGTGTAGTATGGTGTGGGGTGGGGTTGTGTGGGTGTTGTGTGGGCGTAGTGTGGTGTGGTGTGGTTTTGGTGTGACTGTGGTGTGGGTGGTGGCGTGTGGGTGGTGGCTGTGGTGTGGGTGGTGGCTGTGGTGTGGTGTGGTGTGGTGTGGTGTGGTGTGGTGTGGTGTGGTGTGGTGTTGGCTCGCCCAGCTTTGTGTGGCCGTGGAGGGAGAAGGTTTTGTCGTGTGTGCATAAAATGACATAGTGATTTGATGAAAGGAGAGGCAGGGCCTACGTGGTAAAGAAGGCTGTGTGGTTGCTTTTTGTCGTTCAGTGTTTGCATTTTTTGTCAGAACCGGTATTTCGTGATTATTAATCCTTTAAACTAGACAAGTAGTTGCTGTTGTATAACCCGACAAGAACAGTGAATAACTATACCCAGAGAGAGAGAGAGAGAGGGGGGGGGGGTGGAGGAGAGGAGCGAGAGAGACAGACAGACAGACAGACACACACACACACACACACACACACACACACACACACACACACACACACACACACACACAACACACACACACACAACACACACACACACACACACGCACACGCGCAAGCACGCATGCACGCACGCGCGCGCACACACACACACGCACGCACGCACACACACACACCACACACACACACAGTGGGTGTGGGTGAAGGTTTGTCCGTTTTCTGGTGCATAATCCTCAAAGTTGCATATAATTACCATGTCTGCTTAGGACAGTTGTTATGCAAGATTGCTGCTCAGTCAAAACAGCCCTGTCACCTGTCAGCCTGCGCTAGTTGATGTAAGGCCACAGGCTGTGCATTGGGATTTTCCCCCTGGGGTTAACATCAGTGCCGACTCCACTCTCCCCATAAGTCCTTCGGATGAGACTATAAACCGAGGCCCCGTGTGCGAACGCACACAGAACATGTTGCGCACACGTTAAATCCTGTTCCGCTTTTTGAAAGAGTAGGCCATTGGTGCCGGTGGGAACAGATGACAAAATTAATAAAACTGCATACACATGGGGACTCTATGTAGAAAAAACACATGAGTGCTTATTCTGTTATCCTCAATATAAAAGAATAAATACATAGAAATAAAAAAAATAAAAGCTACAGGCTACAGGCTGTAAAGGTACAGGCTGTGAAGAAGGTACAGGCTGTGAAGGTACAGGCTGTGAAGGTACAGGCTGTGAGGTACAGGCTGTGAAGGTACAGGCTGTGAAGGTACAGAAGGTACAGGCTGTGAAGGTACAGCTGTGAAGGTACAGGCTGGGGAAAGGGTACAGGGAAGGTACAGGCTGTGAAGGTACAGGCTGTGAAGGTACAGAAGGTACAGGCTGTGAAGGTACAGGCTGTGAAGGTACAGAAGGTACAAGCTTTGAAGGTACAGGCTGTGAAGGTACAGGCTGTGAAGGTACAGGCTGTGAAGGTACAGAAGGTACAGGCTGTGAAGGTACAGGCTGTGAAGGTACAGAAGGTAAGGCTGTGAAGGTACAGGCTGTGAAGGTACAGAAGGTACAGCTTGAAGGTACAGGCTGTGAAGGTACAGGCTGTGAAGGTACAGGCTGTGAAGGTACGGGAAGGTACAGGCTGTGAAGGTACAGGCTGTGAAGGTACAGGCTGTGAAGGTACAGGCAGTGAAGGTACAGGCAGTGAAGGTACAGGCTGTGAAGGTACAGGCTGTGAAGGTACAGGCTGTGAAGGTACAGAAGGTACAGGTGTGAAGGTACAGGCTGTGAAGGTACAGGCTGTGAAGGTACAGGCAGTGAAGGTACAGGCTGTGAAGTACAGGCTGTGAAGGTACAGGCTGTGAAGGTACAGGCTGTGAAGGTACAGGCAGTGAACAGTTATGTGGAATTTCAGCGGGAAGCTTGTGGGTTCATATCCCTAAGGGTCATCACGTTTGTCTGGACTCTGGCCTGCTAGCCAAACTGTCCACTTTACAATCCAATTTTGAGAAGGTGTCTCCTAACTCTGCAGGTGCCTGTATACGTCAGGACAAGTTGATGCCAGGATATGATCATCATGACAGGAGACATTGAGCACAGCTCTTTCAAAAAAAAATCTTATAGCTGGTACACCTTCACTGCATCACCATTGCATCTTCCTACATCACTACCCACCAACATGTAGTAACAGAAAATTGTCTCCAGCACAGCGAGCCCCTGGAGCGGGGGTCCCGTCATGACCTCACATTTGGTTTCCACACATGTCCGCACCATTGCTGAGGCCCCGTGTGCGAACGCACGCAGAACACCTTGCGCACACGTTAAAACCCATTCCACTTTTCGGAAGAGTACGAGTAGGCCATTGTGTGCCGGTCGGAGTGAATGACAACATTTATTAAACTGTATACACACAGGGACTGGATGTAAAAAATTGTTTTAAAGCACATGAGTGCTTATTTCATTATCCTCGAAATAAAAATAATAACAAAAATGATTTCTTTTTAAAAAGCTCGTGTCAAAGCCTTGGGTCTGAGGACTGGCGGAGTAAGGTGATGGAGGAAGGGAGGTTAGGATGGTGGCTGTGCAGATGGGTATCTCTCTCAGCCTGAGTCATCAACTAGGCCAATATTGCCCTAAGTAAGGGGCTTAGTAGACAGAGCCCTGAATGTTGGACCAGAACAGGCTTTAAGAAACAAGTGACACAGCTGCAGTGCAGGCCCCTTCGTGTGGATAGCCTTATAATCTAACATTGGTGAGCTCCCTCTGAATTCCCAGCTCTAAAGATGCGATATGAGGAATATGTGCAGGGCTGATATGATCAGGTCTGAATGACAGGTGTGAAAAACAGCAGGACAGGGGGCTCGGGGGTCTAGGAGGTAACGCGCCATGCCTACAAAGCAAAAAATCCGGGTCGGAGTGTGCGGTAGTTCGAATCCCGTTTGGGCCCAAAACTTTTCCCCCATCCATTAAACCATGAGTGGTGGTCTGGGTGCTAGTTTTTCGGATGAGACGATAAACCGAGGTCCCGTGTGTTACACATCATTATTTAGCGCACGTTAAAAGAACCCACGGCAACAAGGGGGTTGTCCCTGGAAAAATTATGTAGAAAAAAAGCCACTGATAAGGAAAACAAATACAGTTGCAGACAGGAAAAAATAATGGGTGGCGCTGCACTTGTGGCGACGCGCTCTCCCCGGGGAGAGCAGCCCGAATTTCCCGCAGAGAAATCTGCTGTGACATAAAGTGGTATAAAAGAAAGAAAAGAAAGGACAGCAACGTCATCAGAGATGAGATAGTTCAGTGAAAAGATAACAGATAAACGTGATATACGGAAGAGTGGCTGAAGCACTCAACCTTACAGATTCCCTTAGATAAAGTTGCATAAGTTTGCAGTGATGATGGCGGCAGGTGGCGTTCATTGTGTTGCAGCATGACTGGTTCCATGTCAGGCATATTAATACATTGCCTTTTGAGCTTTGCTTTTCAGAGCTGACAGCCTGGTCTGCGTCCTATCTTTTGATTCCTGCACGGCGTTTGCTACAGTTAATTTAATCAGTCATACTCTGCCTAATTTATTCTGTGCGGTGCCTTGTACTGTCAAACTTGGTAATGGGAAAGCCTACACTTCCTTTGATGGTCAGTGTCCGAACATCTTCCATCCATCATGCTGCTTTCGCTTCAGTCACTTAGACAATCTTTCAACAGCTTGAGCATAGACTGTTGCAGTGTGGCAGAACAACGTCTCTTGATGCACAGAAAACACACGGGATGGAACCAGCCCTCGTTGTTCTCTTCTCATTACTTGCAGAGCATCTTGCACACACCGTTAAATCCTGTTCAGCTTTTCGAAAGAGTAGGCCATTGTGTGGCAGTGGGAACGGATGACATTTACAAAACTGCATACATACGGGGACTGGATGTAAAAAAGGACAGGAGTGCTTATTCTATTATCCTCACTATAAAAAAATAACTAAAATAGATAAATCAATCTTCCACACAGCTGCCTCTGCCCACCTTGACACTGGAGACTGATCAATTCCCCTGCCAGCCTGTGATTCTCGATCTCGTTCATCTCTCATTGTTTCTGTCCAACATCCCGCTATTTCCCCATCGTCCAGTCTCCTTTCCCATCCTCTTGATTCCTTTACCACATGACTTAAAAGACTTTAGTTTTTTTTTCTCCCTCCCCTTCTCAATGAACAGGACTTTCATTCATTCACCCTTTTTTCCTGGTGAGCCCTGCTCTGCTTTGGAGGAGGTTGGGACATGTTGCCTTATTCATCATGAAATCCTTGAGGGAGTCAAAAAGATGTTCTGAGGATCATTTCCCTCATTGTGTTCCATGCATCCCTCCCCTGCACACAAGCAGAACACTGAGAAAGAACCCACATGTCAGTTCATCTCTTGTGTCTCTGCCTGCCTACCCTTCAGTGTACTACACCTTGGGTTCTTTTGTTGTGCCTAGAGCCCGGGATAGCTCAGTACAGTGGTCAGAGCGCTCGCTTTCCCCCAGCCAATGTTAAAAGCAGCGTTGAGCGTGGTTACCAACTGGATGGCTGACTGTTTGCACGCCTTGGCTTCAGTACAATCCAGTCCCCAGCGTAAATTTGATGCCCTTGCCCTCTTTAGGGTCACGGAGGTAAAGCAGCGATGGAGAGAAGATGGGCGCCACCATCATTATGCCGGCGCCCTAGAGAAGCCTATGTCTCTGATGCCTCCCCTATGACCTTTACCCTTATCTTTGTTGTTAAGAGCATGTTGTGCTATTATATTTTTAAAAAGAAGATGGAATAAATCCTCAGCACCCTCATAACATTCCTTGGCCTGAAGGAGTTTGTAAAGTGTAAGACAATAGATTATAGTTAAGCAATGTGATTATAATGTGTAAGGACAATGTGATTATAAGTGTAAGACAATGTGTTTGTAATGTTAAGACAATGTGTTTGTAATGTGTAAGACAATGTGTTTGTAATGTGTAAGACAATGTGTTTGTAATTTGTAAGACAATGTGTTTGTAATGTGTAAGACAATGTGTTTGTAATGTGTAAGACAATGTGTTTGTAATGTGTAAGACAATGATTTGTAATGTGTAAGACAATGTGTTTGTAATGTGTAAGACAATGATGTTTGTAATGTGTAGACAATGTGCTAGCAACTCCTTAGAAGTTGGACTTCGGCAAACCACTTAAAAAAAACTCACACACCACCATCACCACGACAAACAACAACCTAACCTACAGGGCTTCAGGCTGCTAACGGCAGCGCAACGCCTGTTTGCTCATAATGATAGTCAACAATAGTTGCTGTCTGGGCGTTCAACGAAGAAGACTCGAATCTGCTGTCTCTCTCTCGGTGATTCCCACCGACGATAAGAGAGACACATTGTTGCATAGATTCAGGGTGACTTTCAAAACAGTTTGCTTGATAATGCACAACATATGATAGCCACCACCACCCACCACCACCACCACGAACTGCAGCAACTATTTACAGCCCACAACTGTTCTGCTGAAGCCAGCCCCTCACAGTGATGTAGTGCCCCAGGGAGACACCGGTGCCCATTCAGAGCGACTTTCATCGTGACAACATCGGCACAGTATACAGACTGTTATTGTGCTCTACTCACCTCAAAATACAAACTCCATTTTAAAAGGTGATATTGTGTGGAGCACATCACCTCCCTTCCCCATCTCCCAACCGCTTTCATTCAGAAGCAGTTTTTGCTGGTTTGCTGTAGGTTACAGTGTATGTGTTATATTGATGGACGTATGCTCGAAGTACAATGGCCAAATACAAGTCGATGAAGCAACTGTTGGCTGTAGTTTTAACATATAAAGACATACATAGCACTGTGTTCATTATAATTGATAAGGATGGGTTCAGCGATGCTAAACTTGCCCAAGACTCAATCACTACCTGCCTACAAAATAAAGCCACAATTCCCCCAACCTTGTGAAAGAAATAACGAAGATGACAAGCAATCAAATGTTCCGATAACTGAGAGTGGATTTTGTTTGTAACTGGTGGGCCTAATAGATTCCATGTTCTGATCAATATAATTAATCTAAATCATCCAATTCTGCTTACCATCAGAATGCATAAGGTTTCGTTTACTCTATATTTCCCCCAAAGCCGCCATTTGAATTTATTTCATACCTCTGCTGGAGTCCAGAGGTTCCCCAATAATGAGATTTTGCGTATGCAGACCGTTTAACCACCACTAAGACAGCCACATTCCAGCTTCAAGGGTGATGTCGAAACACGACACCAGTGTGCATGCTCTTTTTGTAAATTTTGTCAGAACCATTCCCACCTGCACAAAATAATGGCCTACTCTTCTGAAAAGCGGAAGGGGTTTTAACGTGTGCACTTTGTTTTCGGTGCCTTCGCGCTCAGGACCTCAGTTTATAGCCTCCTCCAGTGACTTTCGGAGGAGCGGAGTCGGCATTGACGTTAACTTCAGGACAACAGTCCGCTTGAGCGGGTGTCTGGGTGGTGGCTGGGAGCTGAGCTCGAACCCGGGTCATCACATCTTCACGTGAAATGCTCTAACCACCAGGTGCCCCCCCCCCCCCCTCCTTCACCCTTCTACATTTATCACCGCTTAAAGTCACGGCAGATTTCCCGCGTGAAAGTTGGGCTGCACTTCCCGGGGAGAGCACGGCGCCACAAGAGTGGCGCCTTCCATTTTGTGGGGTTTTTTTCCTGTTAGCAGCTGTATTTGTTTCCTTATCGGAGTGGCTTTATTCAACAGAATTTTGCCAGAGACAACTCTCTTGTTACCGTTGGGTTCTTTTACGTGCGCTCAATAATGCTGTGTAACACACAGGATCTCAGGTTATCGTCTCATCCGAAAGACTAGCACCCAACCAGCACTCATGGTCTAACGGACGGGGGAAAGATTTGGACCCAAACGGGGATTCAAACACCGCACACTTCCGACCCGGGCTTTTCGCTTCCTAGACAGGCGCGTTACCTCCAGACCACCGATCCGCCCAGCCATTCTGGCCACCAAGCTATCCTGTCTGTAGTCAAAGCAGGCGCCGTGGTTCATATCATAGTTATGTAAATGGTGGAAGCCTTAGCTTTTTTAACTATCCTATCAAATTTGTCTGATAGATTTTCTCTAGGGATTTGTAAAGTACGACCGACACACTGACACACAGCACACGACCTACTTTCTCAACCGTAACGCTAGGCCATAGCAAAGGCGGAAATCTTGTCTGCAATTTTTTTTTCTACTTTACTTCTTGTTTATTATTTCTTTTTATGTTCAGACTGTATTCATAGCGACTAACTGGGTTACGGGGGAAGGCAGGCCCAAACAAAGGGGAACCAGGTCACCGGTGCGAAAGAGAATAGCCACCCCACAGAAAATAAACTCCCTGGTTCTTTCTTCTACGTACATCTGTGACCTGCCACTTTCTGATTGATTTTCATCGCAGAAAATTAAACAGAAATCCAACCACCTCCTCCCTCCCTCCCTTCTATAGAATCAGTTTATGTTTATTCACTACAATGGAATGGTTTGGACAGAAGAAGGAAAAAAGCCAGGAGTTCAAATTTCTTGGAAGTTCGATCTCTTTCAAACACCGGCAGACAAATTGACACGGCCCCTTGAAACGAACCGTTTCCAGTTAAAGGGGGTCATCGACCGCGATATCGGGGTGGTGGTGGGGGGGGGACACTAAAAATAGAAGGTCACGGTCCCTGGCTAGGCTGTTATTGTCAGCTTTCAGTCCCTTGCCTTTAGTGTGCATGCAGTGCATTGAAGAGTCGTTTGCTGGGGCTTTTTGGGAGGGGGCATTTTATTTCTTTTGCTCTCTCTCTCTCTCTCTCTCTCTCTCTCTCTCTGCCTGTAGGCTGGGGTGCTTTAATCCGCTGCGTGTATGTGTGTGTGCGTGCGCGTGCTTCGAAGTTTAAGTCAAAGTCCGGATGGTATGCTGAATAATCAACATATTTGATTTTTTTTAGTATGTCAAGCTATTCATAATAAAAGAAAAAAATATATAAACATATGTGTGTTTGTGTGTGTTAGAGAGAGAGAGTTTTAATAAATAATGAAGATTGATCACAGACCTCAACTCAACATGATGGGAATGAGGAGGATAAGGGAGGGAGGGGGGGTATGCTGAGGCTGCGCTGGAGAGAAAGAAGAGAAGGGGGAGGAGGGATAGGAGAGGGGGGGGTATTCATTTGGTGCAAACATTCCAGTTCTGCTTGTTCCTAATAAAATTTTGAGCGCTTCCTGATATGATAGAGAGCAAGGGATTGATTCTTCTTTTGGAATGGGGAACACATCAACTTTTACATTTGATGTCTATAGTGTTAGTTTCTTTGTTTAGGTTTGGGGGTGGCTGTTGTTTTGGCTTTTAGTGTCTATGTTGTTTTGTTTTGTTTTATTTTTTATTTTGTTTCTTTGTTTAGATTTGTTTTTGTTTTGCTTTGCTTTTGTTTTTGTTTGTTTTAGGGTGTTGTTGTTGTTGTTGTTGTTGTTTTTGGGGGGGTCTTCGGTTGGAGCTCCGAGGTTCACCAATGGTGAGATTTTGTGTTGTGACCAATTGTTGTTGTTGTTTTTATCCAGCATTAAGGTTCCCGTACTCCGACTTCAGGGATCGCTACGTTGTTCATTGTCTGCTTGAATACAATTCTCTGTGGGAGATACAGACACGAACATTTCTCACGTAACGCATATTTCTCAGATCTGTATAGAACAGTGTTCCAGTTTCTCTTGGCAAAACAGATAGTGTTTTCACGAAACTGATTATTGCTAGCATATCAGTGTGCATTTTATTTCACGGAAGAACATAAATCTTACCAGGGACAAAGTCACTCTAGCACTAGAAAATTCTGATCTTTTGGGAAAAGCGTATTAAGAGACCTGTAGGTATAAAGGGTAAAAATGGTAAAAGGTAAAGGTGTCCCATAACCTATGCGGTCGTTGAGGAGGAGGCATCAGAGACCTCAGATTCTCTAGGGGCCAGCATATGAGAGTGCGCCCATCGCCCCTCCCACTCTGCTTTACCTTCCCTGACCCTAAAGAGGGCAGGTACCCATTGACAGCTGAGTGAACTGGGGGAATGTACTGATGCCAAGGCACGCAAAGGGTCACCCATCCACTTGGTAACCATGCTCGGTGCTGCTTAACCTTAGCTTGGGGAAAGTGAGTGATCAGACCACTGAGCTATCCCCCACCCTCCACACCCACCCCCCTTTGTAGATCGAGCACGTGTTGAAATCTCTGATGAAACAAGACAGTTCTTGTATTCATACACATACCAACCAGTCTTTCTTTGAAAAATATTCATTTAAAAAAATGTCTTTATCATTATCCCCAACAGCCTACTTAATATTAAATCTTGTTTCACACAAATTTTTGCAAACTTAAAAAGTCCAGCAGTATTTCCCTATTGCAGTTAACCCCAACAACATTTTTAAGCTTGCTAAGGCAATCTATGCTGATCGATGCGTAATGATCTAAATCAATACCTTCGAGTATTGGTAAATGTGTTGATGCATCTTTTTGTTAATGCACTTATCTTATGTTGCACAAGGAATTTTCGTCATTGTCTCTCCCCAAAAGACTAGCACCCTGGCCACTAGCTATAATCCGTTAGACATGAGAGAGGAAGTCCAACATCTGCAGAGAATCGAACCCGGGGCCTCTGGTTTTCTAGGCAGGTGTGTCACCACTAGACCTAACCTACATTGCCTACTGATTACTTTTGTTATTGTGATTATTGTTGCTGTTGCTGCCGCTGTTGTTATTGCTGCTGTTGTTGCTGTTGCTGTTTATAGTTGTTTTAGTCGTTGCTGCTGCTGCTGTGTTGTTGCCCAAACTACCACAAAGTCACGAAGGCCATGCATATTTAGGCTGAAAAACTGCATATCCCCCCAAAAAAACAAACAAACAAAAAACAAAACAAAAAAAAACAAAAAACAAAACCAGCAACAACAACAATCAAAACAAAACAAAAAAAGAAAACAAAAACAACAACTGACCGAAAAAACAAACAACACACACATATCTTTAATTTAAAAACAACAGAACCCGACAATGATTTTAAAAAAAAAAAAAAAAAAAAAAAAAAAACACGCAGATGATAAATCCAGACGGTGAACAGAACTTATTTAATCCCCCAAGATCAATGGGCCAGTCACGAACCAATCGAAAAAAATAAATTATAAAACGAAATGGAAAAAAAAAGGGGGGGGGATAGGTCCCTCAGAAAGCACACAAGACACAGTGAATGGTGAATCTTGCTGTACCTAAACTGTAGACATGCCTCCGGCGTAGGCTAACAGAAAAAAGGATAGGTGACCCTAATGCACTTGAAAGTGTATGTGCACATATTGCATTATGTAGGTGTGTGAGCACACGTGTATATTTGCACCACTCTGTTGTGTGTGTGTGTGTGGTGTGTGTGTGTGTGTGTGTGTTGTGTGTGTGTGTGTGTGTGTGTGTGTGTGTGTGTGTGGTGTGTGTGTGTCTTAGCGCTGATATCTATCAATGCAGTTTAATATTGCATGCAGTAGCCTTAAAGTCCAGTCGTTCAGAAGCCATGGCCTTTCAATTACTGTGTTAGAATTATGACCAAGATATTCTAATTTTGACCATCCACTAAAAGTCAAGTCCAGTTATTTTCGAGCCCTACTAATTCTGTTTATTGTGTTTGAAAATATGATCAGATTGCATGTTGTATCTTTATCATGTTGAAAACGTTTCTTTATTTGATTTTTTTTACAAATTCGGTTGGTTGTTGTGGGGGGTGGGTGGGGGGGGGGGGTGTGATAAATTGCCCCATTACACTATTAAGAACATGCTTTGATATTTCACATTCCCTTGTTGACTCATTGATTCAGGGGTTACGTCTTACTATGTCGTATCCGCCTTTTTGAATCTTCGGCTCGTATGCATAGTTATGACAAGGACAAGAGGAGGGACAATATTGTATTGTATTGTATTGTATTGTATTGTATTGTATTGTATTGTATTGTATTGTATTGTTGTTGTAGTCTTGCCAAATTTGCTTCCTGTTGGATACAACATTCAATGAATAACAAGGGAAGCTATCACACAATAATGCAGGCGCATCCAGCAGCCACAATGCAACAATGAAGTCCTGTTATATGCATTGTGTGTGATGTGTGTGTGTGTAGCAATAATTTGTGCTAGTCATTGTGTAATGAATTTGTGTTGTGAGCATTTATCACATGCCCACACCTACAAGTTTTGGTTTTGTTCAATTTTATGTACACCTAGGGTATTTTCCTCAAATAAAATCTTGATTGTTGATAAGCCATGATTGTGTTAAGTCAAAGTCAAGTCAAAATTTTATTTCCAGATGGTATATTGAGTAAGGAATAAATTTGTTGTTTTTTTCAAGCCATCTATCCAGCAAAAAAAAAGCCAAAACAAACCAAAACAACCCCCCCCAAAAACAAAAAACCAAACCCACTTAAACAAAAAAACCCAGACTAACAAAAATGATGCAGCAAGCAAACAAGCAAAATATAACCAAGAAAACCCCACCCAAAAAAATTTAGCTACGACATTGTTACAACTCACTACAACAAAATAATCTCAAAAGGAACTAAAGAAAATATGATGATAATAATAATAATAATAATAATAATGGTGATGATAATGATAATAATAATAATAATAATAATAATAATAATAATAATAATAATACACTGTAAGACTCACTCTGTCACGGTGTTGTGTGTGTGTGTGTTGTGTGTGTGTGTGTGTGTGTTACAGAAAGCACTGTAAGACCTAATCGACAAGCCTTAACCCGCTACTCAGACATCCCGACGACTTCTTCGATCAGTACACATGGCGTGTTATTCAATTTGATAATTGCCGCAGCTTTCATAACGACGAAACTGGGTTAACTGAAGGGAAAGGCCCTGCCTTTACAGCGCTGAAAGCGCAAGCAGAGCATACAGTGTGAAATGAATGTTCAATGGACTGAAGTGGGTGTCTACTCGGAGCTGCTTGTTTTGTGAAGTAAACAAATGAGTCAGTCCAGGAGATTATCGATCAGAATCTAACTGCACATGTGTTCAACTTTACACTTTTGCGTTATTGTATTGACTTGAATGCATTGTTTTTAAGTGTATGTTTATCTAAAATGTGTTGTGCTATGTTGTATTAGATTGGATTGTTGTGTATTGCTTTGCATTGTATCTAACTGTAGTGCATTGTATTGCATTAAACTGTGTTTTTATTTGGAATGTGTAGTGTTATGTTGTTTTAAATTGGATTATTTTGCATTGTATGATTTTTCATTACATTGTATTGAACTTAGTGCATTGCATTGCATTGCATTGCATTGCATTGCAGTGTAGTGTAGTGTAGTGTAGTGTAGTGTAGTGTAGTGTAGTGTAATGTGCCTTACGTTTGGGGATACTATTGAAAGGATGCAAGGGAGGTCATAACTTTAAAGGGGGGGGACAGATTGAGTAAAAAATGCTTTTACCTTCGGTAATTTGAAATGGGTCCAAATTTACCCGTCATGTTTCATAGAACTTCCATTGCATAGTGGCAACCTTGGTTGACCTTCACGTCTGTTAAGGCATTGATACGAGGAATAACTTGTTACCTAGTTTTTATCATAGGTGTTTTAATGAATATACAGTTGCACAGTGTTAATCTAAGCTTAAGATACTAACGCGGAGATAGCTCTCTGATCGGCGGGGCTGTAAACACTTTCCAAAAAAAAAGTCAGGGAATGTCACTCCTTTATATATCATGGTCGCATGGCAGTATCTTTTAATCTGTTACAGAATGGAGCTCACTTCATTGTAATCAACACATCTATAAAAGCTAAAGCTATGTAGATCTATATGCAGCCAGATAGTTTCTACCCGACATTTTCTTCAGTGCTCTGTATTGCTCACTAGGTTTAGGGGGAAATTGCTGGATTTCATCACAACATCTCATGATTTTACGGACATTTTGAACAGCAAAGATCTTGATATCTTAACAATGATAATGGCATCACAAGTTGGTAGACTTTTGTAGTTTGTTATTGAAGTTATGTGGGTTTTTTGTTTTTGGTTTGTTGTTGCTTTCATTTTTATTTTTAGATTCATTGGTTTACTGCTATAAGCACTACATTGGTTTGGATTAATCAGAATAGGACCAGAGTTGTAGTTATCTTAAGTCTAACGTTTGTTCACTGTTAGAGATAGCAGACCAGGAAAGCGTTAGAGAAGTTTAAAAGGAAGGAGGGGAAAAGGGTGTGGGGGTGCAAAGACAGAAGGTGGAGAGAAAGCACGTGTGTTGGTATTTAAAGGTAAATGTGTCCCATATCCTATGTAGTCGTAGGGGAGCCAGGCATCAGAGATCTCACCTCTCCAGGGCCCAGCATGTTGAGGGCGGCGCCCATCTCCTCTCCCTCACTGCTTTACCTTCCCTGACCCTAAAGAGGGCAGGTACCCATTTACAGTTGGGTGAACTGAGGGAGTGTACGAAGAAGCCAAGGCGCGAACAAGGTTGGAATTTACGCGCATTTTTAAAAAAAATCCACATGCCCTTGTCTCTAACACGAGCAAAATTTAAACTCAACAAAAAGTTCACATAACAACAATAATAGTGTAACTACAAGAAGTATTCTAGTGGACTGTTGAACAAATATTTAGCAATATCAAAGGCTAATTTTGTATTTTCAAATACATTTTCGAGAGACTGTGTAAGCTTGGGGAGTGGTCCCCACCGCAACAAACATAGAGCAATCTCAAAGACTAACTTCGAAATTTCAACCACTTTTTCAAGAGGCTGTGTTAGACTGGGGCTACAGTGTTCCACAGAAGCGAATTATCAAAAGGTTGCTATCAAACTGCAGGATTCAAAGGACTACAGTGAATAGGCGAATAACTGCAAACAACCAGACATCAGTGGCAGCACAGAACCCCTGACTGACTGCACCACTGGCTTTGCTGCAGAATGTTCCCTTGGCTGAAGATCAGTGAATCGCACCTAACTGAAACTCGCCCCAAGAAACAATATGTAGGGAAGGACTGGTGAATACGTTATAGGGTGCTCCTTGATCCCCGCCCTGTTCCCTAGATGCTATCTTGTTATAATTTCCCTGTTCTGTTATGGGATAACTGGAGCAGTAGGTCATGGGTGTAACAAGGATTCGGACAGAAGAGGCACCGGGATGTGTGTGTGTGTGTGTGTGTGTGTGTGTGTGTGTGTGTGTGTGTGTGTGTGTGTGTTGTGTGTGTTGGTGTTTTGTGTGTGTGTGTGACCTACGTATAGGAGTGAGTTTTACGTGTATTATTATTATACTATTATCACTATTGTTGATATTATTTTTATTGTTATTATTATATCATTGTATTATCTTTAGTTCCTTCTGAGTTCGTCTGAGTTCATTTTGTTGTTATGAGTTGTAACAATGTTGTAGCTAAGTATTTTTGGGTGGACTTTTCTTGATTGCTAAGTTGTTTATTTCATTATGTTTCTTTGATTCCTCCTTATCTATTAACGCTTCTCTTTTCTTTTATAATCAAAATCATTTTATTGTGGCTTCTGATTTTCGACTTCTGAAAGTGTGCATTTTTATTATCTTATTATGTATAATGTCATTCCTTTATGTTGTTTGGTACTGCATGTAGTTTTACTGTTTAGTATCTTTTTATCTTGATGTTTTCCCTGAAAAGGGCGGGGACTGGATGTAAAAAAGCACATGAGTGCTTATCTATTATCCTCGAATAAAAGAATTTTGCCTTGCCTTGCCTTGCCTTGCCTTGCCTCTCTCTCTCTCTCTCTCTCTCTCTCTCTCTCTCTCTCTCTCTCTCTCTCTCTCTCTCTCTCTCTCTCTCTCTCTCTCTCTCTCTCTCTCATGTCCAGCATTCATGGTCCTTAAACACTGGAGATACATGAGCTCCAGAAAGATTGGCAAGGATCTGTCATCCCCTTCAGCAACTTTTAAAGAGGTGGATTTTTTACCTTTCTCCCAGATCCCTTTCTGTGCAAACCTCAATCCCTTTTGAGCGTACAGGATGGCAAAAGGTCAGTTATGCACGTTAAAGATCTTGTGATTCATCTCAGCGCTGACCACTTGGTGGAAACACAAAAATACACAGCAGACACCTGAGATTTGATAGTAGCGCATTGAGTTATGCAGTATGTCCGCTGAGTATAGAAAGTGGTAGCTGTTATATATAATCATAATATTGTTGTTGGTGGTGGTGATGATGATGATGATGATGATGATGATGATGATGATGATGATGATGATGATGATAATAATAATAATAATAATAATAATAATAATAATAATAATAATAATAATAATAACAACAACAACAATAATTGGAAAAGGTGTTCCATAACCTATGTGGCCGTAGGGGAGCGAGGCATCAGAGACCTCAGCTTCTCCAGGGGCAAGCATGTTGAGGGCAGCGCCCATTCCTCTCCCTCGCTGCTTTACCTTCCCTGACCCTAAAGAGGGAACGTACCCATTTACAATTGGGTGAACTGGGGGACTGTACTGAAGCAAGGCGCGCAAACGGTCACCCATCCAATTGATAACCACGCTCGATGCTGCTTAACCTTGGCTGGGGGAAAGCAAATGCTCTGACCACTGAGCTAACCGTCCCCCCCCAAAAAAAAAATAATAAAATAAATAAAATAAATAAATAAAAATAATAATAAATAAATAAAATAATAATAATACGTACAATAACTCTATCTTACCAACAACAACAAAATCTAGACGCACCAGCCGCCTTGGCGCAATGGTTAGCGCCTTGGATTTTGGACTGGAAGGTCGCGGGTTCGAGTCCCACAAGAGTCATAGGGGTTTTTCGAACTCCGGCCGGCTCCTACCCAGAGTGAGTGTGCTGTGGGCTCAGTGGACCACACAGTCGAGCTTCATCCACTTTACGAATGCGAATTTGAGAGGGTTGCTCTAATAACCTGACCAACACTGCAGGTGTCTGTATCTCTCGGGCCCAGTTGACGCAGGGATATATTATGACAGCAAGCGGAGAGTACAACCCTGTCAAGAAGTCTCAAAGCGGATGCACCTCCACTGCAGCATTATTACATCATCCCCATCACCATTGATCATTATGCAATAATAAAAATTGCCTCTGATTCGATGGCTTCCGTTGCTCTGATCTCATCGTGACCTCAGATTCGGTTTCCCCATACACTTCTGTGCCTGTGGTGAGTTTGTGTCAAAGCCTTTGGGGTTGGAGGTTCGCGGGGAGACGGTCGTTGGAGGGACGTTGTGGTGGTCATCACCTCAGGTGGGTGACTCACTCAGTCTGGCTCCGCGACTGAGCTAATACTGTCTTTAGTAGGGGGCTTAGTAGGTGGTGTCCTGCGTATGTTAGATCAGAACAGGCACCACTGAACTGTTCACCTGAACTGTTCACTGTGAACACCACCAAAGTGACTCAGCAGAAGTGCAGGGCCCCTCTGGCTGGTGGCCCGACGGCAGCCTAATATTGATGTGCTCCCTGTGGACTGCCGATCCCGGGGATGAGACACAACGAATCAGGGTTATGACTGTAGCGGGGAGATTGAAATGAGCGGCGTGGGAACAGCAGTGCGGCGACGTCACAGAAGACGGGGCAGCAAAAAGACGCATAGTGACTGTTTGTGTAGGGTGTATCATCTCTCGCTACTCCATCTTGTCTTAAATTGACTCTTTCTTAACAAGAAATTACTATTGGATATCTAAACAAACTCATAAAATATTGATAACAGCCACAATATCATTTGGTCCAAGTGGGGAATTATATCTCTTACGAATCCAAGTGAGCACCATC
>CM060316.1:4594878-4612378 GCA_030674155.1 Stramonita haemastoma | reverse complement strand
TTTCTTGGTGTAGTCGCACTGGGTCTTGTTTCTTGTTGTTCACCCTCATGACCTCCGTCTTCCTGATGTTGATTTGGAGGCCTATTTTATCGGCTTCCTCCGCAACATGACATAGCTTCTCTTGTGCATCTTGGTGCCTGTGTGAGAGAAGGCTGATGTCGTCTGCGAAGTCCAGGTCTTCCAGCTGCCTTGTGATGGTCCACTGTATATATCTTGTGCTTATTTTTTGCCTTCCCAGTCCACTCTCCTGCCTTTTTTCAAGCAACTCTTTCAAACAATTTTCTGTTTTCATTATATGACACTCTGCCTGTGTTTTTTTTTGTTCTGGCAACCAGGTAGTGAGACTTAGACGCTGGGATGGGCACAGGATGTCCACTCTGCAGTGGTATTTGCCTATGTGGCACTTTTTATGTATATTTTTGTACTTGAACATGTTTGTTATGGTTTTTTAAAGGGTTTTTTGTAATCCGGGGATGATAAATTAAGCGGAATGGCTGGCTTCATCAGCACAGTCTGGTTTATTTGCCTTAAGGGGAGAAACAAATTAGGTATTGTGTTATTTAATGGGTTTTTTTTTTTAGATGGACAGTATTAAATATTTGAAAGTATTCAGAAGTGTTGGTTTTGAACTTGAAGTTGAAAGTTACTGGAGCCACTGAAACTAAATGAGGTGAGAGCCCTGATATGGCTTTTGTGGTAGGTAGGGCTATAAACAATATTATGGTCATGGTTATCTACTCTAGAGTGTGATTTAAAACACCTTCAAGCTGATACTGGTAACTGTGTAGTATGGCCAAAAGGCACAGAAGCACCCTCAGGCCTTAATCCCAAAGCAGTGTTGTGCGATTTCCTATTTATGGTGCGTGGGCCAGTGACACACCACACACAGACACAGACACAGACACACACACACACTCATACACACACTCACAAACACACATACACACACACAAAGAGACTACACACACACACACACACACACACACACACACACCACACACACACACACACACCACGCGAATGATAGAAAGATGGGAGATAAGTCAAGTACAGAGGTGACACAAAAGTGTAACAAAATCGATGATCAACAGAGGGTTGTCCTTTGCTCAACAGAAAAAACAACACAGATATTGTTTCCTGATAGGCCTATCATCACTGTGAACTCTCGGTGAACCCCCTTCATACATAATTCAGCCAGTTTATTTGGGGAAATAGTAATTGATATCATTTGCTTCATTACTGAAGTACTCTCTCTCTCCTCGCGCATGCGCGCGCGTTCTCGAGTGTGTGTGTGTGTGTGTGTGTGTGTGTGTGTGTGTGTGTGTGTGTGAGTGTGTTGTATTGTATTATGTTATATATCACTTTCAGTCAAGGCAGATTACTCTGCGTGAAATTCGGGATGCTCTCCCCGGGGAGAGTGTCACAACAAGATCAGCACGATCCTTTTTTTTTTCTTTTCCTGTTTGCAACTGTATTTGTTTCCCATCAGAGAGGCTTTTTTTTACATATTTTTTGACAGGACAACTCCCTTGTTGCCGTGGGTTCTTTAAAGTCCGCAAAATTACACATGGGACCTCGATTGATCGTCTCATACGAAAGACTAGCACCCAGACTCCACTCATGGTCTAGTGGATAGGAGAAAAGTTTTTGGCCCAAATGGGAATGAAACCACAATACATTTGGAACCCGTACTTTTGCTTTCTAGGCAGGCGTGTTACCTCTAGACTATCCATCTACCAGAAGTGTATGTGTGTGTGTGTGTGTGTGTGTGTGTGTGTGTGTGTGTGTGTGTGTGTGTGTGTGTGTGTGTGTGTGTGTGTGTGTGTGTGTGTGTGTGTGTGTGTGGTATGGCAAACAAGGCATGACTGAATGCAAAGGAGTAATAACAAAATTAATATCAGCACCTAGTAGGAAAAAAACAATGAGGAAACTGGTTTTCTTGTTTAATTAAGGTAAGGAGTGCGCACCTGACCCACAAAACCCCGAAAGAAATGATGGCGATACTTTTCTTACGTGTCCAAGGCCACAGCCATAACAGTGATGGTAGAAAAGTGTAACAAGTCTTCCATCCCAGCCACTAAAGGCTACGGTGGTGTGACTGAATGCTGATTAGCAGACATACTATCTATATCTTAATCAGCACACATTTACCCATTAGTTTTGTGACAAAGTATTAACGCTTTGTGGTTTGTTTCGTTTAACTGCTCGAAGGACGCTATTGCAGAGTGGTTAAGACCGTTTGATTTCAATCCTCTTGTCCATGAAGTAATGGGTTCGAATCTTGACAGCGGCCTCAGGTGAATTAAGGATAGGGACTCTTAGTGGTAAGAAACTCGCGTAGAGCATGGCAGCAGAGAGTCCTCAGAGGAGAAGCCCCCTTCAAACAAGTGTTTCGGGCCTTTAATCTTCCTTACACTCTAGGGAGGCCGGCCCACATCCAGTTCATGACTCTGGATGTCTCTCTGCTGCCCCTTCATGTATGTGATGAGTTCTGACTCGGATTTGAATTCATGATCTCTGGATATGCACACTTTTTTTTTTTTTTTTTTTTTGGGGGGGGGATTAGCCACCTATGGTATTATGGGGTCATCTAGGTCTTATGCAGTTCACTTTTATTCCTCCTTGACCAGATCCAGCTTGAACATCTCTCGGCTGCTTCTGTCATGGCTTTCAGGGCTCTGGTTTTTTCCTTCCCTGCAATCGAGAGCTGTTTCATGAGGTTGTAAGCCGATTCTCCAACAAACCCCCTGGCTCCGACTTCTGCAGCAAGGACTTTGACCTGATAGCCTTCTTTCTTCAGGCTGTTGGCCAGATCTGCATATTTTTCAGTCTTGTAGGCGTGAGATGCCTCCATCCTGTTCTCATATGGAACAGTCAGCTCTATCATGATCAGCTGCTTGGTTGAGTGGGAGTTGACTACTATGTCAGGTCTCATACCACTCTTGCTGATGATCTCAGGGTGGTTGTTCCATTCTGGGAGGTCTGCAGTGCACACCCAGTCGTCTGCTCCATCCAGCAGACTCTGCTTGCAGGTTCTGAATGGCACTGATGTTCGTGGCCATGAGTCTTTTCCTCTTGCCGTGAAGAAGGTTGCGGGAGCTTTTTGTGTCCTGATGTTGCCAATTGTGGAGCAGGTACTGAACCAGACTGCTTCTACAATCTCTTTTAGCACCTGGTTGTGCCTCCATGTGTACCTCCCTTGGGCTAAGGCTACCTTGCATGAGCTGAGGACATGTTCCACTGTTTGTTTTTCACGGCAGAGGGGGCATGCAGGATCGTCTGCTTTTCCCCACTTCACCAGGTTTGCATTTGATGGTAACAGGTCATACACGGATCTGAGAATGAAGCTGATCCTGAGAGGGGCCATGTGCCAAATGTCATTCCAGGTGAGACTTTTTTGGAGCGCACTCTCCCATGTTGTCCATTGCCCTTGTTGGCTCTGCTGGACTGCTTTTTGGAGTCTCTTTTGGTCTTCTTCTTTCCTCATCTCTTGAATGACCATGTCCCATTTGGCTTTTCCTTTTGCTTTTGACCACCATTCTGTTTTTGTTGACCCTAGTCCTTGTCTGTTGGTCTGTGTGTGTCCTGTTATCTCTCTGATCTTGAGACTTTCTTTGGCAGAGTTTATCACCTCCTGGACTTTCCATTTTCTGCTGGTCTTCAGCAGGGGCTTGATTTCTTCTACCACCTTGTCATCTATGTCCTCTAACATGCTTTGAAGTCTGATTTTTCCTGCTTTATATTCTTCTAGGATGGATTTCAGTGGCAGTTTTAATTTTGCTTGCCGACAGTACAGCGCTATATCGGTGAGACAGGGTGGAACTCCAATCCATTTCCTCGTGAATTTGTTGATTTTGGCTTCCATTGCCTCTACCGTGCTGGTGCAGATCTCATATATCATTAGAGGCCATAGTAGTTTTGGGATCAGCATGAACTGCAGACACCACACCTTGTATTTGCCAAGGAGACCACACTGGTCAATGGTCTCCAAGCCTTCTTCCGCCATCTTTTTGGTTTCTTTGGCTCTTTGTGTGTCCTTCAGGGTGTCATCATACCACCTCCCAAGGCTCTTGACAGGTTCCTCTGTGACTGTTGGAATGGCTTGGTTAGCGACACTGAAGACCACGGATTCAGCTACTTTTCCTTTTCTCAGTGACAGACTCCGTGATTTCTTGGGCTTGAATTTCATCCTTGCTGAGGCGACAATGTCGTCCAGTCTTTCCAAGACATGCCGTGTCTCACTTTCTTTGGATGAGACCACTGTTGTATCGTCCATGAAGGCCTTGAGAGGGGGCATCTTGTATCCATCACCGAGGTCCGTTTGGCTTGTGTTCCTGGTTGCTGCTTTCAAGATGACTTCCATTGCCAACACAAACAGTATTGGAGAAATTGCACAGCCCATTGCGATACCCACTTCCAGGTTGATCCATGCTGTTGTGTAATCCTGGGTAGAGAACCGCATTGAGAAGCCGTTGAAGTACATCTTGAGCATGTCGCGGATGCTCTCTGGAGGATAGGATAGGGACTCTTATAATCTTCTAAGTCAACTTCAAGTGCTGACCTGCTAGTGCGTTTATTCCTTTCATGCAGAAGATGAAATATGCATGTTAAAGATCCACGCAATTCATGTGAGCGTTCGGCGAGTTATGAAAAGACAAAAATACCCAGCATGCAACCTGTACAATACAATGAGCTGCTCTGAAGTTCGGATGTGTAGGCTAAGGCCAGCGGGAAGACCTTCTGTAAAATTGTGAGGCATAAGAGAAGACCTGGCACCACGCTCCACTCCCAGTAAGGGAATGAAGAGGAGACAGAGAGAATTCAACAGCTTGTCTGGTCCCCACCACTGTTTTCATAGTACCAGGGTCTGTCTGTTTTCTTGCAGAAGTTCTGTCTTTAAGTTAACGTCTCTTCACTCCAAAGTGATTCAGTTCAATGTGGAAAATCATAAGGAAGAACACACTTGCCACTTTTGTCCAGCAACTAAAGAGATCACAAGGCAAGATAGTGTCACGTGTTTATCTATTCCATGGCGCAGTGGTTAGCACCTTAGGTTACGGACTGGAAGGTCGCAGGTTCGAATCTCATAAGAGTCGTGGGGATTTTTCGGACACCAGCTGGCTCCTACCGCGACTGAGTGTGCTGTGGGCTCAGTGGGAAGACTAGGATCACACAGTCGAGCTTCATCCACTTTACGGATGTGATTTTGAGAGTGTTGCTTAAACTATCTGACCAACGCTGCAGGCGTCTTGTCTCTCTCGGGCCTGGTTGACGCCGGGATATATTATGACAGTAAGTGTAGAGTACAACCCTGTCAAGAGGTCTCAAAGCAGATGCACTTCCATAACAGCATCACTACATCATCCTCATCATCATTGATCATCATGCAATTATAAAAATTGCCTCTGATTCGGTGGTGGCCCCCGTTGCTCTGGTCTCATGGTGACCTCTGATTCGGTTTCCTCATTCACTTCTGTGCCTGTGGTGAGTTTGTGTCAAAGCCTTTGGGGTTGGGGGTTTGCGGGGGACAGTCGTTGGAGAGACGTTGTGGTGGTCGCCACCTCGGGTGGGTGACTCACTCAGTCTGGCTCCATAACTGAGCTAATACTGTCGTTAGAAGGGGGCTTAGTAGGTGATGTCCTGTGTATGTTAGATCAGAACAGGCACCACTGAATACCACCAAAGTGACCCAGCAGTAGTGCAGGGCCTTTATGGGTGGTGGCCCAATATTGATGGGCTTCCTGTGGACTTTCAACGCTGGGGATGAGATAAAACGAATCTGGGTGTGGATGTGGCGGGGGAGGGGGGGTGTGAAACGAGCAGCCTGGAAACAGGGGGATGGGGACATCACAGAAGATGAGGCAGAAAAACAAAAAGATATTGTCGTGTGGTTTGTATGCGTTAATTCAGACAAGATTTCTTTTCCCAGCGAATTTTTTGTTTGTGGGTATCTCGTCATGTTCGTGCAAGTGACAGCTACGTGGCACAATAGGATACAGGTTTTTTTAACTCATAAATAAAGCCATCTTTCTATAAGGCTGGCTGGAACAGGTGGCTGAAGCATGGAAACAGCACAGCCACACAGCCCTACAGTAGGGACTTTCTTTCTTTCACGCACAGCGGTAGTGACTGGAGTGTCTCTCATCCCATCCCCTGAAGGATTCAATGCAGGCCAGTAGGGCAGAGGTGACAGGCAAAACACAGCCATTAGAGAGAGAGAGAGAGAGGGGCACACACAGCCAGCGGTTCATGTCCTGAAAGTAATTCAGGGGCGTATACATCACTTCAGGTCTACTTTTCTTTTTTGTGTTTTTCTGTTTTTGCCTGTGTGTCACCCAGACACCTTGAACTCTCTGTGAACCTGCCCAGCAGCCTCTTATCTAAGTAGAGCAATTATTGTGGACTCTTGTTTAGCTGAGTACACTTTGGGTTTCTCGGGCCCCTTATCTGCCAGTGCACACTTTTTTGTGTGTTTCTTTGTTTGATACTTACCTATAAAGTAGAGTTCGGTTTTTTTCCTGGATCGGTAGTCTAGAGGTAACGCGCCTGTCTAGACAGCGAAAAGTCCAGGTCAAAGTGTATGATGGTTTGAATCCCGTTTGGGTCCAAAACTTTTTCCCTATCCATCAGACCATGAGTGGTGGTCTGGGTGCTAGTCTTTCGGATGAGGCAATAAACCGAAGTCCCGTGTGTTACACATCATTATTTAGCGCACGTAAAAGAACCCACAGCAACAAGAGAGTTGTCCCTGGCAAAATTCTGTAGAAAAAGCCACTCTGACAGTGAAACAAATGCAGTAGCAGACACACAGAAAAATTAATGGGTAGGCGCTGCACTTGTGGCGACACGCTCTCCCCATGGAGAGCAGCCTGAATTTCACGCAGGGAAATCTGCCGTGACTTAAACTTGTGTAAAATGTGTGTGTGTGTGTGTGTGTGTGTTGTGTTGTTTGTGTGTGTGTGTGTGTGTGTTGTTTGTATGTGTGTGTGTTTGTGTTGTGTGTGTGTGTGTGTGTGTGTGTGTGTGTGTGTGTGTGTGTGTGTGTGTTTGTGTGTGTGTGTGTGTGTGTGTGTGTGTGTGTGTGTGTGTGTTTGTGTGTGTGTGTGTGTGTGTGTGTGTGTGTGTGTGTGTGTGTGTGTGTGTGTGTGTGTGTGTGTGTGTGTGTGTGTGTGTGTGTGTGGTGGTGTGTGTTGCTAGTAATGTTTTTGTTTGTGTTGGATTCCAGCTCGAAAAATGGATTAGAGCAATTATTGCCCTTGCTCATTCTCAGTGTCACGCGGCAGGCATTCGTTGTAGGAATATGGGAGTGAAACAACATTTTGTTATCAATATATGTTAGAAGCCATACCATATGTTGAAAGGATATACGCAAAAATCTTTTGCAAAATCTAAAATTCCATAAATTATTCTATTTTATGCGCTGTTGCCATGGAAACAATGCAATATGACTGCCCACATTAAATGTTTCAAACTTCCATACCTGTTTATCTATCGTAAATTAAGTCCAAGAAACATGTTTTACAGACATGCTACATGACCTAAAAAAAAGTAAAGTTGTCCCATAACCTATGTGGTCGTAAAGGAGCGAGGCATCAGAGACCTCAGCTTCTCTAGGAGCCAGCATATTGAGAGCGGCGCCCATTCTCCTCTCCCTTGCTGCTTTACCTTCCCTGACCCTAAAGAGGGCAGGTACCTATTTACAGCTGGGTGAACTAGGGGACTACACTGAAGCCAAGGTGCGCAAACGGTCAGCCATCCACCTGGTAACCACGCTCGATGCTGCTTAACCCTAGCTAGGGGAAAGCGAGTGCTCTGACCACTGAGCTACCCCCTCCCCATCTACCTCTGTATGGAGTGTTATTCCGAACAAGTTGATGGCTTTACGTTTGAATAGTTATACCACCCTGGCAACTTAAACAAAGAACAGCAATTCAAAATCTATGAATTGAATTAAAATCAAAAGAAATGAGAAAGAAAGGTTGTTGCTTTACCTGAGAATTTTAAAAATTATGAAAAAAAGGAATACGGGGAAAATATTGTTTTTTAACAGGATCTTAGTTAGCATAAGCATTTCATTAAACCGCCATCAACGATAGCTTTTTTGTTTTCAGCTTAGTTGTTTTTCTATTAGATTTTACGTTTTTCCACTGTGCAATTCTAGTGTGATAAAACTGCCATCAATGATTGTTTTCATAGTCCCATATCTCCTTACCCGCACTCAACTTTTACTCCATCAATTCACGATACATGGTCCAGAACGGGGTCTAGGTCCGTACCTGGAAATCAGTCAACAGCTCTTTGCCCGTTTCCAACACCCTAAGATAGGCATGAGGACAGGATGCGACACAGGATGTCGTTTCGCTGGCTTCATACAGCAGACTACGTGTATGCTAGGTTATGTATAAACAAACAAAACGAATAAAAGAACGAGCGAAAGAATAACAACGGAAGGAAACAGCTCATCAGCTCGACACAGGAGCTTTGGACAAAGCGTGTGATCTGCTGTTAGTGATGCCTATCTCAGTGTGTGCTTTGGCAGCTTTCATGGGATGCACCAATAGTGTCCTATTCCTTAGAAACCAAAAATAGTCTGGTTTTTTTCCTGCATTTCTTTTTAAAGATATGAAATGGGGTTAAAGCATTGGAAAACTACCGATGGTTTTTTCAAGGGCCAAAACTCATTTAGCGAGACCAGGCAATATTACAGTCCTTACTGCAAAATAACATTTAACACGCACATATCAAATAACATACGCGCGCGCGCGCGCGCGCGCGCGCGACGCGTGTGTGTGTGTGTGTGTGTGTGTGTGTGTGTGTGTGTGTGTGTGTGTGTGTGTGTGTGTGTGTGTGTGTGTGCGTGCGCCCGCACAGCAAATGATTTAAAAACAAAGGCACAAACTGAAAACAAAGACAGATGATTGCTATTACATACATACTTTTTCTTTCTCCAGTTGGATTTGGTTTCAATGGGTATGGAGTTACAAAGTACATCAGGTTTCACTGCTATTCTGGCCCTATCATTTAGCAACTAATGTTGGACAATTAGGATACAAAATCCCACCGAGGTCGAATGCGCGGGGCCTGACTTGTCACGCGCTTAATTAACGGAAACGCAACGCAACGCATTTTGGCTCATATTTCCAACAAAAATAGTAACTGCTGCGTCTTGCAAGAAAAATAGAAAGAGGACACGGCATACAAACACACTTTTCAATCATCTCAAAATAGGAAAAGGTAAGTGTGCTACACAACCACACACACACACACACACACACGAGCGCGCGCGCCCCACACACACCACACACACACACACACACACACACACACACACACACACACACACACACACACACACACACACACACACACACACACACGTATACAAACATACACAACAAAAAACCCAAACTGTGTTTATTATTTTTATCTGTTTTTAAAAAGAAAGCCCCGTTACACTATACAACTAACATCAACATGTGTCCACTGTCACGCTCTGCTTCCCCAGTGCACGTTCATCAATAAAATAAGAAAAGATTTTTTATATATATATTCGTCTCATGGCCAAGTTATCCATTATGTTTTTAGCCGTAGATATGAAAATCTACCACAGCAGCGCAACGCATTTTCGCTTATTTAAAAATGACAATGCAGAACATCTTGGGCATACGCTAAATGCTGTTCCGCTTTTCGTAAGAGTAGGCCATTGTGTGCCGGTGGGAAGAGATGACAAGATTTACAACACTGCATACACACGGGAACTGGGTGTAAAAAAAAAAAGCACATGAGTGTTTATTCCATTATCCTCGATTTAAAAGAATAAATAAATGAATCTTCTTCTATTCCGTAGTCTATTTAGACCGTAGGGGCGCCACGGAAGACCTCGCAACCAGCTCTCTCCATTTCCCTCTGTCCTCGACCTTTCTCAAGGTGTCACTCAGCCTGAGGCCCATTCACTCTGGGATGTTGTCCTCCCATCTCTTTCTCTGCCTGCCTCTCCTTCTCCCGCCTTCCACAGTTCCCTGCAGAATCGTCTTCGCAAGCCCTGTTGATCTTGCGACGTGCTCATACCACTTCAGTTTGCGTTTTTCGACTGTGGTCAGGAGATCTTCAAAGAGCCCGATGGCTTGACCGATTCTGATTCTCACTTCCTCGTTAGTAAAGTGGCCTTTGTAAGAGATGCCAAGGAGTCTGCGAAAGCATCTCATCTCTGAGGCCTGTTTTCTCCTCTCCAGATCCGCTGTAAGGGTCCATGACTCACAAGCATACAGGAATATTGAGATGACCAGAGTGCGCATCAGGCTGATCTTTGAGCTGAGCGAGATGTTCCTGTTCTTCCAAATGGTCTTCAGTTTTGTCAGTGCTGTAACTGTCTGTGCAATCCTTGCGAGTATTTCAGGTTTGGATCCCTTGTCTGTTACAATAATGAATAATAATAATGAATAAATAAATGAATAAAAAAACTAACTAACTAAATAAATACAATTGTGGTTGCTGTTTGAGCGTTCGACGACGACGTAGAAGAGGAAGAAGAAAGTGGAAAAGACGGTGTTACCAGGAAATAAAACGAAGGTAAACTTAATGCCTTCGCCCCCGTCCATCTTTCATCTTCCTTTCTACCCCTTTCCTGATCCCTTCTCATGTAGAAGACCTACTGACCGAGAGAGAGAGAGAGGAGTGAGTAGGAGAGAGAGAGAGAGAGAGAGAGAGAGAGAGAGAGAGAGAGAGAGAGAGAGAGAGAGAGAGAGAGAGAGGAGTGGAGATAGAGAGTTTTGTGATAGGGCACTATGATGTGACAAGCACCTTGACAGGTTGTTGAACAGCACCTGATACTTTTGTTCACTCACGGCTTACGTAACACCTTTCCCAGTACTTACTTACCCAGTTATTAACCTACCAGAATGCTTAGCACACCTTGAAGTATATAAGTGGTGTGTTTTTGTTGGGGTTTTGTTGTTGTTTGTTTGTTTGTTTGTTTTCTTTCCTTGGTCTTGTTTTCTAATTTTAATAGTATGAGTTTTTTTATGAGTTTTGCACAAGTTTGAGCAATTCAAATCTCTCTCTCTCTCTCTCTCTTCCCCTCCTCTCTCTCTCTCTCTCTCTCTCTCTCTCTCTCTCTCTCTCTCTCTCTCTCTCTCTCTCTCTCTCTCTCTCTCTCTCTCTCTCTCTCTCTCTCTCTCTTTTATCAAAACTTATGTTGTATGGGACTATTTTGATGATAGATGGTGGTGGATTGATGTTTTCAGTCATTCAACCTCATCATATTCTCATGTTTGCTCTTTAATCATTGCGCCTTTTTTTCTTGTTTTCTTTTTTTTTGTTGCTTTGTTTTGTTTTTGTTTGTTTATTTTGTTTTTTGTTTGTTTATTTGTTTTTTGTTTGTTTTGTTTTTGTTTTATTATCCAAATCAAAATAATCATTGATTTTTACTCCATATTTGTTTCTGAATGAGTGCCTTTTTATAACATTACCTTAATATTGTACCTCTGTCGTATTCCTTACCTGTTGTTGTTGTTCTTTCTCCCCTTTATCAAAATCTTATGTTTTATGGGACTTATTTTGATGATAGATGGTGGTGGATTGATGTTTTCAGTCATTTAACCTCATCATATTTTCATGTTTACTCTTAATTATTGCGCCTTTTCTTTGTTTTGTTTTGTTTTTGCTTGTTCTTTGTTTTTCTTGCTTTCTTTATTCAACTCAAAATCATCATTGATTCTTACTTCTCATTTTCGTTTCTGAATCAGTGACTTTATAACATTACCTTAATATTGTATCTCTGTGTTAATTCTTGCCTGTTGTTTGATACTTGGTATGGTTCCTTACTTTTGGTGTTTGGATCATTATAATTGTTGATTTTATTTATATTTTTATTGGCAGTATCTCCCCCCCTCCAATAAGGATATTAGTTGTTTTTTTCCCCCTTTTATCCAAATGTATGATTTATATCACATGTATAACTTTTGACAGATGGTGGTGGATTGATGTTTTCAGTTGTTTATTTCATCTTGTTCTCTTGTTTGCTCTTTACCTATTAACGCTTTTCTATTCTTTCATAATCAAAATCTTTTATTGTGACTTCTGATTTTTGTCTTCTGATCGAGTGCATTTTTATTACCTTATCATATATAGTGTCCTTATTCTTGTGTGTTGTTTGGTTTGCGTAAAGCTTTATTGTTTAGTATCTTTTCAACTTGATGTATCCCTGAAAAGGGCGGGGACTGGATGTAAAAAAGCACACAAGTGCTTATCTATTATCCTCGAATAAAATACTTTGCCTTGCCTTGCCTTGCCTTGCCTTGCCTTGCCTTGTCTCTCTCTATCTCTTTGTCTCTCTCTACTCTCTCTCTCTCTCTCTCTCTCTCTCTCTCTCTCTCTCTCTCTCTCTCTCTCTCTCTCTCTCTCTCTCTCTCCTCTCTCTCTCTCTTGCAGTATGTGTGTGTGCGTGTGTGCGCGCGTGCGTGCGCGCTCGCGCGCGGGTGTGTGTGTACATCGACATGTGCTTTCCACCTGACTGTAATCAAAGGATTTTCTTTTTTCAAAGTGGGTACAGATGCAGAGAATGATTCATCGGCTTCACTGTGCAGTCAGTATAGTCTGTTGATACTTGCCTGTGTCCACAAGGAGGAGAATGGATCAAAAATCGACATTTCTACACTTTACTGACAGATCTTTTCTTTCCCTGATGGCACACGCTTGCGCGAGCGTACACATATACACAAACACGCGTGCGCGTGTGCGCACACACCACCACACATACACACATGAGAGAGAAAGAGTAAATGAATAAAAGAAGGAAGGAAGGAAGGAAGGAAAGTTCTTTACTTTTCAATGGTTATAGATAAGCTATCATATACTTTTTTGTCGAGCAACAGAAAGCAAGCAAGCAAGAAAAAAAAGCGAACGCATAAATGAATGAATGAATGAATTATCTTTATTTTTTAAGAGTTACAGATAAGCTATTTTATACTTTTTCACAGAGAGAAAGAGAGACAGACAGACAGACAGACAGAAAGACACAGAGACAGAGAGACAGAAACAGAAAGACACAGAGAATGGATGATATTTATTTGTTCAAGGTTTACATAATTATAAGTTATCACATATTTCTTCTTTTTTTTTCGAGAGAGAGAGAGGGGGGTCTTTATCTTTCAAGGGCTACAGATAAGCGATCATATATATTTTTTCTAAGAGAGAGAGAGAGAGAGAGAGAGAGAGAGAGAGACAGAGACAGAGACAGAGACAGAGACAGAGACAGAGACAGACAGACAGACAGACAGACGGACAGACATGTAAACAAACAGAATAGGGACACAAAACAGACAGACAGACAAAGACAGAGAGAGAAAGTACACGCACACATTTTGCACATAATCACCCACATGGGCCACTCTATCTATCATCTTTGTCATCAGCCTCAACAAAAAAAAGATGGCGAACGTATCAGAAAAGCAGTGGTTAAGAATACAGCCACAATAAACACAAAAAAATCACAAACGAAACACAGAAAAGAACCAGAGAGTGGAACAATGGTTTGCTGAACTAGTAAACAGGCGTGGATGTCTGCTTGACGTATAAGTTCAACCCTGCCAAAGTCATGGCTAAGGTGTGACGTCACCAGCCACATCCACAGTTTCATTTCCTGTCCAAAAAAAAACCCGAAAATTGAACAGGGCTCGTGGGGAAAATTTGTAGGATATAGGTGTAACATTTGTTGGGGTGGGGGTTTTCTGTAGAAAGGGAAAATGTATACATTTCTGTTTAAAAAAAAAAAAAGAAGAAGAAATGTTGATATTGTCGTGACGTCACACATAATGTAATTTCAGGAGGATGGAACATAGGCTGTTGCAGGCATATATTTATGAGGTCTGCAGTCTGCCACTTCCTGGTCGATGGCCGAAATAACGAGGAGGAGAGGAGAGGAGAGAAGAGGAGAGGAGAGAAGAGGAGAGGAGAGAAGAGGAGAGAAGAGAAGAGGAGAGGAGAGGAGAGGAGAGAAGAGGAGAGGAGCCACACCACTATGTAATAACGAGGAGGAGCAGAGGAGCCACTGTTCTCGTTTCTCTACCAAACCTTTTCTTCTCTCTGGAGCACCAGCTTGCGGCCCCCGCGGTGAAATACTGGGCGGTACATCCTCATGCTGATACATTGGCCACATCTGCTGCCGCTTGTTTATTTATAGACTTTATTTTTCTGCCCCAGCATTTGGTCTTCCTCTTCACTAACAGTCCACAGGGAGGTGGGTGGGGCGGGGTGGGGTGGCGATGGGGGTTGGGGAGTGAGGGGGGGGGGGGTGCGCACCAGCAGGAAAATCCCTGCAGTCATCTGAGGTCACGGCTACCTTTGGCTCCAAGCAGGCGCTTTCTCCTTCGTCGTCATCGTCGTCATTGTCGTCCGAGGCTTCAGACAGCAAATATTGTTGTCTGTCGTAGGAGCGAAAATGTGTTGCGCTGTCGTTAAGCGCCTGAAAAATCAGGCCCACCGCATCGGACTACAGCGTGGGAGAGAATTGATATCTTTTACGTCTTTTGGGTTGAAATAGGGGCAGGAGAATGGACCAAGAAGGCAGAAAACAGACCAGAAGAATGTGACAGGAAGAAAAGGGTACAAGGCAGAGATAAAGAGAAGGATGGAGAAGAGGGGATTTCTAGCACAGAATTTCCAAAAGTGGGGATGCTATCATACTAACAGGCCCCTAGCATCGCCACGGAAAAGCTTTCATCTTACTCTGGTGGGCCGTGACGATGACGTAGTAATACCTTAACCTTATGTGGCAACACCAGATTTACAGGAAAAGCAAACTCAGATTGTCTCACTTGAATTGTCCTGTTCAGTGCGATAGACTGAAGATGTTGTACCAAGAAATGAACATAAAACGCTTTGATTTGTTGCTTTACAAGATTCAGCGCTATATAAATTCCATATATATAATAATAATAATAATAATAATAATAATATCATCATCATCATCATCATCATCATCATCTATCATCTATCATCTATCATCTATCATCTATCTATCTATCTATCTATCTATCTATCTATCTATCTATCTATCTATCTGTCTATCTATCTATCTATCTATCTATCTATCTATCTATCTCATCTATCTATCTATCTATCTATCTATCTATCTATCTGTCTATCTATCTATCTATCTATCTATCTATCTATCCTTAGTCTGGTGACCTCAGGAGCACCCCTGAAGACTTGACAACCAGTTCCCTCCATTCCTCTCTCTGTTCTGCCTTTCTCAAAATTTTGTGGAGTTCTAGTCCTGCCATTCGCTGAATGATGATGATATAATAATAATAATAATTAATAATATAATAATAATAATTAATAATAATAATAATAATAATAATAATAATAATAATATATAATATTATTATTATTATTATTATTATTATTATTATTATTATATTATTATTATTATTTTTATTATTTTCGTTGTCTCGTGCCAGAAATTGGAGATGACTTTTATCCTATATTCAAATGTTCACACCCTGTTAGTAAGTGCAACAGGTGTGATTGCTGGCAGAAATATGTTCTGTGCCATCAGACACTAAAATCCAACCTTTTAATAACATACAAAACATCCAAAAAAAACCCTCCATTTCCTTGAAAAATGTTTGTAATTGCAAATGTATTAATGTTAGTAGAACTCATTCTTTTGAGTTGATTTCAGTGTGATACTCTTGCCTGTGTTGCTAAATTGATCTAAGGTAATGGTTTTGTTGCTGTTATCATTCACAGTTTGACTGGCATTTTCATGTAGATCTACAACTGCATTGATCTCCACCATAATTATTGTTTGTTTGTTTTTTACGTTTTTCAGCTTTAAACCCACCTTGGGGGCCAAAGCTAAATATGTGTTTCAGTATTGCTGCAAATTTGTTTCAGGCACACACACTTTTGTTGAAAAACTTTTCTGCTTAAAGTCTCTCTGCTGAGGCATTGTTAAAAAAACTTTTAAGCTGGCTGGTTTGGCAACATTGAGAAATAATTTCAAAGGCAGTCTTGTTGTTTTTGTTGTTTCTGCTTTTGAAGTTGTTGTGCAGTGTTTTTTCTTCAGGTTCTGATAGCCAGCTAGCTGTTTACGTGCCGATATTTAAATCACTGAACTACCTGATTTTTCAACCATGACAGTGAAATCATATTTATATGATGATGGGGTGGATTGATCAAAAATCCACTTAGCCTGAACAAAGATAAGGGAAGGTTTCCACCACAGATTTATTAAGAGAGAGAGGAGAGAGAGAGAGGAGGCGCTGACTATTGCTAATTTTTAATGTACAGTGTTTCACACACACACACACACACACACACACACACACACACACACACACACACACACACACACACAACACAGTGTATTAAGATATAATTTGTGGCTGAGAAAAAAAGCGATTTTTGTGAATGCTGTGTTGTCTCATGATGTGTGTTGTGGACATCACCAAGATCACACACACACACACACACACACACACACACACACACACACACACCACACACACACACACACACACACACACCACACACACCTTGTTGAGCATGTGCTGGTAATCCTACAATGTCAGCTCTGGCATGCTCTGCCTGATTTGTTGCGTGAAAGTTAGTGATTGGCATGTTTACGTCACTTGATTACAAAGAACTGAATAATTATCAACTTCACTCCACAAACATGCTTTGTCCTTGAGCTACGAGAGGTACCCGTAAATTTCACAGCTTGAGGACCTCGCACTACGGAAAAATAAGATAGAAAAAAGCCCAAAGAGACAACAGTGTGTGATCCCAGCCAGACAACATAAATCTGCGGCTTGTGGCTGACGTGTGACGGTCCTGGGGGCACGTTTAGCCAAAGCCCAGGTAAGCAGCGTCACGCGTGTTAGGAGTGACTCGCTGACCGGGCGTGTGACCTTGACTTGAGGACAAGTTAAGTCCTCCCTCCCGCCCTCCCTCCCTACCTTGTTTGTCTGTCTGTCGTATCCAACCTTGACATCATTTCGCCAGAGTGCTGTCATTGGGTGTAGGATACAAACATCCCCCCCTCCCCCCTTTCCCCTTCTTCCCACCTGTCAAATGAAAAAGAAGTGTTGAATGTCAGAATGAGGAGTTTTGGTCCCAAAGTGGTAGTTTTTTCATCATCGGTGCAAAACACATCCTGAAACTCAATCACTCATTCTGTCTGTTATCATATAATGGATGCCTGAAATATTGTAAGCCTGTCTGACAAATCATTTGTCCTGTCATACGTAGTAGTGTAGCATTTTGCATTGATCAGCTTTTTCAGAGTCAGCCTTGCCGTTTTCTGCTGTTGAACATTACTTTAGGGTTGTTGTTTTTTTTAACAATTTGTTTAAATTTCCTATCAGCCATATAATATGGGGACGGGATAGCTCAGTGGTCAGAGCACTCGCTTTCTTCTAGCTAAGGTTAAGCAGCATCGAGTGTGGTTACCATTTGGATGGGTGACCGTTTGCGCGCTTTGGCTTCAGTACAG
>CM060316.1:4584878-4587378 GCA_030674155.1 Stramonita haemastoma | reverse complement strand
ATTTTTCATTAGGTTAGAAATGTGGGGTTAAGTTACGGCACTGTTCAGGTAGATTGCTGCAGTTAGCATTAATAAGGGCTGACTGTCGTTCAGGTTAGAATTCAAATTTTTTCAAATTCAAAATTTTATTTCAAGAAAACCCCCCATGGGGTACATGAAATTTGACAAAACCAATGCTTGCAGATATGGGCGTGTGAAAAAAACTCACAACAAAAATCCTAACACAATGGATGGCATAAAAAAGAAAAAAGAAAGAGTATTCACAATACATTAGGAGAACAAAACACCCCCCCCACACACACACACACACACGCACAAAAAGAAGAAACACCCCCCCAAAAAAGCAACAACAAAAAAACAAACAAACAAACAAACCAGCATGATGTTTAGATGACTCGACAATTAATGCGTTCTCTCTCTCTCTCTCTCTCTCTCTCCTCCTCTCTCTCTCTCTCTCTCTCTCTCTCTCTCTCTCTCTCTCTCTCTCTCCCCCCTAGCATATCCCGTGCAACGCTAAGGCATCTAGAAGCACACGTATACTTACAGGCGCACACATACACACTAACATACACTCATGCAGAAAGGCACTCTAATGTCTGCAGGTCAACCCTTAAGGGCACACCTGCCCAAAGACCCAAGCAACACAAAAGCATAAAAAAATAAAAATTAAAAAAAATACAATAAGTGTACCACAAAAACAATACAATACAGTCCAAAGAACCAATATTCATATGAAAATACCAAAGTTCTCACATGACGGATGTATTGCACAATTATAGTTTGAACTCCTTCCGATTAACTTTAAGCACATAGCACCAAAAATCCTAACATAATGGATGGGACAAAAAAGAAAAAAGAAAGAGTATTCACAATACATTAGGAGAACAAAACACACACACACACACACACACACACACACACACACACACACACACACACACACACACACACACACACACACACACAGACTGCTGGTACATTGAGTTGTGCCATCATGGAGAAACAGACAGACAGACAGAGCGTGAGAGTTTGAGAGAGACACAAATTTCTTATATAAGAAAGAGACAGACAGACAGACAGACAGACAGACAGACAGTCATAGAAAGAGAGAGAGATTCAAATTCTTAAATGAGAGAGAGAGAGATTCCAATTTGCAATATTATGAGAGAGAGAGAGAGAGATTCAAATTTCCAATATGAAAAAGAAAGAAAGAAAGAAAGAAAGAAAGAAAGAAAGATAGATAGATAGATAGATAGATAGATAGATAGATAGATAGATAGATAGATAGATAGATAGATAGATAGATAGATAGATAGATAGATAGATAGATAGATAGATAGATAGATAGATAGATAGATAGGTAGATAGATAGATAGAGACAGAGACAGAGACAGAGACAGATAGATATCTGTGCACTGAGTGCAAACAATCATTAGAAACAAGCCCTTACTATGTACTTTTTTTTTTTCAAACAGTGATACAGCTATGCAGAATTTTTGTTAAGAATAAACACACACCGATAATATAGAATTTTGTTTTCTGGTAAAAACAACAACAACAACACACAAACAAATTTTTAAAAAAAAACCTGAGCAATATCAAACTCGTGTCAAACATAGAACACAGCAATATAGGATTTCTGTTAAAAATAACACACAGCAGTATAATATCTTCGTTCGAAAAAAAAACATAATGATATAGAGTTTTAGTTTAACAAAACAAAACAAATAATCCTAAAGCGGCTAGCATTGTGATTCGCAGTAAAGTAGCGAACAAATGCATAATTATATATAGAGGTAAAATTCTTCCTTTTTCTTCTTCTTCTTCATTCAACGCTGAAACAGCAACTACTGTTGTCTGTCATGTTAATCTTACCCCTGATAAGGACAGGGACTGGATGTAAAAAAAAAAAAAAGCACAAGATTGCTTATTCATTATCCTCGAAATGAAAGAATTTGACTTGACTTGTCATATAAGCGAAAATGTGTTGCGCTGCCATAAAGCGCCTGACAAGTCAGGCCCAGCGCATCCCACTTCGGTATGGAAGAAAATTGTTATTTTCTAAGTCTTTCTGGGGGAAAAAAAGGCAGGAGAATGGACCAAGAAGGCAGAAAATAGACAAAAAGAAGGAGACAGGAAGAAAAGGAACAAGGTAGAAACAAAGGGAGGGGATAGAAAAGAGGGAATTCTTAGCGCAGAATTTGCAATAGGTGGGGATGCCACTCATACTGACAGACTCCCAGCATCCCCAACGGGGAAAGAAACAAAATAAATACAACAATATATATGATTGATTTGAACAAGCATATATATGTGCATATATATATTTATATATGTATATATATATATGTATATATATATATATAGATATAGATATATATATAGATATATATAGATATAGATATATATATATGTATGTTATATATATATATGTATACATACATATATATATAGATGTGTGTGTGTATATATATATATATATATATATATATATATATAT
>CM060316.1:4567378-4579878 GCA_030674155.1 Stramonita haemastoma | reverse complement strand
AGAGAGAGAGAGAGAGAGAGAGAGAGAGAGAGAGAGAGAGAAGAGAGAGAGAGAGAGAGAGAGAGAGAGAGACAAGACAAGACAAGACAAGACAAGACAAGACAAATTCTTTTATTCGAGGATAATAGATAAGCACACATGTGCTTTTTTACATCCAGTCCCCGCCCTTTTCAGGGATAACATCAAAATAAAAGATATTAAACAATAAAACTATACGCAGTACCAAACAACATACAGAAATAAGTACACTACATATAATAAGGTAAGAGAAATGCGACAGTACACTACATATAATAAGGTGAGAAAGGTGCACTCTTCAGAAGAGAAAATCAGAAGTCACAATAAGATAAGAGAGAGAGAGAGAGAGAGAGAGAGAGAGAGAGAGAGAGAGAGAGAGAGAGAGAGAGAGAGAGAGAGAGAGAAGAGAGAGAGAGAGAGAGAGAGAAGAGGGAGACAGAGAGAGAGGGGGAGACAGAGACAGAGACAGACAGAGAGATATAGACAAAGAGACAGACGGACGGATGGACAGACAGTACAGAAAGATAGACAGTACAGATAGTAGACAGTACAGACAGACAGTACAGACAGTACAGATAGTACAGACAGACAGTACAGACAGACAGTACAGACGGACAGACAGTACAGACAGACAGTACAGACGGACAGACAGACAGTATAGACAGACAGACAGACAGTACAAACAGTACAGACAGACAGTACAGACTGACAGACAAACATACAGTACAGACAGACAGTACAGACAGACAGTACAGACAGACAGAGAGACAGACACAGACAGAGAGACAGAGACAGACTGAGAGACGGACAGACAGACAGACAGGACAGACAGACAGAAATGAGACAAATTCTACTCTGAGACAGACACGTGTTACAGAACTAAACTACAGTGGCCTGTTTTGTGGAGAAAGGAAGGAGGGAGGGGGGGGATGATGGGGGAAGTATCACCTCCCGAAAGGGCAAAACAGGGGTGAGCCATATTTCACCAGGGTGAGGAGCCAGCCGAGATCATTACTGCACAAAAACAGGGCCATAAAGCAGGCTGGTGTTCATTGACAGGCGCGTCACTCACAGCATCAGCTCACACCTGCAGGTGCGTTTGTCCCTCTGGCTGGAGGGGGGGGGGGGTGTGGAGGGGGGGAGAGACAGGTCCAAGAATCAGTACAAGTGGTGGTCCAAGAATTGGCCCAAGAATCGGCAAATACGGGGCCCAAGAATGGCATATAGGGGGCCCAAGAATCGGCACATGCAGGGCCCGAGAATCAGTACATGTGGGGCCCAAGAATCAGTACATACGGGGGCCCAAAAATCAGTACATATGGGGCCCAAGAATCGGCATATACGGGGCCCAAGAATCGGCACATGCGGGGGCCCAAGAATCGGCATATAGGGGGCCCAAGAATCGGCATATAGGGGGCCCAAGAATCGGCATATACGGGGCCCAAAAATCGGCACATGTGGGGGCCCAAGAATCAGCACATGCGGGCCCAAGAATCAGCACATGCCGGGCCCAAGAATCAGCACATGCCGGGCCCAAGAATCAGCACATGTGGGGCCCAAGAATCAGCACATGCGGGGGTCCAAGAATCAGCACATGGGGGGCCCAAGAATCAGCACATAGGGGCCCAAGAATGGCATGTGCGGGCCCAAGAATCGGCATATGCATATTTGACTATTTTTGTCTAATGTCACATTTAATGAACAGGCCTTATGATTACACTGAAGAACAACACTCCATAACTGAGAGATAACCTGGCTGTGGTTAGAGCGTTGCTCTCCTGATCTGAGGGCCTGGGTTCGAGCCACCCCAGAAACAACAGGTGTTCCTGCCTGTCAGGCTTTACTGCTGTTTTTGTTTTGTTTTGTTTTGTTTTTGTTTTTTTAGCTCATATGACAGACAACAACAGTTACTATCAGAGGGGTGGAAGAAAAAAGTTTATTTATTTATTCTATTTTTTATTTTATGCCACTTTATGTCACAGCAGATCTTTCTGCGTGAAATTTTGGGCTGCCCTCCCCGAGGAGAGCGCGTTGCCACAAGTGCAGCGCCACCCATTATTACCCATTATCAACTAACAGTGACATTGCAGCAGAAGGTACTCGTGATTCTGAGCACAGGACTCTTGTTTCTGAATCAGATAAAAAAAAAAAAACAAGCTCAGAGTTGACTTACAGTGATATGGAGGCAATCTTTAAGCGGTCTCATGACAACTTTAACAAGCAAATTGATGATCTCCGTCTGGCTATATGAGGTTGCAGTTGAAAGCAAATCTATTCTCGATGGAAATCCTGGCAGAGATGTTCCTTAATTGCTCCTTAGGTTACTAAGTCCTTTGCTATATTAATGTTATATTGTAATCAAAATAGTAGATGAAAGGCATAGAGACTGACATAACACAATTAACGCCTTGATGTGGAAGCCATGTCATGTGATTATTTATACTATTTTGAGAGTTCTTTTTTGTCACATCAAACTTTTTGCTAAATTTGATATTTTGCTGTAATGGTGTTTATTCATTTCTCCTTGTTTATGGACACTCTGAGTCTGAACAATAAACCATTTTGTCATTGTCTTTGTCATTGTCATTGCCATCCTCTCTCTCTCTCTCTCTCTCTCTCTCTCTCTCTCTCTCTCTCTCTCTCTCTCTCTCTCTCTCTCTCTCTCTCTCTCTCTCTCTCTCTCTCTTCCCCAGCCATTGACCTGATCCAAAAAACACGCAAGAAAGAATCAAACACAGCCTGTGCCAATCCAATATACATCTACATGGATTAGGAGAGAGGCAACAGATGCTACACCCACAATTTGAATTATTTGTAGGTCGCAGATTTGAATCAATTGCCCCGGCCCCAAGTGGCTTAGTGAAAACAGAATCATGAAAAAATGGTACCTGAACCAAGATCTAACAATGAACGTATACTAAAAATATATCGAATGAATAATCAGCTATAAATCGTTCATCCTCTTGTGTGTGTGTGTGTGTGTGGTGTGTGTGTGTGTGTGTGGTGTGTGTGTGTGTGTGTGTGTTGTGTTGTTGTGTGTGTAAAATAATACACGGAATTTATACAGCGCTATAATTATCTTGCAAACCATTAAGCGCTTTATATATATATTATTATATAATTATATATATATATATATATAATATACTATATAATATAATTATATAAATATAAACGCTTATATATATAATATATATTGCGCTTATATATATACATATATATATGTATATATATATATATATATATATATATATATATATATATATATATATATATATATTATATATATATATATATGATTATGCAAGTTCCTGGGCCCCATTTTCTATAAGAGGTTTCTTGATCACCATTGTAAAATAATGGTGATAAATAAACCTTTTATAGAAAATGCGCCCAGGAACTTGCATAATCAAATGACTTCTTAAAATTATACACTGTTATCAGTTTAAAAAAAAAGTAAATTCCAAAACAAACCACTAACATGAACCACACACACCGCGGCGCGCGCGGGCGCGCGCACGCACACACACACACACACACACACACACACACACCATAACACACACTACACACACACATACACACACACACACACACACACACACACACACAATACACACACACACACACACACATACACACACACACACACACACACACACACACACACACACACACACACACACACACACAACACACACACACACACACACCACACATACCACAACCCCCTCCAAACAAACAACTAAAGGAACCCGCACTCTATCAAACATGATACATTCCATAAGCAATTAATGACTGAATTCAGATCAGGTCATAATGAATATCTGACTCATACATGATTATATCATTTAAAAGTGGTAACGTACAGGTATTGAAATAAAATACAGAGAACAATGAATCCTTTTCAGAAAATGTTTTATTGCACTGTAAAGGAACTGTTATCAAAAACAACAAATTGAAGAACTTTGCCCTGATCTATTGTGTGTATACCCAAACTGAACACTTTTATTACTCATTTATTTATTTATTCTTTTGTACCGAGATAATGGAATAAGCACTCATGTGCTTTTTTCATCCAGTCCCCGTGTGTATGCAGTTTTGTAAATCTTGTCATCTGTTCCCACCGGCACACAATGGCCTACTCTTACGAAAAGCAGAACACGATTTATCGTATGTGCAAGATGTTCTGCGTGCGTTCGCACACGGGGCCTCGGTTTAAAGTCTCATCCGAAGGACTTTTAGGAGAGTGGAGTCAGCACTGATGTCAACTCCAGGGGAAAAATCCCCTCGAACAGGAATCGAACCAGAGTCGTCAAATTGCGAGCGCAATGGTCTGACCACAAGGCTATCCTGTTCCCTACATGGCACAACCAGGGACAGGAGATGGGATAGCCGGTGGTCAGAGAGATGCGCTCGTGATCTGCTGACCCCGGTTCGAATCTCGTTCAAGAGGTTTTTCCTCTGAAGTTAACATCAGTGTTGACTCCACTCTCCCCAAAAGTCCTTCGGATGAGACTATCAACCGAGGCCCCCTATGCAAACGCACGTACAACATCTTACGTACGCGTCAAACCCGTTCCTCTTTTCGGAAGATTAGGCCATTGGGTGCCGGTGGGAATGGATGACAAAATTGACAAGACTTGCATACACACAGGCACTGGATGTAAAAAAAACAAAGGCACATGAGTGCTTATTCCACTATCCTCGAAAGAAAATAAATAACTATTTTTATAAAACCGTAAAGTTCTCTGGTTTGTCATGCCTGGCGCCACACCTCATCATTGCTATACACTACTGTCACAAAGGGTTTGTTTGGGTGTTTGGGGAGGTAGGGTTTTCTTTCACCTTTAACCCTTTGCTTTCTCCTACCACTGTCTGTTTTTCTGTAGTGTGGCCATCGTGACAGTCCCAGACTATTATTTTCATAATTTCCTGTTGTAACAGGCAAAGATAGTTTATATAGCCAACAGTCAGTGTCCTTTGTTGCACGAATCCCAGGTACTAGCAATGGTCACAGCAAACAATAGGTCACACTTTGGAATTCCTTGTTGTACTGGACAAAGGTACATGACAGTCAGTGGCTAGTACTTCATAATGTTCTTCTGTGCAATGTTCAATCCTGCTGACGTTGAAATAGCAGTGATGTCTTTTTTCTCTATCCACTGAAAAATCCAAACTTAGTGCTGCTTAGAAAAAACAGGAGTCTGTAGTAATCTTTTTTTTCTACTTTAAAGAAAGTTGGTTATAGTGTAGGCTACATCATCACAGAAGAAGGAAAAGAGGCAGATCACCAACATCCTACATTGCTAGCATCATTCAGATCAGTGGTCTGGGAGGACTACAGGAGATCATCGAACTCAGCAGACACAGAGAGAGTTCGCGAAACCCTGGTGGCATTTCGGGAAGCGATGGAGACAGCTGAGTTGAGTTTGAGTTGACATCTTCACAGACCTGATTTTAGAAGGATTGAACAATGACCTTCTGCTTCAGACAAATTAATGTAGGGTTACAGCCCCATGATTCAGAATCCATGCTGCCCTGGGGGAAAAAATGAGGGCGAAGGCTCACCCCTAATGAAGAATGCCCCTCTCTCTGTGCTGCATTATAGGCGTGGTCACAGTGTCATCACAAAGACACCGGCCAGACCGATCGTTGATTGTGCAAGGCGTGTCACAATCCAATAAAGGTGAAATTAATGGCACGTTGCACCGGAAGTGAACAGATGACATCATGGTGTCCTGATTAGAAGTGTCCTGCCCCACTGAAAGGGAGAGATGACGTCACGGTCTAATTCGGGAGCAGTCCCTGCTGTCCTGAACAAAGGGCACACGCCCTTGCATGTCGTCTGCTTTCTTACAGAATTTAGAAGTACATACATGCGCGCGCGTGCGTGCGTGCGTGCGTGCGTGCGTGTGTGTGTGTGTGTGTGTGTGGTGTGTGCTCAGAGTGAGTGTGTGTTGAGGAGAGAAACAGACAGAGAGAGAGAGAGACAGACAGAGAGACAGAGAGAGAGACAGACAGAGAGAGACAGAGAGAGAGACAGAGAGAGACAGACAGAGAGAGACAGAGAGACAGAGAGACAGAGGGAGAGAGAGACAGACAGAGAGAGACAGAGAGAGAGACAGAGAGAAGAGACAGACAGACAGATACAGAGAGAGTGAGTCTCCCTTCGAGTGGCCCAGTGTCTGTGAAATCAAGTTGTGTTCCCATGCTTCCATTTTCTTCCAGAATCCAAACTGATCCTACTGGTCTCTAATGTTGTTTGCTTCTCGTTTCCATTTTCTCTTTATTTTCCACACAACAATCTTGAACTTCATTCTGCATGTGACTGGGTGACAGTGATACCCTCCTAGATGCCTACAGCTGCCGGCTGATCTCTGTGAGTCAGCCAGTTGTCTAGAGGCAGAGCCGTTGCTGTGTCGTAAAGTGGTTATCGTCGTTAAGTGGACAGGTTCAACAGAAATAAAAACTCCCCCCCCCTCCCCGTCTGGAGACCCTTGGTGGGAAAAAAGAACTGTTCTCCTTTCCTTCTCCTGGTGATCTGCCAATGCACAGGCTGCAAATCGCAAGACGAAGGATTCCGAATCTGATAACTCTTATTGTCTCTTTGAGTGTGCAAAAGGAAAGTTGTGCCATAACTTATGAGGTCGTAGAGGAGCGAGGCATCAGAGACCTCAGTTTCTCCAGGGGTCAGCATATTGAGGGCGGCGCCCATCTCCTTCCCTCGCTGCTTTACCTTCCCTGACCCTAAAGAGGGCAGATACCCATTGACAACTGGGTGAACTGGAGGGAGTATACTGAAGCCAAGGCGTGCAAATGGTTACCCATCCAATTATTGGTAACCACGCTCGATTCTGCTTGACCTTAGCCTTGGGAAAGCGAGTGCTCTGACCACTGAGCAATCCCATCCCCTTCCCCTGGGCAAAGTTAGGAAGTGTTTTTTATACGTTCGCAATTTTTACGGAGTTTTTTGTGCTTAATATCTTTTTACTGCCAGTATTTTGGCTCGTTCTTTTTGTCAAGTGTAGTAATATAAAATGATGTGCTACGTAGTTTAAATATCTTTTTCAGTTACGTTTAGGTCAGGTTCGTGCAAGTTTAACGTTTTATTTCAGATAGCGACAAGAAAATCACGTAGGGACACTACTACAGCAGGTAGCCTACTGTTACAGGTGCTCGGTGATTCTTGTATTCCAACACACAGTTCCTTGTAACATTCGTATTGCTGTCACGTACATGTGTGTGTGTGCTTGGAATCAATACAGCTTCTAAGAAAGAATACTATTACGTGATGTGTTGAGCAGTCATGAGCAACATAGGCCTGCCTCGGAACTGAATGGTCTGAAATAAACTGAATGATCGTGATTGTTTGGATACCTCCCTGAGCATCTCATTTACCACCGGAAAATGGAGACATCTTAGAGCGAAAACAACTCCGTCAAATGATCGATCGCGAAAAGAAAAGAAAAAAAAAAGAAGAAAAAAACTGAAAGAAACAAAAAGTGAAAGAAAAGAAGAGAGAGAGAAAAAAAAAGGTGTTTGTAGTCAGGCTTCAATCGGAAGGCACCAGTTGATGTCTTTGTGGAAATGTCATTCACACCGTCACACAGATACACGCGCCACCTCTGGCATCACGCAGACGCGCGCACACACACACATACATACATACTGTAGGTTGAACATTCTAAACATAACGAGAAAGTCGTTGATTAGAAAGAAAACAATATGCATGCAACTTATTTTTGTAATATTCTCTTTCTCTGAGAGAGAGAGAGAGAAAAGAGAGAGAGAGAGAGAGAGAGAGAGAGAGAGAGAGAGAGAGAGAGAGAGAGAGAGAGAGAGAGAGAGAGAAGAAGAGAAGAGAGCAACTACGATTGCGTGCGTCAACACATCGAGGTGTTTTGCCAGCTTTTCTCTGGCAGCAGCAGTCAGACTCTGGCAGTTAACCTTGCGGTGTGCTGACCGCTTTTCCCTCCTGTCGAACATCGTGCGTCATCGGCAAGGCTCGACAAGGGTGGTGCAAACACCACGTGACTTGCCGTCAAGGTCGACACAACTGGGTCACAAGTACCCCTTTCCCCGTCATGCGGTTATCCAGTTGTTTTCTCTCTGCGGGTCACGGGAACAAAGCATCATTTCCGCAACTTGTTTGTTTGCCAGACTCTGGCTCCCCTGTGTGTGTGTGTATGTGAGAAGAGAGAGAGAAGAGAGAGAGAGAGAGAGAAAGAGACTGTGTGAGCGCACGCGCGCGCGCGCACGCGCTGCCTAACAAGTTTATAGCAACGAGACGCGCGCCGTTATCATTCAGAAGCTCCGTGACCTCAAAACAAGTCATTGCCTTCGCATTTCGGGGTCACGCGGTTTGTTGGGTGAAAAACACGCCAGCCGAGCAATGTTGCGCCGTCTGCGCCATCGAAAACAGAGGAGAGGCGGCTCGCGGCCCGCTATAACTCTCCTGACCCGAAGAACTGGCAAAAAAAGGTAAAAGGTTAAAGGCAAGTATTTTTCACCCCCATTTCCTGGAGCAGACTGTAAGCCGGCACACTCGTAATCGGGGACAGGTCAGCATACTCGCTGCACTAACCGGTATTCAACCAGCTTGAGGCCGCGCGAGGACACGAGCCCGTCAGGAATTTTCGGAGTTGGCAACCAGGAAGAAACGTCCGTTACACAAAAGTCTTACAGAACAGAAAAAGCATGTACCCTAAAACATATAAAGCAGTAAGCAAAACCTCGTATTTCAGTGATGACTGAATATTAGCGCATTAAATAAAGTGACTACGAAAACGCGAAAAATTTTCCTTTCGAACCTCTTGTTTACATCGCCGAAAATGTAACACTGGATCAATAGAACACAAATATAGCACGCCGGCTCGGAATGAACGCAGCGAAGCCGTGTCTGCCGCCGACTGGGTCACAAAGCCTGTACAGTTTTGGGGGGATGGCTCGCTTGGTGGCTGTTGTGAATACCAGCCGTCGCGCACTGTCTTGCGCGGCCATTCATAAAATGTTACACCGGTGATGCCACAGCCGCTGCTTGCTGTTGTTGCAGGCTTACATAGGACCTGGCATGCAAGTTTGAAACTTTTCTTGAATGGCGCATTATGTGGAGATGCACTGCAGTAGTGTGTCTGGCATCCATGACTTGTAAGGGCATCAAAACAAATATTGCGTGGGCACAGGGTGAACAGAAGCCTGAAAAGATAACTACACAATACTGATGATAAACATGACATAAAAACGGGAAAATTAATCTTATACTTTGCAAATTTCATCGGCCTAAGAGACAAAAGTTGCCACTGGTAAAACTTTTTTTTCATTGTGCAATATTTTTTTCTAAGCGTTTCCGGTTGACAGGGAATTCTCTCGTCAACATTTAGAAGAAAAGAGAGAAAGGGAAAATACCGAAACGTGATTGTATCCTTATCTGATGTACGTGAAGGGGTGATGCCTTATTATCTTGGGTGAGAGCTAGGGGGCAAGCAAGCAAGCAAGCTGTGATGTTTTGTTGCTGTGGGACTACTAGCCTAGAGAAGTGGACGTGAGAAGGCGTGGGCCGCGCACAACGAAGGAACAAACAACTGGCGGCGTCCTTGGTGCAGCACAGGCGTTGCCAAGAGTTCATCCCTGCCTGCCTGCCTGCCTGCCTGCCTGCCTGTGCAGGCAGCAGCATTTTCTTCTCACAGCCGAACCGCAAGTTCCATTGATTGACTGGAGTCGACCTGACACTGTTCCGCGGTGACCCTGCACAGCGGCTTACTGGATGAGGTAAGTGGGTACACACAGTCAGTCATCATTAAGTGTTCTGACGGTGATCAGTCTGCCTGCATCACAAAGTCTTAACCAGTCCGTGAGTACAAACATAACTAAGCTAGCTTCTTTTTGCGGTCACAGTGGCATCATTTGTCCAGTGCTTCTTAATTCGGTCGGCGATGTCGCCTTATGATTGTTGTTGTGGCTGGCAGTAGCACCGAAACACAGATTCTGACACTGCATGGTTGATCGATCAGTCTTTTTGTCCTCCTCTGGACACAGACTGTGGTCTAGTTGAGGGGTCGAGGTGACACAGGCAGTAGATTGTACTTTTAATCAGATTATTGTTTGCGTCTGGCAGGGGACTGAAGTAAATAATGATTTTCTCTCAGGCTGTTGCTGCTTCTGTAGAGTTCTAAGTAAATGTTGAGTTCACGAGAACTTACTCAGACAGACAGCATTGTGTCTGGGCTTGCCAGGCTTCGGTCATTGACTGAAGGAATGTCTGTCTGGCTACATGCACCACTTCACTGTGTCTGCAGTATCTGTCGTCTGCTTTTGAACTTTGCAATTACTTTTAATTTTAAAAAAATCGGAAGCACTTGTGTGTGTGTGTGTGTGTGTGTGTGGTGTGTGTGTGTGTGTGTGTTGTGTGTGTGTGTGTGTGTGTGTGGTGTTTATGGGAGGGAAGAGGCCCTAGCATGGGTTGGTTGGTTGGCTGGGGTGGGGTTATGTTGTTGCTGTTGGGGTTTTATTTTGTTTGGTTTTTGAAGTTTATTTTTCATTTTTAAAAAATGCCTCAGTTTTTAAACCTGCTGTAGGTTTTGAACCATAAATGTATAATTTTGGTAGGGGGCTGGGGGTAGGTGGGAGGGGGGGGGGGGGGGGGTTGGGGGGAGATGTGTGATTTTGTTTTTTGCTGGCTTGTGTTCACGTTTGGTAAGAGAAGGAAAAAGGTCATCTGAACAAACTTTCCTTTTATTTTTAGAGCTGCTACAGTGCAGTGTGTGTGTGTGTGTCACAAGTGAAATTACCTTCTCCACCTCAGCTGTCTGACCACACCCAGTTCGTGTACTGACATGCCAGGCTGTGCGCACACTGCATGCACACTGATGACACATGGCACATACGCATATGCAGTGTGTCTAGCACGCGTGCATATACACACACATATATATACACACACACGCACGCACGCACACGCACATACACTGTCTTTGTCTCTCTGTGTCTGCCTCTCTTTCTCTCTGTCTCTGCCTGCCTCTCCCTCTCTCTGCCTGTGTCTCTCCCTCCCTCTCTGTCTGCCTGTCTGTCTCGGTCTGCCTGTCTGCCTGTCTGTCTGTCTGTCTCCCTCTCTCTCTCTCTCTCTCCTCTCTCTCTCTCTCTCTCTCTCTCTCTCTCTCTCTCTCTCTCTCTCTCTCTCTCTCTCTCTCTGTATGTGTTTTGACACAATATAATACCTAATTATGGTTCAGAAAAAAGAACCACAAAAATTCCGCTAGGCACAGCTCTGATTAGTTCATGGATCCAGTGGCTCAGCAGTAAAAGCCGTGTTTCAGTCTGTGATTCTTTGGTTCATTGACTTTGCCACAGCCTTCGCCATCCGTCATTGACTGTAAACCTTTTCTTCATAAACTGTATCGTACAGAAAATCAGAAGGTGAATCTCCAGTTGATTGCATCCTTTCTACTGAACCGTCAACAAACTAGCCGATATGTTTTTGTTTTTTTAAAAGCAGCAGCTCTCTACAGCCTTTAGATATGGTATTGTTCAAGGTTCTGTTCTTAACGCACTTTTATATCTGATTTATATTAGATATTCCCTTTTACCTGTAAACCAATCTTGTGGTTATAATGATGATGATATCATCATAGATGACATCATTACATCATCATCATCAGCGTGTCTTGTGCACTTTTCTGGGATGAGAGACACACGTGCCTATCATTCTGGTTTAAAGGACAGTTTTAACCTAATACATAGGTCTATATGGAAATACCACAGACCAAGCAAAATGGTGACATAAATCTGTCATAAAATGCCATCAAAACAAACCTCACGCTTATCACATCGAGCAAAAAAACCCGCAAACATGAAAAAGTCACCAGGAGCAAAAATCTGTTTTAACGGACTACCTCAAGAAGAAGTTGTTCTTTCAAAGTACTAGGTGCTACATACTGATCTACATTGTGTAGGCATCCGTCAGTCTCGGAAGATATCGAATTGAGCTTCAGGCTCTAGAGCACAAAGCCTGGTAACGATGGAAGGCAACAAAAAAAAACGACCAAAAAATATGGAAGGCAAGCTGTTACCCGTACCTCAGAACCCCCCCCCCCCCCCCCCCTCCACGTCGCTGGAATGGTCTGTTAGAAAGGCAATTGTTCAAACGAGTTGTTCCAGTGCTATCGCAGGAGCCGTCAGAACGTTGCCATATATAATATTATACACAGCCCCGAACCGCCCTGATGACCATAACTCCCCGATTTTTCCTCAGGGATGGTGTCTAAACACGACACCTGTGTGCATGCTGGTTTTTTGTTTTGTTGTCATCAGCACTTACCGGCACACGATGGCATACTCTTCTGGAAGGCAGAATGGGTTTTTAATGTGTGCGCAAGATGTTCTGTACTATGTACAATCATTTAGGTTACAGTGAACGTAAACAACCTACTCGATCTACCAAAGGGTTTCATTTGAATGGTATCATTTATCATGCCTAATCCCCA
>CM060316.1:4554878-4557378 GCA_030674155.1 Stramonita haemastoma | reverse complement strand
TGATGAGCTATTAAAAGAAAACCGAAAACATGGTATTCAGATAATTTGTGGAGGCATTGGGCTACTGCTTGCTGACTATACAATTATCCTGTCTGAGGCTGCAAAAAGTTTACAAAACCAACCAGGTATATGAAATGAAGAGGCAGATCACATAGTTTTTACGGTCAATAGGATGAACAAACATGATTTTTGAAAATGGGTTGATATTTATCGGCGCGCGATGAACGTATGGTTTTATGGAAATGCTAAAGTAAAAGTAGTGAATTCTTATAATTATTTAGGATGATGATTTTGTCCGCTAGTCTAAGCCTAAATAATGCATGACCTCGCAGAAAAAGGGGGAAAAGATGTAATCGACGTCTTAAAAACATGTTGAAAGCTCGACTCTTTAGAATGTTCTGTAAATGTGGAAAATATTTTACAAATAGACTCTCTCCTTACATGTGTGTACGTAATATAGGAATTTAAAAAAGTAACAGATAGGTAAAGTTCATGCATTTGCTATCAAAAGCTTTTCGAATGTCCACTCGTCAGATATTGTGATCCAGGGGAAGATAATCCTTCATACATCAGAACACTTGTTAAGGGTATGCACCTTCACCCTCCCCTTTCCCGTAATCTCGTCTGCCGTTGGAGCACCACTGAAGATTTTCAAACCAGCTTCATCAGCCCCTCGCGGTCCTCGGCTTTCCGTAGTATATCGTTCCTCTCAAGACCAGTCCACTCTCTGGTGTTGTCTTCCCATCGCTTTCTCTGTCTGCCTCTTCGCCTCCCTCCTTTCACTGTTCCCTGTAGGACAGTCTTGGCCTGTCCACATGCTCGTGTGACGTGCCCGAACGAACCCCTTCAGTTTGCGTTTTTTCACTGAAGTTAGGAGCTCTCCATAAGTGTTTGAAGTACTGGCTTAAACTACTGAAGCATCTATAGTCACGTTTATATAGGCAGTCTTACGGCATGAGGGTTACACAAGTGGGGTTGGGTGAAAATAATTGGGCATATCAAGTAAAGAAAATTTTATCAGAACATGGCTTTGGAATTGTGTGGTTGTCTCAGAAAGTAGGTAAAAAGCATCTGTTTCTTTCAGAATTTAAAGTGAGATTCATTTGGTCAAACTTCTACTTGGGTATGGAAAGTAAAGAGAAGTATTGCAGTTTTTTTTTGTAAAGTGTGTAGTTTCGGGTGAAAATATGTGAGAACAGTCATTGGTAAATGGCACCGACTTAGTTACGCAAAATCCAGATGAAGAACATTTGGTTTCACTGCAGACAAAAGATGGTTTCTACCTGATACGTCCACACAGTCCCCGTGCCCCGTGTGTGGCCCTAGTTTGAAATACATCTCCAATTCTGATGAAATACATCTCCAATTCTGATGAAATACATCTCCAATTCTGATGAAATACATCTCCAATTCTGATGAAATACATCTCCAATTCTGATGAATGCATCTCCAATTCTGATGAAATACATCTCCAATTCTGATGAAATGCATCTCCAATTCTGATGAAATACATCTCCAATTCTGATGGCAAGCATAATGTTTCAGTTCATGAAAACTGTAATCTTTTCAATTTAGAAACTTTCAAAAGACCTGATAATAATATTGTGATTCAAATATGTTTGCACAGTTTATTGCAGAAGCACAGAAAATGAGGCACCGCTAAAGAAATATCAGCAAGAATGAAATGAAATTTAATGAAAGTTTCACACAGAATTTTATTGGATAGTCAAGCTTGCATCAGAAGCAACATTTTAGCATTTTTTTGGTCTTGTTTTTTTTTTTTCTTGATTTCTCATGAGTTTTAAAATTCAGTCTGTAACGGAGTTGACGACAGAATTTATACTGCAACCCGTTTATAATATATTGTTAAATACATGATGCTATTTATCTTACATTTAGTATGTTTGTGTTCACAGAAGAAAGTCACATGTTAACCCCCCCCCCCCCTCCTTGTCAAAAGGTTACCGTGGGCAGTGACAGTCGTTCAAAACCTCCCTTTCTCACTTTCTGCCTTTATTACACACACACACAACACACAACACACACACACACAACACACACACACACCACACACACACACACACACACACACACACACACGTGAAAAAGTGAGTCTTGCAATGCATTTTTATTACCATTATTACTATTGCTGTGTTGTTGTTGTTGTTGTTGTTGTTGTTGTTGTTGTTGTTGTTGTTGTTGTTGTTGTTGTTGTTATTATTATTATTATTATTATTATCATCATTAGTTGAGTTGGCCAATCCTTTAGCCTGAAGAAGGTTTGAAATAAACCGAAAATTTGCTCCGCCAGACACTTGGGTGTTGTGTTTTTATTTGTCTGCTTGTATATTATTATTATTATTATTATTATTATTATTATTATTATTATTATTATTATTATTATTATTATATCATTATTATTATTATTATTATTATATTTAATTTAGTTCCTTTTCAGTTTACTTTGTTGTTATGAGTTGTACTAATGTTGTAGCTAAAT
>CM060316.1:4517378-4544878 GCA_030674155.1 Stramonita haemastoma | reverse complement strand
TATGCAAGACAGTGCAAAGCAAAACAAGATTAAGAAGACAGTGAAAGGGAAGGGAGGGAAGGAGAGATGAGTGCAAGTAGGCCTATGTGTATGCTTGAATTTAATTTACTGAAAAAAAGCAAATCTTTTGCTTACTCAATGTACCATCTGGAAATAAAATTTTGACTTTGACTTCTTTAAACAGACTTTATTTCATTTTTATCTGACAAAGATTAAAACATATGTTTTCCGATATAATGCAATGCATGCGTACTCTCCCCTTCTATCAATATTCATTATCATTACTGTCAAGGAATAATCCCCATAATCTTAATTTTTTATTGCAATCTAAAAAAAATCCTAGTCTGTGGCCGTCTTTAACGCGCGCTTTATAAAGAAAAAGAAAAGAAAAGAAAGAAAAATGACAAACGATCCCACTTCAGCCCGTGAAACCTGTTTTCTTTCTCATGCAGGAAACGCCGACGTGTCAAGTTGCTGAGTGACTCGAATGGTAATTTTTCCAAATGTCCCAGTCCTCCCTCAGTGGACGTTTGCAGTCCTTCCTGTCAGCTGGTAACCTTTTCCTGCCGACACCCAGCAATACATTACCCGCCCGCCTGTCAGGCTCAGAAACTTCAACACTGATCTGCATCTTCACACACAAACTAGCCCCTGTAGGCTCAAACCTCACACTGTATTCTGCCATTCTTCACACAAAACAATGACTATCAACACTGTATTCGCCATCTACCCTAAGTTCCCGGCCTTCAGAAAACCTTCAACACTGTATTCTGCCTTTCCAAAATCTTCCCCGAAAACTCAACACTGTATTCAATCTCAGAAACTTACACTGATTCTGCCATTATTCACCCAAAATCCTTAGAAAAGCTTCAACACTGTATTCTGCCATTCTTCAGAAAACCTTCAACACTGTATTCTGCCATTATTCACCCAAAATCCTTAGAAAAGCTTCAACACTGTATTCTGCTATTCTTCAGAAAACCTTCAACACTGTATTCTGCCATTCTTCAGAAAACCTTCAACACGTATCTCATTCTCACCATTCCCCTTGGGAGAAAACCTTCAACACTATTCTGCCATTCTTCAGAAACTAACCTTCAAACTACCTGTTCTGCCATTCTTCAGAAAACCTCAACACTATCTGCATTCTTCAGAAAATGCAGCTTCAACTGCTCGTAATTCTGCCTTGCCATTCTTCAGAAAACCTTCAACACTATTCTGCCATTCTTCAGAAAACCTTCAACACTGTTAAATTCTGCCATTCTTCAGAAAACCTTCAACACTGTATTCTGCCATTTCCTTCACCCAATCCCTCACGGACAGATGCAGGGCAGATGTGGGGTTGGCGTGTGTCACCCCACCTCCTTCATTTTGTCTCTCTCCTCTCTCAGCTCTCAGATTTCCAAACATCTGCCACCTCCCCCCCCCCCCCCCCCCCCCCCCACTCCTGTCTGCATTGGCAGGCCTTCATCTGTTGCTGCAGTCTTAAAATAGCTGACCAATCGGAACAGAACTGTGTGTGTTGTTTTATTTTGTCTTCTTCCTTTCTGTTAGATGCATTGTCTTTGGATGCTAACATTGGAAGTAATCTACAGATCTTATGGAGACCCCCCGTGGGGATGCTAGGGGAGGGGGGCTGTCGGTATCAATGGCATTTCCACCTGATGGAAATTCAGTGCTGGAATTCCCTCTTTTCGATCCCTCTCTTTGTTTTTGCCTTGTTCCTTTTCTTCATGTCATCTCCTGCTTGTCTACTTTGTGCCTTTTTGGTCCATTTTTCCTGTCTTTTTTCCCCGGAAAGACTTAAAAATATAGCACATCTCTTCCACGCCGAAGTGGGATGTGCAGGGCGTGACTTGTCAGGCGCCTAACGGCAGCGCGTCGCATCCTCGCTCATATGACAAATTGCTGACTGAGGGTTTGACATTGACGAAAAAGAACAATTCCATATGGTGCCTTGTGAACAGCCTACCACTTTAGATAGAAAGGATATAATATTGCTTTCCCTTAGATTCCTGGGCATGTTGACATACAAAGCAATGCGGTCAAAAGCTGGGTTTTTAATGTGTTGATTTACCCGTTTCTCTCTCTCCATTAAACATCAGAGAAAGAACATGAAACTAAAAGCCATTGACACTGGTACATCAGTCAACCGAAGACAAGCAGCAATGTCCTCCATCATCCAGCTGATGTCTGCAGCTTCAGCATCAATTGTCCTGTTTTCGCCTGTGTTTGGGGAGGAGGTTTTCATCATGGCAACAGTCGCTTGGTTCCTATCTTGAACAACTGACAATCTTTTCTTTTATCGTGGGTTTTGGTTTCTCTCTCTCTCTCTCTCTCTCTCTCTCTCTCTCTCTCCTCTCTCTCTCTCTCTCTCTCTCTCTCTCTCTCTCTCTCTCTCTCTCTCTCTCTTTCTGGTTAAATGATTGTCAATATATTTAGTGGGAATTATGTGTGTTTTCAATGTATATCTATCCTTTTTTGAAATCATAGGTCGAATTTTATTGGTGGTGGTGGTGGTTTTGATTTTCTTTTGCTTTATTTTGCTGTTGGTTGATTTTTTTTGGATTTTTTTTTTGGGGGGGGGAGGAGGTCTGGGGGGGGTGCTATTCCCTGATCAGGGCAAGGGCCGGATGAAAAAAAAGCATGTGAGTGCTTACTCTGTCACCCTTGGAAAATAAAGATTGTTCATTCATTCATTCATTCATTCTCTTTTATCTTCCCTCTCCAATTAACATCAGTGCAGACTCCACTGCACTCTCCCCTAAAGTCCTCCGGAACATCTTGCGCACACGTTAAATCTTGTTCTGCTTTTTGAAAGAGTAGGCCATCGTGTGCCGGTACGAACAGATGACAAAATTTACAAAAGTGCATACACACGGGGACTGGATCTAAAAAGCATAATTGCTTATACCATTATCCTCGATATAAAAAAAAAGATAAATGATAAATAAATAAAATCTCTCGGATTAGGTTACAGTAAATGGAATGCTCATTGTCATTCTCTCTGCTCTGTCTGTCTGTCTGTCTTGTCTGTCTGTCTGTCTGTCTTCTTCTCTCTCTCTCTCTCTCTCTCTCTCTCTCTCTCTCTCTCTCTCTCTCTCTCTCTCTCTCTCTCTCTCTCTCTCTCTCTCTCTGCGTGTGTGAGGGCAGCACAGACAGGCAGATGACAGAGGAAAAGGAAGGGACAGTGGTGTTTCGTAGCAAGCTAGTTCAAGTGCTGCAAGTGTCGGATATCTGTGCATGTTCTTCCCTTTAGTCATCGTCTGTGCACTTATATTGCCCCTTTTCTATTATCATTATAGGGTGAAAGTATGTGTGTAGGTGTGCGCATGCGCGCTGCATGTGTGTGTATGTGTGTTCGTGCGTGTGTGTGTGTGTGTGTGTGTGTGTGTGTGTGTGTGTGTGTGTGTGTGTGTGTGTGTAGAGGACAGAGAGAGAGAGAGAGAGAGAAGTAGAAAGTATTTCGTGTCACCCTAAGCACCACCATTGTGCGCTGCGCTTCGCATGTCTCTGGATATTAGCAATGAGCAAAGGAAGAAATAAGAGATAAGCATCAACATTTTTACTGTCCCCTCTAAAGCTCATTATGTCGCTCCCTACTTTTCCCCCGCATTGTTTCTTTGTAATTATTGTTAGGAATCTTTCTTCCCCCTGTCTGGATTTACTTACAGGCCCATTGAGCTGTGCTGCTGTGTTGTGTTCATCTAGTGCGACACATCTCTGTTCTGTGCCCTTGTCTGGGTTTATTGTTGATTTAGGGCATGATTTTTGTACTGCACTTTTTTGTTGTTGCTCGTGTGGCAGTAAGGTTTATTCGTCGGAGTCTGTTGTTGCTGTAATGTTAGTTGCTGGTTTTTGTCCTCACATTTTTGCTATTTAGTGTCCAGTGTACTCGCTGAACCTCCTATACATATCCTGTGTTTTATGATTGTTATATATTCTTACAACAACAAAAAAACCACCCTGAAGTATCTGGGTCAAACTAGAACTGTATTTTATCCTGCATATATGATTGATATACGTATATATTTATGTATAATTTTATGAGGGTGGGTAGGTTTTATGACAGGTTTTTGTGTTTATATATGTATATGTGTGTGTATATTTTATATAACGTAATTGGTAGAATAGATATATGTATAATATATATAATAATAATATATATAACACGCACACATCTGTCGTAAGACCCACCCACCTCACAAAGATACAAACAAAATGGAGAAGTAGAGAGGACAGGACACACAATGCCAACTTTTTTCTTTGGCAGTGCAACCAAGCACAACTCAATACAACAAAGCACAACACAACAATGAATCATAACGCCCAGGATGAACACAAAACCGTATTAAACCCTGACCACACACGCTCCCCTGGGGTAGGGCAGCTGCGATTTCACACACAGAGGAGGTGAACTTCGTAGTCAACGAGTTTCCGGGAATGAAATACAATCGCGGGGCATGACGTTACTTATCTCATAGCCCTGTGCCCCACCCCACTCACGATTCAGACAACACGTTACGGCAGCAGAATAAAGACATGTCAGCTGTATTTGCAGTGCAGGTCACGACCCCATTTCCCAACAGTCACTGTGACCCGATAAGGCCTGTAGTTGTGTAGTGTAGTGTAATGTAGTGTAGTGTAGTGTTGGCCTAGTGACTGGGCTTGTTCAGTTGTCCTTGTTTGCGGTAGAGGTGAAGGAAGGAAGATAGGACGGTGTGGAGTTAGGTGGATCGGTGGTCTAGAGATAACGCGCCTGCCTAGAAAGCTAAAAGCCAGGGTCAGAAGTGTGCCCTGGTTCGAATCCCGCTCCCCCACCCACCGTTTTGCCCACCACCCCGTTTTGGCCCACCCACCGGGCCCACCCCACCCATCCGTTTGGCCCACCCATCCCCGTTGCCCCTCCCCCCCTCTCCATTAGACCATGAGTGGTGGTTTGGGTGCTAGTCTTTTGGATTTAGACGATAAACCGAGGTCCTATGTGTTACAAAAAATTATTTAGCGCACGTAAAAGAACTCACGGCAACAAGAGAGTTGACCCTGGTAAAGTTCTGCAGAAAAAGCCACTCTGATAGGGAAACAAATGCAGTTGCAGACAGAAGAAAAAAGTAATGGATGGCGCTGCTCTTGTGGCGACGCGCTCTTCCCGGGGAGACAGCCGAAATTCAGGCAGTGAAATCTGCCATGATTTACAGTGGTACGAAGGAATGAATAACAGGCAATGTGGAACAGGAATTTTGTCGCCAGCTGGACTTTCCCTATGTTGAAGATACAGGCGGCAGATGATGTAGAAACTGAAAACAAAAGATAAGGGGATATAGGATTTTCACTGGTGCATGTTCTCTGTAGGATGAGTTTGTGTGTGTGTGTGGTGTGTGTGTGTGTGTGTGTGTGTGTGTGTGTGTGTGTGTGTGTGGGGTGTGTGTGTGTGTGACTAGTATGTTGATGTGACTGTTGTGATGATGTGTGACTGATGTGAGTGACTTGTGTGTGTGTGATGTATGTGATGATGTGTGTGTGTAGTAGTGAGTGACTGTGTGTGTGTGTGTGTGTGTGTGTGTGTGTGACTGTATGTGGTGATGTGTGTGTGTGTGACTGTATGTGAGTGACTGTGTGTGTGTGTGTACTCTGTGTATGTGTGTGAGTGTGTGTGAGTGTGTGTGAGTGTCTATATGCACATATGTTTACTGGATTGTGCTTGCAGTTATTGTTTTTCATCGTCATGATATCGTTACCATTATCATCACTTATATTCTTCTTGCTGCTGCTCTCGTTAAAGATGCTAATATTTCTTGTTTTATGGTTGTTGTTTTTACATTGACTCCCTCTACCCTGCCACTTTTCCAGGTTTTTATTTCCTTAATCCTGCAGACGTTGCAATCTGACCTGGACAGGTGCAGGAACCTATTTTCAGTATGGTCCAGATGTCAGGTTTAGCAGATCGTGTCCATCCCTAAACATACACACATAAATTATATATATATATATATATATTATATATTAATATATATATATATAACTAATATATATATATAGTATATATATATATATATGCGCACGGATACACACACACCTGTCTAATACCCTATTTGTGGATAGAGGCTTAAAACGAACACACACACACACACACACACACACACACCACACACACACACACACACACACAGTCTATATTGTGCAAGGAAGCAGTATTTTGGGTTGGTTCAGCTGTGTTAGTTTTACGGGTCAGTCATGGATGGCCCTATTGGACAGAACATGACCAGGGTTCATCGTCTGGCCGTGTTTAAAACAGGACAGGTAAATATACACGTCCGTGTTTAAGATAGGACAGGTAAATATATACACAGGTTGATAAGAAGAGATGGAGAAAAGACCGGAATAAGTATGGCAACACACTCTTTTGTAACATCTAACAAAAGAGGTTTAAGGCAGAGCAAAAAAGCTGACAGGAAAGAAAGGGATGGGGGCATTCCCCTGCATGTATATGTGTCAGTTGTGCTTGCGAGTGCTCGTGCACGCACACACGTGCGCGCGAACGAGCGCGCACACACACGCACTCACACTCATACATATACACACATACTCCCCCCACACACATATACACACGCGCGCGCGCGCACGCACACAGACAGAACACACACACACATACGAGCACGCGTGCATGTGATCTGCCTCTGTGTGTGTGTATGTGTGTGTGTGTGTGCGCGCGCGCGCGTGTGTGTGTGTGTGTGTGTGTGTGATATTTCGGAGAGTGATTATTTGCCTGTCAGTCATAAAGTACCGGTGTGTGTTTCATATCAACACTTGCGATATTTTGCATGTCATCCCTTATTAGCTATCAGTAAATCAAAAACTAATAAGCATAAACATCGCATACCATCCAGAGCTCATTAGGCTATTTCTTTCTTTACCCCTCTTTGTTTCGTTTTGTAACATTGTCAGAATCTTTCCCCTGTCATGTCTGGATTTACTTACAGGCCCATTGAGCTGTGCTGACTGCTGTCTTGTGTTGTTTAGTGCCATACAGCTCTGTGCCCTTGTCTGGGTTTATTGTTGATTTAGGGCGTGATGTTTTTCCTGTGCTCTTTTTTTTGTAGCAATAAGATTTATTCGTGGGACACTGTTGTTGCTGTAGTGTTCGGTGCTGTTTCTCTCTGGCATTCTTGCAATGTGATCTCCAGTGTACTCGTTGAATCCTTCTATGTTTTTTTTTTTTTACATTGGCATCGTTACCAACAACAGAAATTCACACTGCAGCATCTAGCTTAAACTCTCTCTCTCTCTCTCTCTCTCTCTCTCTCTCTCTCTCTCTCTCTCTCTCTCTCTCTCTCTCTCTCTCTCTCTCTCTCTCTCTCTCTCTCTATATATATATATATATATATATATATATATATATATATATATATATATATATATCTCGAATGCTTGGATTCTCCTCTCTAACTCTGCTGTCAGAGTCCATGATTCACAGCCATATAGGAGGATAGATATCACGAGGGATTTGTAAAGGTGGTATTTGGTGCAGAAGCTGATGTTGTTGCTTCTGATGATCTTCTCGAGTCTGACTAGAGCAGATGTTGCTGTTGCAATGCGAGCTTTCACTTCATTGTTTGATGTGCCATCTTTTGTTAGGATGGAGCCTAAGTATTTGAATTGGCTCACCTCTTCTAGTGTTTCTCCATTCATCTTTATTTCCGTGATGTCATTACTCGCGCTGTTGACCATGATCTTTGATTTCTCTGTACTGACCTCCATGCCGTATGCGCTCGCTCGATCTGTTAAATTGTCTGTGATGATTTGCAGTTCTTGTTTGCTGCTGCCCATGAGGTCAATGTCATCTGCAAATCTGAGGTTGCAAAGGGGTCTTCCACCAATGGAGATGGAAGTGTGGTGGTTTTGCAGTGTCTCTGTCATGATGTTTTCGAGGAAGAGGTTGAAGAGTACAGGTGAGAGAAGGCAGCCCTGGCGAACCCCAACCGTGGTCTTGAAGAACTCGCCCACGTGATTATTCATAAAAACTGCACTTTCTGCGTTCTCGTACAGAGCTTTGATGACTTCAATTAGACAGCTGTCAATGTTGAAGCATTCGAGAACAAGTGCCACAGAAGACTCCTCAAAATATCATACAAAGAACACAAGACCAATAACTATGTGAAAGAAGAAATCAAAAAGCGTGTGGGCCCCCAAGAGCCTTTGCTCTCCACCATAAAGAGGAGAAAGCTGATGTGGTTTGGTCACACCACAAGACACAACACCCTAGCAAAAACCATCCTGCAAGGAACAGTCGAGGGCAAGAGAAGAAGAGGCCGCCAAAAGAAATCATGGGTTGACAACATCAAAGACTGGACCGCCCAACCCCTGCAACACCTCCTAATAGCCACACAGGATCGTAAAGCATGGAAAAAGATCTCTGTTGCATCTTCTCTCATGTCCCCCCTACGTCCTTTGGGACATGGGACTGAGTGAGTGAGTGAGTGATATATATATATATATATATATATATATATATATATATATATATATATATATATATGTGCATTTACCTGACCCATAACACCCACCCAAGAAATATTCTTAGCAAAATTCTGAGGTAAAACCCATCCCTACAGGCAAATGAATAGAAAGCAGACAGAAATAAGGGACAGTGGCGACCTTTCCTTGTACTCAGTAAAGACGATGCCCTCTTGGAGAGCAGCCCAAAGTTTGCGCAGAGAAACGTGCTGTGAATGCAAAACAACACAACACAGCTAAACAGAACAAAGAAATAGGGCACGAAGTGTGACTAGGGAGAGACGTGGAACTCTGATCTGACAAGACGGTTAACTCAGAAATGGCGGCTGGAATGTACACAGAGAAATTTTAAAACGTATAATATTATATGAATTTCCCGGAATCCAATGCAAATGTAGCGCTCTTCGATACCTTCTCCTACAACCTGTACAGCTCTGTTTGTGTTGAAGGCCACAGCAGCTGTGAGTAAGAGCCAGAACTCCTGATTATGAAGTTGAGACAGGTAGCAAAGGAATTAAATGCTGAACATCACCAGGCTTTGATAACCTTCCAGGAGAACTGCTGAAGCACTCATGAGAAGCTGGACTGAGAGCCATGTATCACCTGTTGCAAAATCTGGAAGACCTGTCAGTAACCAATAGACTTAAAGTTGCGAGAATTTGTCCTCTTCCACAAGAACGAAAAGGTGAAAGTCTGCAATGACTACAGGAGAATACCCCTTATCTGTCATGCAAATAAAGATCATTATCTTATATAAGATTAATCAAAAAGCAGAGTTTGAACTACCATACTGTCAGGCAGGCTGAAAAACAGACTGACATCATTGAAAAGGTGAAAAGTGCAAATGAAGAACATTTTTTATATCACTTTCAAAGACTACAGCAAAGCCTCTGACAGCGGGATTCATCAGCATCTTTATGACAAAATGCTTGAAAGGGGATTTTCAAAACACATGATCTCTGTAATTTCCTCACTTATGAAGACGAAAAAAGGCTTTATTAGCTGGGTCATTTAAAAATGTGAATTTTTCTACCTCTGAAAATGAGTTAGACAAGGATGCATTCTCTCACCTCATCTATTCGATGTATACATGCATAGAGCAAGTCATGAGTCTAATATTAACGACGTGGGTCTCAAGATAGGTGGCAAAAATATACCAAATCTTTGCACACACACGTGCACATACACAGATACACATGCGCACACACACCCATCAAATAAGACTAAAAATCGAGGTCCAGTGTGGGAACGCGCGCAGAACATCTTGCGTACACGTTAAAACTTCATCTGCCTTTCGGAAGAATATGCCATTGTGTGCCGGTGGGAACAGATGACAAAACTGCATAACACGGGGACTGGATGTAAAAAATAAAAAGGCCATGAATGCGTATTTATTATCCTTGAGAAAAAAAGAATACTATATAAATAAATAAATATATATATATTTTTATATTTATATATCACACAACGCTCTTAATTCCTGCATAATGAACATGCCTGTTTCTTTTCACATCGGAGATATAATGCATAAGTAATATATATTCTGTGTTTTTATTCTTTCTTGCCTGCTCCCTTTTTTCTCTAACGAATTTTTGTTCTAACCTTTGATAAACCAGATTGTGACCTCAACACGCGCGAAAAAAGCCATTGTCAATATGGTCCAGATGTCACTGAATAGCGGATCGTGCCCACCTTCAAACCCCGCACATGTCACACAACTAATGCACACACACACACACACACACACACCACACACACACACACACACACACAACACACACACACAACACACACACACACACGTACAGTACGTACAGACCAACACTCGCACACACACGTACACACACATACACCTCTTACACACACACATACACCTCTTACACACACACACACATACACACACACACACACGCACGCACGCCGCACACACACACACACACACACACACACACCACAACACAACCATGCACCTCTTACACACACATATATAAACTCACACACACACACACACACGCATGCACGCACTCCCCCCTCCCCCCCCCCCCCCACAAACCTCTTAACACACACACACACACGCACACACACACACACACACACACAACACACACACACACACACACACACACACACACACACACACCACTACAAAGCATACGGAAACGTCCCAACTGTTGCTTGGGCTTGCGTGTGTGGGTTCGTTCTAGCGGTCAGTCACCGTGACACAGCCCATCACAACGTGCTGGCTAGGGTTCAGCGTTCGTCTGTGTGGGAGGGGGGGGGGGGGGGGGGCAAGTAAAATTATATAATTTTATGAAAAAATTGGGCCAAAGAAAAAGAGAAAACACTGAACCAGTATCGGTGTGGGAGCACTTTTTGGTGTTTTTACTGGGGGGGGGGGGTTTTTTTTTTTTTTTTGGGGGGGGGGAGAGAAAGGGGAGGGGAGGATGCAGCGTCTGATAAAGTGTCGGCCAAGTGAAGAGAAAGGTAGAGATGCAAGAAGCCTGCGTTAATACTTGCGACTGTGCAAATGTGTACGCGCGTGCACGTACATATGCGTATACACAAACACGCATGCGTGTGCATACGCACACGCGTCGTATGCACACGCGTCCGCAAATACACGTGCACACACGTACACACACACACACACAAAACACGCGCGCAGATACGTGCATGCGCGCGCGCACACACACAACAAATAAACACACACGCGGCAGATACGTGCGTGCACGCACACGCACGCACACCCCACAACACACACACACATACACACACGCACGCACGCACGCACAACACACAGTGAGAGGTAGAGAGAGAGTGGACGTTCAAATCTAACTATAAAATTCAATGCAGTCGTAGATTTAATATCATAGGTTACAGATACAGATATGGAGGGGGAGAGAGAGAGAGAGAGACTGAACACTGAACACTGAACACTGAAAAGTTTTATTGTACATCGGCCTAGGCCATTATACAAAACATGTTTGAGGCAGGGGGGAGGTAAACATCATAGTAGAAAACATTTCCATCTATTCATCGTTTCCAATTCTCCAAGTACATGAGTCACGAGAGAAAGAGACAGACAGAGAGAGAGACAGAGAGAGTGAATGGGGGAAGGGGAATAGCTCTTAATTGCTCGAATTACGTATAGATTGCAAGTGAGAGAGAAAAAACTTCCGAGCAACATAGAGGAGGAAAGGAAGGCATTACTGGGGACACTTAGCCAGGACTGGATTGCCTTGACTAGTGATGAGGGGACTGGGAGGGAGCTGCAAATGGCCAGTAACTGGCAGCATCAAAATCATTTCAAACAACAGCCAGAACGGTGTTAACATTTTACCCCTCTAGCTTTAATTTTCAGCAGCCTCTTTTGTATTTGGTAAATGTGCTTTCTCTTTGTGTGTGTAGTGGTGGTTGGGGGGGGGGGGTGTTGTGTGTGTGTAAGTGTGTGTGTATTAATTTTGTGTGTGTGTGTGTGCGATGTGTTTGTGTGTATTCGTGTGTGTGTGTGTGCACAGAAGTGCATATCAAAATATAAAATATACTTCAAAATGCCTATTTAATAAATAAAAAAAATAAAAAAACCTAGCGCTTTGCAAGCTGAACATTTCAAAGTCATCCACTTTTATATGTTTATTATGGTCAGGGGAAAAAGAAAAAAATAATGGGTGGCCTTGCACTTATTGCGACGCGCTCTCCCCTGGGGAAAAGCAGCCCGAATTTTACGCAGGGAAATCTGCCGTGACATAAAAGTGGCACACTTTTTTTTTTAAAAGGTTATCTCCGGTCAGCCACAGGTGGTTGTGAACGTAAAACCTCAATTATCCACAGCCGCCATCGCCCTCGGGAAGTCGAGCCCAAACTGGTGTGTGTACAGACCTATCGTCGTGCGAGGGTCACACGGCCTACAGACAGACAGACAGACAGACAGAGCGGCTATGCTTAGCGGGCGGGCAGTGTACAAGGAAGCCCCACTTTATGTCCTGACTGCAGGCAACTCCTGTGTTTGTTTTGCAATATTCCCACTGTTTGTACCCCCCCAGTCAGTGTGACCTGACCACCTCTGTCAGTAAGAGTCGTTTGTCTTTGTGGCTGTTGAGTCTGTACAGGAAAAGGAAAGTATAGGATAGATAAATAGATAGTCTGGATACAAGAAACGCCGATTGTATTTTTTTGTTGGTTTTTCCGATGTCTTTTTTTTCTTTTCTTTCCGTGGACAAAAAACTGTGAGAATTATTGAGATGTATTGGTGATCAGCTGGAACGGTAGACAGAGGCGTGTTCCCCGTTTGTTATTTTCACACACACGCGCGCACGCACAAAATTTATGAGCACAGGCATAATTATCTACTAACATATTCGAGACCCAGAAATAATCTTTACAAAACAAGCTTCTTATATTCAGGTGATGATTTATGGAACAAGCTCCCAAAACATTTAAAGTATATCAAAAAAACAAAAATCAGCTAAGACTCCGTTGAAAATCATTTAATTCGCTCATGCACAAATGTCTAAGAATTTACTAATGTATCCAATCAGCAATGCTAGATTAATCAGCACCTTCTCGATCTCCTAAATATTTTTCAGATGTGATTTACTGTGACTTGAAATATCACACTTGCATGTTATGTATGTATGTGGAAGGCAGGGAAGGAGGAAGTCGCATTTTCGTCTAGCTATTATAATGTCAATCGCCAAACAAACTTTAAAAAAAGAAAAGAAAAAAAGATATATTCCCGGTTTCTCGATCCTCTTATTTGGAATGGTCTCCCATCCTTTTCTTTTTCTTTTTAAATTTGATAGTCAGACACTACACTCTTTCAAAACTGCACTGAAGACTCGCTTGCTCCGAAAGCTGTGACTCTATCCTATCTGGCTTAGAATAGAATGTACAAGATTGTTTATTGATGTAATTATTGGTAAAGTGTGTGTGTGTGTGTGTGTGTGTGTGTGTGTGTGGGGTGTGTGTGTGTGTGTGTGTGTGTGTGTGTGTGTGTGCGCGCGCTCGCACGCGTCTGTGTCTGTCTGTGTTTGATGCACTTTGATCCTGTATTATAGGGATATTTCACCATTCAGAACTGAATTTTTATTCTCGGTTCTGTTATTAGTAGTATTGAAAAGCTACTACTTAATTTTAGCATACAAGTGTAACAGAGAGGAACGGACAAACTTATAACGTGTCATCTTTTTCTTCAAATCCAGGATTCATACTGAATTCATCAATGAACCCAGAAATCATTCCGAATTCATAAACATATCCAGTGATGATAGACTTCACAAAACCCAGTAACGAAACTGCATTCAGTTACTCTGGAAATGTGATTTCATCAATAACTCCAGTAATGGTGCTGGTTTCATCAATAACTCCAATAATGTGCTGGTTATCAGTACTCCAGTAATGTGCTGATTCATCAATAACTCCACTAATGGTGCTGATTTCATCAATAACTCCAATAATGGTGCTGGCTTCATCAATAACTCCTCTATTATGATGCTGATTTCATCAGTAACTCCGGTAATGATGCTGAATTCATCAGTAACTCCAGTAATGGGATGATTTCATCAATACTCACTAACGATGCTGATTTCATCAATAAATCCTGTAGTGATACCGAATTTAACCACTCACAGGTTTAAACATGAAAAAATATTGAAAGAAAAAAGAAGAAAAAAAGCACACCATGGTAGCAATAAAAAGGAACCTACAAAAGACCGAAAGGAAACGAAAACGTTTCCTGTAAAGCATCAGCTGATAGACAATGAAAAGATGACTGAGCGAGATAAAGAAATGAGACACAGAGGAAAGGCAAGGGGGGGGGGAGAGCAAGGGGAGGGGGGGGGGACAGGGGCAAAGATAGGAAACTGCGTCTGCATATGTTGGCCTGTTTGACTTTGATGTCTAGCAAAAGTTCAGAAATCCACACCCATAAAACGTTGGCATATGCTTATATATATATATATATATATATATATATAATATATATATATATATATATATAAATAATAATATATATTATATATATATAAAAGTAGACTATGTATATGTATATATATAATAGACTATTTATATGTATATATAATATATATATATATATATTCTTTTGTACATATAAATAGATACATAGATAGATATTTTTAACTACTGGTCTTTTGTTTATTAAGAGTGCAACATGTACAACAAAGGGAAAAAGTGATCCTTTTCAGATGAGGGTGGGATCACTATCAGTCTGTTTTTACCATCTTTTGTATATGCTTAACCCCTTTTGTAATCTGTGCAACAATGACACATGTTCTTTACCAAGTTCACGAGTGACATTTATTACGCAGAGAGGGGATAACTGGGGCGTTTAAAGTCGTTTTATCTGCCTTGGATTGGCTTGTCACAGTCGTTTTCGGAGAGTCGCTGCAATCTTGCCAGAATTGACATTTTAACATTTGCCTAACCAAATATGCCCGTTTCCGATACTTACCTGACCGAATGTTGACTGGATTGTTTCCAATATTTACCTGACCGAACGTTGACTGGATTGTTTCCAATATTTACCTGACCGAACGTTGACTGGATTGTTTCCAATATTTACCTGACCGAACGTTGACTGATTGTTTCCAATATTTACCTGACCGAACGTTGACTGGATTGTTTTCAATATTACCTGACCGAACGTTGACTGGATTGTTTCCAATATTTACCTGACAGAACGGGACTGTTTCCAACATTTTCCTCATCAAACATGGCTGTTTCCAACACTTGCCTGATCAAAAGGGACTGTTTCCATCAGTTATCTGACTAAACGTGACTGTTTCCATCAGTTATCTGACTAAATGTGACTGTTTCCATTAGTTATCTGACTAAATGTGACTGTTTCCATCAGTTATCTGACTATACGTGGCTGTTTCCATCAGATATCTGACTATACGCGACTGTTTCCATTAGTTATCTGACTAAATGTGACTGTTTCTATCGTATCTGGCTAAACGTGACTGTTTCCATCAGATATCTGACTATACGTGACTGTTTCCATCAGATATCTGACTATACGTGACTGTTTCCAAAGTATCTGGCTAAATGTGACTTTTCCATCGGATATCTGACTAACGTGACTGTTTCCATCAGATATCTGATTAACGTGACTGTTTCCATCAGATATCTGATTAAACGTGACTGTTTCCACAAGTTATCTGGCTAAATGTGACTTCCATCAGATATCTGGCTAAATGTGACTGTTTCCAACAGATATCTGACTATACGTGACTGTTTCCATCAGATATCTGATTAAACGTGACTGTTTCCACAAGTTATCTGCTAAACGTGACTGTTTCCACCAGTTATCTAGCTAAACGTGACTGTTTCTATCAGATATAGACCAGACGTGACTGCCCCCACCAGTCACTAGACTAAGCATGACTACTCACGTCAGTCATCTAGACAAATTAATGTGACTTCCTTTCAGACACTTACCTGACCAGTAGTGACTCATTTTGCACAGTGTACGATTTTGCCATCGGCCACAAAGTCCGGAATAAACATGGCGACGACCACCTAATCAAACATAGCTCTCTTTTTTTCTTTCTTTTATTTATCAATTCATTCATTCATTTATTCGTGTATTTTCGGGATAGTCAGTGCGCTGTGTGTCAGTGTGACACTTGTGACATTTGCAGTGCTAGTGGCCTGACCAAACGTGACTGTTTGTTTTCCGATAGTCACTGCAACCTGGTCAGCTTGGCCGTAGGTATAAGTAAGGTTCATTGATTTCTTCTCCTTTCTCCTTTCTCTTTCTTCTGCTTCTGCTTCTTCTTGTCTGCCTGTAATAGGAATGGAGAGAGAGAGAGAGACAGAAAGACAGACAGACAGACAGACAGACAGACAGACGAGAAGACAGACAGACAGAGCTCTCTTCGACTGGTAAATGTAACACAATCATTCCTCCCACTAAACAGCCTATTAGAAAGTTTCAGATACAAGGATTAATTTGGAGAGAGAGAGAGAGAGAGAGAGAGAGAGAGAGAGAGAGAGAGAGAGAGAGAGAGAGGTGGATGCAGATGAACACATTTTGGTGAGCTTGCTCACACAAACGAACACACTTGCACATGTATGCAAGTACAAACATCCATGCATTTCGCAAAAATACGTGTGCATGCACACACACACAACACACACACACACACACACACACACACAACACACACACAACACACCATACACTACATACATCAAATCTGAATGCGCGTGCACAGGCACTCACACACATTAACATACACAAACGCTCTTGCGCACGCACACGCACACAGGCTCGCACACACGCACTTGCATACGCACGCACGCCGCACGCACGCACGACGGCGCAACAGACAGAGAGAGAGAGAGAGAGAGAGAGAGAGAGAGAGAGAGAATGGTTGTATTGCGTGAGTAGAGTGCATTTCTTAGAGTGGTAACAGTATAAGCACAAAAAAACTTATGGTAAAGGTCGTTACACGCAACGAAGAATAATACCTCTCAGGCCTTCCGCAAACACTTTGAACTGTTTTGATTTATTTGTGATTTGTGACAAGAATGGTATTTATAAAGCTAGAATTTCCCACCTAGAGGTGTTGTGTGTGCGTGTGTGCGTGTGTGTGTCGTGTGGGGGACGTGTGCGTGCGTGTGTGTGTGTGTGTGTGTGTGTGTGTGTGTGTGTGTGTGTGTGATGAGCGGGGACAATTTGACAGACCAGACAGGGCAGACAGAGAGTACTGAAGAAAAGCAGAGCAGTCAGATTTGTATTGGTACTTTTAGCTGATATTACACACACACACACACACACACGCACGCACGCGCGCGCGCAGCGCGCGCGCGCACACACACACACACACACACACACACACACACACACACACACACACACACACAATGATGACTTGATGGAAAAAAGCAAATCGATGCTTACTCAATGTACCATCTGGAAATAAAAATTTGATTGATTGATTCACACACACACACAACACACACACACACACACACACACACACACACACACACACACACACACACACACACACACAACACACAACACTTCCACCTTCGCGGTTTTTCCGTTAGGATGTGTGTATTGCAGTCGGTGTTTAGCCATTGTTGGCTGTAAGTGCTTCAGGAAAGTATGCCATCTAAGATGTGCCACCTTCCAGTTCTTAGGGACTGGATGCCTTTAGTGACCTCGGTAGCTGTTGAAGGGTTGGGGTTAACGTCCCTAAGCTGGGCTGTTCCTGATAATTATGTCCGGAGGTTTCTCTGAGAAACTCAGTTCTGCTGTGTGGTTCTAAAATGTTAAAACTAAAAGGTTGTTGTGTTTGAAAACAGCAGAAACCAAAAGGTTGTTATGTTTGAAAACAGCAGAAACCAAAAGGTTCTTAAGATTGAAAACAGCGAAAACCGAAAGGTTCTAAAGTTCGCCCTAAACATCACATCGCCAAATGTTACGGTTGAATCAGAACTGTATGTTATGTTTTGTTTTGTATTGCATCGAATTCCCTTTGGATTGCCTTGTATTGCGTTGTGGTGTGTTGCTTTGTATTATTTTGTATTGTACTTTATTGTTGGTGGTTTTTTTTTTACCCAGAACCGAACCAAAACAAAATCCCGCCCCCCTTCCCCTGGCAAAAAGAGAAATATTAATCGAGATTTTTAAAAACAAAAAATCAACATTGACCTGTAGGAAAGAGTCAAATAGGTAATGAAAACCAAACATGTAATAAATGTCGTTGCTGTGTAAACATGTAATAAATAAGAAGGGGGTGGATCGGTCACACATTGCGAAAACCTTTTAGCAAAACAGACACTCGGGTCAGAATCTATGATATAGATAGATAGAGAGATAGATATGTGTGTGGATGATTATAATTATACACACACAGACACACACAGACACACACAGATATATATATATATATATATATAATTGTTGCCTTGGGTGCAAGCAGAGTTTTTTTTCTTATGCATTGCAGCGAACTATGAGTTACATCATTTTAACATGTAGATGTGATCTGCATGCACGTTTACTCAAAGAAAAGTAAGACCATGGCGGGTCAGCTTCGGTTGACCCGGGTGACCGTTTAAAAAAACCAAACAAACACAGCCATATCCCTGCTCTTCACCACCAAACTCAGCAAGTAAATCGACCCCCGTGACTTTAGAATAATCCAGACTAGAAGCCTATCATTTTTAATCCATCGTGCTGCCGTGTCCATCAAGATGGAGGCCAAAGTACTTTCTAAGTCATGAAGCAAACTTCAGTCGATGAAAGCAGCAGTCATGCGTGACGCCTGACAACAGGCACGAAACAAACCTGATCTTTAGGTCTGGCCGTGTCGGCAGCTGCAGTCTGTCCCAGTTGGGGTGGTGGGCTAGATCAGCTGAGTTCTTGTACCATCTGCTGCAGGGAGCTCACAAGACATGCAGTGATAGATACACTGTCGCGCCAACAGTGACTTATGTCAGCCCCTGGCTGTACTATAGCCTACTTGCTGTATTGAACGCTTCTCTACGGTCCTCTGATTTCAGGTCTGTGTATTGCACTTTCAAGATTTTTTATTTTATTTTATTAATTTTTTTTTTACTGTTTTATTTCGAAGATAGTGGAATAAGCACGCGTGTGCTACTTTACATCTATTCCCCGTGTGAATGCAGTTTTGTAAAGTTTGTCATCCGTTCCCACCGGCACACAATGGTCTACTCTTACGAAAAGCGGAACAGGTTTTAATGTGTGCACAAGATGTTCTGCGTGCGTTCGCACACGGAACCTCGGTTTATAGTCTCATCCGAAGGACTTTTCGGGAGAGTGGAGTCAGCACTGATGTTAACTCCAGAGGAAAAATCGTCTTGAACGAGATTCGAACCTGGGTCAGCAGATCACGAGCGCATCATTCTAACCACCAGGCTATCGAGGCAGTTTTCCTCCACTTAAGATGAAACTGACGACATTATCGTGTTGAGTGTTAAGCTGCTGACACACAGTCCTTTTTGATCGTGGGGTACAGATGGACTGTGTAACCATCATTTACAAACGAAGTACTTAGAAATAATGCTACATTTAACAAAGTTCAACATTAATTTTACAGAACAATTTTTTATAGTTATAATTACAAGGTAAAACATTTATTGACACAACGGTGTTTTTGTAAAAAAACAACACCCAAAACATAGACTATGTGTAATGTTCAATAAATCTTAACATAATGAAGTCTTATGAAAAAAGAAAATGCAATGTTTAATAATCCTTAACATAACAAAGTCTTTAGGGGAAAAAAGACGTACAAGGTAAGATAATCAACTACAGGATAAAGTGTATACATGGTACAGTGTATATTTGCATAAGAAAGCCTTTTAAGCTTCAAAAATATAGCTAAAATGTTCAACTATGAGCTACGAAACAAAGTCTTTACAAATAGAAGCACAAGATTCAACAAACGTTTACAAAGCAATCTCCTAAAAAGGAAATATAAGTACAAGTTTTTACAATCTTAACGTATTTACAAAAGTAAAACCCATAAACCTGTTTGTGAACGGTGCGAAACATTATGCCCACAAATCAAAAACACGTCAGGGCTTTTTTGGTTTTGAACTTTGGTAAAATAGTAGGCTGGTTATGGCTAGTGATATGAACTACAGCAAACATATTACTTCCCGAAGATAGAATACGGCTACCTTAATGGTGGGCAAAAACGGACGTGTACGCAAGAATCTCGCCATTGGTGAACTTCGGAGCTCTAGCCAAGGAACTAAAAAAAATAGCAAAAAAATAAACCCCAAGCAAACTAGCAACCCCCCCCCCCCCCCCCCAACAATTGAAAAGAAAACAAACACCCCCCCCCCCCCCCCCACACACACACACACAAAACAGTAAGTATTCTGCACTTTGGAAAGACATTGGGGGGGGGGGGGGGCATGGCACGGGCAGGATGGACTGGCTGATGATTGGTTGCTTGTTTCCAGTGCGGTCAGTCCCCCCTGACTGGCCAGGGAGTTGACAGAACAAACAGGGATAGGATAGGATAACATAGGATTGGATAGGATAACATAGGATAGATAATTTAGGATTGGATAGGATAACAGGATTGGATAGGATAACTTAGGACAGGATTGGATAGGATAACATAGGATAGGATAACTTAGGATAGGATAACATAGGATAGGATAACATAGGATAGGATAACATAGGATAGGATAACATAGGATTGGATAGGATAACTTAGGATAGGATAGGATAACTTCACAATGTGGACCACGCCATTGCCCACAATAAGACTACATGTTTCATTTCTATCTCTGCGTTTCTCTCTCTCTCTCTCTCTCCTCTCTCTCTCTCTCTCTCTCTCTCTCTCTCTCTCTCTCTCTCTCTCTCTCTCTCTCTCTCTCCTCTCTCTCTCTCTCTCAGAGCTACGTACAAACGGGAACTGGATGTAAAAAAAACCAAACCCACATGAATGCTTATTTCATTATCCTGGAAATAAAAGAATAAAATGATTAACATAAATAAAATCTCTGTCTGTCTGTCTGTCTGTCTGTCTGTCTGTCTGTCTGTCTTCTCTCTCTCTCTCTCTCTCTCTCTCTCTCTCTCTCTCTCCTCTCTCTCTCTCTCTCTCTCTCTCTCAATAGCTGAACCCGACATGCCTCCTGGATTATCACGGATCTGTCACGTGTTAGTGGTGTACAGTTGCACAAGCCATGAAAAAAGAGGGAAGAAGAGACATCGTAACATAATTTTCTTGTCGCTGACCAGTTTGTTGTTAGATGATGATTTTTGGATTTGTACAGTTTTGTGGAAATTCCTCCCCCTTGACAATTTCAATTGTAAGGGTTAAACAAAGCTTATGAAAAAAGGATTTAAATTTATCATGTAACAATGTTATGGCATCCATGACATGATGACCTTTTGGGTTGTAATTAAGGAAGTTCTAAGTACATGACATTTTGTGTGTTGTGCCCAGCCCTTCTCCCACTGTCCCCTTGTTAATGGGCATCCTGCCTATAACAATAAACTTTTGTCATTGTCATTGTCATTGTCATTGTCTCTCTCTCTCTCTCTCTCTCTCTCCTCTCTCTCTCTCTCTCTCTCTGCATCCCTTCCTCCCCCTCCCAGGCATAATAAATTTCTGGTTTTAACTCAGTCACCCCACCCCCACCCCCTGCCTGTGTTGGATTCTGTCAGTTGAAGAAAGGGGTCACTAGGTCAGCGAAGCATAGTTTTTGCCATGTTGCTCGGTATTTAGGTCACAGACAAGGGCATCCACTCTTGTTTTGATTATTGTACCTGCGCCCGTTACATGGCTTACTTTAGGTCCGACCCCACTGTCTGAGTTCTCTGTTTGTTCTTTTACGTTCACCCTGTGGTGCCTTTTTTTTCTTTTCTTTTTTCCTTCTTTTCTTCTGTCTTTTATTTTTAAATAAAACGTTTTTCACTTTGAAGCCCACTTCTTGTTGCCACGAAACTGAAGGAATAATACATGGTTGGAAAACACTTTGGGAATTGTGTGCAAAGTTGTGTGTAGACTATTGTTACGTAATGGTGATGAAGATGGCTAGAGTCTTGGTTTTGTATTGTAGGTGTGTGTATATAATGGGGGTGTGTGTGTTCGCGCGCGTATGTGTGTGTCCGCGCGTGAGCATGTGTGTGTGTTCACGCGCGCGCGCGCGTTTGTGCATATACACGCACTCGTGTATGTGCGCAAGTTGCACACACACACACACACACACCACACACACGCGCACACACACGCGCACACACACACGCACACACACACACACACACACACACACATACACACACACACACAGATTCACACACACACACAGAGTCATATTCATACGCATTATAAATAAACAAAACACAAACTTTTAGTCACACACAAGTATCTGCTTTTCTTCTTTTCTCCCTGTCTCCTTTCGTCTAATATCACTAATAGTGAAAAGACGTAAAATCTAAAGAACGATACACACACACCGCGGGCGGACATCATCGCACTTGGGGTTAAAACTTGTCATTTGGCTGTAGTCATTCAATCTTTGTTGTAAATGTGTGTTGTTGTGTAATAGTGGTTGTTGCTGAGGGTGTGTGTTGTTGAGGGTGTTGCTGGTTGTTGTTGATGTTGAGTGTGTTTGAGGGTTGTGGTTGTTGAAGTTGTTTGAGGGTTGTTTTTGTTAAGGGTGTTTGAGGGTTGTTTTGTTGAGGTTGTTTGAGGGTTGTTTTTGTTAAGGGTGTTTGAGGGTTGTTTTGTTGAGGTTGTTTGAGGGTTGTTTTTGTTAAGGGTGTTTGAGGGTTGTTTTGTTGAGGTTGTTTGAGGGTTGTTTTTTGTAAAGGGTGTTTGAGGGTTGATTTTGTTAAGGGTTTTTGAGGGTTGTTTTTGTTAAGGGTGTTTGAGGGTTGATTTTGTTAAGGGTTTTTGAGGGTTGTTTTGTTAAGGGTGTTTGAGGGTTGATTTGTTAAGGGTTTTTGAGGATTGGTTTTGTTAAGGGTTTTTGAGGGTTGTTTTTGTTAAGGGTGTTTGAGGGTTGATTTTGTTGAGGGTGTTTGAGGGTTGTGGTTGTTGAGGGTGTTTGAGGGTTGTGGTTGTTGAGGGTGTTTGAGGGTTGTGGTTGTTGAGGGTGTTTGTGGGTTGTTGTTGTTGAGGGTGGTTGTTGAGGTTTGTTGTTGAGGGTGTTGACGCTGTGTACCCGGTGCTGGTTGACAGGCAGACGGGGTCCAGAACGGGTGTGGGGGCCCTGTAGCACCATGGTCATATCTGCTGCTGCTCCCACCATGAGCCGGTCTGCCAAACGACCCATCTCCACAAGTGAGTACTGCGTGTCCTGTGAGGAAGGAAGGAAGGAAGGATTGAACCATAGTAGTTTGTTTGAAAGGATGACTGAATGGATGAATGAATGAACCACGAATGAGTGAACAAACAATATTTGTATGACAGGATGAATGGTTGTTAGAATAGATAATGAAGGAAAAGTAGTTATGTGAGCGAATGAATGATAGTCGTGTGAAGGAAGGAATGTATGATTGAACAGTAGTTATGTGAGTGAATGAATGATAGTCGTGTGAAGGAAGGAATGTATGATTGAACAGTAGTTATGTGAGTGAATGAATGATAGTCGTGTGAATAATCTAACAAATAAAAGTCCTTTAAATGAATTAATTAGTTGTTGTTGGACATTCCTTGTAGTTTACCCCGAATTGTGCACTTTTGTTTCAATGATTCCACCTGGGAATCACTGTGAAACTATTAACAAAGCCCTGGATGGAAAGTTTGCATGCATTGATTTTTTTTAATGTACTTCGTCATGCAGGCAGTCCTACTCCGATTTCAGAGGATTCTTTGGTCTCCTTTACTTGAGATAGGTTATTTTTGCTTTTTTCCCATTGATGAAGCTAAACATTTCACAGCATAACACCTCTTAATGTAGGCCTTGGCTCTTAGCGTTATATCTGTGACAGGCAGAACATTTGGCCTTGGCCAAGAATGAATGAATATAAATGAAAAGGTGAATGACGGATTTACAGAACACACAAATTAATCTCCGCACCCTAGCTATTATTGTCGCGCTGAGAGAGAGGAGACTGAAAACATGGTAGTGAGAATTGGACAGGGTTTGAATGGAGATCTATATGAGGTGAAAAATTCGAGGCTGTGAGAGAGAGAGAGAGAGAGAGAGAGAGAGAGAGAGAGAGAGAGAGAGAGAGAGAGAGAGAGAGAGAGGAGAGAGAGAGAGAGCGCACTCTGAAATGAAATATTCATAAAAAGGCCCCTGGCCCATATATGAAGGGGGCTGCTGATCAAATCAATGATTGATGATAAAAATACACGGTAAAGTACACCTGTGACAAATAAATGTATTGCAAATTGACAGTGGCAAACTTACAGCTACTGGCAAAATTAATTAATTAATTAATCAATTAATTGATTAAAAACAAATTATTTGACGTCATAAAACTTCATTCTAAAGGCTTAAAATAACTATAAAGTAAATTCTTAATAGCATCCTAGGAGCAAACAGAGTCAGAACACATAAAACTGGGGAATATATTTTGCTGGGATATAATTATTTTTACCTACTGTCATTAAAGGCAGGACAATGTTCAACAAAGTGTACTCAATCTTTTGTTCTTTCATTGCGTAAGGGGCATGTTGTATCGGATTAACTATGCATTCCATGCTTAATTAAGTTTATGAACATTTATACCTGACACACCCAGTCTGAATTTAGCCATCATTCTTTTGTAATTGCATATCCATTTCAAGGTTTAGATAGGGTTTGACGTCATGTAAGCTTATAAATTGTCTGCCCCTTCTACATCTATCGCTAGATTGTAGATGACCGTTCCATCGTTACCTGTGACAAACAGTCAGTCTTTGTCTAGAAACAGCAATAAACTCTTTGGGGTTTCCAACGTTTTGATGAAACCAGACATACCCAAAGCCCTATTTGAATAAGCACATGCATATTTATGAGCCCCAGTTTTTCTTTCCCTTAGCATGTAAATCAAAAAGCATCCTGTAAGATTTAAAAAGTAGCCTGTGCTCTTTGTATTCAATATTTTAAACCAATACCTAACAATTAACTGGAAGAGGATATCTATTTGTTTTATTTGATGTCCGTTTGTCTACTCATTACAGTTGCTTCAAAGCACATTAAAGCGCTGATTCACGATGTCTTGCTATTGCATCCAAACCCCTAATTTCAGAATCATGCAAGACTATGGGTTGTGCGTCAGATATTTTAATAAGCAATTGAATGAATTGCTATCCAATGATTGCTTTTAATACACACAGTAAACTGTTCTTTTGTCGGCTTGCAAGATCTTTACATGAAGCGAAATGTGGAAAAACATATCTCTAATTGTACATGTAATTATATCACCACTGGCATAACATCCCCATTAAAAAGCCACTTTTCGTGAGCAGCTAAGAAACCTACCTTTCTAGAGACAATGATAGTACTTGTATTCACGTTTACCTTTAAGACCAATAGCATTAGACAAACTGTCAAACTTCTTTTGTAAACGTACCACTGGTTTCAGATAGCAGAATGACATCATTCCAACCAAGAGAATAAACAGTTCTGTAGGGTCATAAGGAAATTTAGCACCCTGTCTGTCATTTCTAATTACTGCCATAGCTAACTAATTGATAAATGTAGAAATTAGTGAAGAACTGCATTACATCACTCTATTAAACACCTGTTGTGCAATTTATAAAATCCGTAAATCATGCACCACATTGAATCCTGCTTTTCACATTCTAATACATGGCTTTTCATCGTAGTAGTTTACCCGAAAATTGGCTCGAATAAATGCCTGTTAATAGAATCAGAAACCGTTTAGAATCAATGAATTCAATGTACAGCTGACGATTATAAACAAACAATTTCTGAACAAATGCAAGGAGGGCAAGCATATGATAATTATGTTCTGTAGCTATAACTTAATGCTTGCAGTAGCAGTTTTTGCCTTAACCATAAGCAAAATCTCACCATTGGTGAACCTCAGAGCTCTAGCCAAGGAACAAAAGAAAATTGCCTTAATCCATTCATGTAATCGTCTGTTTATAACTGTCGTGTACAGCTTGCTGCTTATATCAAATAGTGAAGGAAATTCCTCTACTAAGATGGTCAGCGTCACCCTTTTTATGTAATGTCAAGATCCTGTCCAGTTGTTTGGAAAAGAACCATTTCAAAAACGTTATCAAACAACCACCTTTCTTAACTAATTCTCCAGTAGACTGATCAGGACCCAAAGCTTCCAGCTATCCTGTTCATCCAAACAAACTTTTCAACATCTCTGTTTTCTTTATTGCCATTAGTTATGTTAACCGGTTCACTGATGTGAGATTCAACAGGTAGATGATATGACTCTTACATTGTTCTGCCACATACAATAAAAGTAATCAAAAATGAGAGAAAATAGATCAGCTAGTGGCAAAAAACGTAATCATCAACACTTCATCCTTTGTCAGAAATATTTGCATAGCATCCTTGTTAGTCACTGTTGATTAAACACACCATTGAGGATTTGTAAATCAAATGTAGTATACACATCCAAAAATAATTTACCATCATCACTGGTGAGCATGTCTTCAGAACGAGTTTTGCAAAGCGACATACTTTTTGTTTGGGAGTCTGAAATGGAACCAGATGACCCTATCTGACAAAAATTATGTCCTGGAAAGGTCGCCACAAAGTATAATGCGAACATCATCCGATGAATTGATACATTCAACTAGACATTCTTCCAGCATAGCAATTACATTATTACCAGTAATAAAAGTTATAAAAAGGATAACCCTGTGCTGGAATATAGGCGCAAAATAAGACAGTTCAGTATTGTACCAGTTACAGTTTAATCAATAACAAACAAGATATATCTGAGCTATCAACATTGTCACATTCTACAAGGGAAGCAATTCTGTTTTTACTTATCAGACCAAAAGACCTGATCTCCTTCGACCTTCTTTGACATGTAAATGCAAGTGCAGATTTGGAGAAAACTATATAACCATTAAAACGCCAGACTCCACAATTTCAAGATATGTTTCAGTGATACTGGCAAAATTGAATTTACAAGTGCATGAGAGGTGATCTTTGTCGGAAAATGTTATTAGCAAACCATTGACATTCCAAGAAAGAAAGGAAAACCACGTATTTACGTTGGCATGAAGAGGCAAGGCAAGGAGCAAGGCAAATCCTTTTATTTCAGGATAAAGAATAAGCACTTGTGTGCTTTTTTACATCCAGTCCCCCCCTTTTCAGGGATAACATCATGATTAAAAAAAAACTTAACTGAACAACAACAGTAATGATGATCCAAATACCAAGAGCAAGAAACCATACCATGCCAGAGAGAGAGAGAGAGAGAGAGAGAGAGAGAGCGAGAGAGAGAGAGAGAGGAGAGAGACGAGCACAACTATCAGTAATATACCATGACAGCAGATTTAAATGAAAATGGCAAGACAGACAGACCAGACAGACAA
>CM060316.1:4487378-4512378 GCA_030674155.1 Stramonita haemastoma | reverse complement strand
GTGTCTTGCTGTTAGGTAACTTAAAAGTGTTTTCTTGTGGGATTTTGCTCTCTCATATCTTTGACGAAAATCGTTTGTATGATAAAATGGAGTTGTAACTGATTGCCTGCACTTTTTATCCACCACTTTATTTTCTCAATTTATATATATCGTAGTAAAGTGTGTGTGTTGGGGAGGGGGTTAGCAGTAAAAGCATGTATTATTTATAGTGGCACACTAACATTAATGTATTTTGTATTGACTTCCTTTTTTTGTTTTGGGGGGTTGGTGTTTCTCAATAACTTTGAATGTTATCAGGAGTACAGCTCTGAATGACAATGTAGACATCATTATGCAATGTCATTTAAATGTTGTGTGTGTGTGTGTGTGTGTGTGTGTGTGTGTGTGTGTTGTGTGTTGTGTGTATGTATGTGTGTGGTGTGTGTGTGTCTGTGTGTGTGTGTGTGTGTGTGGTGTGTATGTATATGCATGTATGTGTGTGTGTGTGTGTGGTGTGGTGTGTGTATGTATATATGTGTGTGTGTTGTGTGTGTGTGTTGTGTGTGTGTGTGTGGTGTGTGTGTGTATGTGTGTGTGTATGTGTGTGTGTGTATGTATGTGTGTTGTGTGTGTGTGTGTGTGTGTGTGTGTGTGTGCAGGCGCACCTCCCGGGGGTCATATACTGTGCCGGGTGTGTGGCGACAAGGCTTCCGGCTTCCACTATGGCGTCTTCTCCTGTGAAGGCTGTAAGGTGAGTCCGGCTTGCTTGTTTTTTTCCTGCCGTTTTTTCTACTTTTCTGTTTGTGTTGCCCCCACCCCCACCCCCCCCGCGTGTGTCTGTGTGTGTGAATGAGAAACACCCCCGCACCTCCACGTGCGGGGGTGTTTCTCATTCACACGCGCGCACACACACACACACACACACACACACACACACACACACACACACACACACACACACACACACACACACACACACACGCAAACACACACACACGCATGTGCGCGCGCACAAACACACTTATATTTTATTATTATTTTCTTCTCTTTTTGTTTTTCCCCCTCTTTTTTGTTTGTTTTTATCTATAGATATATCTTAATTTTGAGGCTGTTGAATCATGTTAGATAAACAATATTGGTAAAATGTTTATTTTTCTCTTTTTTGTCCTAGATAGAAGGCTTGATGAAGAAAAGAAAATCAATGCTTATTCAATGTACCATCTGGAAATAAAAATTTGACTTGACTATGCATGCTTGTATGCCCAAGTGAGAATGTACATGCACATCTGCGTTGGCTGAAGACATAACAGAAACATGTTGACTGCATCTTAAATTCAAGTTTGCAAATCCTGTTGTGGTCGGCAAGAGCTTTGCTTTAAGTGACTTTGCTTATGGTTACGCTTTGCTGTTTACGTTGACATCTAGGGAATGTGGGTGTGGGTGTGGTGAGTTGTTGTTGTTCTTCTTCTTCTTCAGCTTAACGTCCTTCCACTAAATAGTGATATCAGACAGATGCGCATGTGTGTGACTGTGGTGTGTGTGTGTGTGTGTTTGTTTTTGTTTTTTAGTTTTTTCTTTTATATCAAGGATAAAGGAATAAGCACTCATGTGCTATTTTACATCCAGTCTCCGTTGATTGTAGTTTTGTAAATCTTGTCATCTGTTGTCACCGGCACATGATGGCCGACTCTTACAAAAAGCGGAACAGGATTTAACGAGTGCGCAAGACGTTCTGCGTGTGTTCGCACATGGGGCCTCGGTTTTTAGTCTCATCCGAATGACTTTTGGGGAGAGTGGAGTCAGCACTGATGTTAACTCCAGGGGGAAAATCCCCTCGAATGGGAATCGAACCCGGGTCGTCAAATTGCGAGCACACTGTCCTGACCACTAGGCTATCCCGTCCCGTGTGTGTGTCCTATATTTTATTAATTCTTGTATTTCGAGGATTATATGTTTTGTGTGTGAAATCACACAGATGTGTGTGTGTGTGTCCTATATATTTTTTAAACTTTTACTTCGAGGAGTGTGTGTGTACGTGCGTGCGTGTGCATTATGTATTTTTTTTAAATTCTTTTCTTTCGAGGATTATATGTTATTGTTTGTTGTTGTTGTGTGTGTGTTGTACATGATTTTAAAAAAATTCTTTTATTTCGATGATTATTACATGTTGTGTGTGTGTGTGTGTGTCTGTGTTTTGTATTTTTCAGTTCTTTTATTTCGTATATGTTGTGTTGTGTCTGTGTTTTGTGTGCTGGCGTGCGAGCGTACATGTGTGTGTGTGTGTGTGTGCACGCGCGTGCGCGCGCGTACTTTGAAGGGGAGGGGTTGAACAGCAGAAGTGCACGGTGGTGTGTGGCTCTCTGTACATGACTGTCATTGTGTAGGGAGTGACGGCTGCTGCAAGTGGTGCAGTGTTAACGCCTGGGGGGTATACATGTATACCATTAACAGCAGCTACATCAGTGACTGCAGTCAGCAGTAGTGCAGGCAGGGTTGTTCGCTCTGACAGCCCGACTGCTGGCCTGGGGAGAGAGGAGTGCAAACACTGCACAACAGCCCTTTTTTTTCTACGGGTGTTTTTCTTTCTCAATAACTGTCATCCCTTTATTTATTTTTTTTTAATTCTGCAGAATTATACTTGGGGAATCTCTCTTTATCAACCTGAGATCTTTTTTATTACACTTGAAAATGCATGAACCCTGCGAGGCTTTGATTTACCGTCACGTCTTTAAAAAAGACTAGCACCCAGACCGCCACTCACGTTGTTAAACATGCATGATCGACTCGTACTATTGTTTGTACACGAGAGGGAGGGAGGGAAGGAAGTAAAGGCTGCTCGATGAATGTGCAGTGGATGATCGAGTGTTTGAGTAAGCTTCGTACTACTTAGTAAGGAAAAAAGTCTTCATGGCTTTAACCTACCTGTATTAAAGAGCAGGCGTGCTCCCTCTGAGACAGCTGTTTGCATTCATTTTGATCTGAAGCGACACACAGGAGGACTGTATCGTATTCAAATCAGTCAAGAATTTTGGACATTCATGTACAAAATTGTTCTTTTCTTGATTTTTGAAAGTTCGCTTCATTTCTCTGGGGTTTTCTTTGTCTGTCTATCAGTACATCCCCCAGTAAGACCCCCCCCCCCCAAAAAAAAAAAAAATAAAAATAATAAAATAAAATAATATAAATAATAATAATAATAATAATAATAATAATAATAATAATAATAATACACTGGTCACTACCTGTTTTTCCAGAAAAACTTAAAGGATAACAATTCTCTCCTCCTAGTCGGACGCGCAGGGCCTGACTTGTCAGGCGCTTAACGGCCAGCGCAACGCATTTTCGCTCATATGACAGAAAACAGTAGCCCAGTTGTTGTGTGAGGGTGCGAAGAAGAACTGCCGTAGCCTAACTGGGACGAGTGGAGTGCTGTTGTAGAGAGAAGACCAGCTGACCTGGTTTTCAGGGGGAGGGGAACGAACTCGTGAGAAATGTGCTTGCCCTTTCTCTTTTGGGATATGTGCCAAGACGTTACAGCCGCTCAGAACGATCCGTCTCGACGACTTTAGTGCCGCAGGTTGTCGTATTCTGATGTATCTCTAGTTTTACACGCTGTCATAGCCAAGGGGAGGGAGAGAGAGAGAGAGAGAGAGAGAGAGAGAGAGAGAGAGAGAGAGAGAGAGGAGAGGGGGGGAAGGTGGAAGTGGGTGTGGTGTGTGACTACACCCTCCAGAAGATGATCAGCTAGTCTTGATTATCCTTCAGTACTCAATTCTTTGTTCTACATAAGGGTGTAAAGCTATATGAAGAATGCATTTCTGTCGGTAAGTGTGTGTGTGTGTGTGGCGCGCGCGCGTTTGTTGTGTCTGTGCGTGTATGTTGTGCGTGCGTGCGTGCGCGCTAAAAATCATCGTGGGTAGATGGCAGCCGCATACAAGTATTCTTTAATATATATATATATTATATATATTATCTGAAGAATAAGTTGGATTTAGGAAAGGAAGAAGCACCATCCGTGAATATCGCCCTCAACATCAAGTGAAGTGATACCAGGTTTTCGTAAACTTCAAGAGAGCATTTGACAGAGATGTCTAGGTTCAAAGGACCGCAATGAAGAAACTTCACATCGACCAGAAACTAATCGACACCATGCAGTAACTTAGATTTAAAGCAGCCAGTGCAGTTCTTACAAAAAGGGGTTACTAAATTCAATGGTACTTCCATACTCCAGTGGGAGATGTTCAGGGTAACCTTCTATCTCCCCTCCACTTTTCAACATATTCCAGAAACGCCTTAGAACTATGATGCAATCGAAGGTATTGTCAGCACAAATCGCACTGGACGAAGAACAAACACAAAGCTTTGATTTACAGATGACACCCATGGCCTTGTGGGCTGTGAACAAGAACTCGCCAACTTTGTAGGAAGAAAAGACAAAACAGCCTCAAGATGTGACATTGAACATATCGCCAAGAAACAAGAGCACCAAACCATTGGACAATGATTATCTCGGTCCCAACAAAGATCTGCATCAATCAAGACAAGTTTGCAACATTATTGGTATGGGTATGCGCGGTGCAAATAAATCCGGTGATCTCGTAGCAAAAACTATTCCCTGGTGAGAAGCTGTCAACTGAGAACAAGGAATAAGCGGACAGAAGAAAACAAAAACAAAACAAATAAAACAGTGGAGGTACAACATTGGAGAAGGACAGAAATGTCATGTGTAGAGACCCAAGCTCTGGCTCACGACTGACATAAATGGGGAAAGTGAAGGAGGAAACCAGCTTTTCGTGTAGTGTCCCACTAATTTGCAGTAGAGGTGAAGGAGAACTACGTGTAGTGGTTGGGTGCATGTGCACTGTTCAGGGTGTGTGTGTGTGTGGTGTGGTGTAGTGTGTGTGTGTGTGTGTGTGTGGGCTGTGTGTGTGTGCTGTGTAAGTGTGGTGTGGTGTTGGTGGGTGTGTGTGTGTGTGGGGGGTGTGTGTGTGGCAGGTGTGTGTGTGTGGTGTGTGTGTGTGTGTGTGTGTGTGTGTGTGTGTGTGTTGTGTGTGTGTGTGTGTGATAGTGCAGGAGCAGACAGCTTTATGATTGTTGTGGAGTACAGACAGCTTTATGATGGTTGTGGAGTACAGACAGCTTTATGATTGTTGTGGAGTACAGACAGCTTTATGATTGTTATGGAGTACAGACAGCTTTATGATTGTTGTGGAGTACAGACAGCTTATGATTGTTGTGGAGTACAGACAGCTTTATGATTGTTGTGGAGTACAGACAGCTTTATGATTGTTGTGGAGTACAGACAGCTTTATGTGTTGTGGAGTACAGACAGTTTTATGATTGTTGTGGAGTACAGACAGCTTATGATGTTGATATTGGGACTTTTTCCATCCTTTGTCTGAAAAACAAACAAACCAACCAGAAAAGGTCTACTCTGAGACCGTAAATGCACACACTGGGTGAGAAGTTTGTGTATATGACTCTTTTCAAGTACCCCACCATGCAGGCAGCCATTCTCATACTTCAGAGGATTTGATTTCTGACTCTCCTTTAAAAGATAGTGGAAGTTGGTTAAAGCTCTTCGTAACCATGCCTTGTACCTTTTGTATGATTCCAACAATCAAAAAAAAAATTATTGCTGTTGTTGTTTAGTTACAGGTTTTTTAAAATCTTGATCTTATCCCTGACATGGGCGGGGACTGGATGTAAAATGTACAAGAGTGCTTATTCATTATCCTCGAAATAAAAGAATTTGACTTGACTTGACTTGACTCTCTCCCCCCATCGCTCTCTGTTTCTGTTTCTGTCTTTGTCTCTGTCGCTGTCTGTCTGTCTGTCTGTCTGTCTGTCTCTCTCTCTCTCTCTCTCTCTCTCTCTCTCTCTCTCTCTCTCTCTCTCTCTCTCTCTCTCTCTCTCTCTCTCTCTCTCTCTCTCTCTTCCATCCTCCCCTTCTCTCTCCCCCCTCTCTCTCCTGAAAAAAAGAACAGTATAGATTAAAAAAAAACAGAAATAGGACGCACTATTGATTTGTTTACGAGACCAGCCTTTTGTCTAGTCTGTTTGGGTTTTGTCCCCAATGATCCTGTGTGTTCTAAACCTACTGTCTAATTCTTGGGTCCTTTTTTTCAGACTGTTCCCTTTATTTTCCTTTCTTTTCTTTGTGTGCTGTATGGGGAGACTGACCCACAGAGTGGGTTGTTTATCTGTACCGTACCTCGGCCTTTCTGTTTAAGTTCTGCCGCACTCCGCTCCTTTGTGTGTCTCGATCTGTTGGAATCGTTATCAAGCCTCTAGGTGTTTACCTAGCTCCTCGCTGTCTTTGTCTGTCTGTCTGTCTCTGTCTGTCGTCTGTCTATCTCTGTCTCTTCTCTCTGTCTCGTCTCTGTCTCTGTCTCTCTCTTCTCTCTTCTCTCTCTGCACTCTCTGTCTGTCTCTGTCTCTGTCTCTGTCTCTCTCTTCTTCTTCTCGTCTTCTCTCTTCTATCTGTTTGTTTTGTATTTTGTATTCTATTTCTCTCTCTCTCTCTCTCTCTCTCTCTCTCTCTCTCTCTCTCTCTCTCTCTCTCTCTCTCTCTCTCTCCTCTTTATCAATTTGATTCTTACTTCATTATTTTCGTTTCTGGATGAGTGCTTTTTTTTATACATTTACCTTATTTGTATCTTGTCTTTTTCTTACCTATATTTTGTTATTGGTGTGTTTTGCTCTGGGTGATTGGATTACTTATAATTGTTCTTGTTTTAGTTGATGCTGTCTTATTGTTTAGTATATTTTTATTTTGATGTTATCCCTGAAAGGGGCGGGGACTGGATGTAAAAAAGCACATGAGTGCTTATCTATTATCCTCGAATAAAAGAATTTTGCCTTGCCTTGCCTTGCCTTGTCTCTCTCTCTCTCTCTCTCTCTCTCTCTCTCTCTCTCTCTCTCTCTCTCTCTCTCTCTCTCTCTCTCTCTCTCTCTCTCTCTCTCTCTCTCTCTCTCTGTGTCTCTCTGTGTATCTGCCTGACCCCCCTCTCTCCCTCTCTCTCCCTCTCTCTCCTCTCTCTCCCTCTCTCTCTCTCTCTCTCTCTCTCTCTCTCTCTCTCTCTCTCTCTCTCTCTGCACCTCTCTGTCTGTCTGTCTGTCTGTCTGTCTGTCTGTCTCTCTCTCTCTCTCTCTCTCTCTCTCTCTCTCTCTCTCTCTCTCTCTCTCTCTCTCTCTCTCTCTCTCTCTGTCTCTTCTCTCTGTGTATCTGCCTATGACCCCTGCTTCTATTATCCCGTAGCTTCTCCTCACTTCTTCTTCTTCCTCTGCTTCTTGCCTTCTCTTCTCTCTCTCTCTCTCTCTCTCTCTCTTCTCTTGTATTCACCAAAAAATAAGTATACACAGATAATGTGGCAGAGCAACAACAGATCTTACAGTACGATCAATTGAAAATGAGCGTTGTGTTTGACAACGTGGAAATTTGAAAACAAAAATGTGTTTACGATTGTTTTCTAAAAACTTAGTCATATTACCATACTTTTTTTTAGAGAGAGAGAGACAGAGAGACGACAGAAGACAGAACAGACAGACAGATGCATCTTGATCAGTGCAGTCATTTCTACTTTTTTGAGACAGACGAGAGACGACAGACAGACAGAACAGACAGACAGATGCATCTTTGACTCCAGTTGTCAGTATAAACACTATGTTTTGACCAGTTTTTGCCCCCCCCCCCCCCCCCCCCCCCCCCAACCCCCCATTTAGATAGCCGCATTTCTACTTTGGGGATGTGTTGTTGTTCTTGTTGTTTTATAATACCAGCGGACGAAAAGGTTGACAGTATCATCAAAATTAATGCATGAATAATTATGCAACCTAGACACGCATTTTCAGCTCATTGCCTTTATACAAGAGAGACACGAAACAGATGTGAAAGGCCTAGTTGATTCGTCTTATGAAAAAAGGAATTATTGTTCTGGTGGTGTTTTTATTTGTTTCTTGTTTATCTTGTTTCTCGTTCTGTTTTTTTCTCTTTAATTTGCTATTGAGAAAAACAATATATTTGATGGTGTTTATTTTATGTATTCTTTTATATCGAGGATAATGGCATAAGCACTCATGTACTTTTTTACATCCAGTCCCTGTATATATGCAGTTTTGTAAAATTTGTCATCTGTTCCCACAGCACACAACGGCCTACTCTTTCGAAAAGCGGAACAGGATTTAACGTGTGCGCAGATGTTCTGCGTGCGTTCGCACACGGGGCCTCGGTTTATAGTCTCATCCGAAGGACTTTTGGGGAGAGTGGAGTCTGCGCTGATGTTAACTATTGGGGAAAATACCTCCCGAACGGGATGCGGACCCAGGTCGTCAGATTGCCAGCGCAATGTTCTAACCACTAGGCTATCTCTCGTGTGTGTGTGTGTGTGTGTGTGTGTGTGTGTGTGTGTGTGTGTGTGTGTGTGTGTTGTGTGTGTTGTGTGTGTTGTGTGTGTGTGTGTGTGTATCTGTGTGTATGTTGTTTTTTGTTGTTGTTTAAGTCGAACTATAGTCCTTTCCAGATTTCTCTGATATCAGGACTAAATATGTATGTGTATATGTATCTGTGTGTGTGTGTGTGTTTTTTTATACAGGGTTTTTTCCGACGGACGATCCGGCAGAAGATCACGTACAAGCCCTGTGACAATCCTAAGGGCTGCCTCATCATGCGCATCAGCCGCAACGCTGCCAGTACTGTCGTCTGCAAAAATGTGTCACTGTCGGCATGTCTCACGAAGGTGGGCTGATACTTTGAGTGTGTTTTTTTGTGTTGTTGTGAGGTGTGGTGTCTTGTGGGGGGGGGGTGTGTTGTGTTGTGTGTGTTGTGTGTGTGTGTGTTGTGTTGGGGAGGGGGTGTGTTTTGTGTGTGCTTGCGTGTCTGTGTGTGTTGTGTGTGTTGTGTGTGTGTGTGTGCTGCGTGCGTGCGTGTGTGTGTGTGTGTGTGTGTGTTGTGTGTGTGTGTGTTGTGTGTGTGTGTGTATGTGTGTGTGTTGTGTGTTGTGTGTGTGAGCGAGCAAGGAGGCAAAAACGGCATATTCAAATGCTTACGTGTCAAAATGCGCATGTGCTTATTTGCAATTTACCCGTGTGTTGTTTTTTTTACCACGGCAGATTTTGGAGTAGAATAAACTCTAGACATGCCGTGCTTATCACACAAATATACTCGCACACCTAAACATCCGCATTACCCCCTCCCCTCGAAAACGTGGCGCGCACACGCACGCACACACACACACACACACACACACACACACACACACACACACACACACACACACACACACGGGTGCGTGCACGCTCGCACGCATACACACATTTGAATAAACTATAATTGCAGCAAGTGCGAGTGTGGGCGCGTGTGTACACAGACGCTAGCGCTATAGCGCGCGCGTGCACACACACACACACACACACACACACACACACACACAAACGCACAACGCGCCACACACACACACACACACACACACACACACACACACACACACACACACACACACACAGATTGAAGCTTTCATATTCATAGATGTTCACACCGTTGCTACGGTCATATAACATTTAACGTTCGTCTTTAAAGAACATCACTTCAAGGACCTTCGTTTCTGCGTGTCAATACACACACACACACACACACACACACACACACACACACACACACACACACACTACATACATACTAATACATACATACTACATACATACATACATACATACATACTACATACTACATACATACATACATACACACACACACATACATATACACGCACACAAACGCACACAACACAATACATACATACATACAACACACACACACCACACCACACACACACACACACACATACATACATACACGCACACAAACGCACACAAACACAGTACCCAACACACTTTCAAAACACCCACCACCCACCACCTCTATCTTTCAAATGATCTAAATTGACATTGCCACCTCCTCTACCACCCAAACCACCCACCCACCACCCACCCCGCCCCATTTAAAAACCATCCACTCAGAGTCATATTTGTCCACATACAATGGTCTTAATAATATTGTATCCATACATTGGGGGGGAGGGGTGCGCGTGCGCGTACGTGTGTAAGTCTGAGTGTTCGAGATATTATTTGAAGCCATCATAAAATGTGTGAACAAATATGACATGTAGCCATCTGGTGTCTTTTTTATTATGATTTATACCAATATGCCTGTCCGGTTTGTAATTGCCCTTCAGGGGGTGGTGAAAGTGTTTTTGACATAAGAAGAAGAAGAGGAAGAAGAAGAAAAGGAAGAGAAGAAGAAGAAAAAGAAACGAAGAGAAGAAGAATATAATAAAAATACATGGAATTTATATAGCGCTAAATCTTGCACACACACACACACACACACACACACACACACACACACACACACACACACACACACACACACACACACACACACAAAAACAAAAAACCGAAACTGCTAGCATTGGACCTACACAACACACAAGCAATCTAACAACAACAACAACAACAACAACAACAACCAACAACTAACAACTAACAATTGACTTGACTCATCCACAGCGGTACGGTGGGTCGGTGCCCGAAGAAGGACCGGCCGAGCAGCAACAGCTTCTTCGTGCTGCCGCAGAGCGCCTCTGGGGCGGTGGACGTGGACCGGCAGGTGAAGATGGAGCAGATGGTCCTCTCCATCCACGACGCCTTCAAGAGGGCCGTCCGCGACTACGACACCGTCGCCACCAACATCCGCCCGCAGGAGGTAGGATGTGGTGGGGTGGGTGGTGGGTGGGGTGTGAGGGGGTGGGGAGTGGTGGGTGGGGGTGGGAGGGGGGAATGCTGGGTGGTTCTGTAGTGTGTGTGGTGTGGTCGTGTTTTGGGGTGGGTTGGTTCTTTGTGTGTGTATATGTGTGTGTGTGGGGTGTGTGTGGGGGGGGGTATATCGAGGATAATGGGATAAGCACTCTTGTGCTTTTTTGTATCCAGTCCCCGTGTGTATGCAGTTTTGTAAAAGTGGTCTGTTCCCACTGGCACACGATGGTCTACTCTTACGAAAAGCGGAACAGGATTTAATGTGTGCGCAAGATGTTGTGAGAGAGAGAGGAGGTCTACAATTTATGGTCTGTTCACAAAGGTGATACTTCTTTTTAGTCATTCTCTTATTTGTAGTCTACGTGCGTTTACACACGGAACCTCGATTATATATGTCCTGGCAAAATTGGTAGATTCAATTCCCAACTGTATCCTCTAAGTCAAAATGCAGCTACCTTAATTGTGGGTATAAGAAAACCCGCCATATACGCAAAAATCTCACCCTATTTTGTGAACCTCGGAGCTCTAGCCGAGGCACTAAAAAGTTGATGAAAAAGTGAATGGAACAAGATTCGCCATGGAACCATACAGAGAAGCGTGAGCAGCTGTTTTTGAGTTTTACCATTGTCATTCCTTGCAGCTGCTGCAAAGGACAATGCGGGGATGAATCAGTCATATACTGGACTGAGGGTTTAACTGGAGACTTACTGTTTAATCTGAAATCGAGTAACTGACTCAACTTTGGTCTGCTTTGAAACTATGGTGTGTGTGTGTGTGTGTGTGTGTGTGTGTGTGTGTGGTGTGTGTGTGTGTGTGTGTGTGTGTGTGTGTGTGTGTGGGTGTCTTCGTGCTAAGAGAACACGGGAAATAGTGTCTAGGGTGAGAAGGAAGCCTAAAGTAAGATCGTATCAGATTTACAATAAAAGGAAAGGTCAAAAAGGGATTTGGATCCTCATACAGTCACTATAAGGATTAGTTTTGCAAAGAACTTTACTGTTGTGCGTGTACGCTTCTTCCCGCGTACATACACATACGCTCGCACGCATACACACGCGCACCACACACACTCACACACTCACACACACACACACACACACACACACACACACACACACACACACACACACACACACACACACCACACAACACACAACACACTCTCTCCCTCCCACTCTCTTCCTCCCTCCCTCCCTCCTCTTCTTTCCTCTTTCCTCTTTCTCTCTCTCTGTCTCTGTCCTCTGTCTCTCTCTGTCTGTCTTCTCTGTCTGTCTGTCTGCTTCTTGTCTCTCTGCTCTCTCTCTCTCTCTTCTCTCTCTCTCTCTCTCTCTCTCTTCTCTCTCCTCTCTCTCTCTCTCTCTCTTCTCTCTCTCTCTCTCTCCCCCTCTCTCTCTTCTCTCTCTCTCTCTCTCTTCTTCTCATACAACCTTTTCTCTACTGTTTATGTGTGTGTGCTTGCTGCGCGCATGCGCGTGCGTGCGCGCGCGCTCGTGTGTGTGTCTGTGTGTGACTGTGTGTGTGTGTGTGAGTGACTTTGTGTGTGTGACGTTGTGTGTGTGTGTGTGACTCTATTATGTGACTATGTGTGACTCTGTCTGTGACAACACACACTCTCTCTCACACAGACTGTGGAGCTGAAGACGGCGGAGGACACGGAGATGCTGTACATGCACTACGTGCCGAGCATCGTGCACTGCATGAGCACCTTCGCCAAGGACATCCCGCACTTCCTGGACCTGCCCATGGACGACCAGCGCCTGCTGATCAAGGGATGCATCCTGGAGGCGGGCGTCATCCACGACTCCACGCACGTGCACATCAGCGAGCAGTGGTGGCAGGACGACAAGCTCAAGTTCCGCATGGACTGGGGCCGCATGGAGGAGTTGGGGCTGTTGGGGCAGGTGTTCTGCCACATCCGCCCCGTCCTCGCCAAGCTGCGCAGGCTGGAGCTGACGACGTGGAGCTCTCCCTGCTCTGCGCCCTCGTCCTCTTCAGTCCTGGTAAGCGGGGTAGTCGAGTCAGATTCTTCTATTTCTAGGATAATGGATAAGCACTCGTGTGCTTTTTTTTTTTTACATCCAGTCCCGCCCTTATCAGGGTATAAAATTAAGGTTGTTTTTTTTACTCTAATTAAAGGGTAGGGAGAAGGAGAGAGAGAATCGTTGGGGGTAGTGGTGTTGGGAGATGGGATGGGGGGGTGTTAATGAGTTTTGGTGTAATGGAGTTTAGGGTGGTGTGTAGTGTCGTGTAGATCTTGCTTTAAAATGATTTTTTAAACATTTTGTTCACCATCAATAAGATTCAGGGGGAATCTCGAGTGTTCATGACTTTTGGTGTGGTTTAACTAGACCTCGTGCAATAGCGCTTGGTCTTTCAGAGTAAATGAACAAACTGCTTGGGTGTCAAATGGTTTGATCATAACTGCCAAGATTTTCGCAGCCCATAATTTTTGTATATGAAATGTAGCATTAGAGTGTATTGCATTCTCTTCACAATAATTTTCAACTCTTTTGGGAAAAGTGTGTACTTCAGAGCTGTACCACCTGTTTTCTGTCTCTCTGTCTGTTGTTGTCTGGTTCTGTCTGTCTGTCTCTCTCTCTCTCTCTCTCTCTCCTCCTCCCTCCCCCCCTCTCTCTCTTCTCTCACCCTCCCTCTCCCTGTCCCTCTGTCTTTCTCTCTCTTTGTCTCTCTCTCTGTTTATTTGCGCATCGTGCATGTGTAAGTGTGCTTTAAACTACGATCATGAAAGACCGAAAGTGCAAAAATAATAATGTTAAGTGCAAATTTTATTCTGACCCGAGCGTTTTGGCTGACACATGAGTCACAGAAGGAGTCAATAAAACGGCAGGAGAAGAACGCGTGTTTGCACATGCTGCTGTGCTGTGTGCGGAGTTTGTCAACAAGGGCGTTTTCTCAGGGATGCAGGCAGACGCTGGCCAAACCGTGTTGTCACGACGATAAGATATCGATGTTGATTCCTCCGTAATTATTATAGGGCCAGAGGAAAAGATGCTTCATCTGCATTTCAACACTTCAGTGTGCTGCCGCTTCCTTTCCTCCACCCTTCAATGACGTATTTATTTATTGACAGGGGGAGGGGGGATGGCCACAGGGAGTAATGCTGTAGCGCATTGTTGTGCGTTCCCCAGCTTAGCACTCTGGGGGTCACCCAGAATGTGCACTCTGACTCAACTCATTTCCACCTAGGAATCGCTGTGAGATTGAAATTGCATACTGAATGACAAGTTTGCGTGTATGACTGTTGTTATATACCTCGCCATATAGGCAGCCATACTCCGACTTGAGAGGAAACAGCGAGCAATTTTGTAGATATTATTGCAGGTAAAGTGTGTATTCAACCAGTTAAATATCCTTATGATCATCTGAAAACAAAGCAGGAAGATTAGAATATTTGATCAAGTTTAAGAACAAAACATTGTCCACATTTTGGGGACTGAAGAAAAGGGAGGAGGTGTGTTTGTACTTGTGGGGGAGGGAGGGGGTACGGGCAATGAGCGTGCACTGAAGAGCACTGGCAGCCAGTTATATTGATCCGCAAAAAAATTGGTTTCTGATATATTCGTATGTCTGTAAGTTCACATCATAATCAAACCTATACTGTTCCTACTACCCTAGAAGATCCTTCCCTGAAGTGTATCTATAGCAATCCCATTTTGCTGAGGGAAAGTCAAATATACCAGTAATATGCATTAAACTCAGCTGTTACTGGTTTGGGCTTAACACAGATTGTAGGAAAGCCCACACCACGCAAAACACTTTGATTTTTCAGATGCAGCGTCTCCTAGCTGTGACATATGTTGACACGTTAAAACTTGTCCCGCTGTGAAGAAAACTAGACCATTGTGTACCAGTGGGAACGGATGACAAAATTTACAAAGCTGCATACACACGGGGACTGGGTGTAAAAAAGGCACATGAGTCTTTATTCCATTATCCTCGAAATAAAAGATTTTTTTTTTCAAAATATCATTTTCGTAACAAGTAACAAAACACTGCGTAACTGCTGAAAGAACTGAAAAATCGGGGGGAGGGGGGGGCTTATAGAGAGATCCTGATACCCACACTGGGCATTCTGTGGATGTGGAGGCAGCGCTGATGCTGAGGACAATAAATTGCAAAATTATACTTTGAAAAAAATGTGGAGGTTTTCCCAAACTAATACCTATCGACCACCGGTATGGCAAATCAAGGGAAAGAACTGGCAGGTTCTGTTTCCAGGTAGGTAAGGTATAGCACAATGCAGCCACAGGGAAAAAGCATTTTAGTGCTCCAACACAGATCAGTCAGTGAGTATTACAGGTTATCCCTTATCAGCAAGATAACACCAAACTGCTCTAAAAATTCTGGCACCTGTCAAGCGTTACTTAAATGTGCACATATTTTATCTCTGTGTGTATATGCATGCGTGCGTGCGCGTGTGTAGCCTGTTGTTTGAAGTGGAAAAAAAACAAGGTTCAACTCACAACTGCATTATTGGAGCATGCATGTTTTATCTGTGTGTTGTGATTGTGTAAAAACGCTGTGTGTGTAATAATTCTGTATGTAATAACTCTCTTGTGTGTAATAACTCTGTGTGTAATAACTCTGTGTGTAATAACTGTATGTAATAACTCTGTGTAATAACTCTGTGTGTGTGTGTGTTGCGGACAGACCGGGAGGGCGTGAAGACGACTCGGCTGTTGGAGAACCTGGAGGCGGACATCGCCATGGCGCTGAAGTGCCAGCTGCTCCTCAACCACGGGGACGGCTCTCTGCTCTTCGCGCGCATCGTGCAGACGGTGACGGACCTCAGGGGCCTCAGCGCGCAGTTCCTGGACCACATCTTCAACGCGCGCGTGGACAGCTCCTCGGACATCACCTCGCGCTGCATGTCCACCCCCCTCACCTCGCGTGCCCCCTCCCCCCTCCCCCTCCCCCTCCTCCGCCAGCGTCAGCAACGCCGTGTCCCCTGCAGACCCCGGGGCGGCGGAGCGTGCTGTGTCTCCTGACGAGGGGTCGCGGGTGAGCGAGGACACGGACAGCTGCCTGACGTCAGAGGGGCCGCCCACGGGGGTGACTGACGACGAGGCCAGCACGAGCATCAGCCGCTCCTCCTCCTTCAGCGGCCCCTCCCACAGCGAGTGCTCCGGGGCCTTCTTCTTGGGAGGCTGTGGGCCGCTCCGCCTCCTTCAGCGTCCCCTCCTCGCGCCAGTCGCCCACAGCCGGCAAGGTCGTCAACCGCTCCGCCTCCTTCAGCATGCCCTCCAAGCGAGAGTACAACTCCATGCGGGAGAACCTCAAGAGGCCCGCCTCCACCGGGGAGAGCAGCCGCTCCGGCTCCTTCAGCCTGCCCTCCAAAGCGGACTCCTCTTTCGCGGGCGGGAGCTACGGGAAGCAGGGCGCGGCCTTCAGTGACTCGGGCTTTGACACGGGCAACATTCAGCGCTCGGCGTCGTTCAGTCTGTCGGCAGCCCACTCTGACTGTGACATGGCGGAGGACAACTTCAACCGTTCTGCCTCCTTCAGCCTGCCCTCCAAGCGCAAGTCGTCCTTGATCGAGGAGATGATTTGCCGGTCCTCCTCCTTCAGCGAGTCCTCCAAAAGCAGGTCGGCCTTTCTGCAGAGACGGCTGTGTCCCGCGCCGCTCCGCAAGGTGGAGGAGGAGACCAAAGAGCCCGGCAAGGACCTGCCGCCCGCTCACACCTCCGCCTCCTCCTCCTCCCCCTCCTCCGCCCTGCCCTTTTCCCAGGCGGTGTCGTTCGGGGTGCCCCCTCACGGGTACGAGGGCAGGGGGGACTGCACGCCGCCGTTCCGGCCCCTGTACCAGCAGCGGGGGGCGGGAGCCCCGCGGTTCCTGCCCCACTCCGCTCCCTCCCTGACGGCCTTCCAGCAGACCTCCCCCTCCTTCACCTCCTTCTCGGAGCTGGCGGCGCGGCTGTCGCCCTCTGCGCAGATGATGTCGATGTCGCTGACGTCCTCCTCCCACCAGCAGGAGCAGCTGCACAGCGCGCTCCTCCACCAGCTGCAGCAGCCCGGCAGGGCGCCGTTGCCCGGGGCAGCAGGGCCAGACACGTCACCGCGCGTGTCCCCGCCCCGCCAGCTGATGACGACGTCCTGCAGCCTCCCTGACGTCTTCAGGCCCGGGTGTCGGCGGGAGCCGCTGCAGAAGACGCCGCCGCCTCTGGTGATGCCGGGAGGGGGCGCCCCCTGCTCCCCCATGTCTCCACAGCGCAGCCCCGTCACCACCACCCCGCCCCCCCTCATGACCCCTCAGGGTCACCTCGTGCGCATGAACGGGCAGACCAACCCCTTCAGTGACCAGTACGATCACCTGGGCAAGGCGCCGGGCCCCTGGGCAGTGACTGGCGATGTCTTCAACAAGGCGTCCTAGTTAGAGTAACGTTCCGGACACGTGGTGTCTTCAACAAGGCATCTTAGTTAGAGTAACGTTCAGGACAGGTGGTGATGTCTTCAGCAAGGCATCCTAGTGAGTGTAATGCTCAGTTCAGGTGGTGATGTCTTCATTGAGGCATCCTAGTGAGTGTAACGTTCAGGACAGGGGCGATGTCTTCAACAGGCGTCTTAGTTAGAGTAACGTTCCGGACAGGTGGCGATGTCTTCAACAAGGCATCCTAGGGCCCACAGGGCAGGGCAGGATAGGACAGGACAGGACAGGATAGGACAGGACAGGACAGGACAGGACAGGATAGGACAGGACAGGACAGGACAAGGCCTACCTTGCCATCTCATTGTGACAATGTCTGAACACTCTGTTCTTCTCTCTACCGTTTTCAAAGAATGGCTCAATTGACTTGTTCATTTTTGAGGGCTTGTTGTGAATACTATCATAAATGGCTTTGGGTTATTTACATATTCAATGTTTGGCTTGTGTGTTTGTATCACAGTTGTTGTTTGTTTTTGGCGTGTGAATTCAATACTATTCGGTTTTTCTTAACAGACATTTTTTTTTTCTATTTAGCGTTTACACCACGGTATGTTTCAGAGGTGCGCTGTTCACTTGCAAACTCTCCTTCGCCATTGCGAATGTGGGGAATGTGCAAGTTAACGAACTTTTGACCGGTGAAAGACAAGATTACAAAATATTTTTAACAGAGCTGAAAGCACTGTGTATTACATTTTGGTATGCTGATCTTGGCTATTGCAAAAGTTAACGATGCCTAGAGCCTGGTGCCCGGTGAACCAGATGATGGATTGCAGGAGAGTTTACTTTTGACCCTTTCATTACCTACCTAGCAGGGCAACATTCACATTTCTAGTTACTGCGCTGATTGCTTGTTTCTCAACATGTGTGGCGGTGTTGTCTTTTTAATTGTATTTTTGTGTGCGTTTCTTCATTAATTTGTTGTTGTTGTTGTATCTTTTTAATGCATCTTGTTACAATATTTCTATTATCCGTTGTGTTGTGTGTCTGCTGCTAAAAATTAAAAAAGGAGAGAGCAAAGATAAGTAAACTGAACCATCGAGTTGATCCTGAACTATTGATTTTTAGGCTAAATTTCAGACTGTGTAAGGTGCAGGCTGATTTTGAACTCTGTGTGTATATGTATTTATATTTATATTTGGCACGTTTTCATGTTTTGTTTTTTGTTTGTGTTCTTTATTTTATAGTTGGTTTGGTTTTTTACTCTGTGTTTCCCAAATAGAAAAATGGCAGTTGAAATTTCAGTACTTTCGTTGTACTACGTTTTGTTTTATACTGTTAACAATCCTTGTTTTTCTCTCTGATAAGGGCAACCATCTTTAGAAAACTAAAGGCTTAACTTGTCAACCAGTGCATCCTGTTTCATGTCTTCGATGCTCTGTTCGTGTTGTTCTGTCTTTTTTGTTGTTCTGTCTTTTTTCCTTCTTTGTGATTCATGGTCTTCTGTTCATCTGGCATTCCTGTCTTCACTGTTGACTTGTAGGCTCTACTTACATGTCAGGGAGATGTTCATTATCATACCAGGCGAATGAATCCGGTGAAAACAAAGCTACAACGTTTATTTTCATCTTCCAAAGTTGGGAGTCTTAACCTATGGGTATTATATCGGTTTTTTGTTTTTCTCTTTGTCTATCTGACTCGAAACTCGCGTCTACAGCATGTAAATCCGGTGAAACAGCACAGTTTAATTTCAGGTGAAAGAACAGCAAAAAAGCAATTTTTTAATTCTGGAATTGTGTATATATATATAAATATATTATATTATATATATATATATATTTATATATATATATATATAATCCTCACCTTCATCTATCCAGTAGTCCCGCGGACTATTACGGGATATATATAGATATTTAACACTTTTGCTGTACTCTTGGCATATCCGAGGCTGCGCATGCAATATGTATCTGTCTTGTGTATATATACTCTCTCTCTCTCTCTCTCTCTCTCTCTCTCCTCTCTCTCCTCTCTCTCTCTCCTCTCTCTCTCTCTCTCTCTCTCAGTGCTTTTTTGAATGGTCAAAAAAAAACTCCAGATAACAAAATGACCATACATGCTTTGTAAAATATTTCAACACAGAATATTCAAAACATAACATATCAAAAAGCAAGTGCTTTAAGTCCTTATTTTGGACATATTCACACACATCCACTCACATACACACGCACACGACACACACACACACACACACTCCACTCCACCCACACTCTCCTCTCCCTCCCTCTCTCTCTCTCTCCCTCTCTCTCCTCTCTCTCTCTCTCTCTCTCATATCATAGTTTAAAATCAGAAAAAAGCTGAAACCAACGACAGATACACGTTTTTAACATGAATTTAGAAGTTGTGCATCTGCAATTGTACCATTTAACCCCCTCCCCCGTGTGTGTGTGCGTGTGTGTGTGCGTGTGTGTGTGTGTGTGGTGTGTGTTGTGTGTACGTGAATATTTTCATTTCGATGGTTGTACATGATATTTTCCTATATCTGACCTGCAACAATTTAAATAGTAACATATTTCAAAGGTTTCTTCCATACCAGAAAAAGAGATATAAAAAAAAAATGACAACTACAAAAAGAATCCCCATCTTGTTATGTTTCCATCATGATTACAGTGGCTGCCTTCCTTTTCTTTTTTATGGGGATGGGTGGGTGGGAGTGTATTTGCAGCCATCAATCTGTTTAGTGCTGCTATGGCCAGCAATCATTGAATCCGATGTATGTGTGTGCAGTTCTTAGGACACAGTGTGGCGAATAACGAGAATGTGTAAAGCAACCGACATTCTTTTTTTTGAACATGGTGCTAACTTAAAAGTTTGTCATTAGCAAGACCATAAAGTTCCAATCTTCTGGGGTCTGAATGATTACTTACACGTACACATCTATAACGCTTTGATTTTTTTTCTATTTTCCCCGTTTTACATCTTGGGGATTTTTTATATTGTAGTTTGAAAGTGTAGATGTTTTTGGGTTTTTTTTTAGCTTGCTTATTGTTTGCTTGCTTGTAAGTTTTTTTTAAAGTATGTAATTGTTAAACTATATTCCAATTTGTTTAAACTACGTTCTTCTCCCTCGAACGCTCTGGCAGCAAACTGTTGCTGTCTGTTATATGAATGAAAATGCGTCACGCTGCCGTTAGGCTCCTGACAAGTCAGGCCCAGCACAACCCACTTCGGCATGAAACAATGTTCATGTGTTTGGTCTTTGCTACTATTGCTTTCAAAATAACATGACTTATGCGATATGTTTGTATTCCTTGCTTTTAAACCATTTTTCACGTGTATTTAGGATATATATTTGCGATTTTTTGGACGGTAAGATGGGGGAAGAAATGCGATGTGCATGCACATTTTTGTTAAGATGTCCGTAATCATCAGAGAAATTATGTGGAAAAGAGCTGTCTGATTGGGAAACAAAATAAATGTTGCAGACAGAAAAAGAAGAATGAAATAATGGGTGGCGCTGCTCTTGTGGCGAGGCGCTTGCTCTACCCGGTGGAGAGGAGCCCAAATTTCTCACAGAGAAATTTGCTGTGACTTAAAGTGGTATACAGTACTATACAAAAAGGCATATTTTGATGAAAAAACTCTATTAGTACTTCTGTTACATGTATACACTCGCCTGAAAGTGGAGTTTAGCTCATAAGACTGACCTGAATGCAAAAATTATTTTTAATTATTTATAAAAACAAAAACTGAATGCAGAAGTGCGCATAAGAGAGAAAGAGAAGAATAAAGACGAGAGGAAAATCTAGAAAAACGCATATGGGAGACTGTGTGGTAAAAGGGATTAAAATATTATAAATAAGCCACAACAGACAGATTAGATAATCCATTGCTTTCTCCTCAGGGGTAGAATAAGCCACAACCCCACCGCTTTTCTCCGCCATATTGCGTGTTCTGTTTTCCGGTAGAAGAAATTCATTCTTCACATACTTTTTTTTTTATTTCTGCTTAGAATGTGTAAAATCCTGTCTGTGCTGTGTAATGTATGTATAGCCCATGGCATCATGCACACTACACAATCGTCCGGGCGTATGATAGTTTAAAACAAGTGTCTTGTACGTAAACTGATCTTGTTTAGAAAAGTGCATACTTAACATGCTATGTGCTGTTTTCCTTCGGGATTTTTTTTTCAATTACAAAGAAATTAAAAAAGAAGTCTTGTTTTTACACAGACACTGACTTTGAAACCTGAAAATGATCAGTTCTCAAACCGTTCCATCAAGTCTTAGACATTTTTTTTTTAAAGAAAAAGGAGACCAATTTTGGTTTTCCTATGTATGCTTTCAAAACCAGTTTACTCCCTTCTCTGTAACTTACTCTAAGACAGACTCATGAGTTATTGACTCTAGCACGTAAGCCCGAGAGCAAGGTTGCTGAGGAAATAACACCGAGATGCAGACATTGCTTCATGGTTCTGTTCATCAATTTGATTTACACCACTGTGTATAACTAGTTTCAGGAAAAAGGCAAGTCATTAGATTGCTGAAGATGGCGATGGGTAGGAATATGACAAGGTGTTTAGAGAGAAAAGCTACGATCATTAGATTGCTAAAGATTGCGATAGATTGGAATGAAACTAGTGATTCAGAGGGAAAAGCCAGGATCATAAAGCAAGATTGCGACAAATTGGAATATAACTAGTGATTCAGAGAGAACAGCCACAATCATTAGATTTCTAAAAATGGGTGGTGGATGAAATGAATAGGAATATGACTTAGCGATTCAAACTGACAGTCCTTATATTACTAAACATTGCGAAACTTAGGAACCTAACGTGAGAGCATGAGTTTTAGTGAAGAGACATCTCGTTTTTGCAAAGAAGCTGCAGGTAACTCCGTATTTACAATGTCAGTTATGGGTTCAGATATGTTGTGCAAATACAAGAGATAAAGTAACTTAATCAACTATTCGCTTTGTTTAAAAAGTAAAGATACGTCTTTACAAAAGAAAAAAGAGAAAAAGACTGCTATTTCTTTCGCTCTTTGTAAATGTAAAGTGATGATTGTATGTTAGTCTTCTGGCCGATACTTTAGTCCAAGAATAAGATAAGAAAGAAGGAAAGAAAGAAAGAAGCTAAGTACGTAAATGTGTGTGTGTGTGTGTGTGTGTGTGTGGTGTGTGTGTGTGTGTGTGTGTGTGTGTGTGTGTGTGTAGAGAGAGAGAGAGAGAGAGCATTAATTTTTTACAGTTGAAAGCAGCATATCGTATTAACTAAAATCCTTTCCATTCCCCACACACACTGTGGAGGAAAGTGACACAGGACAGAAGCAAACAACTACCAGGAGAAAGAAGCACATTACAATGGTAGCATGATGAGGTATGATCACAACAGTGACATAATTAGGTATGATTACATCACTGACATAATTAGGTATATAATCACAAGGGCAGCACAGTTAGACGCATTGCAATCAATACATGCCCACTGATCCTCTTCCCTTCTTGTAATTCAATGTGTAGCACTAAAATACCTGTCTGCCTGATCCTTGCCCCCTTCATGCTGTTCCTTTTTCGCGAAAAATGAGATAACTTACCTGAGAATATAGTCGAAATCTGTCAAAACAATATGATAAAACATATGTCTTCTTCGTCAACGCTCACACAGCAATTATTATTATCTATTATAAAAATGAGCGAAAATGCGTTGCGCTGCCGTTAAGCGCCTGATAAGTCAGGTTCAGTGCATCCAACTTCGGCATGGGAGAGAAGGAGAGAAGTCTTCGCCTTTCTGGAAAATAGGCAGAAGAATGGACCAAGGAGGCAGAAAACAGACCGAAAGGAGGTGGCATGAAGAAAAGCAACAAGGCAGAAACAAAAAGAGGGCTAGAGAAGAGGGAATTTCTAGAAGGTGGAGAAGATATTTATACTGACAGGCCCCTGGCTTCCCCATTGTAGAATTTAACATGACATGCCTATATTTGCAGTCACTGCATCCACCACCATTGCTAACGTATATACAAACTAATCGCTGTTAAAAGTTAACTGAAAGCTCATTCAGAGGCGCAGGCGCGTGTACACACACACACACACACACACACACACACACACACACACAACACACACACACACACACACACACAAATACACACACCGCGCGCACGCACACACACACACACACACACACAACACACACACACACACACACAACACACCACACACACACATCACACCACACACACACAAAACACACACCGCGCGCACACACACACACACACACACACACCACACACACACACACACACACACACACACACACACACACACACACACACACACAGCACGCTGCACACCACACACACACACACACCAGCTTTGCTTATGCTTTTTCTCTAGGCATTTCACTTAATGTTGACTTTAGTGTGCTGAGTGCATTGTGCACTCACTCTTTTTTGAAAGCGGCTGTAACTAGTTTCCCTGTTCTGTCCAAATGCAATTGAGATGCATTCTCAAATGACACAGCATGCATCTGGTCACAGATGTCAATGCGGATTCATTCAAATTTGTTTCTGCAGTTTTGTTTTTTTATGCTATCTTTTATATTCCCTCCCACTCGACTCCATTCATACACACGCACGCGCGCCACACACGCACGCACGCACACACACATACACACATACACATACATATAACACATACACCGCCGCACACACATTTTTTTCTCCATTATGTGAATGAACCAGATGAGAATAGCTACAAAATATTATTTCAAGAGGGATAGACAATTGTGCCTTTACACCCCCCCTCTCTCTCTCTCTCTCTCTCTCTCTCCCCCTCTCTCTCCTCTCTCTCTCTCATCTCCTCTCCTCATCTCTCTCCCTCTCTCTCTCCTCTCAGACTAAGCTTGACTTTAAGTTTCTTAGTGTTGGTGAGGTTTATAGAGAATTGTGTTTATTGAAACAATCCAGCTCCCGTGGTGTGGATGACTTAGACAGTAAAATTTTAAAGATGCCAAGGTGATTCCAGTCTTCAAATCTGGTGATGCTAACGACCCGACTTTAGTTTTTTCGTGTTTGATTGTTGTTTAGTAACTTGATTGGTTCACTTATGTGGTACTTCATTGATTTTCTGATTTATCAATAATTGAATTGTAATATGACTGACTGATTTTCTTAATATGTTACATTTATTTGTTTATTAATTCATTGATTTATTCATATTTCATTCATTTTGTCCCCATGAGGGCCTGGTGTAAAGAAGCCTCTGGCTTACCCAATTACCCTCATTAAAAAATTTCGAGTTCTCTCTCCCCTCTCTCTCTCTCTCTCTCTCTCTCTCTCTCTCTCCTCTCTCTCTCTCTCTCTCTCTCTCTCCTCTCTCCCCTCTCTCCATATTATTAAAAAAAAAAAAAAAAAAAGAACACACACCACACACACACACACACACACACACACACACACACACACACACACACACACACACACACACACACACACACACTGCAGCTTCCAAATAATTGAAATATATCGATTTTGTGTAAGGGTACCATACAAGAAATGTTTTGTTGTTGTTGTGTTTTAGATGGAGGAGGGGTTCATTTTTTTTCCTGGGGTGATATAAGGAATTGAGCGTTGTAGTTTTTGCAGGAGTATTTCCCCAAAGTCCATACAATAACTTGGAAAAGTAAGTGCTAAGACAGCAGAACATGATTCATTTTGTCTCATATTTAGCCTCTGTTTGCTTCTTCATGTGTAACAATGCAACTTTTTGTTTTTGTTTTCATCTTTATGATAATAACCAGGTATAGTTTGCAAACATTTTTTGATATTATCA
>CM060316.1:4417378-4482378 GCA_030674155.1 Stramonita haemastoma | reverse complement strand
AAATTTAAAACTCGGATTAAAACTGCAGCTATACACAGATTAAAACAGGGTTTATCAGGCAATGATAAAATGCAATATTTTTTTAATGAGATTACTAACAGCTCCACAAGACTCCAGTGCACAAACACACATGTACAGGCAAAGAAGACCGAAGTGTCACAGTCGACACGAGGGCACCAAACCGACCTGCACTTTCTTCTCTTGATATTTATGTTTTGTCTTTATTTTCTTTTTTCGTTATCAGAGATGGCTGTAACTTTATTATTGATTCATGCAGGTTCCATCGGCAATCCCGCCCATATTTAACTCTGTCTGTCTCTGTTTCTTTGTCTGTCTATCTGTCTCTGTCTCTCTCACTCTTTTTCTCGTGTGTGTGTGTGTGTGTGTGTGTGTGTGTTGCTTCTCTGTCTCTTCTCTCTCTCTCTCTCTCTCTCTCTCTCTCTCTCTCTCTCTCCTCTCTCTCTCTCTCTCTCTCTCTCTCTCTCTCTGCGTGCATGTGTGTGTGTGTGCGTGCGTGCGTATGTGCGTGCGTGCGTGGTGTGTTGTGTGTGTGTGGTGTGTGTGTGTGTGTGTGTGTGTGTGTGTGTGTGTGTGTGTGTGTGTGTGTGTGCAGGGCGGCATGGTGTGCGTTGACATTTGATGAAAGGTGACATTGTTATTGTGGCGGTGACAAATAGATGGCGACCATGATAAAGCAGAAACTAAAAATAACCCAGACTGATGGGTTTAACACCGCTTCTCTTCATTCCAAGAAATGTCTTACCGGCATAAGCTAAGTGCCTGTGCAACTGTTCGAGCGCCTCTGTGTTATAATTTTCATTTCAGCAGTCATTAATACACACACACTCTCTCTCTCTCCTCTCTCTCTCTCATCTCTCTCTCTCTCTCTCTCTCTCTCTCTCTCTCTCTCTCTCTCTCTCTCTCTCTCTCTCTCTCTCTCTCTCTCTCTCTCTCTTTGAAAGAGTAGGCCATTGTGTGCCGGTGAGAACAGATAACAAAACTTACAAAAATTTCCAAAACTTCATACACACGGCGACTGGATGTAAAAAAAGCACACGAGTGCTTTTTCCATTATCCTCGATAACACACACACACACACACACACACACACACACACACACACACACACACACACACACACACACACACACACACACACACCATTTAAACTAAATCAAACCATATCAAATAAATAAAATAGCATTCTTCAGAATTATTTTTTGTCATGATACATATTTGTCTATACCATAAACTCCACCACACTCCTGTCATCATTTCAAAAGCAAGTGGAAACTCTCAATTCTTGTGAAATGTTGGACAGATCATCAACGATGACTCGGAACATAATTATCGAATAATAATGTAACTTAACAGACGAGGGTGCAGCCATATTGAGGTCAACGTAACCTGTCGCACGTGACAGTCTGTGGAGCACTTTCGTCACCGGTGTTTGCAGCCGTGTAAGTTTATACGAGTTAATCATTGTAGCTGAAGAGGATTTCTTTTTGTGGAAACACTGGATCATATTCCTTGCTTGACATTCATCTATACGATATAGTTGTATTTTGATGCACGAAGACAGACAGACAACACACAGACACACAGACACAGAGAGAAACATTTTTTTTTTTTTTTTTTTTTTTTTTTTTTTTTTTTATTGAGGAAAAGATAAGCACAATGGTGGCTTGTTTCATCCAGCCCTCTTTTAGAAAAAAAAAAAAAAAAAAAAAGAAGTGAATCGATCAACCAATCAATCCAAAGCATATTCAAGTATAAAGCTATGAAAATCAAAATTTGGTGAATAAATCAACCAATCGTAAGATTTGAGCATAAGGCTATAACATTGAAAGAGAGAGAAGAAGGGAGTGAGAGAATAAGTGCGGGCTGTTATTATCTTTTTCAGCTCCTGAAGAGGGTAAGAGAAATGACAAAGAAAGAGAAAATAGAATAGAGGGAAAGAGGGAGAGGAGGAGTGAGAGGAGGGAAGAGGAGAGAGAGAAAGAAAAAAAAAAAAAAAAAAAAAAAAAGAAGAAAAAAAAAAAAAAAGGATCAGGGAAACAATAAGAACTACAATTATACAAGTTACTACCTACTTAAGTCAAGTGAGCAAAATCATAACATACCAAGATAAAAAAGTTTCATCATAAATCTGAAATATAATGTGCACCTAGACAGTCAGTGAAGTAGAAACGCATTTACATAAGAGACAAACATAATGGTGGGGGGAAAGAAAAGTTGGGAAGGGAAAAGAAGAATAGGAGAGAGGGGGGGGGGAGAGGAGAGTGAGGTAGAGAGGGAGAGAGAGAGAGAGAGAGAGAGAGAGAGAGAGAGAGAAGGACAGACAGACAGAACAGAGACAGACAGACAGAGAGAGAGAGAGAGAGAGAGAGAGAGAGAGAGAAGAGAGAGAGAGAGAGAGAGAGAGAGAGAAGAGAAGAGATTGCAAAATTATTAGTTATACGTCAGTTTGTTTGGCATTGATAGATTTCTTTATTATCTGAACTACATGCACGCGGAATGATCATCTTCCAAAACAGGTAACTACACCCACACACACGCGCGAGCGCGCACGACGCAACGCACGCACGCCTAACATAAATAGCTTCGACAAATCAAACTCAATGTTGCTACTTAATGCAGCTTAGTATGGTTTTTATAAACTTTTCCAGTTTTAAGAGCACTTATTATTTTTTTTTTAATTTGTACTAAACAGTGTAAGAAACTTTATAACATTAGGTCTTCCAAAATAATATAGCTTTGGGAACTTTTTTTTCTGCCTTTCAGAAAATATGGGCATTTGAGAATAGAGTGAACTTTGTCACTCAGTTTCATCTGGTTGCATTTTCTACATAATCTTTCTTTCTGTCAATGCCCTGAACCGTACTGGTATTGTGTGATTTATTGTTCCGACTATCATGAGAGAGACTCGCAACTCAACTAAACCTTCCAAAACTTTCCTGTGAAATGACGTCATCAGTCCGAGTCATCGAAACGTCATTTAAAGTCTATGACGTTAGTGTGTCGTGAAACGTTTCACTACCGAAGAATCGTGCCATCAATATGCCGCCAGAAGATGGGGTGGCCACGATAAACTACTGGTGGTCCACTCTCATGGTGAGTAGCATTCTGCAGGAATATGTTGTTTTAGGAAGAAACTATGTAACTAAGCACGCTCAAGAAGAAACTTGTTTAAAACGGAAAGGATTTCGGTGTCATATTACGTTCCGATTGAATATGAAAATGTCTGACATTGTATCGATATATATGAAGTGAAATTACGTTAATAATCTGGCCTAGCGGACATAGCTCCAGATATGAAGCAAGACGGTTTATCTTCTTCTGTAAAGCATTTATGAAAACCCACTTCGGTGACTCCAGGGCTTATTATAGAGACGAGGTGTTGAACAGACATCTACGAAGAGGATTAACATTTCACGGGGATTCAAACGTGTCTTTGGACGAAAAAAATAGAGATTCTAGATTGACCATGTAACTGAGCCTTGGAAAGTTGCAGCCGATTGCAATATTTCTGTATCTAACTCGTTGAGTACTGCTAAATATAACAGGAAAGAAATCATGCGAAGAAAATTGGCAAAGGATTTCATTTTTGACGTAGGCTACTAGCCTAACTGGACAAATTCGGCCGCTGGTCTTTCTTCAAACAGTGCATTTGGCCGGTACTGGGTTTGTGGGTTTGTTTGTTTTTTTATCTTTCAGGGTCCGGGTTTGTTGTTGCTCATGTAGTTACTACGTTATCCCTATGGTAACTCCTAGGGATCATCCAGAACATTCCTTTGTTTTGTTCATCAAAGCTGGGAATCATCGTCAGACCTAAGAACATACTGGGCGAGAAGTTCGTGTTAGTACTTCGCCCCTTAGGCAGCCATACTCGGTTTGCAAATAATTTCTATCCTTTAATGGCAAGCACGGGTTGTCATGAAAAGAATTTTTTCATAGATACAGTCTCAACAGAAAGTTTCAGTCAGACAACATTGTAATGCAGGCCCTGGCGTGCAGTTTACATCAGAAACGTGCAGAGCCTGAGCCTAGGGCCCAGCTTTGATACTGGCAGTCAAGTGACAGAAAGATGCCTGCCATTGATCAGTCTCCATCTGATTTTATTGGCGATTTGCGGTGTTTTAAGAGTATGAACAATGGTTTTTTTGAGTGTGTTTGCTGTGTGATATCTAGTTTTAGTTTCTTTGTTTAAAAAAAAAAATTAATGGGGGACGGGAGGTGAAGGTGTCCCATAACCTATGTGGTCGTTGGAGAGAGAGGCGTCAGAGTCCTCAGCTTATCCAGGGGCCAGCATGTTGAGGGCAGCGCCCATCACCTCTCCCTCGCTGCTTTACTTTCCGTGATCCTAAAGAGGGCAGGTACCCATTTACGGCTGGTGGACTGGGTAACTGTACAGAAGCCAAACCACGCGAACGGTCACCCATCCACTTGGGACTACCCCATCCCCACTATCCCGTGATGTAAAATAGTGACTTGTAAAGATCCAAGATCAGGCTGATGCGTTCCCTGGTCATGTCCATAGTTTTGTATGCTTGTGAAACGAGGACCATAACACTAACAGCAGTATTAAAAGGGTTCAGGCATTGGAGATAAGATGCTTTCGCAAATTCCTTGCTATTTCATACAGAGATCGTATGATCAACCAGGAAATGAATACCTTAACTGAAAACATCATCAGGTCATATGAAGACTTTAACTTCAGTGAAAAGACGCAAACTAAAGTGGTACGGGCACGTCACATGAACATCTGGACCGGTCAGAACTGTCCTACATAGAACAGTACAAGGAGGGAGACAGAGGCAGACAGAGAAAACGATGGGAAAAAACATCAGAGAGTGGACTGGCCTTGAATGGAACGACACACCTGGCTGAGAACCGCGAGGAGTGGAGGAAGCTGGTTGCAAAATCTTCAATGATGCCCCAACAGTCTACCAAACTACTGTATTTTATTTATTTATTTATTCTTTTATATCGAGGATAACAGAATAAGCAATCATGTGCTTTTTTTCATCCCGGTCCCCGTGTGTATGCAGTTTTGTAAATATTGTCATCTGTTCCCACCGGCACACGATGGGAAAACAACAATTTAAGAGTGGAAGTGTCTTTATGGATCGCACACCCGGGCCTCGAAACTCATCCGAAGGAGGGGGAGGATAGCCTGGTTGAAACTTCAAAGATGCCTCACAGCTACAAACTACTCAATGGAGAAGATGAAGGCAGGTGAAAGATGCATACACGTGTGCGTTTGATACTGGGGTTTTTTTTGTTGTTTTTTACAGTTAACTTCTTATTTGTGCAACATTATCACTTGTGATGTAGGTATAAGCAAAATATAACAAATGTCATAATGAGTCAGACGAAGGATATGACGACAACAGTAATCTCTAGTTTTTGGAAGAAAAAAAACTGTTGTTTGATTTTTTGTTTTTGGTTGGAAATTGTGATCAGGAAAGGGGGCGAGCGGTGGAACAGGCAATGGACAACTTTTCCTACTTTCAGGAGGTGGCCAACGCCTATGCCATGGAACTCATCTGGACACTGTGAGTGGTCATGCCTAGTCTTCGGGGACAGCTTTCGTTTTATTTCTCTTTGTTTTTATTTTTTCATTTTATACCACGTTATGTCACAGCAGATTTCTCTGCACAAATTCGGGAAGCTCTCCCTGGAGAGAGCACGTCGCCACAAGTGCAGCGGCACCCATTTATTTTTTTCTGTCTGCAACTATATTAATTTGTTTCCCTGTCAAGAGTGGCTTTTTCCTACAGAATTTTGCCAGGGATAACCCTCTTGTTGCCGTGGGTTCTTTTACGTGCGGTAAATAATGATGTGTATTACACGGGGCCTCGGTTTATCGTCTTATCCGAAAGACTAGCACCCAGACCACCACTCATGGTCTTTATGATGGGGGAAAAGTTTTGAGCCCAAACGGGATTCCAACCACCGCACACTACGAAGCGGAAGTTTCGCTTACCAGATAGGCGCGTCACCTGTAGACCGCCGATCCATGTGGCAGATAGATGTCTTATCTTGAAAGGTCTCCTTTAGATTTGCAATGTGAAAGAGCCATTTTGCTACTTTAAAAAATTCTTAGCAAATAGAAATACACATTCAAAGTGTTGTAATTTTGATAGTCTTAATTAATGCTTTTTGGAATACACCCACAAGTATTTCTAATTTTGATAGCTTTGATACATGTAGTCCATCATCAAGGGTGGTATTCGCCAAATATAAATACAGTCAGGCATATTCAAATTTTTCGTAATAATTTCTTTTATCCTTTTCTTGGGAGAAATAAAAATAGTAAGTTTGTTACCTTTTGAGTAATTAGGGAGAGGGAGGGTACACTCGGTTAAGAAATAGTGAATCAAAAAATCAACCCAAAATTGATACTTTGCTTTCAGGAAACGATAATTTTGAACACTGCTTTACATGGTTAAAACGTCAATGCCAACCTAAGAAGTAAGGTGCCTTCCCTTTATTTTTGTACATCATGATAAGGCACACATCGGTGTTAATTTTGCCTACTTTTCCTTCTATTTTCATATATCACTCTTGCATTTGCACTGCACGTACTAAATCCACAGAAATAAAACACTTTTTCAGAAACACTAGCCCCTGACTCAAAACTTGTGATTTTACACAAATTTGGTAGGTTTGAACTTTTTTTATTTTTCAGTAAACACAGTACCCCCTCACTCCTTTGTCGTCTGCTGGTTTCCTAACTCCAAATATGCATGCGCGGGGTCAAGAGTGTAGGAACACAAGCAATCCTCATTTGATGATCTTTCCAACTTTCTCGTGATTGCCTGGTATTGCTCTACGTCTTCAATCCCCAAAACAAGTGCACAGCGCTTTTTTTATACTTTAAAAAATCTGTGAAAATCAACAAAAAAATTTTCCGACCTGCACTCTATTACTTGACCCCAAAAATAATACCGGAGTGTAACCGAACAAGGAAGAGCTTTACCTTGAACTATTTGTGTATATTTTTGGTATAAGGTATCATCATTCAGAGATAACAACAGCCTTGGCTTGCTTTTTTACGTGTAATTTTCAAGTCCTGATTGGCATTTGTTTGTGTCAATTTACCGTAAAAAAATCATGCTACCAGTCACGAGAAACACTGTATTGCTGAACTGGTGTGCAGCGCTCTTGTGCTGGGCTGCACCTGTCTGTACATATGGCGGGCTCTGGGTGTGCAAGAGGCGGCACGAAAACATTCCAGAATGGTCAATTCCAGACCAGTGTTTTCCTCCATCCCCAATTCTTCTGTCTCAACCCAACCTTCCATTTTTCTGTCGGTGAGTGCCAGTGAGAGAGAAGAAAGGAGTCAGGCAGCTGACGAGTGACTATTATTAGGTGTGCAACATGGTGGGACGGGATAGCTCGGTGGTCAGAGCACTCGCTTTCACCAAGCTAAGGTTAAGCAGCATCGAGCGTGGTTACCAAGTAGATGGATAACAATTTGCGCGTCTTGGCTTCAGGACAGTTCCCCAGTTCACCCAGCTGTAAATGGGTGCTTGCCCTCTTTAGGGTTAGGGAAGGTAAAGCTGCAAGGAAGAGGAGATGGGCGCCGCCCTCAATATGCTGGCCTCCTAGAGAAACTGAGGTCTCTAACGCTTCGCTCCCCTACGACCACATAGGTTATGGACACCTTTACTTTTTACCTTTAACATGGTGTGACTTAAAGTGGTATGAACATTTTTTTTAAAAATGAAACACGATAATGTGCTCTACATTTTACAACCTAGGCCTCGGCCTGCCACATAGACATAATATGAAGAGGGGCGATGCTTAAGAAGCAGGTTTTGTACATGAACTAAGGATCTAAGAATGTGAATTTAACGTCAGAATCTGCAACGAAAGCTTACCTGTGTGGGATTTTTTTGTTGTTTCCTCGGGTTGTGCTCCGAGACTGAACAATGGTGAGATGTTACGTATGCCTCTGTTTTTACCCACCATTAAGGTAGCGGCATTCGACTTCAGGGATGTGTAGCAATGTGAGATTGTCCATGTAAAAATGTAACCTAGCTAAAGGTACACTGTGTACCCTAGGAAGTGATATGAGGGAGAGTGCATATTGTGGGTGACTCCCATGGTGTTAAGCTGAGTAACGTGTTACAGCAGCTACATAGCATACAAGCACTCTCTGTCTCTGTCTGTCTCTGTCTCTCTTTGTCTCTCTCTGTCTCTCTTCTCTCTGTCTGTCTTCTCTCTCTCTCTCTCTCTCTCTCTCTCTCTCTCTCTCTGCTCTCTCTCTCTCTCTCTCTCTCTTCTCTTCTCTTTGTGTGTGCGGGCGCACGCGTGTGGTAAGTGCACATCTGTGTCTATGAATCTGGAGCGACTCTCCCCCCCCTACCCCCCCCATACTCCCCCCCCCCCCCCTCACCCACCCCACCCCCCCCCCCCCCGTTTTTTCCCTCCCTACCTGTCTCCCAGCCCTATGTGTCTCTAATAAGTTGGTCCAGAAAAGGAAACAGGCTGGTGAGGACATCAATATATTGATGGGTAACACGTCAGCTGCAGCCTCTGATGACCTGATGTCGTAATTAGCACTTTGACATCATGCCCTTATTAGCTCTTTAGACGCAACTCTGTCTTCTTCTCTGTCTCTGTCTCTGTCTGTCTCTGTCTCCGTCTGTCTCTACTTGTCTGTCTCTGTCTCTCTATGTCTGTCTGTTCTGTCTGTCTGTCTCTCTCTGTCTCTGTCTCTCTCTGTCTCTCTGTCTCTCTCTCTCTCTCTCTCTCTCTCTCTCTCTCTCTCTCTCTCTCTCTCTCCTCTCTCTCTCTCTCTCCTGTATCAACTAGGACCAAAGGTCTGTAGACTACGTTTCAAAACAAGGTCAGTCTTATGAGTTCATAGTTATGTGTGCTTGTCCCTTTCGTTGTTGTTTACATGTCTCCCCTCCCCCCCCCCCACCCACCCCCCCATACCTCACCAAAACACTCCACCACAACATATTATATTATGTGTGCATATAATATATAATTATTATTATTAATATATATATTATATATATATAAGTATTATATATATATGTATATTTATATATATAATATATATATATTATATATATATATATATATATATATTTTGTGTTGTGTGTGTGTGTGTGTGTGTGTGTGTGTGTGTGTGTGTGTGTTGTGTGTGTATACGTACGTCCGTCTGCCTATCCGACTATGAATAATTGTAGGTGTGTGCACGTTTGTGTTGAATGAGAATTTGAAAGTGAACTGAACAGACCTATTTGTTAAGGGTTGTAGTATTATTGATCCAGGTGATGGATATGTGACGCTTTTCTTTCCAGGCATACAAGAATCGATTCGCACACAAAGACATGGGCCGTGGTGAGTGGAGAAGAATAGATAGATACAGACAAGGATTTGTTCCCCCCAAAAATGTTTTAAACACTGTTTAGTATCATTTTCATATTTTCTCTGTTCCTCGACTAGAGCTCCAAGGTTCACCAGTGGTGAGAGTTTTGCTTATGCAACCGTCCCCCCTCCCTCCCCCTCCCACTCCTACCCCACCCACCCACCCACCCACCATAAGGTGGCCGTATTCCGACTTCAGGGTTAGCCTACAGTTGGGAATTAAACCTACCAATGTTGAAGGACGGTCAGGAGGCACCTCCCTGCTCTTGCCGACTTTCAACTGTCAATCTTTCAACGTGCGCAAGTCTGAGTGCACACCGGTCCGACTGGTAAAGAGTCTCCTCCGAAAAACTTGACTGTCAGTTCAATTTTCCTGTCAAACTGGGAAGTAAGGGCAAGTCTGGGAATCGAACCCAGAACCTCACGGTGTACTTACAGGGCAGGTGAACGTCTGAACAGTCCTGCTTTATTCCTTCTTTTGGATAAATAACGATGAATATCAGCAAACAATGTTTATTCTGTTAGTGGTGATTTCGTTGTTGTGGAAATGAAAATGGTAGTGATTTTTTTAAACGACAGTGACGACGACGGAGATGATAGTGATGAGGATGAAAGTAATAGTAGCAGTTGTCATGCTCAATGATTGCTGCTAATTAGAGTTAACCTCCACAAAACGTAGGCAACACTAAATAGGAGTCTTTTTGGGGGGGTGGGGGGTGGGGAGGGTGTGTGCATTGGAATTCATCCTTTTCTCGGAAAATTTTGCAGACATCAGGTTTAAGTTTTCCATCTTTTTTAAAAGTGAAAATTCAATATTCGTGGGTTTATTTCAAGAAAAATAAGATAAAAATGGGTTTATTTCAAGAAACCGCCCCTGCCCCCTTTCTTTTGGAGGGGTGGTGTCATATGACAGCAGCAGTTTTTATGTCATTAGCATGCATAGGCTACTTGACTGTGGTGTCCCATAACCTGTGTGGTCGTAGGGGAGCGAGGCATCAGAGACCTCAGCTTCTCTAGGGTCCAGCATATTGCGGGCGGCGCCCTATCTCCTCTCCCTTGTTGCTTTACCTTCCCTGACCCTAAGGATGCAGGTACCCATTTACAGCGGGGTGAACCGGGGGACTATATTGAAGCCAAGGTGCGCAAATGGTCACCCATCCAATGGGTAACCACGCTCGATGCTGTTTAACCTTAGCTTGGGAAAAGCGAGTGCTCTGACCACTGAACTATCTTGTCCCCATTTGACTATTGCAGAAAAAAATGCAAAAGTTACGGGGGGGAGCAAAAGTAGCAGCACAGTCCCAGCCGCCAATAAAGGCAGTCATGATTAAAGCAATCGTTGTTGTAACAGAAATAGCAGTAGCATCCATACATGAGCAACAGCAACCAGTGGCGTGCAGTAGTAGAAGAAGAGACTGTAGGCGTCTACAGATAACAGTTCATAGCTCGAACTCCTCTTTCTTGAAACCTAGTAGGCATCCGTCAGTCTCGGAAGACTATGGAGTTGCGCTTTCGGCTCTAGAGCGCAAAGCCTGGCTCCAGCTAAGTAAGTATGGAGGGCAAGCTGTTACCCATGCAGCAGACCCCACCCCCCTCCCCTCGTCGCTTGAATGCTTCATTGTAAAGGCAATCGCCGATACGAATGGTTCCAGTGACGTCGCAGGAGCCGCCAGAACGTTGCCATACACAGCCCCAAACCACCCTGGGACTAGAACTCCCCAATTTTTCCCCCGGGATGGTGTTTTAAACACACCTGTGTGCATGCTGGGTTCTTTAAAAAAAATGTTGTCATACGCTCCTATAATCTTAAAACCAAAGTTATAGAGTCCCCGTTTTGCTGTGTTGCAGAAGAAGAAAGAATGAACGCTGTGGCATACGATGTCCTTCACACGTAGGATCTGTTTCTCTGTCTGTCTGTCCTCTCTGTTTCTCTGTCCCTGTCTGTCTCTCTTTCCACACACACACCGCACGCACACACATACACACAGCGCGCGCGCGCGCGCGCACACACACACACACACACACACACACACACACACACACACACACACACACACACACACCACGCTTCCTATGCTTTCCATCCAGTTTTGCTGCCATCTTCAGTCATTTTTCCATTCATCCATTCATTTATCTCTCCTTCCTTCCTTCCTCTTCCTTCCTTCCTTCCTTCTTCCTTCCTTCCTTCATTATTCATTCATTCACTCAGTCCTTGCTTTTTTCCTTCCTTCCTTCCTCACTCATTCATTCATTCCTCCTGCCTTCATTCATTCATTGCCTCTTTCATTCCTCTTTCATCTCCAGCTCCCCTTTCTGACCATGTCTGTCCACTCCAAGTAATGTCCTCACGGTGTCCACCATTCTCTCCGCTGACCACTTCATGCGTTCCTCAGCAAAACATCTCCCACTTTCCAATTCATTCATTTCTTTGAAATCCATTGTGGATCGGTGGTCTACAGGTAACACACCTGCCTAGAAAGCGAAAAGTCCGAGTTCGAAATGTGTGGTGGTTTGATCCCCATTTGGGCCAAAAACTGTTCTCCCGTCCATTAGACCCTGAATGGTGGTCTGAATGCTAGTCCTTCGGATGAGACCATAAACCGAGGTCCCATGTGTTACACATAATTATTTAGCGCACGTAAAAGAGCCCACGGCCACAAGGGAGTTGTCCATGGCAAAATTCTGCGGAAAAAAGCCACTCTGATAGGGAAACAAATATAGCTGCAAACAGGAAAAGAAAAAAAAAAGATGATGGGTGGCGCTGCTCTTGTGGCGACGTGCTCTCCCTGGGGAGAGCATCCCGAAATTCTCGGAGAGAAATCGGCCATGACTTATAGTGATATAATTAAATTAAATAAATGAATTAAAGTGATACAATACACTCTCTTTTCGTACTGTTGCACTCCTCATGCCAACTCTATTCACTCCTGACCAAGTCTTATGCTGTAAGTGAAGGTAAAGGTTCAATGCACCATCATTATCCATTCTCATCCCTACATAGTTGCTACACTCCTCTTCCCAAACGCCGTTCACACCCTGACTCACCTTGTCGGGCTTGTGCTGTGGGTGAAGGTGTGACCTCAGCCCCTATCCACGTCGCATGTTGCCGCGGGCGGTGTGGAAGCGACACAGCACTGCGGAGCAGGACCATCTGCTGTCCGGCCACTCTGGCGGCAACAGGAACCGGCTGTGGAGCAACGATGTGCTGACCTCGGGGACCTGGGGTCACTCCAGAATGGCGGGAATGGACCGCGGACCTTGTGGACCTTGCCCTGTGCCCGCGCAGCGAAGTCGAAGGTGGGTTCAGGGTGGACTCTGAGTGATGGCCTTTTTTGTCAGGGCGCACGCGCGCGCGCGCGCACACACACACACACACACACACACACACACACACACACACACACACACACACACACACACACACACACGTACATATATTTCTGTGCAAGCTTGCTGGTTTTGTACATAGTGGTAGCCAGAACTGCCTCAAAGACGATGACACTAGAAAGAAATACTTGAAATCCACCAAGAAACGGCAACAAAAGTAAGTCATGTGTTGTGTCACTTCTAGACAGTTTTGGATCAGTGTTCAGATCTGGTCTTTGCCATTTTGAAATGTTCTGAGCCAGATAGTGGAACTCTGGTCTCTAACACACACAAAAACAACACAGAAACACATTATTTAAAAACTGCTCAAATGTGTTTCAGGCCCGAAAACCCCGAAGGGAAAGATTCTGCCGTGCCCAACTACCACAGTCAGGCCTTCAGTCGCATCGCCAGTCAGCTGCAGCAACCTCGCCGTCAGCAGCAGCAGCAGCAGCAGTCCAAGACGTTGCAGCATCACCAGCAGTCACAGCAGGCCGCGCACCGAGAGATGGAGCAGATCCGAAGAGACCTGGAGAACGCGTCCTCCAAAGGCCCTGACGTCAGCCCGGCCTACAAGATGCTGCCGGTGCCGGCTCCGCGCGAGGACAAGGTGACGGTCAGCCAACCCGTCCGCCTGGCGGGAGACCTGCTGCTGCTGAACCACGCCGTGAAGCAGATGAAGCAGGGCGGCAAGCTGCAGGCAGACTCGCTGCAGAAGAAAGACCGGGAGCAGCACGGGGACTGCCGAGCTGAAGCCAAGGACAGCGTCACCAGTGGCGATGAGTGTGTGATGCAGTCCTGCTCCAGCTGTACCAAGACCACGCTGTCCTCCACCTGCACTTCAGAGCCCACGGACAGCACGTTCTCTGACCACCACTTGCTGGACACCCCTGAAGTCCAGCAGAGCGGGGAGCCGGGACAGCGGCCCAAAGGAGTCTGCGCCCTCACCAAAGAACTCCGAACAGAGCACAAGGTGAATGTGGACCAGCTGAACGCGCAGTCTGCCAATCTCCGCTGCACTCAGTCGCGTAGGCTGCGAAAAGAAGGCACAAAGGAGACGATAGACCCCCTCTTCTGCCCAGATTCCTCTCTGACTCGGCACAAAGCAGCATCCTCCCTTTTGGAGAAGTTTGCCAAATGCTACTTCACCGATCACCGGCAAGGCATGCACCCAGATTTGGACTCTGAATTCAGCACGGACAGTATGTCAGAACCCTTGACCTCCAAACCTAGAAAAAGTTGTCAGCCACCTAAGAAGAATTCAGGCGCTCGTGTTTCTCGGAAACGTTCTAAGACAACACAGAAGTCAGACTGTGTAGATAAGGAGCTGTCCGATGTGTCCACAGACACGGAGGCTGCTCAGAGTGATGAAAAGGGGTCCTATGATTCGGCAGTTCTTCGGGCGGTGAGGGATGAAGACGAGAAGAAAACTCCAGAAAACACTCTGGACAATGCCTCAAGCGTTGGAGAAACTTCTTCAGAACAAACTTGCTCAGATTCCAGAAGCAAAACCTCCAAAAAGACCACTTCAAGAGATGCTGAAAGTCCCCAGAATACCATACACGAAGCAGGACGTCGCCTGGCCAAACTCCGGAAACGCCTGGAAGACTCTATACAGCTGATACAAAACCAGCCTGGCTTGGACAAAGGACTGATTGAGAAGGCACGCTCCTCTAAAATGAAAATACGCAGAGAGGAACTGGAAACAATGTTTATGAAAGAGGACATCATGGAATTCAATTCGCTGGCTGGAGACAAAGATGCCCAAGGTACATGTGACAGTGATGCGAAAACTCAGGCAGAGCTGACAGGCAGCTCTCTGTCCCCCACAAAGACAGGAGCAGTGGGCCACAAGTCCACAGACCAGCGCCTGTCCGGGGCTGACAGCAAAGAGGTCTTTGATGGAGAGCCAAGCAGCCCCGTCAGAAAAACCAAGCCTGCAGTGCCCTGCCATGCTGCAGAGAGTCCTGGGGCTGCTCGGGAAACACCAGAAAACAAAATGTACAGGGAAAATCAGAAGGAAGCAGACTTCTTCTCTAGCAGTTCTCCAGTCAAGGAAAAGATGGCACAGGTACAAGACACGGATAAGTCCTCCTACAAAAAAGAGAAAGCGAGTTTAGACCACGATAACACCACCGTGGGGGGAGAAATGGCGGTAGCGGTTTCAGGCCACGCACACACAGAAACACGGGCAGAGAAAGCGGACGGCAAGGCCTATGACACTGATGGCAAGTGTCTCGCAGAATCCCCCAGAAAATGGCAAAGTAGCAGTGAAGACACGAAACCAGAGTCTGTCAGGTCTTTGTTGAGCAAAGGAAAAACCATAGACGTGGGGCGTGTAGACGCCATAGTTGAACGCCAAAGCAAAAGGAGAGAAGATCTCCGGCAACGGAAACGAATGCACATAGAATCAGTGTTGGCGGGAAAAGTGGGAAGCAAGGACTCGCTTGCAGAGAGCTCTGACCAAGAGGTGCATTCCCATTCTGAAACACAAGAAAAGCATACTGACCAAACCCTGGAACAGCCTGAAAGCAACGTTAGCCAAAAGGAAAACCGGAAAGATCCAGTGGAGTCGTCACCAGGTGTTATAGACGGAACTCCCAAGACCTCGGCTATTACAGAATCTAGCGAGCGTAGCGAAGATAAAACGAGTCACGACTCAGATAATAGCCAGAGAGAGCAGACTGCCTTGTCAGACTTGAACCCGTATATATCTACTCGCAGCCTCAGTCACTTAAAGTATGAAGAACCTGAAATCCAGGTCACTAGGGAGAAATCTGTCTAAAGACAACACATCTTCGGAGAAAGGGCAGGACTTTATGAAGGGAAATCTGTCACCGCCAGGACCCGAGAGAGAAAGTTTCGCTCGCAGAAGGGTGAGATGGAGGCGACAGGCAGAGATCTTTCGCCTGGGGTCTGAGAATCAGAAAACACCGCCGCCAGTTCCGCCCAAGGTGACACGTCTGACCGAAGTCAAGGACTACGATGCTGTGTCTCACAACCTGCACCAGGAAGCCAAAACAGTGGAGGCCAACCCGGACAACTACAAAATCGTGGATTCCAAGGAGAGGAAGCTGAACGAGCTCGGGGAGGAGATCCACGAGGTCACCAGCCCGGCCAAGTTCAGCTCGGTGGTGTGGAACCCGCTCAAGCTGCCGCCCTCCAACCGGCTGATCCACAGCTCCTTCCTCAACACCATCAGGGACAAGAACACCGCGCTGGCTGCCGGGGAGATCGGCCTGGCCAGAGGACCCCCAGATAACGTGGAGATCTGTGAGGAGAAATCGCTGACGCCCAGCAAAGCAGCCTCTGTGTTTGACCCTAAAGCCCAGCTGGAGAAAGAAAAGGAGAAGCAGGAAGCAGAGAGAGCTTTGCGAGCCAGTCACAGAGAGGGGATGCCCTCGCCTCAGTTCAGAGCCAACATCCGACTCTTTGAACAGGCAGCAGAAGCACCCGGAGACAAAGTGATTGATTCCAAAGTCAAAGCCAACGTGAAGATATTTGAAGATGTTTCCCACGGTGAAGATGTTCTGACCAAGAGTCCTGAACGAAAAAGAAACGAACGCAAAAGCCGAAGTCCTTCTGCTCCAAGACCAAACCTAGAGCCTCTCCTTGCAAGAGATCAGTAGTAGTTTTCTTGTCAAACAGTCCTGGCAAAAGACTATAGTGTTAGATTACTTGGGGTGGGATTTGAAAATCATTTTACATTTTTTTGCTTTGAACTTTCCCACTGAAACTCTCCGTTTTGTATTCGCCTCTTGTCTTTCAATGTCACACACACACACACACACACACACACACACACACACACACACACACACACACACACACACACACACACACACAAAACAAGATTTACCAAACTGCATACACACGGGGACTGGATGTTAAAAAAGCACATGAGTGCTTATTCCATTATCCTCGATATAAAAGAATGAATAAATAACACACACACACACACACACACACACACACACACACACACACACACACACACACGAGCAGTATTTAGATACAACAAAAACAAAAGAAACAATAAGCAGCACACTGCAAACATGCAGGATCTTTCCTATGTACCATTTCATTACGATATAAAGCACACTCAGGAAGTCACCTTAGAAAAATTTTCGTTTTTAAAGAATCAAAAATTTTAAGATGTACAAAATCCAGTTCATAAATAAATCTAAATCTACCATGCTATGCAACCAATGGCCTGTTCTTGTCATAAAGTGCCCGTATGAAGCCCAAGCTGCCATCTTTCCTACTTGAGGAAACAAAACTAGGATCACTTCGTCAGAGAAGCGGGAGATGTCTTCCAATGAACCAGTCCATCTCACGTTCAGACCTAGTGAGATGAGTACCGTGGTCGAAAGACAAAGCCTTCCACTTCTTACAAGGAAGACTTGTGATGTTACTCGTGTAAGTCTTTGGGCCACCAGGTCATGAAGGGTGGGGGGTTTCAAACTATCCCCACTACTTGTGACCGAAGGCTTCAGAGTCTGCTTGCTATCTTCGTGTGACGCCACAACTTTTGGGTAGGGGCTCACACCAAGTTTCCCGTTTTAAGAGATAGATTTCTTTTGTAATTTCCCTTCCCATTTTAATTTTAGCTGGTTGGTTTTGTTTGTGGGTTTGTTGTAAGTTTGTTTTTAGTTTGATGGACAGGATATCTGTATTTTCTGTGGGGACTGGTGTCTATGGTATTTTGCTATTTTCTAACCAGTGCTATCAGGAGGGATATATAATTGTCTGAGCTATTGTACTTCTTTATTATCTATGCAATTACGGTGTGGAACACCTCGTTTACTATCTGAAGTGTTCGTCCGCTGGACCAACACAGATCTTAGTTTTGTAACAAACACATTCGGAGTTTTCTACAAAAAAAAAAATCATTTTATATGCGGAAGGGGCTGAGCGGGTAAAAGAACCCTCAGCAAATATCTTTGGAAGAAAGAAAATCATGAACTAGTGAAGTTCAGAACTAACAAGTCCGGAAGGAAATAAGAAAAAAGTTAAAATTACAGAAGAAAAGTTTCTCTCTTATTAAGAAAAAGGCTGTCCCGCCCAAAAATGATTTTGTAGTGTGCTATTACGGCAGACAAAGGACTCGCCAACAAAACAATCTAAAGAGGCGCTGACCAGTTGAAAAATTCGCAAATTTGATGAAGTCTTCCACTAGGCTACTTATAAAAATTTGGGTTTCCGTTAGTTGGCTTGGTTTGAAAAAGGGGTGATCAACACACACACACACACACACACACACACACACACACACACACACACCCCTCACTGTCGTGTGTGTGTGGTTTCTTGTTTCTACACCTTCCCCTCTTCTCCGTTCCCTATGTCTTTACCACACGATTTATGAGCAATCAGAGACCTTGCTGTTTTTACAGTTGCCCTGATAATATTCACATTCTTCTCCAAAACCTTCAGACTTTTCTGCAGTCTCCACTCGCAGTTATTACACCCTTCTTAAAGCCAGCGCTAAGACAAGGTAAACTCCAAACCGCTGTACCTTCAACTGTTACTTTCAGAACTGTCACTTTTGGTATACAAGTCTTTAACATCGATACCATTAGGAGTCGGGGGAGGGGGAGGGGTATAAGTCTAACATCGAAACTATTAGTAGTCTGAGTTGTGTGTGTTTGGGGTGGTGGTGGTGGTAGGATTTTTTGTTTTTATGTCTTTTGTTGGTTTTATTTCAGTCATGTCCCTTTCATACGTTCTTCAACTGCAGTATTTCTAAAAGGAATTGAACAGATAAGATCATCCGAAAAGCAGATTCAGTAGATTCAATGTATGAGGGAGGGGGGAGGGTTAGCAGTATTAATCTACGACTTTTTTCTGTTCGCCATTGTTTACAAAATGTCTAATAACAGCTTACTTTCGTTTAAGTTTAATAAAAATACGAGAAATCTGAACGTATAGAAAAATCGCAAATAAAACAAGTTTTCACAAACTGTGCGTGTACCTCTCTCTCTCTCTCTCTCTCTCTCTCTCTCTCTCTCTGTCTCTCTGAATAGAACAGGTATTACAACAAACAATACTGCACTAATCTCTGAACCGACAGTAATCGTGGGGATTCTACAGTAACAAAAACACCAGCTCTCTCTCTCTCTCTCTGTGACGGTCGTGTACCAACGCATGGGTCTAAGCAACACTTTTGGGGGGGGGGGGGGGGGGGGGGGGGGACAGTTCAAAGATATTAAACTACCCAATTTTTTCCCCGACGTCCCCGGATCGTGTGTTACAAAATGGTTCGTGCAAGAGAGTCTTTCTTCTGACCTGACCAAACAACATTCACTTTTCTTTTCCTGAATAGTGTTGGCTTTTTGTGCAGGTTTGTGCTTTTTAACTCATTTGTAGTATGGGCCAAGATCAAAAGGACTTGCAAACACAATACAGCAAGGCGCTGTCCAAGGAGGAAGAAAAAGAGGCAGATCAAGGAAGAGATGGGAGACAACTTCAGCAAATGGACAGGCCTAGAACTCAACAAAACCCTGAGAAAGGCAGAACAGAGAGAGGAATGGAGGGAACTGGTCTTCAGGGTGCCCCCACGGTTGACAGACTGCAATGACAGACAGTTGTGATAGATATAGATAGATAGATAATAGGGCCAGGAAGGAGATGCCAAAATTCTGTCGTAGCATCGCTTTTCAATTGCTTGCATTGTTCAGTGTAGGATCTACTTTGAAGTCCAGGACTAAGAAGCGCAATCTACCTGTAGGAGAATAGAAAGAACCAGTAGAAGGCAGAAGGTAGTTTTGTTCTCCCACTGGTGTTTTCACCTTCCCAGATTATAACTTATGCTTTGCAATGCCTAGTGGTATCTGGGAAGTTCTTGTCATTACTACGGGATAGCCTGGTGGTTAGAGTGATGCGCTCGTGATCTGCTGACCTGGGTTCGAATCTCGTTCAAGAGGAGTTTTCCTCTGGAGTTAACATCAGTGCTGACTCCACTCCCCCCCCCCCCCCCCCCCCCCCCCCCAAAAAAAGTCCTTCGGGTGAGATAATAAACCGAGGCCCCGTAAGCGAACCACACAGGACCTTGCGCACACGTTAAAACCTGTTCTACTTTTCGAAAGAGTAGGCCATTGTGTGCCGGTGGGAACGGATGACAAAATTTACAATGCTGCATACACACGGGGAATAGATGTAAAAAAGCACACAAATGCTTATTCTGTTATCCTCGAAATAAAATAATCTGTTCTAACCCTTCTGACAGTGATGAAACTTATTCGGTATTTGAGTACTCTGCAATGCTGATGATGTTTGCGATGTTCCTGAAATGGTTTCTCCTTTCAGTTTTGATGCCTTCTCACAGAGGATGAAGCTTATCGGTATTCGAATCTGTACACTGCCTGAAGGTCTGGTCCACGGATTGTCATCTTGGTTTGAGTTTGGACTGTTGGTCATCAGCCTGGGGGAGGGAGGCGGGAGAGGATCAAGCCCATGACAAATATAGTCCCCACTACACAGTGTGTGTGTGTGTTGTAAATTGTATGCAGTTCAGTAAATATGCCTCGCTTTCCCTAAGCTAAGATCAAAACAGCATTGAGTGTGGTTACCATGCAAATGGATGGGTGACCGTTAGCGCGCCTTGACTTCAGTACAGTCCCCCAGCTCATCCAGCTGTAAATGGGTACCTGCCCTCTTTAGGGTCATGGAAAGTAAAGCAGCCAGGGAGAGGAGATGGGCGCTGCCCTCAATTTGCTGGGCCCTGGAGAAGCTGAGGTCTTCAACATTTCCCTCCCCAACAACCACATAGGTTTGGGACACCCTTACCTCTTAAAAATACCTGAGCTTGTGCATGACTTGCAATCGACTTCCGAGTACGTATACGTGTGTGCTTACAATCGAGACGCAGTTAACACAGTAATACACAGTAATACTAGAGGAAAAAGATACATCAGTGTAGTTTACAATGGAGAGGAATGAAGAATGCCGGAGAAGGCTGAATATCTAAAAACAACAAAACACAATACCTGTGAGAAAAAAACACAGAGAAATTACTATTCTGTGTGCCGCGCGTGCGTTCTTGACTCAAATGATGTATAGACATGGGGAGGGGGGGGGCGGTGGAGCCTGATTGGATAGTTTGATCACAGTGTTTGGTCTGTTTGTTCACCGCTAGCTGTTCAGCAAAAATTCTGATCCAGAGGATATGGAACACGCGTGCGCACACACACACACACACACACACACACAGGAAGAAAGAGTTTAAAAAAAAAAAGAAAAAAAGACAAGGGATAAAGTATATTTGAAACGTCTAGATGACCAAAAAGTCTGATATAATCACAATTCATTACCCGCCACCTGTGAGGGTTCAGTTAACCAATGCAAGGTTTATAATCATGCAAGTGGAAAACAGAACTGTGATTCCTGATGACAAGGAACTCCCACACTCTCTCTCCACATCATCAGATATAGCACTGCTTGCTTTTCTTGCATTGCTTATCTAGTACTGTGGGCGTTACGTTTGGCAGACAAGTCTCATTTCTCAAACAGGAACTCAGTTGACACTGACAGAAATAACTCAACAGGTAAAGTCTGGATCAGCCTTCAGGGAAGAATGCTCATTCTCATTCCACACTAACATCACATACAGATTTCTCCTTCGCCCCCGACCCCCACCCCGCTCCCAGTACTCCCGTTCCTCTGCTAGTGCTCCAGGGTTCAGCAATGGTGAGATTTTAGCATATGCGGCCGTTTTTTCCCGCCATTAAGTAGCCACATTCCAACTTCGAAGATGACGTATGCATGCGGTTTTTATATTTTGGTGAGTTAACTGAATCATGGTACTGCTTGATACATGGCTTGGGAGCACATGTAAATGTACCAGACGTTCTCTGCAGCTTCTTTCTGAGGCATGGCTGATCACTTTTTTTTGTTAATGTTTATGTTCCAGGAACATGGAAGCTTTTCTGGGTTTCATTACTCTGAAACTCGTGACATGGCTGTTAACAGTTTACACACACTAGTAAAAGCATGTAAGTGCAAGACACTTTATTCATCTGACACAAAGCTGATCATATATATTTTGTTAACAAAGCAAAACTGTATTCTAAAAATTTGATAGTGTCTATCTAATATACCAAATTGAAAGGATGACAAAAATATGTGCTCAGACGACAATTCATTTGGAATGTTGATAACGTGTATATGTACCTCTTACATATTCTGTACATTATAACATGTACACACACATACAGATTAAAAGTGCATATCTATAAATGGTGCTAGATCTAGAAAGATTTTTATTTTTTTTTATCATAAAACATTCTGTGAAAGTTTATCACAATTCTCAGGTTCTGTAATGTTTCAACTTGCGCCGCGCACACACACACACACACACACACACACACACGAGGATAGCTATGAAGGCATCACACAAAAACTTTTCATATATCATACATGTGTTTTTTCACTGTATGTGACAAACAACTAATACCTCCACTCCACAGTGATAAACAGTGCTATGAAGTTCACAATCCTGATTTTCTAAGATGAAATCTTTAACAATGAACAATCTGTGGGTATAAGATCCTCTAACCATATGAGTTCCAATATCTTCTTTGTTCATAAATGCAGGTAACACATTCACTAAACCGAAGGATCCACAGACAAATATGAACAGATATACAGACCAGCAGTCTTCATCTTCTCTATCAAACAAATTGTCATTATTATGCGACACGTTTAATCCTGCTCTCTTTTGTAAGATAGCATCTGTACGGTGGAAGAACTGCAATTTACAAAACGCTACACATGGACGATTTAAACAGCCATGATTTCTTATCCATTACCTCATATAAGAATAAAAATAAAAATAAATAAATTTTAAAAGGAACAATTTCAATCTGCATCCTTTCTTTCAGTTATGTTATGCGTGATACCTGAGGATCACAGACATTTGACAGATGTACAAACACACATCTTTCCATCTTCTCCTCACCATTTGTCATTTGTGGAACAGTTTTGATCTGTATCCTTCTTACACAACCACCTCTCAGTTATTCTTATGCTGGAATGTTGTGAACTACCTTTTCTATCCTTTCTTCTCTCTATCCTTCCCTTTCCTTTCCTCACTCACCTCTTTCTATCTGTGTCTATTTCCTCCCTCTATTCCCTGACCTTCCCTCTGTCATCTCCAACCTGCCTCTTCAAAAACTGACAGATTCACACTCAGACAACAGCTGCCAAAACTAGCAGCCTGACCCAGTGGTTCTGTGTAGTGGACTAGACAGATGTCCTGAGTTTAAGTACCTTCGCATAGACAGAGTTGTTGGGTTTTTAAGCTATAGTACACAGAGACGTCAAGACAAGTCTGATGACAGTTCTGAAAGGTAAGGCTGAGGGCAGAAGGAAAAGAGGCAGACCACCAACATCCTACATTGCAACATCACTGAGATCAGTGGTCTGGGAGGACTACAGGAAATGGTAGAACTAGCAAACTCAGAGAGAGATGATGAAACTGGTGGCATTGTGTGGAGCTCTACCAACGGCAGTGGCATGGAAACAGTTGAGTTGTGAGTGTGCTCTTTCCCAGAGCCAGGTTTGATGTGGATTCAACACAAAGCTTAAACCCCACTGGCTGTACATCCATCTCTTACAGAGAAAAACCTGAGATGTTTCTCAGGTCATCAGACAAGGCTGCAAGTCTGTGTTAACTTAATTCTTCATAAATACAAAGTGTATCGCCTAAGGAAGCAGTGTTCACACTGCCTCAGAGTTTCAGACACTCTGAACTTCTTATTTCTCCGATTATACACCCTTCTCCAAAGGTCAGTGAGCACTATGACTAAAGTACTGTTGTCATCAGGGAGGCTTTGTTTGGGGGTGTATTGTGCGGGAACTGGATGAGGCTCCCTGTACATCAACACAGTGATCCATCACCAGTGCATGGCCTATCTGGATGGGAGTCTGTCAGTAGCTAAAAACCAGAGGCAGAGTGGTTTTTATTGAGTTTGGAGTAAGAAATGAGAGACAACAGCCTAAAAATGAGTAGGCAAAAAGAAAGGAATTCCACAAACTGTTTTCAACATTCGCTTATACATTTCTGTCTGTATTTCTACATCATCACCTCAAAACTAAGTTTGATGATGATGGTGATGTGATGATATATAAAAAAAAGAATTGTCTACTAAACTGGGAGCCCTTGACTATAACAACCATGTCAATAATACATAAAACAATATGTAATCCAAAAGTAACATCAAATCATAAATAGATACATCACTGATTGATTAAAAACAGATGTGCATCACAAGCTGATATCACGATCACTGATATGTATAGTTATAGAAAAACCTTTTAATATGGCAATTAAGTACTGATATGCATTAGTGTCAAACCATTTACAGAATGCAATAAGAATGTATTTAGCATGCTCACACACACACACAAAAGTATACATATGCACACATTCATATTGGAAATACATTCAATTGAAGAACTACTATCTAGTAGTAGTTATTATGCACAAACCATAAACTACTAGTACTACTAGTTATACACACACACACACAACACACACACAACACAACACACCACACACACACACCACACACACACACAGTTTCCCATCTGATACCACTTTTAAGTGGAAGGACATTAAACTAAAGAACACACAAAACATATGCACACCACCCCCCCCTATAGCCAAATTATTGCACACTCTGAACACACAATCACTCTTCAAATCACACACACCCTCAACCTTTGTTCTGTCAGGTAAGCTACCCTCACCAACCCTGCCATCTTTCAATCAGACCCCCTGCAGTGTTTTACTTTCCCCCTCTGTACACCCCGTCCCTGCGTGACCCCATGAACTGTCTCCAGGGCTGGTCTTTCATCGGCACAAGAGTTGTCTTTCCCCGCAGAGCGGAGGCCAGGGACTGTTGGGAGAGGATGACGTCGCTGACCATGTGGCTTAGCTGTAGTCGTCACTGACCACCTGGGCCTGGGCAGACACCGCCTGCACCAAGTCTGCCTCCCCATCCCCGTCCACGTCACTGAGGGCTCCTGGTGTCAACACAACATGCAAGTTCAGTCACACAACAGACAGGGTTTTCCAGACTGGAACACACACTGGTTGAAATCAAGTTTATATCATTTCACTTTTTCCCCTGGGCACTTTGATGGGAGGGAAAGTAAATACACATACAGAAAGAAACTTTTTTTTAAATGGTTGAAGCACTCTCTGGGAGTCCTTGAATGCCATGCAAGGAAATGTGTCGTACTAAAAGTGGCGTAAAATACAACACAATTTGGCATAAGATATACACCACCCTTTCCCTGCTAGTGGTCACCTAGACTCCAAGTGTTTGTGTTTGAAAAAAAAAATCTCCAGGACACAGATGTTCATTTACTTTGAACTTAGCACCTGCAAGCAAAAAAATCTTCATTCATCATAAAGATTTTTTTTTTTTTTTAAATGAAATGTCATATGCTAAGTAGTATTCTACAATACAAACCACCATTCTTTGACAAAACTGATACCAGAAGACAAAGTAAACATCACAGTCAAGAGAGGAACCACAATACACACTACTTTTCTCTTTTCTTCCACCTCCATTCAGAAATGAATCTGAAATCAGTATAAAAAAAAAAAAAAAAAACAATAATTTTTAACCAAATTTTCTAAAATCATAACAACATGATAATAATAATAAATTTTTTAAAATCTTAAATTTGTCGTACAGTATCGTATCTTTATCTTGATTTTGGAGCTGCCAAACAAACCCCACCCATACAAAACAAGAATTCAGTTTTACTGAGCACACACACACCCTTATTGCAAGGCCACAGACTCACCAGTCAAACCTGCGTACTCCACCACAACGCACATGTCAATCAGACTTCTGCTGGAGGAGGACAGGTCATGGCAGTGTCGGCCCCTGCTGCTTCACTGGCACCGCTGTTGTTCAAACCACATGTGGAGTTTGGTATAAAAACAGGCAAAAAGGCAAAGAGAAGGAGAGTTACATTGACAGTGGGTAGTCTCATTATCCATAGGTGATATCCTTTCAAGGGAAAAAACTCAAGACAAAATTCTCTCCCTTCTTCCATAAAAACACACTGGGTAGAACAAATTCAGAGTTCAAAGGCCTGGATTTTGCCTCTGCATTTCCAAATAATGTAGAAGCTGATTAAGTGATTGTTATTGCAATTAGAAAAAGTGCTTTCATTAAGTCTGGTGCTCATGCTGATTACTGTGTAATTTTTCTCCAACAGTGTTCATCTATAAAAAAAAAAAAAAAAAAAAAAAAAAAAAAAAACCAGAATCCTAGTATCAGCTTAATCTTTTCCCTGTGGGCAACCCGCTACAGGGCAACCAACCCTCTCCTAACCCTTCCCTACGCATCACCCTCTGCTGGGTTACAGACGCATACAAATGTGCACAGTGCACATGCACAGGGGAAAAGAGGTTATCTCCCTCAACATAGGGACAAAGTTAATCCCATGAACAATCTCACCTACCAGCTCTCCCTTCACATTTTAAGCATATGGGAAACCCCAACAAAACACACTGTATGTTTCAATACTCACTGTACAATACCCACTGTACAATACTCACTGTACAATACTCACTGTACAATACTCACTGTACAATACCCACTGTACAATACCCACTGCACAATACCCACTGCACAATACCCACTGTACAATACCCACTGTACAATACTCACTGTACAATACCCACTGTACAATACCCACTGTACAATACCCACTGTACAATACCCACTGTACAATACCCACTGTACAATACCCACTGTACAATACCCACTGTACAATACCCACTGTACAATACCCACTGTACAATACCCACTGTACAATACCCACTGTACAATACCCACTGTACAATACCCACTGTACAATAGCCACTGTACAATACCCACTGTACAATACCCACTGTACAATACCCACTGTACAATACCCACTGTACAATACCCACTGTACAATACCCACTGTACAATACCCACTGTACAATAGCCACTGTACAATACCCACTGTACAATACCCACTGTACAATACCCACTGCACAATACCCACTGTACAATACTCACTGTACAATACCCACTGTACAATACCCACTGTACAATACCCACTGCACAATACCCACTGTACAATACCCACTGTACAATACCCACTGCACAATACCCACTGTACAATACTCACTGTAGTGGTAGGGTTGGGGCACAGCGGTGTGCACAGACTGGGGAGAGTGGTGGTGAGGGGGGTCCATCAGAAGCACCTCTGCTCTCCACTGCTGGAGGTCCATGGAGCAGGACCTGTGATTCTGCAGGTAATCCTGTCGTGCCTCTTCACCTGGTGCACACCATGGAAACCATCACACGCTGTGTGGGCAGGGAGGTAATATATACACATCATGGTACCAGTCATTAGGGAGACCAGATGGCTGGTAGGTTAGAGAGTTGCGTGTATGATCTGCTAACACGGATTCAAATCCCGTTCAAGGGGATATTTTCTCCTGTAGTTAACACCAGTGCTGACTCCACTCTCACCAAAAGTCCTTCAAATGAGACTATAAACTGAGGTCCCATGTGTGAACACACACAGAACATCTCACGCACACGTTAAAACCCATTCCACTTTTTGAAAGAGTAGGCCATTGTGTATTGATGGGAATGGATACAAAACTGCATATACATGGGGACTTATGTACAAAAGCACACGAGTACTTATTCCATTATCCTTGAAATAACAGATTAAATGAAGAAATAGGGTTGGATCCCTGAATGAACCTGGGCATTGTTTTCTCCCTGTCTACATCATTCCCAGTGGGGGTCTAGGAAAAGAACATTCAGTTAAAAAAAAAAAAAAAAAAAGAATTTACATACAGAGCTCACAAGCCAAAACCTGCTGTAACCAGGTGCTGAACATTACTGATAAAATCATACACAGTACTCTCTTGTCGAGATGCTAGGGGCCTATATCTATTAGTATAATAAATTGGATCCCCACCTTCTGGAAATTCTGTGCAAGCAATTCCCTCTTTTCTATCCATCTCTGTGTTTCTGCCTTGATCCTTTTTTTCTTGTTATCTCCTAGTTTATTTTTTGCCTTCATGGGTCCATTCTCCTGCTCTTTTTTTCCAGAAAGACTTAAAATATAACAATTCTCTCCCATGCCAAAGTTGAACACACTGGGCCTGACTTGTCAGGTGCACAAAGGCAGTGCAATGCATTTTCGCTGATATGACAGGTAACAATCGTTACTGTCTGAGCGTCTGATGAAGAAGAGGAATACACAGTACACCTCACCAACCAAAGTCCCTCCTACAGTGGAACACGCTCTGTCAGGGTCTCTTTACCCAAGACACACTGCAGGACAATTTACACAGTGCATGGGGTTCCTCAGGGAGGTCAGAGAAGAGATGGAAACCAAGCCTGACAAAGTGTAGGAGTTTTAACACATCGATGAGGACTTCTCAACATATATCTATGGTTGTGTGGTATGCTTTTATATCAGTTCCACAAAGAAGAGGTGAAACTAGTTACAGACTTCTATCAATAGTCTACAACTTTACTCAAAACTGATGAAGCCAGGATTGAAGGACTAAAAATTCATATCCACAAAAGAAAAAAAAATTCCATTACAAAAAAACCACCCTGTTTATCTTGTTTCACAGTCAATGTAAAGTCTTCCTGCAGTCATTAGGGAATCACACAAACAATATAAATGGAAAAGAATCTAAGGAATAAATGTAGCATATAGTACAAAGAATCTCTTCATGAAATCAACCATACTTACACATTTTCAGAAAATTTTCATAAGAACCATCGTATTCCCACAGATGACTGCCATTTTCAGATTTATGAGCCCCGTGTCGTTTCTGCAAAACATTTTTTTTTTCCATCATGAAAACCATAACAACTCACAATATCAAATCTGACCAGTAATGCAGAGAGATGGAAGATGTGAGGTACACAAGAATAAAAGAAATACTACTCTGCCTTGCAAGCCACACAGACACTTCTGGATAATGAATGAGTACTTTTCTGTTATAAGCATGGCTGACGGGCACAGTGGATCTTGTGTGCACAGTGAACAAACCCACATGAGAAAGCAAAACTAGAGTCGTTGGGACTTCTTTTTCAGGGCGATTTGCTTATGATTCTATACTGTTGTGTGTGGATATATATGTGTCTGAATCTCAGATAAAAAGGTAAAGACATCCCATAACTTATGTGGTCATAAGGGAGTGAGGCGTCAGAGACCTCATTTCTCTAGGGGCCAGCATATTGAGGGTGGCGCCCATCTCCTCTCTCTCACTGCTTTACTTCCCTGACCCCAAAGAGGGCTGGTACTCATTGACAGCTGGGTGAACTGGGGGACTGTACTGAAACCAAGGAGTGCAATCGGTCACCCATACACTTGGTAACCACACTAAATGCCGCTTACCCTTAGCTTGAAGAAAGCAAGGGCTCTGACCACTGAGCTATCCCACCCCCTAAAGGGACTGACATTGCCACACCCTTTCCTCACCTGTAACACACAACACACCTGGTTTGCTTGTTGTTTACTTACATGCTGCATTCTGTGGCTGGAGGCATGGAGGGTGTGGGTGAGGAGGGGGAGGGCAGGGCAACACTGCGCATGATGAACAGATCCTGGGATCCTGTGGTGCTGAGGGTGAGGGGGGAATAGTAGGGCACCATGCCCGACCCTCTCTGCCACAGGGTGCTTCCGTCCACACCACTCAGAATGTAGGTCTGGAAATGTTGTGATAGGGGTTACTTTAGATTAGAGAGAGTGTGGATGAGTACACAAATGCATGCGCGCATCGCACATATGTATGCACACAAACACACACACACAAAATGCACACACACACACACACACAACACACACACATCAACACAACAACACAAACATGTACAATGTACAATGGCAAACAATAGTTTACCACAAATTGACAATTGGCAGAACAATAGTTTACCACAAATTGACAATTTGGAGGAACAATAGTTTACCACAAATTGGAAGAACAATAGTTTAACACAAATTGACAAATTGGAAGAACAATAGTTTACCACAAATTGGAGGTTGGAACAATAGTTTACCACAAATTGGAGGTTGGAACAATAGTTTACCACAAATTGGAGGTTGGAACAATAGTTTACCACAAACTGACAAATTGAAAGAACAATAAATTACCACGGCAGACTCATAGTTGGGCCATCTCCTTTGCCCCACATCATCATGAAGTCTGGAACGTCGTCATCGTCAAACCGTCCTGGTGCCGGAACACTGCAATATAGTGACAGGAGACAGTAAGACTGTGTTTGAGTGTAAGGTGAAGGAAAACTGCATTGTGTGTGTGGTGTGTGTGTAGGTAGGAGCGTGTGTGTGTGTGTGTGTGTGTGTGTGTGTGTGTGTGTGTGTGTGTGTGTGTGTGTGTGTGTGTGTGTGTGTGTGTGTGTTGTGTGTATGTGTGTGTGGTGTGCATGCATGCGCATGCGTGCATGTGTGCATGCATGCGTGCATGCATGCACATGTACATGCGTATATGCATGTGTGTGCCTGCATGCGTGCAGCATGCATTTTTGTCACAGACAGGAAGAGTATAGTAGTGGTTCTTTGCAGAAGGCAGACCACGAAAACTATCATGGATAAGGAAGCATCTGGTGAGGATCAAACCCAAGGCCTCCCAGCCAACAGTCCACTGCAATGATCACTACGCCAAGGTGGCCGGTACTATCAAGGAAATCAGTCTTTATTTTTCTTTATCCTGTGGTAAAACATTGAGACATCTGTTTACTCCACATCTTTCTATTCATACATCCAATGGACCATTCCAGCGATGTGGAGAGGGGTTGGGGTCTGCTGCATGGGTAACAGCTTGCCCTCCATACTTACTTACCCAGGACTTTGCGCTCTAGAGCCTAGAGCTCAACTCCATAGTCCTCTGAGACTGACAGATGCTTACTATTTACAATACACTACATTCATACATCAACAATGTTCTTTCACAGAACATGTTCAAAGCTACCCACTTTGAAGTGTGTGATCTTAACCCCAGCCACCATATTATCAACACAGACGTCATGGTAGATCAAATTATTTCAAACTCTTTATTTTCATCTTCCTTTGTAGGTTGTTGGTGTTTTTTTGGGGGGGTTACCCCAAACTGTCTGTGACTATGCAGGTGTTGTCTAGCACTGACTATCATACTCAAGATGGCACTTTACAGAAAAAACAACAACTAAAACTGATACATAAAAGCTTAGAAAACATCACCTGTAAGCGCCTTGATTTGCTTGCTTTGCATGATTCAGCACTCTTGAAATTCCATATATCATTATCATTAAGTAATCTGAGCACTTGCTTTCCCCAAGCTAAGGTTAAGCAGCATTGAGCATGGCTACCAAGTGGATGGGTGACCGTTTGTGCGCCTTGGCTTCAGTAGACTCCCCCCAGTTCACCCAGCTGTCAATGGGTACCTGCCCTCTTTAGAGTCAGGGAAGGTAAAGCAGCAAGGGAGAGGAGATGGGCGCCACCCTTAATATGCTGGCCCCTAGAAAAGCTGAGGTCTCTGAAGCCTTGCTCCCCTACAACCACATAGGCTATGGGAACACCTTTATCTTTTTTTACCTTTTAATGCTTAACCTTCACACCCTGTGTGCTTTAAGGGAGTAAGCTGTGGTACCTGTAGCTCTCAAGATCAGGACTCTGGGGACTGGTCAACTGTCGACTCCACACCTCCTGCAGCGTTTCTCCATCGTACAGAGTGACCACCCCTTCAAACGCTGACATCAGAATGTCCAGGGTTCCGTCCTTGGTGATGTCAATCAAGACTGGGGAGATCATGACACCCTTCTCTCTCCCTCTGTCACATCAGAAATCATGACACCTTTCTCTCTCCCTCTGTCACATCAGAAAACATGACACCTTTCTCTCTCCCTCTATCACATCAGAGATCATGACATGACACCCTTCTCTCTCCCCTGTGACATCAGAAAACATGACACCCTTCTCCCTCCCCTGTCACATGATAACAAATCATGACATCCTTCTCTCTCCCTCTGTCACATCAGAGATCATGACATGACACCCTTCTCTCTCCCTCTGACACATCAGAAATCATGACACCCTTCTCTCTCCGCCTGTCACATCAGAAAACATGACACCCTTCTCTCTCCCCTGTGACATCAGAAATCATAACACCCTTCTCTCTCCCCCTGTGACATCAGAAATCATAACACCCTTCTCTCTCCCCTGTGACATCAGAAATCATAACACCCTTCTCTCTCCCCTGTGACATCAGAATCATAACACCCTTCTCTCTCCCCCTGTGACATCAGAAATCATAACACCCTTCTCTCTCCCCCTGTGACATCAGAAATCATAACACCCTTCTCTCTCCCCCTGTGACATCAGAAATCATAACACCCTTCTCTCTCCCCCTGTGACATCAGAAATCATAACACCCTTCTCTCTCCCCCTGTGACATCAGAAATCATAACACCCTTCTCTCTCCCCCTGTGACATCAGAAATCATAACACCCTTCTCTCTCCCCCTGTGACATCAGAAATCATAACACCCTTCTCTCTCCCCTGTGACATCAGAAATCATAACACCCTTCTCTCTCCCCCTGTGACATCAGAAATCATAACACCCTTCTCTCTCCCCCTGTGACATCAGAAATCATAACACCCTTCTCTCTCCCCCTGTGACATCAGAAATCATGACACCCTTCTCTCTCCGCCTGTGACATCAGAAATCATGACACCCTTCTCTCTCCCCTGTCACATCAGAAATCATGACACCCTTCTCTCTCCGCCTGTGACATCAGAAATCATGACACCCTTCTCTCTCCCCCTGTCACATCAGAAATCATGACACCCTTCTCTCTCCCCCTGTCACATCAGAAATCATGACACCCTTCTCTCTCCCCCTGTGACATCAGAAATCATGACACCCTTCTCTCTCCCCCTGTCACATCAGAAATCATGACACCCTTCTCTCTCCCTCTGTCACAGCCACAATACTTCAACTTATTGCCTGTGTTCTGTGTGTGTTTGTTTGTGTATTCATTTGTTTAGCAAACATGGATTTTCTTTATCTCTTTCTTCATTTAAACACACACATAAACGCAAATCTCACAATTGGTGAATCTCATAACTCCAGCTGAGGCAACAACAAAAAAGTAAAAAACCCACATGCATACAAGTTGATATATGTGCTTATTTGTGAGCATGCACAGACACAGACACACACATACAAGCACATATGCACAGACAGACACACGCACAAGCACACACACACATGCAAGTGTATTAAAATAATAGAGTATTTGTATTTGTATTACTTTGCACTTGTATGATTTTCTAAGGTGGTCCTCACAGAACACCTGAATTATTGTTACTCACCTGTAAAGGACACGGAGATCAGCAGGTAGATTTTTCATGATATAGTTGTACAGATTGGAGTAGGAGATTATCATTAGGTCACCTGGAACACACAGATAGAACTCCAAAATCGGCCCATGAATTAAATTAATCAAAGCACACACACACACACACACACACACACACACACACACACACACACACACAAATGAGAGCGCATGCGCACAGACACAAACACACATCCACACATACACATCACATAGATACACACATATCACATACACATGCACACACATACCCACACACATACGCACATGCACACACACACACATACACACACAGACACACTCACACACAAACACGCACACACCATTTCTTTTTATCATTACTTTTCTCCATTTTTTAAAACTGTGTCTAATAAAACTTTTTATGAAGAGACATTAGAAAAAAAAAAAACACCATTTCAACAAACTTTAAAGTCACAAACTATACAAAAACAACAACACCACCAAAATCCACCACAACTCACTCCACTCACCTGGTACAGTCTCTCCCCCACTGCCCAACAAGATGTAGGTGGTTTTGTTAGCAGTGCGGTACTGCACTGGGCTCATGTAGGTCTCCCTGCTGTTGGGAAGCGACAGGTAACGCCCCAGGGGCTGGCCAGACTTTCCTGACAGAAAAATCACCCGGCCTGATTCTCTGTCATGGTCCTGGGAGCAGGAAAAAATGATAATGACAACAATGTATATAAACATATATATATATATATATAAAAAATGATAATATATATATATATCACATATATAAATAACACATATAACGCACACACTTACACAAGTGTGTGTGTGTGTGTGTGTGTGCATGCGTGCGTGCTTGCGTGTGTGCATGCGTGTGTACGTGCGTGTGTGCATGCTTGCATGGGTGTGTGCATGCATGCGTGCGAGTGTGTGTGTGCATGTAAGTATGATGTCTAGCAGTGGTCTAGTAATGAGGCACACGTCCATGAAGCTGAAGTCTCTTCTCTTGAATTCTATTTGCACCCCCCCCCCTCCCCCATCACACTTGGAAGAAATGGCAAAGCTGAGAATTGAACCCAGAATCTCAAGATTTATTTGTTAGGCAGCTGAACATCTTAACCATCCTGCCACCTTCCTTCTTTCCATCATTATGACTATCATTTTTAGATATTTTTTTCAAACTAACACAAACTCACACACCTCAGGTTCTTTGTCAGGGTCACCCCCATGGGTGACCGCAATGTCTCTGATGCCGTCCCCATCCACATCAGGAATGGCCAAGGCACGACACACCAGCCACTTGGCCACAAAATGGCTGGCCCACATGGCCTCCTCTGCATCTATCACCCAGTGAATTTTACCTGCAAGAAACCACAGGACAAACATGTCTTTCTTATTGTCTGTTTAAAAAAGTGACTACAAGATATGGGTGGAATGAAAAAGAAAGGGCTGAGTCTCTGAGTTGAACATGTATTGAAATAAACTTAGCAGATGCTCCAACAGTGGATTAAATCCTATGCAGGGTGAGTGAATGTCTTCACTTTTGTGTCTCAAGTCAGTACCTCAGATCAGATGCTGATGCATTGTACATGCTAGGGAGTTGACTTGCTCAGTCAACCAAAGGATCAATGCACAAAATGCATGAGGTCTGGAGTTCTGCCACACCAGCTTCTGTTCACTAAGGCTTGGCTCTTACTTCAACAGGCTGATTGGTGCATTTTAGTATTCATGAATATAAATAGGATTCATTCTTCCTATATACAATTCATTCATTATGTTAAAGGGAAAGATGAACACGAATCTAACAACTTTATCCCCAAAACAGATAGGTAAATAAACTTTTATCGAGAATATTCATGCTTAAGCTAGATCATGTCTTTTCCAGCCATTCTGTTTCATGATCTTTGAAAACTTCCAGCACAGACATTTGCTGTAACAAAAAGAACACAACCTTACAACCACACATAACATCAAGTATATCACGACAATATAGCCTGGTGGTCAGAGTGATGTGTTTGTGATCTGCTGACCCAGGTTTGAATCTCGTTCAAGAGGATTTTTCCTCTGGAGTTAACATCAGTGCTGACTCCACTCTCCCCAAAAGTCCTTCAGATGACATTATAAACCGATGCCCTGTGTGCGAATGCACGCACAACATCCTGCACACACATTAAAACCTGTTCCGCTTTTTGGAAGAGTAAGCCTCTGTGTGCCGGAGGGAACAGATGACAAATTTTTTAAAACTGCATACACATGGGGACTGCATGTAAAAAAGCACATGATAGCTTATTTCATTATCCTCAAAATAAAAGAATAAAGAAAAAAAAACATTTGCTGTACCAAAATGAACACAACCTTACAACCATACACAACATCAAGCCTCTCACCTGTAGCCAAGTCGACAGCTTGCAGAGCAGAGTACCGGCCACTGAAAATGCAGTCTGCTTTGTTGTCGCCATTCACATCGATCCCATCGCAGTTGACGAAGACCAGGTCATAGGCCATCCAGGTCCTCCACAGCACATGGCGGTCATAGCCACGCAACGCCACCACCTGACTGAAACACGGGTACTGAAACCCTGCAGAAAAAAACACAAATGAAAAAAAAAAAATGTTGTCTGAAGGAGTCATTTGCCATGCACCCCAAAGTCATATAAAAAAGGTAAAGGTGTCCCATAACCTATGCAGTCGTAGGGAAGCAAGGCATCAGAGACCTCAGCTTCTCTAGGGGCCAGCATATTGAGGGTGGTGCCCATCTCCTCTCCCTCGCTGCTTTACCTTCCCTGTCCCTAAAGAGGGCAGGTACCCATTTATAGCTGGGTGAGTTGAGGATCTGTACTATCTCGTCCCCAAGTCACATAGACAGCAATTATCATATCATCAATTTCTTTTTATACAGTTCATAACTTTCCAGGGCAGGGTTGATCAGAACAAGTTGCACACATACAACAGCAAACATTGATGAATGTATTTATGCACAATATCAATAAACTCCACAGAGTACACACCCAGTTTGATGCAGCTTTGCCTGACAGTCAGTCCGGGGAAGAGGGAATGGTTTTCAGCGTACTTCAAGGGGGTGACCCCCACCAGGACATCATCCAGCCCGTCCCCGTCCACATCCACCAGGGTGACCCCACTATCCGACACTGAAACAGTACAAGGTGACCCCACTGTCCCACACTGAAACACACAGTACAAGGTGACCCCACTGTCCCACACTGAAACACACAGTACAAGGTGACCCCACTGTCCCACACTGAAACACACAGTACAAGGTGACCCCACTGTCCCACACTGAAACACACAGTACAAGGTGACCCCACTGTCCCACACTGAAACACACAGTACAAGGTGACCCCACTGTCCCACACTGAAACACACAGTACAAGGTGACCCCACTGTCCCACACTGAAACACAAAGTACAAGGTGACCCCACTGTCCCACACTGAAACACACAGTACAAGGTGACCCCACTGTCCAACACTGAAACACAGTACAAGGTGACCCCGCTGTCCCACACTGAAACACACAGTACAAGGTGACCCCACTGTCCACACTGAAACACACAGTACAAGGTGACCCCACTGTCCCACACTGAAACACACAGTACAAGGTGACCCCACTGTCCCACACTGAAACACACAGTACAAGGTGACCCCACTGTCCCACACTGAAACACACAGTACAAGGTGACCCCACTGTCCCACACTGAAACACACAGTACAAGGTACTGACTGATGTCCACCTCCAGCTTTAATCAAAGTGTGAATACACATAACACATGTAACAATGAACACCTTTAAAAAAAACAAAAACAAAAAACTTAATGATGTACATATCCTTTTTATCCATCCACCCTTGCTTGGCATAACCTCTGAGGTTTACAAACCGTAAGACTTTTGCCTAAGTGACCATTTTTGCTGACCTTTCAGGTAGCCACATTTCAACTTCAGGGTCTATGCATATCTGAACTGTTCAATCCTTCAGATCGAGGGGGCACCAATAAATGTTTTGTTACAATGTCCTCAATATCTCAGTATCATCCAGGTAAATAAGTAAGTCTTCAATTTCAATGTCTTTTCACTTTAACAAAGTGATACAGATGGCAGATGACCTAAAATAGGTGGCTGGATAGGGGAGGGGGAGAGAGAGGAGAGATATTTATTTATTTATTTATTTATTTTATTGTTTTATATCGAGGATAACAGAATAAGCAATGATGTGCTTTTTTTCATCGGTCCGCGTGTATGCAGTTTTGTAATATTGTCATCTGTTCCCACCGGCACACGATGGCCTATGTTACGAAAGGGAACAGGATTTACGTGTGCGCAAGAGTCTGGTGCCCGGAAGTTCATCTTAGAGAGAGAGAGAGAGAGAGAGAGAGAGAGAGAGAGAGAGAGAGGAGAGAGAGAGGAGAGGAGAGAGAGAGAGAGAGAGAGAGAGAGGGAGAGAGAGAGAGAGAGAATATCAACCAATAATATTTCAATATAAAACAACAAACAAGCATTTTCATCTTGTATTTTTCATTGCTTGAGCTACATAACATTGCCCTGAACCCAAGGTGTAATCGCTAATCTCTTTTGCTAACTCCAGAAAAAAAAACGAACAAACAAACCAACACAAATCCTCCTTACCCGATTTGTTGAAAAAGAGCGTCCAGTCCCCTCCTGCCATGAAATGCACATCCTGCACAATCCCCGTGTTGAACTCGTGACTTAGGATGCTGAGAATGACGGCCGCGATGGCAGCAATCACCATCACACACACCACCACCACCACAACGATCAGGTTTCTCCTCTTTCTCCTCCAGTTTCTGACAGCCACACCCTCTCTTGGAGCAGCTGTTTTTGCTGGCTTCAGGTCTGTGAACTGTACGGGGGAGGGATGCATCGCTGATCGGCCGTTCTTGTCACCTCCATCCCCCTCTGCCATATCATCTTCATCATCGCTGGCTGTTGCCTGTAGAAGGGGGGTGTACTGCACTGTGTGACTACTCATTTTATCCAACCTGGAACAAAATGAGAATATATATATATATTTTTTTTTTGGCAAATGAAAGTAAATGAGTATATGTCATGTATGCACTTTCTTCAGAGCAAATACTTTTTACATCTTACTGGTTAACAGGCTATGAGCTCCATCTGGAAACTCCCTATGCCAGCTTTTTATCATTGGAAAGTAAAAACAAAAAAGTTACCTCACATGAAATTGTGTGTGTGTGTGTGTGTGTGTGTGTGTGTGTGTGTGTGTGTGTGTGTGTGTGTGTGTGTGTGTGTGTGTGTGTGTGTGTGTGTGTTGTGTGTGTGTGTGCGGCGCATGTGTGCGTGTGTGTATGTGTGTGGGGGGGGGGGGGGGGGGGTTGGTTTGTTCTTCACAGAGATTATCATTTAGTCCACTTCTGTTTATCATTAGTCAGTTTTATTAACCTTACTCCATCATAAAATCCTTTAAAAGATATCTTAAGTTACTGAATATGAGCTTATAATGAAAAACAACCATGCTACAGTACCCTAAGTAAAGTAACCTTTACACATTTCATTCCCAGATTCAAACTGACCAAAAGGCCTCTCAAATCCTCATGAAAGTGACCATGAAAAAGCACAATCATTCAACATGTTGGGGAAAAAAACAAAGAAACAAACAAAACACTGGTATTTCCACAACAAACAGAAAACCTATGCAGACAGACATCATTGTCTGCTCACTTCATTCAACAGGCAGTCTGGAAGAAGATGTTCACTTTCTCATTGCACACACTGCAAACTGACCTGAAGCTGCTCCCTGTACTCTACCCTACAGTGACTGAGCTGTCACCTGAACGAACCCTAGACATGACAGCACTGCCCTCAACCCCTTTCAAGTGCTCTGGGGGCCACTTTTTCTTTCTTTTCATGTAAACTCTCACTTTTGAACTAAGGAGCACACTTCAGGAGATTGAGCCTTGTATACATTTGTGTGTATACACTGTGTGCTTAACCTTTAAACCACACATGTTCTTGAAAGATAATGGCAAGCAATCATGCTCCTGCTGCACTTCTACAGAAGACAAACTTTAGTTTTATCTCAATGATCCTTTGAGTTTTACTTTCAATATGTTTGCTCAGCTAAAAGTCCTTAAAAACAAGTCAAAATCCAAGTCTACCCATGTACATCATCAAAATGGAAAAAACAGAATATTACCTATACATCTAAGTTTCTGATCCAAGGTTATTTAAACAGAAGAAGAAAAGATACAAGAGAAAAAGAGAGGGGGGGGAGGCCTAAACCTTTCCGGTGGCTATTTGAGCCACTGTGTTGGCTAGAATTCCAGAAGTTAATCTCTCTGACAAACTTTAGTGTTAGAGTGTGTACAGTGTCACGCGGCTCAAATTTCAGATTTTAAGCTTTCAGGGAACTGTGTGCTTTAGCTGCCACCTAAGTGAGTAAAGAAAAAAAAAGAAAAGTAAAAAGAAAGAAAACTAGTAAACATAGAGTTAAACTTAAAACATGTTTTTGAGATAAAACAGATAAATACTGTTTGAAATGACATAAGCACAGCCATGTAAGCAGTCACAAAATTGCATTATATAATATAAATGCAGTTTTGCATCTAGTTTACTTATGGATGAGCCTTATTATATATATATATATATATATATATATTATATTTATTATATTTTTATATTATATATATTATGTCATACAAATTTACATATATTTCATAACTCTACACATTTTACAAGATATGACTAAAAGCACATATTATACTATTTTGTTAATGATGTGACAAAGTTCATCAATGTAAAATCTTTAACAGTTACTAAAACACATCTGCCCTGTCTAATAGATGTAAAACTTGGGATTTCTAAACTTAAGTTACATAAAAAGTCCCCTGAATCATTTGTAATCAACTAGAGAGAGAAGAGAGAGATGGGGTTCAAGAGATGAGAGTAATGAGAGAGCCGAAATAGAGAATGATAAATAATCTTATTTCAAGGGTAAAGAGGTAAGCATTACATACTTTTATCAGAGAGAGAGAGAGAGAGAGAGAGAGAGAGAGAGAGGAGAGAGAGAGAGAGAATGAATAAATAATCTTTATTTTTCAAGGGTAACAGAGTAAGCATTACATACTTTTTTTCATCAGGAGGAGAGAGAGAAGGAGAGAGAGAGAGTAAGAGAAGAGAGAGAGAAGAATGCAATTTATGGGAATGTGAAATCTTTTGTTTATTCTGATTAGGCCTAGGCCCTTTCCAAGAGGGATAAACATTATATATATATATATCTAAACATGAGTCTAGCCCTCGATCGCTATAGCTATCAAGTCTATTGAGTTAGAACTGAACCCTTTGACGACACTCGCACCATTTGAGAATTTCATCCAGTTCGGTTTTTTTCCCCAGATTATTTTTTTCAGGAAAGGTTTTTTTTCCGCAGAAATCTGCTTTAAAAAATGTAAATCCATGGCAACACGTAGAATTCTATGCTCTGATGAGAGAGAAGGGGGAGGGAGAGAGAGGGGGGGAGAGAGAGAGAGAGGAGGGGGAAGGAGAGAGAGGGGGTGATAGAGAGACAGAGAGAGGGGGGGAGGCAGGGAAGGCAGACAAACAGCAAGAGACAAAGACAGAGAGGCAAGATCAGGCATGCAGAGACAGAGACAGACAAAGAAAGAGGAGATATCATATGCACTAACACTGACAGCAAGTCAGAGCATAAGGGACAAAGTCAATAAAACAAACATATAATATAATATTTGATATATTTGATAATATAATATTATCAAAAGAGGCAAAAGCTATCACCCATCAAAATGTAGTTATCTATATCAAGCTACTCACCCTTCTTTAGGTGTGTCACACATCCCAACAACATCTGAATTATTTTCAGTCTTTTGATGCACGGAATGTTCCATTCCATTCAGATTTACTTTTGACAGGAAAAGGGCTGGCTGTCTTAGTCTTCTTCTTTAGCTCCTTCTATCTTCTCTCATACAGAAATATGGTTTGTGGTCATTCTTACCAAACAGTACAACAGGATAGTGTCTCCTCAACACTTAGCACTTTACCAATAATCTGTCCAACTTTTTTTTTCATTCCTCAGCTAGAGCTCTGAAATTTACAAATGATGATATGTTGTACTGCGTGTGACCATTTGCCAACTATTAACTTAAGGGTTGTCCAACATTTAATTCCTACTGTTCTGTATCAGTATCTTGTGGAGGCAAAGCCAACAAACCTGTCTATCTACATCTCATCGGCAGCTGGCCTGTCCTCATAGCTTTCACACACACACACAACACACACACACACACACACACACACACACACACACACACACACACACACACACACCACACGCACACACACACCGCAGCATACACACACCACACAACACACACACACACACACACACACCACACCATTAACAGCGACAAAGCAGCAGCCAAGAAATGATGCTGTAAAGACTAACCTGTTTAGTGAGGTCTCTTGCTTTTACTACTAAAAGAGTGGTTTACGTGAGCACTGTGTGAGTGTGTAAAGAAAGATGTGTGTGTGGGTCTTGATGTGTGTGTGTGAGTGGTGTGTAGTGAGACTGTGTGTGTGTGTGTGTGTGTGTGCCTTAGAGGTGGAGAGAAAAGAAGAGAGAGGAGAGAGAGAGAAGAGAGAGGAGAGAGAGAGAGAGAGAGAGAGAAGGGAGTGTGTGTGTGTGTGTATAAAATCTGGGTCAAAGAGTGTGACTGGTCACTATCACCTCAATGAAGACAAGCTTGTTCAGCAAGATGCTTTTAACCACCGCCCCTGTCCTTGACACACACACACACACACACACACACACACACACACACACACACACACACACACACACACACACATCCTTAGATAAAACTATAAACCAAGTTCCCATGTGCAAACACACGCAGAAAAATTCGCACATGTATACATACGTTAAAACCATTCTACATTTTAGAAGAGTAGGCTACTGTGTGCCCATAGTGTTGCAGTTATATATATACATGATGCCGTTTTGTTACGTTGCTTTAGCACTTGCTGCGGGTTTACCTTCGTTCTGTTCTCGTAAGCTGCAAACCAGCTGCTCAGGCTGATTCCTTCTTGTCCTTGTTATGTTCCGGTAACTGTTGAAAAGGCATTGTCCAGCAAAATGAAACCACAATAGATGACATGACAACAGATGACGCTGGAATGGATTCCTGAAGAACGAAAGTAAACTGCTTTGACATGATTACTTCCCTTGAAGGAAACGGACGAGGCTACACTACCCAGTTGTAAACTGGAGAAATGGATGGCTACACTTTAACAAAGTTTGGCTACTAACTTTTATTAGTCATTATTAGTTATTACGCTTGGGCTTATATTACAATACGAAATATTACATAAATAACAATCCACAACATAGCCTTAAAAAATCGCGATGCCACAGCGAATATTTGTCTCCAACATGAGGGTCGACATACCCCCCCCCCCCCATTTTCGTTTCTTATTCTCTCTGCAAGCACAAGAGGGACAAAAGCTGGCATCGGCCGGTGGTCAGTGTCGGGCTTGTGATCTGAAGGGAGCAAGCAGACCCAACTCTTTACTAGCAAAGGGTTTTGTTTTGTTTTTTTTGTTTTTAGTTGAGGTTAAGAATTAACCAAGACCCTATGTGTGCACAATGCATCTGCCACAATCTTAAAACTCCATCCATGTTTGGTAAAAGAGTAGGCCAGTTATGAAAAATGGTATGCATGCTGTAAAAAAAAATCAACACAACAACAACAACAAAAACAAGCAACAACAACAAAAACAAAACATAAAAACAAACAAACGAAACAAACAAGCAAAACCCAGATAGAACTCAAGACTTTGTCCACGCGCTCAGCTAAAGTAAAGCAAATGCCAAGTGAGTGATCAGGTGTAGCATGTGATAGACTATGGAATGACCTGCTCATGGTTACCTTCCAATGTAAAAACTGAAGTGGTACCCGTGATATTATAGTCACAGGTATCAGTGGTGTTAGTACAGTAGAAAATATGACAGTTATGTTTAAACATGCAGTACAGGGATTCATTGCAAGCTAGCGATATCTGTCTGGAAAAAAAATAGTCCAAAATAGGCAACACTAAAAACAGTGTTTCTAATTAAAACAATAGCAAAAACCATTTACGGCATCATATCTATAAAATGGCTGTCTGAAATCATCCTCTGTGTGTCCCATCGGGTTTTCTTGCAGTATTTTTGTTTTTGTTTTGGTTTTTTTTGTGTTTTGTTTTTTTCCTTTTTTTGGTGCCCAGCTTTTGTTCATGTGTTGTGTTGATATTTCGAATTTACTGAGCCCCTTTTTACTCTTACCACTTGCTTAAATGATTTGATTACTGTTTTGTTGTTGCTTCCAAAACCGCACACTGTTTTCATGTTAGTTAATGACATATGAATGTGTAGCCCATAGTGTGTACACTTTTCATACATTTCCAGTAAGGTTTTGAAATAAATCTTTGCCTTGCTTTGTCAGTTTTACCATGCCTCACCTTGTCATTATAGCACTCCTAAAGTTCATCCCCGGTTGCCACCCTGTACAGCAGTAACCAACTGTCCTTGGAATACTTTAAATAGGCTACAGGCTAATAACTCACGGGAGTTAATAAATGCTTAGCCAATGTCTTTAGGCTGTGGAATGGAACAAGAGTCTGTGTTCATTATTTGCTAGTACATAGAGCTGTATGCTGCATGCTCTGATCTAAGACTAGTGGACCCACCAAAAACTCGTAGTGGACGCGAGTTCGGAATCCAAAACTGATTAGCAGTGGTCAAGGTTTGGAATGAAAGGAACAAGCTTACCCTTCAATCAAAGTTATGGTTTTGGTACTGTACGTGGTGACAGATTTTCCTTTTGTAAAGCATCACGATAAGCTGTGAGCATTTTTTCCCCTCTAAGAGTTCAAATGGCTGTTTTTCCCCTGTACTGGGGGGGTGGGGTCTTTTGGTCGTTGTGGGTTGTTTGTTTTCTCTGGAAGTTTTTGTTGATGCAGACGCAGTCTTCACAGTATTGTAGACCTTAGTCATGTGAAAATTGATTGATGCTTTCAATCAAACCAATGACAAAGTCACTCAGCGTGACTTGTCATCATCATAACGGTAAAAAAAAGAGCTAGCGTCATGCATTTTACAGGAATTTTATTTCATTGATTTAAAATAAAAGAAGAGGGAAAAAAAGAAATGGTGCGTTATGATAGACGTTGTTTTTGTTTCCATTGCGTGCAATGTGTAAGTGTGCTATCTGTTACACTTCCGCGCCTCTCTCCAGTTGACCCAGAGCGTGGTGAGTGTTTCCTGCTGTGTTTCCGATGCGGAGATCCTGATATTGTGGTGTGCCTGGACCACAGACCTGGCAGCACGCAGTTGATTTCATGGCTGCATACTCTCTGTGGTGAAAAGTTCCTGTGCAGGTTTGTATCAGTTTCTTATTTTTGACTGATTGGCTGATTTGGCCACTGAGATGTGAACTGACTAAGACTGGTTGGCTGACTTGAACCAACTGATTACTGAATTTGGTGTATTTCTAAAGCTATATTTTCCTTTCTTTCCCTCATTCTTATTTTCTTTTACTTGCTTAGGTATACTACTGGTATATTGGTATATTGGTTTATCGTTTTTATGCATTCCCACGTTCTTTAATTCAGTAATTCTTTAGCCCATAATTATTTTAGCTAAAACTAAACTGTAGGCAATGTCTGAATGACAATATTTTGTCAGTTCTGTAGGTTTGGATAGCTTTTGTCTTCCCGGACCCGTTCATGCTAAGTGTTAGGAGTGGAAGAAGAAAACGGAGTTCTGCGTTTTCCTACTTGGCCATAACTTTTATAAAACTGTCTCTCGTATCTTCATGAGTTAGTCATTCATTTGGTTTTTTTTTTTTTTCATCGTTTCTTCTATGTGTCCTTTCCACATTCAATTAATTTTCTTCTTCCTTCACCAATGCATTTTCAATAGTTAATGTCAAACGCTTGGGCATCATATATGTATCATTCATATTGATCAGTGTTTTCAGATTAGAATCTGGGAGGAGGTGGAAGAGAACGTTTTTTTGTTGTGTTTGTTTGTTTTATTGTTCTGTTGTTGTGTTGTTGTTGATGATGTAATATTGTTTTTGTTGTTGTTATTTGGTTGGTTAAGTGGATTGTTTTGGTTTATGTTGGGAGTTTGTTTGTTGTTTTGTTGTTTTGGGGTTGGGGGTTTTTTGTTTGTTTGTTTTTTGTTTGTTTTTTTGGGGGGTTGCAATGCTGGTGTCTATGTTGTGTTTGTTTCAGACTGGCCTGCAAGTTTTTGAAGTCTGCGTGTTGTGAGGAATAGACAAGACAGACGACAAGATGGCTGAGGACAACAGCAGCACTGTGATGATCATCGTGTTGGGGGGTCTGACCATCCTGGGATTCCTGCTCCTCATCATTCTCCTGCCCCTCAGCTTTGCCGGTGTGGAGTACCACCAGGTAGGATGGTGTTACATACATTGCTTGGACAGGTAGGATGCTGTTACATTGCTGTCGGACAGGTAGGATGCTGTCCAATTGCTGTCGACAGTAGGATGCTGTTACATTGCTGTCGACAGGTAGGATGCTGTTACATTGCTGTCGACAGGTAGGATGCTGTTACATTGCTGTCGACAGGTAGGATGCTGTTACATTGCTGTCGACAGGTAGGATGCTGTTACATTGCTGTCGACAGGTAGGATGCTGTTACATTGCTGTCGACATAGCGTGGGGAGGATGCTGTTACATTGCTGGACAGGTAGGATGCTGTTACATTGCTGTCGACAGGTAGGATGCGTTACATTGCATGACATGGATGCGTAATTGCGCAGGTAGGATCGCACATTGCGTCGGATGCGATGAGCCATGCACGACCATGCGCAGCACGCACGGACACAGTCACGTCTGTCTGTCTGTCTTCTCTCTCTCTGTCCTGTCTGTCTGTCTGTCTGCTATCGGTCTGTCTGTCTGTCTGTCTGTCTGTCTGTCTGTCTGTCTGTCTCTCTCTCTGTCTCTCTTCTGTCTCTCTCTCTCTTCTCTCTCTCTCTCTCTCTCTCTCTCTCTCTCTCTCTCTCTCTCTCTCTTCTTTCTTTCTCTCTCTCCTTCTCGAGGATAAATATGTAAGACTAGGCTTGTGAAAAAAAGACTTAGGCCTAAAACTTCACCTTGCGTATAAACATCATGATCATTGCACTTCTAGAAATAAATTAATTGACATCGTCTGAAATGTTATGACTATTATGCTATAATAATTGTCTATGTGGTTTCAGTTCGGCTTTAAGCGCGGAAGAGCACAGGCACAGTGGACACAGACGAGGTGTACTCCGGGGGAACTACTTCGTGGGTCCTGACTACGAGTTCAAAACCTTCAAGGCCAGTGCCCACTTTGAAACCCTGAGGGACGTCACTGTCTTCACTGCTGACAAGTTAGAGGTAAAGGCTCTCTCTGTCCAGTATGTGATCTCCTCTCCCCGCTGCTTTACCTTCTATGACCCGGAAGTGGGCAGGTACCCATTTACAACTAGGTGAGTGGACTGGGGGACTGTACTGAAGCCAAGTGCGCAAATGGTCACCCATCCACTTTGTAACCACGCCCGATGCTACTTAACCTTGGCTGGGGGAAAGCGAGTGACTTTTTACTTGTGAGCTATCTCGCCCCCTTACAATGATAGAGCCAATAGTATAGCCGCCATGTCAATGTTAGTTTTGCACTTGAGCACAACATTAAGCTACTTGCTTGATGTTACTATACTGATTACGTTCATCACGCTATGCTTGTTCCAACTTAATTAATGAATAAATCTTATTTTGTTGTTGCTGTGCGTTCCCCAGCTTAGCACTCTGGGGGACACCCAGAATGTGCACTCCTGACTCACTTCATCCCACCTGGGAATCACTGCGAGATTGAAATGCCACACTGAAGACAAGTTTGCTAAAATGACTGTTTTCAATACCTCGCCATATAAGCAGCCATACTTCGACTTTAGAGGCTATAAACCTTATTTAAACCTATAAATAATATACCTAGGAGGTGAGAGGGTGAAAGCAGCCGAAGAAGAAGGTGGCACCTCATGACTGTGATGTGCAGGTGAAGTTGGACGTGACCTTTCAGTATTTCCTGAAGAAGGAAGACCTGCACATTCTGCACCGCAACTATGACCTCTACTACCAGACTGTGGTCCGTACCAGCGCCATTGATGCTTTGAAGGTAGGTGTGTGTGTGTGTGGGTGGGGGGGGGGGGGGGGGGGTGCGTGTGTGTGTGCGCGCGCACGAGTGTGTGTGTGCGCGCGCGCCCCGCGCGCGCGTGTGTGTTATATTTGCTAGTGCACGAATGTACATGCTTGCCGTGGATGCCTCAAACATATGTGTGCATATTTGTACTTATTGTTTTCTTCCTATCACTGTTTCCATACTTTTCTTTACACATTCATGATTTGATACTTTCCAGAGTAGGCCTACATGTTCCATGTTAACTGTCTATCTAATCAATCCCTTTGTCTGGCGACCGTGGGGGCACCCTGGAAGACTTGACAACCACTTCCCTCCATTCCTCTCTCTGTTCTGCCTTTCTTAAAATTTTGTTGAGTTCCAGGCCTGTCCATTCTCTGATGTTCCTCCCATCTCTTGCTTGGTTTGCCTCTTGTTCTCCTCCTCGAACAGTGCTTTGTTGGACAGAACATGTTTACTGCTTTCTGCAAGGTTGACAAAATGGATCATTCCAGTGGCGTGGAGAGGGGGGGGGGGGTCTGCTGCATGGGTAACAGCTTGCCCTCCATACTTACTTTACCCAGGCTTTGAGCTCTAAAGACTAGAGCGCAGCGCAACCCCATAGTCTTCCGAGACTGATGGGTGCCTACTACCTACCTACTACAAAAGAAAGGCGACATTAACATGTAGTCTGTCCTCATCTCCTGCACAGGGCGAAGCTCCCAATTTCCCCACAAAGGAGTACGTCACCCACCGGGAACAGCTGGAGGCCGCCCTCTTCAGAGCGTGCGGGAGCGGCTGGGGGGAGTGTGCTGCGCTACAGACTGCAGCCTCTATGAGTTCGGTGAGTGTGAACACCTACCTGCTATTGTACAGGATAGCCTAGTGGTTAAAACATTGCGCTCACAATCTGACGACCCTGATTCGAATCCCCGTTGAAGGGGACATTTTCTCCTGGAGTTAAATTCAGTGCAGACTCCACTCTTCCAGAAGTCCTTCGGATGAGACTAAAAACTGAGGCCCCGCTTTTTGAGAGAGTAGTCCAATGTGTGCTTATTCCATTATCCCCGATATAAAGAATAAATAAATACACTGCCTCATCAATATGTTGCACGCCGTTGTCAGCTCTGATACAATTTAAAGAGTTAGATGGTTGAAAATGGACAGGATAGTAATGATGACAGTGAATGATTTTTCCTCTGAACCTCAGCAGGCATATCATACTTTATCCTCTGCATAACTATTGAACTATTGCGTGGACACGAACTGATAGTAGCAGGTGTTTCACATTAAACTAACCTTGGAGATCGAAGAGGAGGGGTGGGGTGGGGGGATGTGCATCGTTATTCTACCAGGCACTCCCAAGACTTAAACCCGTGATCCGTTACTTCAGTTGTATTCTTTCATTCATTCTTTCCCCCTTATTTAGAGGATAATGAAATGAGCATTCATGTTTTTTTTATATCCAGTCCTCGTGTGAATGAAGTTTTGTTAATGTTGTCATCCGCTCCCAAGGCACACAATGGCATATCTTTCGAAAGGGGGAACAGGTTTAACGTGTGCGCAAGATGGTCTGTGCGTACTGTTTCCCGAGGCCCTTGACCCTACATGACTTTATCCCATTCCTGTACCATCGGTGCTGGTGTACTTCTTGTTTGTTTTATTTTTTGTTTTCGCTTGGGTTTTTTTTTGGGGGGGAGGGTTTGGCAGGGGAGGGGGTGTTCACTAGCAGTTTCTTCTTCCAGTCAGTTTTTATAATCATCTTGCTGAACTTAATGACTTTGGAGGGTTTTAGCATTCGTCTCCCAAAACTGATAGATTTAATAGTAACACACACAGACACAGAGACTCTCTCTCTCTGTCTCTCTCTCCCCCCACGGCAGTCTTTTTCAACACATGGTCATTATACAAGCTGAAAACGTCTCAACACTTTGCAGCGTGTCCGGAGGGGTGCAAAAACGCCACGCTGTGTGACGACAAGACGGAGAAGGGGCTGTGGGTGTACGTGAAGTACTTCCAGCTGGGCGACGTGGACATCCCACCCGGGGTGGTGGAGCGCTTCCTCAGGGCACTCACCCTCACCGAGGAGGCCGACCGCGAGAAGTTCCTGCAGGAGGCGCAGGTGCAGAGAAAGAACACGGAAGCTGCGGTGAGATTTTTGTGTGTTTGTTTTTTCGGTCTTTTTTGTTTTTTGTTTTTTAATTGCGTTTCCCCTTGTAGGGATGCCCGGGTTAAATATTATATGGGGTTCGGGCCTGTGCGGCACTGTGTGCCTGCGCGGGAGAGGCAGCCTACTTGCTGCTTCCACAGAAGTGGGACATTTTTGGGGTGGCCCGAGGTGCTGAAGTGGGAGAACTCGCCGAAGCGTGGGACCTTCGACTTTCTGGCTTTGGGCCACAGTCCTGATATCAGAGTATTCTGGAAAGGACTTTAATAATTTGATGACAAGAACAAGGGGTGCCCAGGGGGAACTCTTGAAGAGCACTGAAGCTGAGGTAAATTGTTCTTTGCTTTTAGGGTTTTTTTTTTTAATTGCATTTTCCCCTGGTTGGGATGCCAGGGGGAACTCTCATGGTGCCGTGGGCTCTGTGACTGCGCAAGAGTCAGGTTAGGATGGGACTCAAAGCAGCACTTTGTCACATCTTCTCGATGTGCACCTTATTCTTGGGGGGGGGGGGGGGGGGTATGCACTGTCAGCATAGAGCATCTCCACTTTCTGGAAATTCCCCGTTTTCTACCCCTCTCTTTGTTTCTGCCTTGTTCCTTTTTTTTCTGCCACATCCTTCTGGTCGATTTTCTGCCTTCTCCAGTCCATTCTCCTGCCTTTTTTCCCAGAAAGACTTAAAAGATAATATTTATCTCCCACTTCAAAGTCGGATACACTGGGCCTGACTTGTAAGGCACTTAACGGCAACGCAATTCCTTTTCGCTGATGACACACAACCATAGTTGCTGTCTGAGCGTTTGACGACCAGAAAGAGGAAGACGAAGAGTTGTGTTTTCAAACTCTCGTCTCTTGTTAGGGAGTGAAGAAGCCTAATGGCGGAGCATCCTATACACCACCACCTCAAATCTGAACGCATTTAGCATATTCTGTGACAGTAAAAATCCATCTTGTAACAGAAAAAAAAGATTGCCTGTCATTATTCTTTTGTTTTTTGGCTAGAACTCCGAGTTTCACCAATGGTGAGATTTTTGCATAAACAACCCCCCCCCCCCCCCACACACACTCACACACCATTTAGGTAGCCACGTTCCGACTTCAGGGATGATTGCCTGACATGATCTTCAACTCAAACAGGTACGCGACATCCAGAACAGAGCAAAGGAAATCAGCCAGGAGGCGAGGCCAGAGCCAAGCTGATGGGGACGGTGGCCAAGGCCAACTACACGGCCATCGTGGAAAAGGCGCGGTCCCAGGGCCTGAAGCAGCTGTACACCCGCCTCAAGCTGAACACCAGGAACTGAAAAACTCCTTTGACTACCTGCGCACACTCAGCACTCTGGACAACGTCCACTTCACTGTGGACTTCCAGCAGCGAATTGTCGGCAATGTGGGGAGGGAATAAGGGACAAGGTGGTAGATACACTGTAGAAAAGAATGACAGTATGGCACTGTAGGTGTTAGTGACAGAAATAACACTGTAGTCATTGGAAAGTAGTAAATGGACAAGATGGTACACACTGTTGAGAAGGAATGACAGTAGGCACGTAGGAAGTTAGTGGACAGAATATAACACTGTAGTCATTGGGAAAATAGTAAAGGACAAGATGGTAGATACACTGTAGAGAAGGGAATGACAGTGTGGCATTGTAGGGAGTTAGTGGACAGAACATGACACTGTAGTCATTGGGAAAGTGAGAAGTGAATAACAGCATGGCACTATAGGAAGTTAGGGAACAGAACAGAACACTGCAGTCATTGGGAAAGTGTATTGTTTGTTCAGTGGTGGACAGACTTCCACAAAGATATGTTGCTGGATGACTGCTGCACATTCTTTTTCTGTCTGATTTTGACAGGTTCTTTCATGCACTCTCTTCTCATAATGAGCTTTGATGTTTGTTTGTTTGTTGTAACTTTCCTATACATTCTGACTTAGGTTGTCTCCCATAACTAAGCATATACTTTTTTTTCTCTGAATAAAATTCAAGCTGCTCTCCCTATGGACAGAGCATCACCACAAGAGCAACACACCCGTTACTTTATTTTTCTTTTCCTGTCTGCAACTGTATTTGTTTCCCTATCAGAGAGGCTTTTTCTACAGAATTTTGCTGTGGGTTCTTTACTGTGTGCCAAATGCATGATGCAAAGACTAGCACCCAGACCACTACCCATGGTTTAATGGATGGGTGAAAGTTTGTGACACACTAACGGAACTGAACCCGGACTGGGACTGAGCCAGACTTTTTGCTTTCTAGACAGATGCATTACCTCTAGACCAACAATCCAATGTGTGTGTGTGTGTGTGTGTGTGGTGGTGTGTGTGTGTGTGTGTGTGTGTGTGTGTGTGTGTGTGTGTGTGTGTTTGGGCATGACACACTCCCATGCAGCTCAGTTCTATTTGTTGTCATATTCATGCCTTTTGTAAGCTTTTTTTCATGTTTGATATGTAATCACTATATAGTCAGAAGGAAATATAAAAGACCTCAGATCCCACTGTTTGGGGAGTTTGCAAATATAAAATGTGTTTCTTAGCTATGTCTACTGTCATTTGCAATTCAAAAGTTGTTTATTAGCTATGTCTACTGTCATTTGCAATATGAAAGTTGTTTATCAGCTATGTCTACTTCATTTGCAATTCAAAAGTTGTTTATTAGCTATGTCCACTGTCATTTGCAATTAAAAGTTGTTTATTCAGCTATGTCACTGTCATTTGCAATATAAAGTTGTTTATTAGCTATGTCCCATCCTGTCATTTTGCAATATAAAAGTTGTTTATTAGCAATGTCTACTGTCATTTGCAATATAAAAGTTGTTTATTAGCTATATCTTACTGTCATTTGCAATATAAAAGTTGTTTATTAGCTATGTCTACTGTCATTTGCAATATGAAAGTTGTTTATTTTGCTTTCATTTCTGCCAATAAAGATAAAAAAAAAAAACCTATTTGAAATTCCTGTGTTTTTAGTTATTTGCACACAGAAGTTGTATGATGTAAGCGATTATCTGTATCTCTTTCGGTAGTGTTTTACACACATGCACATCAACCACAAAAGCCAGCAATGACCACAAAACAATGATATTTTCTGTTCAAGCATAACCCTGCACCTTAACACTTCAGACCGCTGGATTCCATTCTGCACTTGTTCAAAATGTATAATCTGACAATGATAATAATAAAAAAAAACTATTTTAAATTATGCAGCTCTTTAAAAATGCAAAATTTGGCAATGTCAGTAAATCAACACGAGATAAAAGATGAGGAGTGTCTTCAACACACCTGTAAGCAGCATTTTGATCTCAGTAGGAATATTTACTGAGACACTTAACAATCAGACCCAAGAAAACACCACATGATTTTTACCTTTTGCATACCAAGGACTCAAGCCAACTGTGCGTTTCCAACAAAAAAAAGCAGCATAATGTAAAAATATTGCAACAACACTCCATATTCCCCCTTCTAGATGTAAAAAAAGATAAAGAAATTAACAGTCTAAAGTTATTGGAACCAAGAGACAGTTGACTTAATACAAGTCAAACAAAAGGAAATACCTTTAACATAAACTTGTAACAAAGCTCTTCAGTTGGGTTGTAAACTCTACAATAACAAGGGAAAATAATACTAAGAGTATCATTTTAAAAAATACTTCTACATCACAACTTTTTTGGGGGGTTCCTCGGCTAGAGCTCCGAGGTTCACCAATGGTGAGATTTTGTGTATACAACTGTTTCAACCCACCATTAAGAAAGCCACATTCTGACTATGGGAATCATCACAAACTTTTTTGTTTTGTTTACACAAATTGACAAACAAAACCAAAGCACACAACAAAAAAATCCCCAAAACAAAAACAAACACCCCCACCCCCCCCCCCCCCCCCCCCCCCCCACTAAACAACTCTATTCCTTATTCTATAAAAATTACTAAATGAAGATACAAGATTAGGTTTTTGATCAAACCCCAAATCTTGGCACATATATAGTATGATTAAAAAGAGGAAAAAAATCTTGACATAATAGCCCAGTCAATCAGTCTGTATGTTGGGTCTGTCTGACTGTGATTTCACATGTCTTCCACCGTATGTCTACACCAGACTAGATCAATGATGTAAAAGTACACGAGAAAAGTGAACAGAAAGATGCACAGGATATTTTGGAGCTGCAGTAAAAAAAAAAAAAAATCATCACCAACCCTTGAGATAGAAAATTTCTGTTTATACTATTTTTTCCCTTTCTTAAGGCATTTTCTATACAGACACAAAGTTTTAGCATAAAATTCAATTGATTCCAGAGTATATTTAGACATTTTGGAGACCCACTTGATACAGAAAACCTTTAGAAATATGAAAACTTTAAATTTGATTTTCTGCAAAATGGCAAAATCACAAAGCTTATACAGGTATGGCTTCTTTCACATTTCAGTGATTTCATAAGTATAAAATGGCTGCAAAATCCTAAATTGTGTGAGAATTCCATTAACCCTCTTGCATTTGGTGTCTCTGAACACAAACTGCCCCTAGTTTTTGCATTCCATCACAAAATCAGGTCAGGCACACATGCTCCATAGCCTTTTCCTCCTCCTAAGTACATACCAGCAGCTATAATTACTTCCAGACTCTCAGCAAAGTTTTTACCTCTAGCCTGATAGAGTTTGGATGTGGTAGCAATTAGTGATGGTCACAGCATGATTGAAGTCTACTGTGTGTTCAATTAAGCATTATTAATCCTGGCAAATCCCCTTATGGACTAAGGGTAGTCTGTTTTCTCATACACTGTGACAAATGTTTGCAAGTGAGAACATTTTTAACTTTTCTCCCTAGTTAAGTCATGGTCATTACAGTGTCACTGTGATAATGCTATATTTTCTTTCTTGTAACTATCAACAATTGAAAAAAAAAATGTGAAAAAATGTCATGCTAAAAGTTTACTATCAATACATACATATGTGTACACACCCAAAACAGGCATGCACACATTTACACACCCAAACACATGCATGGTCCACCCTCCCACTCAGCAAAGACACTGATACAATCAAAATAGTTCTAAACAAACTACATGCTTACAATTTAAAAAAACACAACAACAAAAACAATAAATTGCTCAATATTATCTCACTTAATGTCTTTCCTTATTTCAGATTTAAATGCACTGATTGAGAGTTTTACCTTGATTTAACTGAGTTTTACTGAGGGTGGGAGGAGGGGAGGGGCTGATGGATGAAGACAGGGGTGTATACTTCTAACAGCCCTCTACACTAAAACAACCTCCTGTAAACAAAACATTTCAGCACACTATCATTCTTAACTATATTCCAACTTTGATGGAAAGAGTTTTTCTCTTTTTATCTTCTTCTTCTTTCATTTCTTAAAACATACCACCCCTTTTCTACAGACACACTCCATAGGCTGAAAAAAGCCCACACAACTCTACAGGCTGATCCCCTGCCTGATCTAGGTGAGATAGGAGGAGAGGGGACAGGATAGCTCAGTGGTCAGAACACTCGCTTTCCCCCAGCTGAGGTTAAGCAGCATCAAGCATGGTTACCAAGTTGTTGAGTGACAGTTTGCATGCCTTGGCTTCAGTACAGTCCCCCAGTTCACCCAGCTGTAAATGGGTACCTGCCCTCTTTAGGGTCAGGAAGGTAAAGCAGCAAGGGAGAGGAGATGAGCGCCACTCTCAACATGCTGGCCCCTAGAGAAGCTGAGGTCTCTAATGCCTGGCTCCCCTATGGCCACAAAGGTTATGGGACACCTTTACCTTTCTTTATGAGGAGAGAGACCCAGACCACACAAAGGCAAAATCAGGGCAGACATCAGATCAGCACTCTCACCCTCCTCCCCTCCAACCTCTCCTCAAACACCCCCCTTCCACAACCACCCCCTCCTCCCTCTCCCTAACATTAATTTCATGATAAATTCAACTGAATCAATAAGAACTAAGTAAAAAACTTCCCACAAATTGTAGCACTCTGATATGTAAGGCGTTCATGCTAAACCTTTTTTTAAAAATTGCCTGAGCTGAAGACCACTCACTAGCCTAAAACAAAAAACAAAACAAAAAACAAAGCACATCATCACAAATGAAACATTGGACAAATCAATCAAGGCTATATCCCTGACATGAGATTACAGTATCACAAGGAGCTCAACACACAAATTCAACATCTAGCAAAACTGTCTAGCTTATTTCTCCCTAAGCTGAAGGTACATGGAGAGATACACTGCACAAACTTCATTTCAAGACACACACAATAAATTCATGAAGACACTAAATACATGCTGACACTGTTGCAGACCACAAAATGTTGATATACAGCACAGAGCATAACTACTTTCAAAGTTACAATGCTAATGGCTTCACAAATGAAACCCATTTTACACTCATAAACAATTACAATGTGGAACTATCAATCTTTGCTACATTATGCTTTTTTTCCTTATCTATTGTTAATTCCTATGTTTCTTTGTACCCTGTTGGTGATGCATGTGTTTAAATGACTGCAAAAGCAAGATAGATTATCACATGATAATCCTGCAATCAGCTAAAACAAACCAGAAGAGGATTTGCAAAGGGAAGGGGGGGGGGGGGGGGGGGCAGTAATATCCCAACAGTAACAGTCAAAGAACAAAGCATCTGTCCAGAAATTATGATTTTTTTTTCAGAATTTGGCCAACTTCATACAAGAGTATAGTAAGTATTTGAATACTTTCAACATAAATAGTAATTACACAAATGATAAATATATATGTCTACCTGTTTCCAGTTCCTCTGTTTACTGAAATACATATCAGTACAGATAGCGCACACTCATACATGAACAAGCATTTCAGTACAGTCAAACACCGCTCCCTTGAATGATGAAACAGGTTAGAAAAGATCCCAGCATGGAAGAAAGATGCAGAGGTTGTGTCCCAACAGGTGTGACTTTGAGTATTACTGATGCTTTTCTTCTTTCTTTGTTTTCGTTTTTTGTGATAGTCTTTTTTTGTCCTTTCATATTCTTTTCAGAATGCACCCTTAATTCTTGATTCCTGTAAAGCTAAGAATCGAAGAGAACCCATATACGATGTGTATGCACACAGGCACAGACACACACACGCACACACACAAATACATACATACATACATACACACACACACACACACACACACACACACACACACACACACACACACACACACACACACACACACAGGGGCACCACATGTGGACATATTTCATAAAATTACTTGTTACACAACCAGAAAAAAAGACCCACTATCACGACAAGACACTCTCATCCCCGATCCCCCTTTAAAAATAAAGAACTGGACAGAAAAAAAAAAAGAACTGGACAGAAATAAGCTATTGCCATACAGACAGAAAACACAAAATCAGCTCAACCTAATCTCAACTCCTTCTCTTCAAGTGTCCCTCCACGTCAGGTCGCACACCTGAGCTATATGGTCGGAGGGAAGACGACGCTTGGAAGACCTGTGTGGAGAACGACCTCCTCGTGTGCAGGCATGGGCACCACCTGTCTGACGCCCAGCGCCTGGGCATCGAAGAAAATGTAGTCCAGCATGCCGTGGAAGTTGGGGGTGTAGTTGGTGTAGTCCAGGACACCACAGGCACTCTGCAGGTCCAGGCTGTGGTGGAGCTCCAGCCCCTGCACCCTCTCTTTCTCTCCACCTGCAGGGGTTAGCAACACACAACACACTGTATCACTTTTGGGGATGTATACATGTATGATTGTTTCTGTTTGTTTCTCCAGCCCCTGCACCCTCTTTCTCTCCACTTGCAGGGGTTAGCAACACACAACACACTGTGTATCTATCACTTTAGGGGATGTATACATGTATGATTGTTTCTGCTTGTCTTGCTCCTCAGCTAGAGCTTTGAGGTTCACCGGTGGTGAGATTTTGCGTGCATGTGACTTGTTTTTACCCATCATTCTGACTTCAGAGGTGATGTCTACATGAAACATGTGTGCATGCATTGGGGTTTTTTGTGTTTCTTTTCCTTTTGTCATCTGTTCCAGCCAGTATGATAATTATGGCCTACTCTACCAAAAGATGGAATGGGTTTAAACATGTGCCTCAGTTTATAGCCTCATCCAAAGGATTTTGGGGGGGAGTGGAGTCAATGCTGATGTTAACTGCAGGATAAAAATCCCCTAAAATGGACACTCCAAGGTCGCTCGATCCCGGGCTGTCAGATCAATGGTGCAAAGTTCTGACCACTAGGCTGTCCTGCCTCTGTATATGGTATAACTGGACTATTGATTAGGAAGATGTCTTGGATTTAAAAGCTACCCACAACCTGTCAAATATCTACACAGTTTCTCCTCTGTAAACTATGGGCACAACTTAAATCATAAGTAATAGTCTTTCTATTTGATAAACTCTTTGTTATTGGTACTCAGCTCTATTCATCAACACTCTTTATTGCCAATATTCAACAACAATCAATCTGTATTATTAATTTCCTCTACCTTTTTCAGGCAAATGAAATTTTGAAGGTACCTACGCTATCTGGGAGAAAGAAAAACAGAAACAAATGGTAATGTCCTATGGATTCTTACCCATGACAGTTGACAATCGGAATGAGCACAGAGCTACCTTCCAACTGTCCTGACAAAATGTTTCTGTAGGTTCAATTCCCAGCTGTATTCCCAAAGTAGGAATGCAGCTACCTCAATGGTGGAGGTGGTGATGGGAGGGGGGGGGGGGTCATGTACTTTTAAAAAATCTCACTATTGGTGAAGCTCAGAGCTCTAGCTGAGAAAACAGTACCAAAAAACCCCTCCAAAATAAGAACTTGGATTAACTGTTAACACCTAAGTGAGATGAAGACAACTTATCCGGAAAAGAGTCTCTCTTACCATCATTCCAGTCCATGAAATCCTGGGGCACATGTTTCTTCATGAAGAGCTGACAAATGCCGTGTGATGGGGTGCTGTTGAAGTCTCCGCAAAACACTGTCGATATGCTCTTGCCCTGCACAGGTATGGGAAAACCTCTTTCATTGAGGATCATCACTGTCATTACAATATCAATCATCAGGTACATCAATGAATCTTTCCAAAACTGAAAATAATGAGAACAAATGAAAGTTTCAGAGACAACAAAAGCTTCAGCACTCTTCAGAGTCAAGAGATGGTCTGTTTACAACAGGATTCAGAGTGAAATATTGAATAAGAAGAGGGAAACCCCCGTACCTTGTGGTTTCAGTCTGCAGCTTAATTAAACTAAAACGAGGCTAGACAAATGGGAGATAATTAATTTACTGTCCTTGGTCACATGAGATGAAACCTATTGAAATTTAAACAACCTTGGAACAAAGATGCAACTAATAAAAATTTACCTTTAAAAAAAAAAAAAAGTAATTTCTAAAAAAATAATGTCCATCAAAATAAGAAAAAGCTTCACCCACAATTTCACTGAAAGATCAAGCATCTAGTCAGGACCACACTGCTGATATGACTGGTATAGAAAAATGGAATGTATTTTATCATAATCATACAATAAAATTTTTAAAAAAACAGAATGAGGACAAAATTGGTACATATACAGCAATTAGTATTACTTCAGCCAATCGGCCTTGGGCATAACCAAAGTATGGTTAAAAGATTATCACATTTTTCAGATTAAAAAACTGAATTACAAACTGCCTGATACATAATATACAAATTCTATGGTTTCATGATAAAGAATCATGCATATACACATGGGCACACATGCACATGCACACACACACACACACACACACACACACTCTCTCACATACACAAATACACATGCATACAATCGAATGATAATCTACAAACAGATGATATCCTTCACCCCTCCATCACAGGCACAGTTTACAGAAAAACCCAGGCAATATCATTTGCCACTGATGGGATAGCCCTGTTGTTAAGGTGTTGTGCATTGCATTCATAATCTGCTGACTCAGGTTCGAATCCTGCTCATGAGAATTTTTCCCCCTGGAGTTAATACTCAGTACCAACTCCACTCCACCTAAACGTCCTTCGGATGAGACTAAAAATAATAAACCGAGGTCCGGTATGTGAATGCACGCTGAACATCTTGCACACAATATAAAAAATGTTTCTCCTTTTGGATGAGTAGGCCATTGTGTACTGGTGGGAATGGATGACAAAATTTACAAAAGCACATGTATACACACAGGGACTGGATGTAAAAAAAACAAAACAAGAATGCTTATTCCATTATCTTCAGAACATAAGAAAATAAAATAAAAAACCCATATATATATATAAGAAAAAGAAGTGACCTGCTGCAGGTAGGGCTGACAGACGGCCTCTATGTGGCGCAGACAGGTGGCGCCCTGCAGCAGACGCACGTGGCCGGCCGCGGGGTGGAAGTACAGGTGTGTGTTGGCCAGACACAGGTAGTGGCCGGGCCTCTTCAGGCACTCCACCACTGTGACCTGCAGCACGGTGCTGCGCGCCTCCATGCTGGACAGCAGGGCAGGAAGGCGACGCACCGCCGCCCCCAGGTCTGAACATGATGCGTCTGTCAGCATCATCTCTGTCAGGCTGACGTCCTTATGGCTCACAGCCCTGTAATGAGTGATGTGAAACATGGCTGGTGATGATCATCATACTGAGTATATCATATGGAAAGTAGTTTTTATCTTCACAAAAATACATGACAATGAATACGGATACCACAGTGGCATGAAATATTTAAAGTCCTAAATAAATAAAGTCCAAACTCCTAAATACTTGATTTCCTGTGAGAACCGTCAGCTGCTCAGAGAGAACACAAAACTGAGTTGCAGTAGTTTTGTTTCTTTTTATTTTTGAAGTTCACTCTTCTGTGTTCATTATTAAAAGTATGTGCTGGAATTGTTCAGGCATATTGTGAACACAGCACTCAACAAGATACTTTGTCAGAGCCACTGGTTGTTTAGTGTGCACTGAATTTATTACCTCTACAGAGACTCACTGCTAAGATGAAGTCCACAAAGGAAAATTTCATACAAGGTCACATTCAAAAACATGTATGACTGAGAGGCACAATGAGAATCTTTAGGTCAATGAACTGTTAGTGTTAAACATTCAATCATTGTATTTAACGTCTGTATCAAACTCAAAGTGGATCAGCAAACTGAAACGTCAAGACAACTGCTTTCATGGCATCTAATCTGAACTTCCCTTCACAGGTAAAATATGACATGACCATCCCGTCATTGTCATTCACTTTGTGAAAAACTCTCTTTGTTTTTTTTTAGCCTGTGTGTGTGTGTGTGTGTGTGTGTGTGTGTGTGTGTGTGTGTGTGTGTGTGTGTGTGTGTGTGTGTGTGTGTGTGTGTGTGTGTGTGTGTGTGGTGTGAGAGTCAGTCAGTGAGTCAGACAGTCAGTGAGTGTGTGCATGCATGTGTGTCTGTGTGTATGTGAGAGAGAGAACACTGAACACTGAAATAATTTATTGTACTTCAGCCTTTAGCCAATACAATTCAAAGGGAAGAAAAAAGTGAAGAAAATTAAATATAACTACATGTAACCATTGATAAGAATTTGCCATAATTATACCTTGGCATTTACCCAGAACTATGCACCTGATGTGAGAGAGAGAGAGAGAGAGAGAGAGAGAGAGAGAGAGAGAGAGAGAGAGAGAGAGAGAGAGAGAGAGAGAGAGAGAGAGAGAGAGAGAAAAGGATTTTATTTATTTATTCTTTTATATCGAGGATAACAGAATAAGCAATCATATGCTTTTTTTCATCCGGTCCCCGTGTGTATGCAGTTTTGTAAATCATGTCATCTGTTCCCACCGGCACATGATGGCCTACTCTTACGAAAAGCGGAACAGGATTTAACGTGTGCGCAAGATGTTCTGCGTGCGTTCGCACACGGGGCCTCGGTTTAAAGTCTCATCCGATGGACTTTTGGGGAGAAGAGAGAGAGAGAGAGAGAGAGAGAGAGAGAGAGAGAGAGAGAGAGAGAGAGAGAGAGAGAGAGAGAGAGAGAGAGAGAGAGAGAGATGAGAGAGAGAGAGGTGAGAGAGAGAGAGAGAGAACACACACACACACACAGACAAACAGACAGACAGACAGACAGACACTCACACAGAGACAGCGAGTGAGAGTGAAAGACAGAGACAGAGACAGAGCACAAGTAAGCACAAGTGAATAAAAGATTAAAACAAGATTTTAGCAGTATGAAATCACACATCACCTAAATTTGTCTCTGTGAATGAATGTGGCAATGCCTTCACATCCTTGTTGACCCTTGACCTTTAGTGACCCAGAGTAGCCGATGAGATCCAGCGATGGCAACAGCTCGTTTTCAAACATCTTGCGGTCCACTTCTTGCAAACACACAATGTCTGCATTGTATCCTGGTAACAAAAAAAAAAAAGATTAAATTTTCTCATAATAATTGATATACCACTACCAGGGTCATGATAATTTCATGTTTTATCAAACAACACATCTGTCTCTACTTCCATTAAAAAAAAAGTATTGGTCATCTTTTGCTCAGCTCTTATGCTTTGTGTTCATGAATGGTTTTGCTATTGGTTGCATACAATGATTCATATACATGTATCATTGTATGTAAATGAATTGAATGCAAATTATGCAAAAGTAGTTTAGAGTGAATTTATTTAAACTACAAGACTTAAAATTTAGAATTGATAATAAAATTATGTACTTTATTGTCAAATCTTAATTTTCTGCTCAATCACAACACATAGTATTGCCAGTCACACAAAATTGAAACCAGCATACACTATTGAATCAGATTCAGAATCAGATATGAACCTGTAATTTCTTTCAGGAGCAGCTGTCGACGGTAGTCCATGTCCAGAGCATATGGTGGGCAGTAAGGGAACAGGACGTCGCGTGCATAGTCTGAATCTGAGTAGGTATCAGCAAGCAGGTTGTACGACACCACTCTGAAACTAAGAAAAAACAAACAACTGATTGTGGCTACCTGGTGAACAAAAACAGCTGCTGTGTATATATAAGGCAGAACCCTCTGCCCCCCCCCCCCCCCCCCCCCAAAAAAAAACAAAAAACAAAACAACAACAAACAAACCCAACACAACAACAACAAAAAACCTGAACAAGTTCCACATGAATTCAAGGAAGTAGTTTTCTAGCTCTAATTAAAGGCTTATAATTTCTCAAGAGAAATATTCATCATGTTCATATTCATGCTATAAGATTTTGATAAAACTTTGTGATTTGTGTGTCATCCAATTATAAACACATGTATTGATAAATATAATCAACAAAATTCAAACCGTTTAGCAACAGCTTTTACAGAACTTTTATAATAATATATTGTACATGTATAAATAACATTTGATGTATGCACAGTGGAAAGACTCACTGCAGCACTTCACAGTACTCAGTAGCATCAAAATTTAAAATGCCATGTCTCAAAAATTGTATTAAATCAGCTCAATTTTAACACAAAATTCGCACACCACACACACACACACACACACACACACACACACACACACACACACACACCACCACTCCAATCCAATTCAATTCAATGATGTTGCTTTGAGCCCCGCCGACCGCACAGGCAATATCGGGGCTGTCAGTGTCACCTTATCACATTTTAAAACTTATATCAAAACTGTGCAACTATACAGATTAAAATGGGGTATAAAACCTTGACTGTCCTTGCTTCAATGTTTGTATTGACGCCCTGGTCAACCATAAGGGTCAGCCCAGGATGGCCGTGTCGTGGGAAAACCCACATCAATCACACATAAAAAAATGAGATAAAACCAAAACCAGAATCCTTAACCACACACACACACACACACACACACACACACACACACACACACACACACACACACACACACACATTCCACACGCGCATGCATGAAGCATACAGTGATACACACTTGTATTACACAGTGACACTGACAGTGACACACACACATGTGCCCACATTTACACACATGTACATGATGTAGGTGGATCAATGTGTTTTTTTTCAGACGTAACATATATTATATAATATAATATATATATATATATTACATGTCTACAAGGCAAGAAGTCATGAACTTCATCCTTGTTTGAGTGGCAGTCTGGGTGCTGGCATTTTTCAGTTGAGATGATAAACTGACCCTTACTGAGGCCTCACATATTATGCAACTTACATTTTTCTGAATAAGAAACCATGGCACAACATTGCCCCAGAAAAAATTCTGCAGAAAGGGGAAAAAATGGGTGGTGCTGAGCACTCTTGTGGCAACACACTCTCATGTACACGTGTGTGTGTGTGTGTGTGTATGTGTGTGTGTGTGTGTGTGTGTGTGTGTTTGTGTGTGTGTGTGTCTGAGTGTAATGAGTGTAATGAGTGTAATGAGTGTAATGAGCGTGTGTGTGTGGTGTGTGTGTGTGTGTGTGTGTGTGTGTGTGTGTGTGTGTGTGTGTGTGTGTGTGTGAGTGCGCATGTGCATAAATCTTAAATTTAAAATGTATGTAAAGATTTGTCAGATGATTTGTCATTTTGTGATAGTCTGATACATCATGAACACGAAATGAAATTATCATAATAACTATGAAAACGTATAATTTTAAACATTCTCTTTAACCTGAGTATATTTTCCCCATCTTAGTTCTTACTTTTTTCGTTTCACAATGACACCAGGCATAATTGTCAAAACACATTACGCATCATCCTCTGTTCTGGTTGGTGTGTACAGATGCCTGGTTTCAAAGGGGCATGTGCCTGGCCCTGGTTTGACTTCCTCTGACACAACAAAGTCTTCCTTCCCAATTCTGTCACTTCTCCCTGGGGTACATGTCAGTTTTAAACGTAAACCAATATCAGCAACTGTTGGCATATAGATCTGATCTACACATCTGGGCGAATTGTTACTGACATTCCATAATCTTTACCACCTTCTCCACCTTCTGCACCCATTGCCTCTTCCTTTGGTGAAGATGTGACTTTTTCCCAAGAAAACACACAGTTCTGTAGATCTGCAAATTCAAGTTCAAATCTGGGAAATATGGGGAAACCAGCCATGATAGATGACGGTAGGGGTAGAAGTTTTACTGATGGAGCATTGACTGTGATTGGGATGTCGGTACTTCCAATTCTGAGCTTATTCCCCTCTGCCCATGCTGATTTGTTGGGGATGTTTTCGTCGACCTTCCGTCCACTGCCAGTCAAGATTTGCACATTCAAATTATTTTCTTCGTCTTCTTCTCTTGAGGAGTCCCATACATTGCTATTGGCGGCAACGTTCTTCTTCTTTTTCTTCTTTTTAAACAGACTTTTGGCTAGATTCGTTTTTTAATCGATTGATGGCCGTGCCGACGTCTTCGAACTGCTTGCGGTCAAGATTAAAGGCTCTCGAAGTGCTGCCTTCGTGACAGTATTCCACTGTAATTTGCATCTTCTCTTCGCCAGGAATACACCGTACATTCGCTGAAGCCATTCTTTTCACAGCAAAACGTGTCCTTTGCACACAC
>CM060316.1:4394878-4414878 GCA_030674155.1 Stramonita haemastoma | reverse complement strand
TGTTCCCACCGGCACACAATGGCCTACTCTTACGAAAAGCGGAACAGGATTTAACGTGTGCGCAAGATGTTCTGCGTGCGTTCGCACACGGGGCTTCGGTCTATAGTCTCATCCGAATGATCAACACACACATACGCGCGTGTACGCACGCAAGCACGCACATGACTCCGACCATTGACAGAATGATTAAGATTGAAGTATGGACGGATTGCATAGTACATGTATATTCATGATTGGGAATTTAAGATTCGTAACACACACACACACACACACACACACACACACACACACACACACACACACACACACACACACACACACACACACACACACACACACACCACACTGTCGATGTCTACGCATATGATATAGTGTGACTCATCCAATGGAACGTGGTAGGCCTAAAAAACAACTTGTGTTACAGAGTAGGCCCTAACTGGTTTTGCCAGGACGCAGATTTGAACAGCATGGTGGGGGTGCTTGAGGAAGCGGAAAAACAACATCAGTTTCTTGCCTCTCTTGAACAGAACTGGCAGCGAGGCACGGAAAGAGAAAAAGAAAAAACAAAACAAAACAAAACATTCCCTGACCTTTTGTCTGTTTTCTGTCTTTAATTTTTTTTTTTTTTTTTTTACATTGTTTCAAAAGATGTAATGCTTCAAAGTGAAAAGTGTATCTCAGTTATTACTGGTAAAAGGCACAGCATAAATTGCACAAGATTGACCAGTCGGCTTCAATGCAAATATTCGATGGTTATGTTTAAAGTAAGACCGTTGCAGAATGGATGGTTTCAAACTACCACGACAGAGGCCACAAGCGAGTAGTTAATTAAGGCCCTTCCACGTCATTTCCATGGGTCATCCAGTTGCCGGTTGGAATCGCAGTGGCGTCTGGTTAATTATGGGTGAGATTTCTACGATCTCCCAGGTCAACCTTAATTGCAGCCTTGCCAGTTCCTGAATTCCCTTCGTGTATATATACATGCTGAAGAGGAAATATCCGCTTTAGCCTAAAGACCCTGTAATTCATATCACTGTTTGGTGGATTACAGAAACAACATACATCCCCAAAGTCCATTTTCGCTCAATGAGAGTTGCTATGTGAGCATTCAACAAAGAAGAAAAGCAAACGAAACACTTCAAGTAGGACTAGTATTACTGACAGTGTTAATTTTGTCCCATGTGGAAACTGGATGCTATGGGAAATACAATAAAATGGCTGCCAAACAATGAAAGAAATAATGCAACCAGAGTTTGTGTCAGGTGCTATCGACAGACAGTTTCAGTGATGTGAACTGAATAAGGTGGGGTCAATGGGGGTGAATTGCTTCAGGGGCTACATGCAACTGTACTGCAGTGTGGTCTGGAGGTGCAGTCAATGCTTTATAAAAAATAAGCAATTTTCCCTAGAGATAATTATCGATTAGTTAAACACCACCTGGGGACAGCTGTTGATGCAAAACTGATTGGTACTGAACTTCTTTGTCTTTGCATTCTTCATAACACACGCAAACACTTTTTTTTTTTGTTTTTTGCTTCCTCATCCTCTGTGAAGCTCCAGTCCTGCTGTTCCCATGCTGCTTTTTTCGATCCTACTGCCCCTGCCATACCCAGATTCTTTACATCACTTCCTGAAGGTCAGATCACTTCCTGAAGGTCAGATGACCACATGAAGTCTATCAATGTCAGGTGGCTGAGGGCCACTGCTCCTGTTGCTGAGTCAGGTCACTTTTGTGGTGTTCAGTAGGCCTAGTCAGGTCACTTTTGTGGTGTTCAGTAGGCCTAGTCAGGTCACTTTTGTGGTGTTCAGTAGGCCTAGTCAGGTCACTTTTGTGGTGTTCAGTAGGCCTAGTCAGGTCACTTTTGTGGTGTTCAGTAGGCCTAGTCAGGTCACTTTTGTGGTGTTCAGTAGGCCTAGTCAGGTCACTTTTGTGGTGTTCAGTAGGCCTAGTCAGGTCACTTTTGTGGTGTTCAGTAGGCCTAGTCAGGTCACTTTTGTGGTGTTCAGTAGGCCTATCAGGTCACTTTTGTGGTGTTCAGTAGGCCTAGTCAGGTCACTTTTGTGGTGTTCAGTAGGCTAGTCAGAGTCACTTTTGTGGTGTTCAGTAGGCCTAGTCAGGTCACTTTTGTGGTGTTCAGTAGGCCTAGTCAGGTTACTTTTGTGGTGTTCAGTAGGCCTAGTCAGGTCACTTTTGTGGTGTTCAGTAGGCCTAGTCAGGTCACTTTTGTGGTGTTCAGTAGGCCTAGTCAGGTCACTTTTGTGGTGTTCAGTAGGCCTAGTCAGGTCACTTTTGTGGTGTTCAGTAGGCCTAGTCAGGTCACTTTTGTGGTGTTCAGTAGGCCTAGTCAGGTCACTTTTGTGGTGTTCAGTAGGCCTTGTCAGGTCACTTTTGTGGTGTTCAGTAGGCCTAGTCAGGTCACTTTTGTGGTGTTCAGTAGGCCTAGTCAGGTTACTTTTGTGGTGTTCAGTAGGCCTAGTCAGGTCACTTTTGTGGTGTTCAGTAGGCCTAGTCAGGTCACTTTTGTGGTGTTCAGTAGGCCTAGTCAGGTCACTTTTGTGGTGTTCAGTAGGCCTAGTCAGGTCACTTTTGTGGTGTTCAGTAGGCCTAGTCAGGTCACTTTTGTGGTGTTCAGTAGGCCTAGTCAGGTCACTTTTGTGGTGTTCAGTAGGCCTAGTCAGGTCACTTTTGTGGTGTTCAGTAGGCCTAGTCAGGTCACTTTTGTGGTGTTCAGTAGGCCTAGTCAGGTCACTTTTGTGGTGTTCAGTAGGCCTAGTCAGGTCACTTTTGTGGTGTTCAGTAGGCCTAGTCAGGTTACTTTTGTGGTGTTCAGTAGGCCTAGTCAGGTTACTTTTGTGGTGTTCAGTAGGCCTAGTCAGGTCACTTTTGTGGTGTTCAGTAGGCCTAGTGCTTGTCCTGAGCTAACATGCAGGGCACCACCATCTAAACCTCCGACTGATGACATAAATAGCTTTGTAGTGGAGTCAAACAGTGAGAAATCCCCCACCACAATCTTTTCCTGTGAGCCTTACCTAGAGTGTTTTCAATGGGTTCACAGTGATTCACAAGTGTTGTGGGACAACAGTGCACATTCTGGGTGATCCAAGCTAAGCTGGGGAAACACTCAAAGCCTACATTCATTTCAGTTCTGTTTAGTTTTAATCAGGTTTATTTTTCCTTAGGGTTCTTTTTTGTTGTGCTTTTTAATTTTGTTGGTTGGTTAGAGCTCCAAGGTTGACCAGTGGTGAGATTTGTGTACTGTATGAGACCTGTTTTTTTTCTGTCACCATTGGGGTTCATGCTTTCTGACTAGGCATGCAGCTGGGAACTGAATCTACCAACTTTTTTTTGTTGTCTTCTGAGACATTCCTATCCCTGATGTTCCCACACTGCTCATTTCAATCTCCTTGCCACAGCCATACCTTGATTCGTTAGGTCGAATCCTTAGGGTCTGAAGTCCTCAGGGAGCTCATTAATATTAGGCTGTTGTGGGGCCACCAGCTATAGGGGCCCTGCACTGCTGCTGGGTCACTTTGGTGGTGTTCAGTGATGCTTGTTCTGAGCTAACATACATAGGACACCACCTACTAAGCCCCCTACTAACGACAGTATTAGCTCAGTCATGGAGCCAGACTGAGATGCCCACCTGTGATGGCGACCACAACGTCCCTCCAACAACAGTCCCCCACGAACTTCAACCCCAAAGTCTTTGACACAAACTCGCCACAGGCAGAGAAGTGTACGGGGAAACTGAATGTGAGGTCACCATGAGACCAGAGGATCTGGGGCTACCAAATCAGAGGCCATTTTCTTATTGCATGATAATCAATGAGAATGATGATGTTATGCTACAATGGAAGTGCATGAGACTTTGTAACAGAGTTGTACTCTATGCTTACTATCATAATTATATCCCAGTATCTACCCAGCCAGAGAGATACACACACCTGCAGTGTTGGTCAGGTAATTTGAGCAACACTCTCAAACTCTCATCTGCTAAGTGGATAAAGCTTGACTGTGTGGTCCCAGTCTCCCCACTGAGCCCACAGCACACTCACTCTGGGCAGAAGCCAGTCAGAGTCTGAAAAATCCCTATGACTCTTATGGGATTCGAACCCTTGACCTTTCAGTCCGTAACCAAGGCACTATCCACTGCACCATGGCGGCTAGTCAAACTTTGCCAGGAGTCAGGAGATACCTCCAAGCTCTTTCCCATTCTCAATGTTGTGGGTTCTATTTTTTTCCATTCCTCAGCAAGACCTCTGGGGTTCACCAATAATGAGGTTCTGGTTTATGGTGGGTGGGTTGATGTGCACAGGTCTGTAAGCACAGGAGTGTTTTCATGGGTCTATTTTTCCTATATGTTTTTGGTTGTTTGATTTTATCATTGATGATTGTGCATATTTTCCTGGAATGCTAGATTAAAGAGTTTTTTCCTGCCAGTTTTTCTTGAACTTTTAAAGTGAGATCTGCCTCAATTCTCTTACTTCCTTGGAAGAAAAACTGCCAGATTTCAACAAAATCCTCAAAACACTGAGGATAAAAGCCCAGAAAATCAAACACAAACACACACACACACAGCCATGAACGCACACCAGGCAATCTGATTCAAATGATATGTCTACATGAAGAAACACACAAAGGATGGCAAATGTGTACAATTCTTCCATCCAAATGAAAGGATATTCACACACAAGGCCATAATTATCAAGGCATACATATCTTTATTGTAATGTCATTGCTGATACAGTAACAGACCTTATAACACACAGAACAAAGGAGGAGAGGGTAACTCACTAACTGAGAAGCTACTAACTGACCTCAACCTGGCATTATTACACTTACATTCTTGATTTTACAGTTTTTTAAATCAAACACAACTAACAAAAGTCCTACATCACTAAAAATAAAACAAAAAACCTGATGACGATTGGCAGTAAACCGCCTACGTCATGTCTAAGAAACTGAAAATAACTTCTAAGTAACACACATGTATCCAAAATGAAGAACATGGAGCACACACCTTTATGAATTATGGAAGGCACTCTTGGAACAGTTCCGAAAGACTGCGAGTTAAAAAAAGAAACAGAAACAAAAACAACTAAAAAAAAAGAAAGGCTAGAAGTGCTGAGGAATGAGTACCCATTCAGGTATCGGGACGGAGGGAGGGGAGGCGGCCTGCAGAAAAGGTGGGATGATGAAACACAAAGCCAAAGATATGTTCACACTGACGACAAAGCAGACGTTACAACAAGAAGCAAAAAGTTCAGAAAGCACCAAAGTGTTAAAAGTTGTCCGAATGAAAAGTTGCAATGTGTAATGGAATCAAAGACTTCTTAGATGTTCTTCTTAAATATAGGACAGATAAAAAAGTCTTTAAGGCAATAAAGAGGGTGTCATGACCAATATTAGTACCTGGTACAGTGCTGGACAGTATAAAGAGGCCTTTACAAACCTAATAACATTTTACTCAAGACAAAACTGCTTGTGTCACATAAATTTGCTTATAAATTTATGAGCAAATTGTTTCAAAGTTTTTCAGCTGACTAGATATGCTGGAGTGAAAGATAGGGAACTATGACTAAACCTATACCAGCATTCTGGGTACAAGATCCCAGAAGATGATTTTGTTTTTTTTATAAATTATACAGATCAGCTGCAGCTGTACTCAAGTGTCTGATAGGAGTATGTTCTTTTTTAGTTCGCTGCGTTTTTTCGCTTTCATTTTATGTTTTTTGGCTTTGAAGGGGATGGGGTAGGGGTGAGCATTTCTTATAGAGCTGTGTTGCCTAAAGGCATATAACAACTTTGTGATCATATCTAATATCCCATGCATTTCTCATGGCACTTTCAGTTTAACTTAACACAGCATGTAAGCAAAACGAAATTATAAACCCCTCTCTTCCTGGACACAGTCAGTTTACTTACAAGAATAATGGTAAGTGCGTTGGTAAGTGCGTCTTTCCACATTATTATTGACATTACATGATAACATGTAATTCTAAAAACAACAAAATCTATAATTTCTCTTATGAAGGCCAGCATGTGTCAAAGTGAATATGTCCTTTCATGTTTCTTGTGAAGGCCACCTTGTGTCATATGGAAAGAAGTGTTCGGACCTGAAGTAAATCGAGAAAAACACATGCAATATTACGGAGGCTAACACTTACAGCCTACATGGTGCTCAAGACTAACAATGAGGAACACTACGCTACATGCTTGTATAAAAGACTTGCAGAATGGACTGTCCAGCATGGCAAGAATGCTGTAGTTGTATATCTTTTGCATAAAATAGAGCAGCATTCACACCATGTATGTATTTGCATCTCTTCTTTCAGTAACGCCTCCCTGTCTTTTTTCTCCCATACAACTTATTTTAAAACTAATTCGTTCTAGCTTTTAAACACCATAAACATCAAAATTTGCAAGTTTATAAAATACACCAAGAGTCCCCGGAAAACAAAAATAAAAATCATATACACCGCAAAAAATAGTCTGTGGAAGCAAGTAGCATTCAGTTTATAAGCAAACAATGCACATATACAATTACAAACATAACGGTCATGCTTTTGAACACAGGTAGCAATCACTCACACATCTCAAATACACCCTACGACTTCATCATGCCTAGGTCTTTCTACATTTCAAAGCATTATGTATAAAACACTAATTTCTGACACAAGAAGAGACATAATATACTTAGACTAACTCTTGATCATGACATCTTGTTTTTGGTTACCTTCAAAAATGAATTTGTCACATGCAGCATAATCTCAAAAAGATTTGGTTGTACCCGCAGCAAATCTTTTAAAAAAATTTTATTTTAAGGTAATTACTGTTTTATATCAAAGACTTGCACTGAATCTTGTCAGTCATATATATATATATATATATAATATATATAATATATATATATATATATGCATTTATTCAAATAAATTTGTGAATGTTGTCTATTTCTGTTCCAGGTGCACTCAATTCTCCAGTACTTTCTTTTTTCTTCTATTTTTACATTCCACATCTTTATTGACAACAGACATCATATAAAAAGATGAAAAAAAAGTAATATGATAAAAAAAAAGTGAAAAAAGCAGGACGAGGAAACAGTCTTTTTTTTCTTTTAATACAAAATGAAGATCAATAATCTAGTTTATCAACCCTCATATACAAATCATTCTCATCATGTACAAAACAATATGTAACCTGATCAATATTGACAAAAACTTCTCCAGATTATAAAAAAAAAAAGAACCAAAAAAAACCCCAACCCCCCCTCCCCTCCACAAAATAATCAACACACGTTTCATCCAAATGTGGAAACAATGTTTAAAATGAACAGTACCAAAAGATTTTTGTACAATCAAAATAATATTGAAACCCCCCCACTCTTATTCTATGAAGTGAAAGACCTTCCTCTTTTTCTCTATTTCTTGGTAAATGCACATTAGTTTTTCATTTCAGAAAGTAATTATAACAAACCTTATCAAAATGACTGAAAGATATTTAAGAATCACAGGTTTGAGCTAGTTATAACCAATAGGCAGAGAAAAGTACAAGGGCTCTGAGTTTGGAAGATGAAACAAGCCTTAATGTTGAATATGGTCTTTCCCTAAACTGTCCTTGATATTCTGAAAGCCTATGGGAGGTAGGCCAGAGATGCGAGAATGATGGAATACAGACAGAAGATGACGAAAGACATCATTCAAAATCTTTCTTGATAATTAAGGTCCACTCCCACTCCAGGTAGGAATTTTTGTCATCATCAGTAAACTTGCTCTTGATGTTGTATTCCCCTCTTGCTATCATACCAGATGGGGCTTCATCCACAGGCGTCAGAAACTGATAGTCCTCTGCTTTGGGACCGTAACTGCCAACCATGAAAGACTCCTTGTGCACTGAAAAAAAAAAAAGAACAGTCAGGAATGAAATTATAAAGTCGAATAGGAAAATTCACCCAGGTATTCTGTACAGAAAGTATTAAATAAAAAACAAAAAACAATACACAGACCAAGATATTTAAAAAAAAACCCAACCCAAACAAACCACACATTTACACACAAAACAAAAACCAAACACTTTTTGTCTGTAAAGGCATTATATTGTACTCCTTAAAATTTCTGTAAGAAAACAGCTCTCAAAGAATGCAACGCCCCCCCCCCCCCCCCCCCCCCCCAAAGCTCTCAAAGAATGTTATGCCATGCTTATTTGTTTTTTAACATGAATCTCAGTACATTACAGCCATACTAATGATAATGAACTAATTCATTAAAAAAACCATTGTTTGAGTGCCGAGTACGTAACAAGTCAGAAGGAAAAACCACAGAAGAAAAGTCACGGTCCAAGAGCTCACTCACCCATCTTAGGTGGGTCCAACAGAAACACCCCTCTGGGAGGCCAAATCCATTAATGCCTTTGACTTATCACTCTTTCTTCAACAAAAAATAGCTTTGTCAGTCTGGATTCTATTTCTCTGATTATATGAAATAAGAAGAAAAGGAGCTCTGTATTTGTTGATGAAAAAGGTAGGGGGCCTATTTACGTTACCATACTTCTGTTACCTGTGGTGGGGGTGGGGTGGGAAGCAGTCTCCCCAGTGTTGATTCTAGGATTTCAGAAAAAGGGGGCCCAAGGGCCCCCTGAAATGAAAAAAGGGGGCATTTGCCCCCCTCCCTCCTTTTCTCTTCGTAAAAAGGGACAAGTAGTAAGTAGTATATTTTGCTCATAATACCGTTAGTAACTCAAATTTCTGCTATTTTTCAAGAATGAGAAACAAAACAAACAGGATGGCATGTAGGCAGACAGGACTTAATATACACCTTATGTATTGCAGCTGGTCTGTAAAATGATTTTCTTATACAGGAAAAGAGAGAGAGGGGGGGGGGAGGAGAGAGAGAGAGAGAGAGAGACAGAGAGAGAGAGAAGAGAGAGAGAGAGAGGGAGAGAGAGAGAGAGAGAGAGAGAGAGGAGAAGGAGGGAAGGAGAAGAGATAGTCAAAGTCAAATTTGTATTTCCACATTTTGAGTTGGAGAGAGAGCTAGATCTAGATGATAAAAGAGGCAAAAGCCAAATTCAGTCGCCCCCCCCCCCCCCCCCTTCCATTAGAGAGAGAGAGATGAGAGAGAGAGAGAGAGAGAGAGAGAGAGAGAGAGAGAGAGAGAGAGAGAGAGAGAGAGAGAAGACAGACAGACAGACAGACGAGGAGAGAGGTGGGGGAGGGAGGAAGGGATGTCAAAAGTCCATTTTGTATTTCCATTCAGAGTTGGCGGGAGAACTAGATTTAGATCTAGATGAGAAAAGGGGTTAAAACCAATATCTAAGTCTTATCTTTTCCTCCCATATGGCAGAGAGAAAGAGAAGAGAGACAGGGGGGGGGGGGGGGGGGGGGGGGGGTGTCAAAGTCAATTTTGTATTTCCACTTTCAGAGTTAGAGAGAGATCTAGATCTAGATGAGAAGAGAGGTGAAAGCCTATATCAAAGTCTTGCCCCTCCCCCCTCCCCATAGGAGGGAGGAGGAGGGAGGAAGAGAGAGAGAGAGAGAGAGAGAGAGAGAGAGAGAGAGAGAGAGAGAGAGAGAGAGAGAGAGAGAATTGAATTGAATGAATGAATAAATTTTATTTAAAGAGGGTAATGGCATAAAAGAACACAAATAACCAACAATCAAGAAAAGAGAGAGAGAGAGAGAGTTTCTGTTAAGGAGAGGTCTAGATCTAGACGTAGATGAGAAAAGAGGTGAAATCCAAGTTCTTTTTTCTTCCCATGCAGAGAGAGAGAGAGAGGGGGGGGGGAGGGGAGGGGAGAGGGAGAGGGAGAGAGAGAGAGAGAGAGAGAGAGAGAGAGAGAGAGAGAGAGAGAGAGAAGGGAGGGGGGTCAAAGTCATTTTTGATATCAAGCTGATAGTCTACCCTATACCATCATTAATGTTGCCATGCACAGGCTACTTGTCTAGCCAGATCTGAAAAACTGCCTTGAAAACTCTTAGGTCTATCAGCTTTGAACCCTGCTGGGACGCTGGCACTTCTTCCGCTAACACCACTAACGATCTCCGTCACAATGACGTCACTTGTTTCAGGAGTCACGGCTCCTTTGAAAAATGACGTTATGACGTAAATGAGTAGGAAAATGACGTCAGACCAGCCGTTTTGTGATGGTTGTGATGACTGTAGGCGCTAATCAGTGCATCTTGCTGTCCTTGGGGTATAAGTAATGACCAACGCATGTAGCGCTATTTTGAAACTATACAAACAGCAATTGCAGGGGGCGCACTGTTTGTTCAAATATGCGCTATCCACAGTTTTTTTTGCGTCTGTTAGGGCGCACTGGTCACATTATTTTGCGGCAAAGTTGAAAAAAAATGTGGGAATCCCGCAAGGGCGCACCCTAGAATCAACACTGCTCCCATTACTGATGAAGGTGAATATCTTTTTCCCCTTTGGACTATGAATTTATTCCATGAGAGAGCTGCTCAATTTCCTGACACAGTTCACTGACCCACAAAAACATCCACCTAACCACAATGAAGACTAAGCTAGGAAAAGGTGACTTTGTAACCTTATCCATTTACTGCTCCCAACACCTCCTCCCCCCTCCACCAAACAAAACAAAATACCCACAATAAATCAACCCCAAACAAACAAAGCATTTGCCCTGGCCAAACTATTTTACCATAACAATCTTTTATCTCTTTTTTCTTTTAACTGCAACCGTTGATACTCGTTAGTTTTAGTTTTAATTGACAAAAACCCCAACAATAACATAACCAAACCCACAAAAACAACCCAACACGGCCAAGTCAGTAAAAAGGTAGAAGTGCGGGTGGTCAGGTGAGGGGTATAATACGAGTAGTCACAATTTTCTCAGTGATGTTTACGGCTGTTGCAGTCCAAACATGCCTATTCCCGCTAAGCTTCGCATGTTCCTCCACACACGAGCCGAGGTTCTATGTACATAAAACAAGGACACACCACATTAATCAACATACCTCTTATGCCCTTCCTGGAGGTGGTCTGAAAGTACCTCAGACCAGTCACAATTTCTCCTTTGACGCTGAAGGTGATCTGGACTTTGTATTCACACCCTTCTTTCAGGACAATCTTGAACTTCTTCCTGTCCTCTGGTGGCACTGAAAACAAAAGCACCATCCATAAAACGGCAGGCCCGCTTAACTACCCAACCAAAAAACCTGTTTCTGTGGTCTTGTATATGACTGCAAAGGTGTGTGTGCATATGCACAATTATGACTATGCATTAATTAAAAAGTTAAAGTCTGTCCCGAGCCTAAGGCTCATCAGGCCGGTGCTTATCCTGGTTTCTGTGGCGTTAAGCGACAGTCATAGACTCCCCCCTGGATAGGACGCCAGTCTATCGCAGGGTTAACCCCAGCACAAAGTTGGTACCCCTTTTACACCTGGATGGGGTGAGAAAATAGCCGTAAAGTGCCTTTTCCAAGGGCACAACACTATAGCCGAAAGCTGGGATCGAACCGGCAACCTTTAGATTACGAGTCCCAACGCCTTAACCACTAGACTACAGCGGCGGCAATGCATTAATTAAAGCATGCACTTACTCTTCAGCGAGCATGTAGAAAGATAGGAAAAGAAACGGAAACTTTTTTTTATATTGAAAGAGGGTAATAGAGTACGCAGCAATTGCTTAAAAATTTTTTTTTACATCCAGAACACACCCCCCCCCCCCCCCCCCCCAAGTCACGTTTCCACCCCCTGATTTTCTCGTAGTGTTTGAAGAAACAGCTTCTGGGGTTTTTCAAAACTGTGGTTCTTCTGGAAAGAACTCTGATTTGTGGCATAGAATGTTTGAAGAGCAAAATAAAACAACAACAACAACAAAAATGCAATAATTATTGGGAATGGAACGGCAATAATTGTGTGTGTGTATGTGTGATCCTGCAATTCAATGAATATATAAAAAATAGAAAACATCCCCCATGTCAAATCTGCACCCCAGGCTGAAAATCCCTTACAATATGGACAAAACCCTTTGGCCATCAAGTCTGATTTCCTCACCTGTCAGATCCATTTCCACAGGGTCTCTGCCCTCCACAATAATACTCAGCTTCTTCACTTTCACCTCCTTTTTGTCACCTGCAACACACAATATCAATGGTTCAAACTGGCATACAAACATCACACTGACAGACATAGGATAAAATATTTCTGTTAACACAGGGACACAAATCTTTCGAAACCAGAGCTTATTGATTTTCAGGGGCACAGCAAGAAGCCAGAAGTAAATGACTGTTACAGATAACACAAATGAATAAAAGGTTTCTGGGTTGCTGAAAGGTCACTTCTCACTATACTCTCTTCAGAAATGATAGGTATACATGTATAAAGGTTTTCTTCTCCTTTGGGATAGGAGTTATTCTGTTCTTTTTTTTTGATGGTATATGAATGAAGAAGTAACTTTTCTTATGTTTTTCTGCCCAAGCCTAAGTAGGGCAGTCAGTCTGGGATAACTCTGCCACTGCTGTGAGGGGGTTATCTCCCATCTATATCTGTCCAGTTCTCATCTCTTTTTGTTTTTGGGACATGCAGTTGTAGTCTCCATTCCCAGAATACTGCAGTCAATTTAATGATTTCCTCTTGGACAAATGACAATTAGTTGTTTTGCATTTGAGTCAATATGAAGATTTCTACTCCTGCAGTTCTGAGAATTAAAGGATTAAAAAAAAAAAAAAAAAAAACCCAACAAAGATGGCAAATCACTGAAGTTCAGGTCCAGGACACAGAGCAGAGAAAAATAACTACTAAATAAGCCAGCAACTTATCGTATTCTCTTGAAGGATCTTTTGAGGTCCCCCTCTCTCCAGCTATAGTATAGCCACCATCTCTAATCCTTCTTAGCCAGACTGAAACAGGAAGTGAAACCAGGTTGCTCTTTGGACTGGGAAGTATCCAAATGTTTGCCTTGCTGTGTCAAGATCTTCACAACATCAGTTAATGTTTTCTACCCAATCCTCAAGTGTTTCACATCCTACATAACAGGCAGTTTAACACAATCAAACCAGCCCTTTAAACAGTGACATTTGTATCAGCGGAAACTATTCAACACAAGTTCGCTGTTATTTCAAGTCCTCTATAATGACTACTTGCATCAGAGTCCGAACACCTGATAGAAATGTGCTTGTCACACTTGTCCTGAAGTTGTGCTATTTCAAAAACAAAACAACACGCATCCCCCCCCCCCCCGAACTTTTATAACTTGTGAAGAATTTATCATGAGCCAATGAAAGGGCAATCACAGTATATAAAGGAGGAAAAGTGCTATGCTGCACGTGCATGTCTTGCTTTTCGAACTGCAATAGCTGAGGAGGAAGTAACGCTGTGAAATAATCACAGATTTCTTGCATTGATGAAAACCCCCCCCAGCTGAATGAGCAGGGGCACATCTGACGTAACATCACTGACAAGTAGTGTTAGGGGCAGCCTATCTTACTTTAACTCAGATAGGCCATGCCTACTCTCCCAGACCCCATCCCTGGGATCAGATGCTGTGGGTTGAATTTAAGTATCACCTAAAAAAAAAAAAAAAAATGTGCAAATGGAGGACAAGAAAAAACACTTCACATGAAAACACACAGTAATTGAATTCCCAATGATTATTCTATCGAAGTTGAAGCAAACCAACCAAGACAGTTCAAACATCACCAGCAGCTGGTGATGGAGGCTGACTGTGGGGCAGAGGAGAGGGCTGGGCAGGGACTGTTTGTTTATTTCATGTGACTTTTTAACCTAGATTTACAAAAAGAGAAAGAACACCAGTTTGCAGCAAGCTAAAAGCTGACAACAGCTGAAAAAAGAAAAAAAAATTGCTGAAAATATTGACAGCCTAAAATCTGTTAGGTTTACTGATTCCCTTTTATAGTAGTTAAGCCCTGCTCCTACAAATACCATGCAAACCTTGGCCCATATGTGTCAGCCCAATCCATCCCAAAATGATCCCTCTCCTATTCATGTCAGCCTTAGCCCACATGTTTCAGCTCTATCCACTGCAAAACAATGAGTGAGATCTCATCTGCAAGTCTAAATTCAGCCAGAAAAGAGGTTTTGTTTCCACACTACCATTGTTGTTCTTTACATTAGAACCTTTTAATGCTGACAGCATTTTCTATTCAATTCAATCAATAACTTCAGTTGAACTGTTTGCACAGCAGACCTTCTTCTCTGGTTAATTTACAGTAGAAACCGTCCTGACTCAAAGATTGTAAAAACGACCACAGGACAAACGATTGATAGCAAGCCCCAAGTCGGACAAATCAGATGCTGTTTTACACAGCACAGATTACACATGGCCTTTTTTCTTTTTCAACCGAAGATTACCAAGAACATTTTTGAATTTTCAGTGCAAACTGTTTGACAGTATTTATGCCTCACAGAACCAACTGATTCAAAAGAGTTTAAGTGAACTCACACACAGACAGAGAGCACAAAGGACATTTCTTGAAGAGATATCAGGAAACTTAAATTGGTGACTAAGTCATTAAAATTTGGATCATGGGTAGCTCTGCTAGCTGTATCACCAGAACACAATGTCTGTGTAAGCAGCACACAGGAACCCCCCCAAAAAACATTCACACCCGTAGATCTTGTTTCAGAACTTTGATTCCCCTCCCTCTTCTTCTTAGTTTGGAGTGAATATCCATGCAGAAACCTGAGAAAGAGATCTAGCAAGGTTTCATGTAACCCAAGAAAAGTAGTACCTGCACATTCCCCTTCACCCAGCAGTGCCTTTTTGTATCTGACCAGGCTCTCATCATCATTGTCCTGACTGACAATTTCAGAGAGAGATTTCTGTGCTGGAGGCTTGTAGCCTGGGGTAGTTTCGTCATCTTCTTCTTCTTGTGCTTTAGCTGCTACTGGTTCCTGCTCAGCCATGTTGACCTGTGAAACAAAAAGGAGATGAGTTCAGGTAAAAAGGAGATGAAAAAAGATCAAAAGCAAAATACAGAAAAATTATTTTATCATGATATTAAATAATATATAGTCCACCAATGTGAAATCAATGCTAACCAGAGCTCTACACACAGCATGCCCTCACTATGAATGTATTTACACTGTCTTCAGCCTCTGCTGACACTATTATTTTGCTACATCTGAGGCAGCTATAGAAGTTAATAAATTAGATTAAGATATAACTGGAAGTAGTAAATTTTCACCTATTATTGTTTAAAAATTTAATTAAATGGTGAATTTGTTCTATGCTTGTAATGACACAATACCAAAAACATTAGTCTTTTCACAATATTAATTAAGGCTAATCAAAACAGACTGTGCTGAAGACGACAGCCATTCTGTTTTTATCATCCCTAACTTACAAAATGTGTAAAAAAAACAAGTTTATACCTCAAAGTGCAAAAATCTGCATTAAAAAATACCATAAGGGCAAATACCACTAGCTACCAAATGGACATCCTGTGCCCATCCCAGTGTTTCAATACACTACCTAGTTGCAGGATAAAACAATGCAGGCAAAATGTCATATAATGAAATAAGAATATTTCACAGGTTTGAGTGAAAAATGGCAGGAGAGTGGACTAGAGAGGCAGAAAATAAGCAAGAGAGATAATACAAAGGTAAAGAAACAGACACCCCCCCCCCCCCCCCCCCCCAATAAAGAGTGACAGAGAATTGATGAAATTTCCAGCTCTAAATTTCCAGGTGGGGATGCTATTTATACTGAAAGAGCCCCTGGCATCCCATACAGGACACAATGTCACAACGTAAGAAGACACAATGTAAATATCACCATGAAAAGCATGATTCAAAATAATCTACAAAATAAATAGTATCTGTTACCAAGTATGATATTGAACTTGAAGTATGTGGATCTATCAAACATCATTTTATAAAGTTTTCTGTTACCCCCCCCCCATTTTCTAAATTTCACAACTCTGCTTGAAAACACACTGTCGGGTACCCCCCCCCCCCCCCCCCCCCCCCATGACTTTTAAATTGGGGGGGTAGATGATGCCCAGAGAAAAACAGAACAAAAAACTTCAAAACTGAAATCCTGTAAGTACAAACATTTTAGCTTCAACATAAAAAAATGCAATCAAAATAACCATTGAACATCACTCACTCACTTTGCAATACTTAGGTTTCTGTACAGTATACTTGCAGGAGCTGAAATCTACCTCAGTAACTGTAGAAGGTACAACACACTGCCTGATCCAAGATTTTAGCCACATGACAGCCATAAAAAGACATTACATCTGTTCTATCTGTTGCTCTAATGACGCACATGATCAACAGGTTATAAACAGTTTGTATAATTTACTATTGATCAATAATGGCAAGGCTTACACCAAGCCTACATGATTGATTGTGACATGATGACCTTTCCTGTTTCAAAAGACAATACATGTTTACAGAAAGGGTGTGGTCTGTTCTTTGCTCATCTAACTTTATGGAGAAAATATGGCTGGAATCAGCAAATCTAATGATTAAAGGAAACTATGGGAAAGTTTTCGAAAATCACACTCTTCCATACTACTCCTACTTTAGTGCTCGTAATGCAACACTCCACAATTCTTTAATAATTTCTGGGTATATTATTGTCATGTATGATGTCATTGACATTATGGTATTTACAGATTTACACTTTTCTGATCACAACAGCTACAGTATACACAATTATAAACTGGCAAAGACATTTCAAACAAATATCTTCATCCCGACCCAACCTTTATGGACCCCCCCCCCCCCCCCAACATAAATTATTATGCCACAATATACCTTCAAGTTCATGTCTAGAACTTGATAATTTCTATTAATTAGTTTCCTTTCTTGAAATGTTACTGGTATTTTTCGTTTGATTTCTTCCCTTCCAAATGAACAACTAACAAGTATCAGCCAAAAATGGAATCTAATCTGCTTTATAAATCACCAACAGCATGAATTTCTGCTTTTTTCTAAAAAAAGTTCAAAAGTTCTAGAACATCACTCTTTAATGACTCTGTGATTTTAACCACCTTAAATAGGTTTTTTCCAATAAACTCAACAATCTCTTCAATTATAACTTCTATTCCCAATATTGTCAACAAACACAGCAACACGCCAACAGGCTGACATTTACTGATTTAGATTCACAGCTGGCTGCCACAATGTCAATGTCTTAATACAATGGGTGTCTTGTCTAGGAATCAAACACAAAACATGAATTCAACTTTCAAGTCTCTTCCCAACAGAGTAAGTTGTAGACCTAGTTTTGCCTAAATTTTACTCCCCCTCTCTCTCTCTCTCTCCATCTCTCTCTCTCAGTGTGTGTGTGTGTGTGTGTGTGTGTGTGTGTGTGTGTGTGTGTGTGTGTGTGTGTGTGTGTGTGTGTGTGTGAATGTGATTGTGCGTGTGTGTCAGTGTGAGTGAGTGAGTGAGAGAGATAAAGAGAGAGAGAGAGAGAGAGAGAGAGAGAGAGAGAGAGAGAGAGAGAGAGAGAGAGAGAGAGAGAGAGAGAGAGAGAGAGAGAGAGAGAGAGAGAGGAGGGAGGGGTCAGTGCTTGAATGCTTTTTATTGACACTGGCTTTCCCAAGCCCTTATGTCAAGGCAATTACACATTTGAGAGAGAGAGAGAGAGAGAGAGAGAGAGAGAGAGAGAGAGAAGAGAGAGAGAGAGAGAGAGAGAGAGAGAGAGAGAGAGAGAGGAGAAAGAGAAAGAGAGAGAACATCTTAGGATTTTTCTTTTGCAGGTTCCTTTGGGTGAAGTCCAACAGAGCAGGGAAAATAGGGGGAATAATTATGTAACTAACATGTACTATGCTTCCTTGAACAATTGTTTTCCTTGTCAGTCATAGTGGACTCAAAAGGAAAACACTTAGGGGCCCCTTATTTTCCAAATGCTTCAGATGCATGATAATGATTTGAATCAATTGAAAAGCCCCACCAGAAAGTTATAAAAATATCAAATATAAAATAGGGGGACGGATAGCCTAGTACTAGTAGTCAGAACATTGTGCTGGCAATTTGACAACCCGGGTTCAATTCTGGTCAAGGGGATTTTTCTCCTGGAGTTAACATCAGTGCTGACTCCACTCTCCCCAAAAGTCCTTCGTATGAGACTATAAAGCGAGGCCCTGTGTGCGAACGCATGCAGAAGATCTTGCACACACGTTAAATCCTGTTCTGCTTTTCGTAAGAGTAGGCCATTGTGTGCCGGTGGGAACAGATGACATTTACAAAACTGCATACACATAGGGACTGGATGTAAAAAAGCACAAGAGTGCTTATCCCATTATCCTTAATATAAAAGAGTAAAAGAAAAAAAAAAGAAATAAAACTAAAACATGGCAGTTGGCAGGCATTTTTTATTTTACTACTCCTCACATTTTATTTTTATTTTCCTTAAAGCCTATATTATTTTCCCATGTCCTTTCCCTCCCTTCTTTGTGCAAATACAATTTGGAATTGTAAAAACTAACATGCATGCTTGGTTTTCAGCAAGTATAGGAAATATAGTATGGCAAGAGTAGTACTAGCAGGCCTGCACATACAAAAGTAGGAAAAATTCCTTCCACATAAATTCCTGAAGGTGGGGATGCTGTATTGACAAGCCCTTGGCATCCCCATGGGGGTCACAGGTCTACATATAAGCTGACCTCTGAGAGATCACAAAAATCTCCCCTTATCAACGTTAGTGTTATCAGGCTTATGGCATCATCCACCTGGCAACCCAAACTTCAGGAAACAACAGAACTAAAACTTAAGCCTGTAACTGTAAGTTATTCCTAGGAAACTGCACATCAAACAACTTATGGGGAAATATATGATATATAAAAATATTTTATAGTGAACAGCAGGGCCTTTGTCTTTAAAATTTTACAAACACTGAGTGACGAGCTTAGTCTGTCTTAAATTGTTTCACACAGGTATTTAAATATCAGCTAGGGGGCAGGATTATTTGATACTAATATTACTAGTCTAGTTTGTTTGTTGAGCTTCCTATGTGATGATGCAGGTTTGAGCCACTAAAGATACTTGGCACTTGCTCAACAAAGTTTTCCCCTGGAGTTGACACAAATACTGACTATATTTGTAGATAAATTTTTCCTGAAGTGAAAGTCCTTCAGATGAAACCCTCTCAACTTTCTTAGGTCTACACACAAACACGTGCAGGTCATCTTGCACACAAATGGTCAATGTGGCCTAAGCATATTTTTCTGGCCTCTAGTGACCATTAACTTTAACTTTTTTTTTATCAAACTGTAAGCACTTCCATAGCATTTGTTAGGCAAGGGCTAAGACCCATCTGATCTCTGCCAAAGCTCTTGAACACATGCCCATCAAAGTTCAAAATGTAATAAAATACACACAACCTGATTCTGCTGAAAACTGAAAAACACACCTGCTGATTCCTGCTGTGTGTTTATGTATGCCTACACAACTTTAATAATATGCCAACTTACACACGAATTAACTATTATGAGTGCAATGAGCGAGTGACGTACGCGCACGCGTGCGCGTGTGTGTGTTGGGGAGGGGGATTGGTGATCTTGCTTTCTTGTATGAAATAACACACACAAAAATCGTCAGGTTCCATATTACGTGTAGAATACGAGAGCTAGGCCTAGTGGTGTTGGGTGTGTCAGGAAGTTATTTCGTCTTGGCTGAACGTTGCGGAACAGAATTGCCCTCTTCTTGCGAACGTTCCCTTTGCTAGGCTAGCCTAGTGGCTGCAAGGAGCAGGATTAGTTTTAAGAAGCAGGAAAACACCCAATATCAGAGTACAAAACCAGCTTCAACAATCAACAGACACAAGTTTCAGTTAAAGTGTTAAATTTGAATATGTGTAAGTAAGACATCTGCAAGAGCAAATCTTAATTAATCAGCAACACTTCCAAAAGTTAAAATACGAAAACCGCCCGATCAGTTATGCAGTCGACTAGGAAGCATTTTCCGCTCGCTCGATAACTGTCGACTGCTAAATATTCGACCAGCTAAAAGCAAATAAGTTATCATCCTAACTATGCTATCTAGAAACGACACACAGACTT
>CM060316.1:4382378-4384878 GCA_030674155.1 Stramonita haemastoma | reverse complement strand
TGAAATAATTCTTTACAGTATGAGTACTTTTAATCATCTGTACATGCATGCCTATCACCAGATACTTAGCGTTTAAAAAAAAAATCCTAATCTGCAGGGTGGTTAGTTTATGAAGTGTCAGTGTATAGGCATGCTTATGAAGAGAAACTTCAGCATAGCTGGAACTTGTTCATTTTACTTTCTGTATTTCTTTTCTTTTTTTCCCCTTTTTTCTCTTTACAAGTGTGAGGTAGTTTGAAGTGATTTGCCTTTGTTAACTTGGACTTACAAGTTTTTTATGCAGAGAAAAGCATGTCAAAACACCTATGTTGTAAGATGATTAAAAGAAATTTGTATGAATACAGACACGGTATGAAGTGTGAAGATGTGTGCAGTTAAAAAAATTCAGCTAGGATGTCTTACAAAGGTGAGTAAGTCAAACATTAAAAACGTAACATCTATTTTAAACAAATTTCACCAACATCCTCTCTTCTAAAACAAAAACAAACAAAAAAAGACAGAAGAGAAAACATAACAAAAAGAAGAAAGAGGAAGGAATTGTGCAATAGCAGAATCAAAAGCAAGGTAGGAAGGAATTGTGCAATAGCAGAATCAAAAGCAAGGTAGGAAGGAATTGTGCAATAGCAGAATCAAAAGCAAGGTGAAAGGAAAAGGACAGGTGTAGTGCTGCTCAGACTGCAACTGTGAATCCATTTCATTATCAGACATCATTAGAACACAAAATCTGAGTGTGAAAAGAAATATTTTTTAAGCACTTCACATACTGTTCATCCTAATAAGATCATTGCCCACCTGGTAAGGGAGGGTACAGAGACACTGACACTGGCACTGACACAGACACATAGTGATTGAATAGGCCACACCTCTTTCAATGGGGGAAAAAAGGGTAGAGAGAGAGACAAGGCAAAAATTCTTTTATTCGAGGATAATAGATAAGCACTCGTGTGCTTTTTTACATCCAGTCCCCGCCCTTTTCAGGGATAACATTAAGATAGAAAAAAATAAAAATAATAGCCACAACTACACAACAATTATAATGATCCAAATACCAAAAGTAAGGAACCATACCAAGTATCAAACAGGCAAGAAATAACACAGAGATACAATATTAAGGTAATGTTATAAAAAGTCACTCATTCAGAAACGAAAAAGAAGTAAGAATCAATGATAATTTTGATTTGAATAAAGGAAAATAAATAAAAACAAAACAAACAAAAAACAAAACAAAACAAAACAACAAAAAAAGCGCAATAATTAAAGAGCAAACATGAGAATATGATGAGGTTAAATGACTGAAGACATCAATCCACCACCATCTATCATCAAAATAAATCCCCTAAAACATAAGATTTTGATAAAAGGGGAGAAAAAACAACAACAGGTAAGGAATAAGACAGAGATACAATATTGAGGTAATGTTACAAAAAGGCACTCATTCTGAAACAAGAATATGAAGTAAGAATCAATGATGATTTCGATTTGGAAAACACACACACGCACGCACGCACGCACGCACGCACGCACGCACGCACGCACGCACGCACGCACGCACGCACGCACGCACACACACACACACACACACACACACAACACACACACAAAAAAACAAATAAGCAAACAAAACAAAGCAACCAAAAAAAAACAACAAAAAAAACAAACAAACAAAAAAAAACAAAAAAAAAAGGGGGGGGGGGCGCAATAATTAAGGAGCAAACATGGGAATACCATGAGGTTAAATGACTGAAAACATCAATTCACCACCATCTATCATCAAAATAGTCCCATAAAACATAAGTTTTGATAAAAGGGGAGAAGCACAACAAAACAGGTAAGGAATAAGACAGAGATACAATATTAAGGTAATGTTATAAAAATGCACTCATTCAGAAACAAAAATATGAAGTAAGAATCAATGATGATTTTGATTTGAAGAAGAAAAAACAAACAAACAAACAAATAAACAAACAAAAGGAAAACACAGCAACAAAACAAAAAACAAGCAAGCAAACAAACAAAAAGCAAACAAACAAACAAACAAACAAACAAACAAACAAACAAACAAACAAACAAACAAACAAACAAACAAACAAACAAAAACAAAAACAAAACAAAAAGAAAAGAAAAGAGGGCGCAATAATTAAGGAGCAACATGAGAATACGATGAGGTTGAATGACTGAAAACATCAATCCACCACCATCTATCATCAAAATAGTTCCATAAAACATAAGTTTTGATAAAAGGGGAGAAAGAACAGCAACAACAACAAAAAACCCAACTCACACACACACACACACACACACACACACACACACACACACACACACACACACACACACACACACACACACACACACACACACACAGAGGGAGGGAGAGAGAGAGAGAGAGAGAGAGAGAGAGAGAGAGAGAGAGAGAGAGAGAGAGAGAGAGAGAGAGAGAGAGAGAGAGGGGGGGTGTTATAAAAAGTGATCTATAGCAAGGAAATTGATAGAACAGGTC
>CM060316.1:4344878-4377378 GCA_030674155.1 Stramonita haemastoma | reverse complement strand
CTTTAACTCACTCCCTGCAAACCACTGTGATTGCAGTGATCTCATGCACAACACTTGCCTAGGAACCACTGCGATTGCAGGATTTGACTGTAGCTCAAGGATGTCAAATTTTGTAGAAAACTCTGGCAGCTGGCTTTCCACTTTGACCATCCACTTTCATGTCAACAATATCCCCCCTCCCCACCCCCCAAACTTATGTATGTGTGTTGAGTACCTTCTTAGTTACAGATGTTTTATTAATAAGCAAAAACTGCCAGTACACATAGATTCACAGAGTAAAAATCAACCACTAGGGAGTGAGTTAACAGCTCTGTGATTTAACACTTTCTACCCGGGTACGGATTAATCCGTACCACGCGATCATCTCCCCTGGACGGGGTACGGATTAATCCGTACCACAGCAGGTACTTTCACTTTCGCCCTCCCATTCTGTTCTATTCTCACATGGTCGTTTTAGCTTGTTGGCTTTAGCTGCCACGTTGGTCGCACATCGTTCACTGCTAATTTGCATATAAATTGAGCGTGTTTTTGTTGTGTTTATTGTTGTTTTACGTGTCATATGCTTGTAGTATGGCTTTGGTACATCATACTTTCACTGCTGACGAAGTAACAGAAGTTTTAAACGAGTTATTACCTTGCCGATAAAGATCGTGTTTTGGATAGAGATCGTGAGAGCTTTGAGTCTCGTGATACTAGACTGTGTGCCACGCGAGGAGCGAGATAGGCCAGCTAAAAGGGGTGAGAAGGGGGGGGGGGGGGTGACTGGGGAGGGGCGTGGCCTTGGTACTGTGAGTACCGCTACGATTAACACCAACTGTTTACATGAAAATGAACTACAAGCCATCTGGTGAAGTGCAAACATTCTGTACATATGAATACAGTAGTGTAGAAAAGTTCAGGAACTTTCTTGGACTAGGGAAGAAATGTTATCTGCATATTCCATGATCGTTATTGTGACAGTGTCAGTGTCGTGTCTACAGTTCAGTGGTTCCCTTTGATTATATTACATTTGATGCATGCTGGAAGAAAACTTGTATAGTACCTATGTTTGTCCCTGTTTATTTGAGATTCTTGTATAGTTTTGTTGTTGTTGTGTTGTATTTGTTGCATACATTGTGTAAAAATCATAAGCCCATCAGTGGGATCACCACTTAAAATCAGAGCAATTACGTAATTTGACACCATAATTAACATACTCTTTTTTATGCAATATAAATTTTTATGCACGCATATAATGGGCAGTCATTTACCCACACAATGCCATAGTTTCATAAGAAATGGGCTTCAAACAAAAAAGATATGAGGATTTTACTATGATGACCCAGTGCACACTGCACTCAGCTGCTGCAGGGCTGGTCCACAGAGACTGCAGTGCAGCTGCACCCTTGGGGTACAAAGTGTTAAACTGTTTTGGCAGGTTGTGGTTTAGTTATCAGGTACAGATAAAGTTGAGAGAGATACTTTTTTTAACAGCTTAGTGATTGTAAATGTTTTGGCAGGTTGTGGTTTTATTAATTGAGAGATTGGGGGGTTGAGAAACAGTGTTGTACATATGAAGTTTGGTGTGTTTGACAGGGTAAAAGTAAAAGTAAAGGTAAAAGTATCCCGTAACCTTTGTGGTCAGAGGAGAGCGAGGCATCAGAGACCTCAGCTTCTCTTGGGTCCAGCATATAAAGGGCAGTGTCCATCTCCTCTCTCTCGCTGCTTTACCTTCCCTGACCCAAAAGAGGGAAGGTACCCATTAACAGCTAGGTGAACAGGGGCGACTGTACTGAAGCCATGGCACAAATGGTCACCCATCCAACTGGTAACCACGCTCTATGCTGCTTAACCTTAGCTTGGGGAAAGGGAGCGCTCTGACCACTGAGCTATCCCGCCCCCATGACAGGGAGATAATTAAGAAACATTGTTGTACACATGTAGTTTGGTGTGTGTGACAGGGAGATAATTCAGAAACGTTGTTGTACACATGTATATAATTTAGTGTGTGTAACAAGATGATTGAAAAACATTGTTGTACACAGTTTGGTGTGTATGACAGAGAGATGACTTATTAATTATAGTTATTATTATAATCATAATTTATTAGTTACAATTTGGTGTGTGTGACGGATGATTAATTAAGAAAAATTGTTGTACACATGTATAGTTTGGTGTGTATGTGTGTGACAGGGAGATGACTTAGAAACACAACGCGCTGTTCCCACTGACCAGACAGAAGTGATCCCCTGTGGTTTGGTAAGCCTTGGAATGCTCTTCATGTGTGTGTGTGTGTGTGTGTGCTTTAGTTTTATTTATTTTATTCTTTTATTTTGAGGATAAATGAAATAAGCACTCATGTGCTTTTTTACATTCAGTCCCTGTGTGTATGCAGTTTTATCAATTTTGTCATCTTTTCCCACCGGCATCCAACAGCCTTCTGTTTCAAAAAGTGGAACAGGATTTAACATGTATGCAAGATATTCTGCGTGCATTCGCACACAGGGCCTCTGTTTAAAGCCTCATCTGAAGGACTATTTGGGAGAGTGGAGTCAGCACTAATGTTAGTGTGTGTGTGTGTGTGTGTGTGTGTGTGTGTGTGTGTGTGTGTGTGTGTGTGTGTGTGTTTGACTTACTGGCGTTTTTCACTCTTCCTTTTCCAAAAAACTGAATGTTGAAAACTTGTTCAGCAGCCAGAAATGATGCTAAGAACAGACAAAAAAAAAAAAAAAAGCGAAATTGTAAATACCATGTTTACAAGGTGTTGTATATGAATGGTAATGATTTTCAAGGTGTTGTATATGAATAATGGTAATGATTTGCAAGGTGTTTGTATATGAATAATGGTAATGATTTGCAAGATGCTGTGTGTATTGTTGCAGGTGTTACGGAGCATAGGTTACAAAGGTGCTCCAATCGAGGACACATTACCCTACGATGCACAGAAAGGAGTTATATCCAACACCAACGGTAGAGTGGATGGGTGTAAAGGTATGGACACTACATGATTGCTATGATAAATAATATTATAGGACATTACATTGGCAGACAAGAGTCATGATGCTGGTTTGTTGCATGTTATTTAATTTTCATATATCGGTACACTGGATCCATGTTGACAGATAGAATCTATATTCAAGAGTTGTGAATGATCTGTTGTGATGAGATGGTGGCTCTCCCCCATGGGGATGCCAGGGGCCTGTCAGTATAAATAGCATCCCTACCTTCTGGAAATTCTGTGCTAGGAATTCCCTCTTTTCTATCCCTCTCTTTATTTCTGCCTTCTTCCTTTTTTTTCTTGTCACCTCCTTCTTGTCTATTTTCTGCCTTTTAGGTCTATTCACCTGCTATTTTTTTCCTCAGAAAGACTTTAAAAAAACAAAACAAACCCTCAGTTCTGTCCCACATGAAAGTCAGATAAGCTGGGCTTGCATTATCACTTAATGGCAGCACATTATATGTATATATATTATATATATATATATATATATATATATATATATATATATATATATATATATATATTGTGTGTGTGTGTGTGTGTGTGTGTGTGTGTGTGTGTGTGTGTGTGTGTGTGTGTGTGTGTTAGTGGTATACTGTGAGCATGCATGCACATGTGTACATACACACATGCACTTATATCCACATATACACATACATAAGCATATACCCCCCCATACACACATGCTCAAGCATACATGCATGTTTAGAGTACTATGTGAAAATAAAAGTTTGACTGGCTTTGATTTTCATTTATTTATGTATTTATTTATTAATGGAATAAGCACTCGTGTGCTTTTTACATCTAGTCTCTGTGCGTATGCAGTTTTGACAATTTTGTCCCACTGGCACACAATGGCCTACTCTTACGAAAAGTGGAACAGGATTTAACTTTGACACATCTCGATCACGCGCATTGTATCTGTGGTGGGTGTGCAGGGCTGTACTGCAGTGGGTGGATCTCGCAGGGGCCGGTGTTTGTCATCCTGGGGGCCATGAACGACGGCTTTGCCACAGGCAAGGCCCTGCTGGCAGACATGCAGGCCGGGGTCCTGACCTCTGGGGGTCAGGAGGGCAAGGGGCAGTCCTCAGTCTGCTGAAGCAGAGAGGTGAGGAGGGTCTGTCTCTTTAGGGTTCGGGGGGGTGGTGGGGAGAGTGAGTGTGGGGGGGGGGGGGGGGATTGGGTGGGGAGGGGGGAGGGTGGTGTGTGTGTGTGTGGGGGGGGGTGTTTGTGTGTGTATGTGAGTAAGTATATGTGGGTGGGTGCAAGGGAGGGTTGGATGGATGAGTGAATGTGAGTGGGACAGACAGACAGACACAGACAGACAGACAGACAGACAGACAGACAGACAGACAGACAGACAGACAGACAGACAGACACACACACACACACACACACACACCACACACACACACACACACACACACACACTATATAGATACATATACCATTGATGAACCTGAAGCTGTAGCTGAGGAACAAAACAAACAAAACCCCTAATAACAACGCAGTTTACAATCACTGTATGACTGATCTAAAATTTCATGAGGGAGACAATGTATGATTTGTTTTTGAAATGCTCAAATCCATCCAAATAAAATTTTTTTTTTTTTTTCACGAGTGAGACTACAAATTTACGAGGGAGACTATGTGAGATTTCTTATGACATGTTGAAATAAATCAAATTATCAAATTTTTGTTTTTGGTTTCCAGGTGTGCGGCCGGTGACATTTGCGGAGTGGGAGAAGATTGACCAAGTGGAGACCTCACAGGGGCAGAAGGCGGGAAGCCTCGAGAAAAGATGGCCTCTATAGACCTCATGCTGCAGACTGCCTGGGCCTAGACTTCTCCTGCTGGATCTGGTTTTAGTGGTGTACTTCAGCTGTCAATCCTGCACACACACACACATGCACGCGTGCGTCCACTTGCATGCACGCATTCTCACACACTGACACGCACATGCACGTGGGTATACACACACACACACACACATGCACATGCACACAGGCACACGCACATATATACACACACCACCCACACCCACACACACACACACACACACACACAGCACAGCCACATCACGTACACACACACACACACACACATGCATGCACATGCACACACACACACACACATCACACACACACACACACACATCAACACACACACCATCACACACACACACACACACACACACACACACACACACACCACACACACACACACACACACACACACACACACACACACACACACCCTCTCCTTCTCTCACTTTCGTCTATAAAAATCCCCAATTACACAGGCATAAACACAGTACACGTACACACCCACATCCAGAAGGTTACTGAGAGACATCATGAAGCTGAATAGAAAATTTAATCATCCAGATATATTTGCTGATCTGTTTTGTGCCTCAGAGGGTTTTTATCTTGTTGTTAGTTCTTTTTGGCACTTTTGCCATAGTTAAAGACATTGGACATAAAAAGCTGAGCTGAAAATGTCTTCATGTGTACATGTTTGTTGATTATTGCTATTTTTTTTCCTGGGCATTTTTTGCTGTTATTGAATTTATTTTGTTTTGAATTTCATTTTGTGATTTTGGGCATGTTAAAGATTTATTATTGACCAAGGAGAAGAAAAAAATCATGATGACTGAATTCTGTACAAGAGAGATACATTTGAAAAAAAATCACGGTGACTTTTTTAAATTTTTTTATACAGAAGACAATTGAAAAATAAATCATGGAGACTATTCTATGCAAGAGAGAGACAATTGAAAAAAAAATGGTGACAAAATTCTGTACAGAGAAAGACAATTGAAAAAAATCATGGTGACTGAATTTTGTACAAGAAAGAGAGAATTGAAAAAAGAAGTACATGTGTGTTAAAATAGGACTTGTGATGATCTTTTTAACTGTCCATGACAGAAGGTGGTCTGAAGAGAAATAGGAAAAATCTGTTGGCTGACACAATTACATTTTTGTCGTCTTTACACAATGTTCTGCTTAAGCCTTTTCTTTTTTGCTTTTTTAGGAGAAAAACACGTTTTAGCAAGATTAGTTTTGTTGTAGTAAAATCTCACCACCACTACATCCACCACCACCACCGCCTCATCAAAGTTTTCATTGCCCAAAATAAACAGCATATTATTGATTAGGAGGAGCTGCAGATACATTAACCCCCCCGCCCCAATTTAAACCATAAAGCCACACAGGTTTCTCTGCCTAATGCTGAGGCTTGACCTCCCCTGTTTACTAGGAAAAAACCAAACCCCAATATATGCCCCAACAAAGAAGGGTCATGGAGTTTAGAAATACTATTCCTTAAAGAACTCCCCCCAAAAAAACACCAAAAGACAAAAAAAAACCCACCTGGTAGAAATTAAACTCACATAGCAAGTCAGCTAGCACACATGTCAAGATCACCAGACCAAACTCCTTGTTTTTCTCTGGTGATAAGAGTGGACAGGATGCACAACCATCGTCAGTTTTCAGAGTAGTCATTTTTGTTCATAGGCATCACCAGACCCTTGAAACTGAAGCCAAAGTGTCAAGCTTTTGCAGCATGATGATAGGGAGGAGGTTTCTGTCCTCAAACATGTGGTCACTATTGTGTCACATAGGGATTCCCAGCTTTACTCCCTAGGGATCACCCAGAATAATAATTATGCACTGTGTCTCACTCATCACACGCTGGGCATCTCTGTAAGACCTGAAGGACATACTGGATGAGAAGTTTGTGTATATATGACTCTTTTCAAGTACCTCGCCATATAGGCAGCCATAATCTGACCTCTTTGTTTTTTCCTTTAAAGGAGAGTGCATGTTGTTGTGCCATGAGCTTGTCATGGCTGGAGACATAACATTTGGAAACATAACAACATTTTGATATAGCTTATGGCGCTTAGCTTCCATCAGTAACAGACAAAGCTTTTGGCCTGGACCCTTTTAACAAATAATGAATACTCTTGAGTATGAGCAGGATGAATCAATGTCATGTAATATCATTGTTACTCTTGAAATGAGATTTTGTTGTGACAAATATGACCAAAATTCAGATAGTTTATGAATAAGTATAAAGTTAAGTATTTTGATTTGTCTTTACAATGCCTTGGAAAAGGTGACCAGGCTTGGAATATTTGAAATGATAGTTGAAAAAAGGGAATATGCTGAAAGATTTGTGTATGCATACATATGCACATACACATCTGTATGAGTTTGCGTGCATTGAAGTATGTGTGTGGTGTATGTAGTGTGGTGTACATGTATTTATGTAAGCTAGGCTTTCAGATTATGTGCATTAGTTTGTTATACTAGATTGATGGTTTTGTTATGTGAGCAATGTAGAATTGGTTGGCTGCTGTGGACAATATACTCATTGTGATGTGTGTGAAATAAAGAGATATTGATATATGTTGTTGTTGTTGTTGTCATGTGCATTCCCCAGCTTAACGCTCTGGGGATCACCCAGAATGTGTACTCAGATTTGTTCATCTCACCTGGGAATCACTGTGAGATTGAAATGACACACTGAAAGAGAAGTTTGGCTGTACGACTGTTTTCAAGTACCTCGACATATAGTTAGCCATCCTTCGACTTCAGAGGATTTTTTCCCCTTTAAAGGAGAGAGCAAGTCGTTATGTTCAGAGCTTGTCATAGCTGAGGGCAATCTCAACACAACATTCCACTGTATACAACAAGTAAAAGCTGCAAGAAAAACAGGATTCTGATCTTCTCCAGTATGAATTGGTCATACTTACTCCATAGCACATGTTTTTAAAGATAATTTTTATGTCATGATTCAAGAAGAATTTTCGTTTTAATTCATGTCAATTTCAATTGCTCATGACACCATTGGCTATTTGGTCTTTTTCTGTCTCTCACCTTTAGAACACTTAGCATTAAATCAATTTATCCCTGAGGTTGGAATGTTTTTTTTTTGGGGGGGGAGGTTTAGGGGGACTGTGTTAACTAGTCACCATTACCAACCTGTAGGTAAATGCCAGGGACAGGATAGCTCAGTGGTCAGAGCACTCTAAATCCCCAATGTAGGGTTCAGCAGCATTGAGCGTGGTTACCAAAGTGGATGGGTGACCGTTTGCACGCCTTGGCTTCAGTACAGTCCCCCAGTTCACCCAGCTGTAAACGGGTACCTGCCGTCTTTAGGGTCAGAGAAAGTAAAGCAGCGATGGGAGAGGAGATGGGCGCCGTGCTGGCCCTAGAGAAGCTGAGGTCCCTGACGACTCGCTCCTAGAGAAGCTGAGGTCCCTGACGCCTCGCTCCCCAACGACCGCATAGGTTATGGGGTACTTTTACCTCTTTACTGTTAGGTAAGTGCTATTAGATGACAACAAAATAATTTTAAAAAAACCCAGCTTGATCATAGGTTTCTGATTTAGACACCATCCCTGAGGAAAATATGGGGAATTGGAGTCCCCTGGGTGTTCAGGGCTGTATATGGCAACGTTCTGGTGGCTCCTGCGACGGTACTGGTACCATTCGTATCGGTCATTGCCTTTCCAATGGATCATTCCAGTAGCGTGGAGAGGGGGGGGGGGGGGGCGTCTGCTGCATAGGTAACAGTTGCCCTCCATACTTACTTACCCAAGCTTTGCGCTCTAAAGATTAGAGCGCAGCTCCATAGTCTTCCGAGACTGATGGGTGCCTGCTACTACTATTGAGAAGGGGATATGGTCAATAAGGGTATCAAAAACCACAACACTGATGCCCCATTCATTGCCCCTTCTTCCCCCCCCCCCCCCCAAACACCCCAACAACAACCTCCCCCTCCAACCCTCAAAACATATAATTATCTTTTTGCAATGAATCTACGGGGCCTGGGCCTGCATGTCAGGTCAAGCTGATGTCACACAGATATCTGGCCCATCAGTAAATCTGTTCAAACGCTTCCCAGTCGGCTACCCACAAAGCAGTTCACTTCCACCGATTCTTCCTCTCAACATTAAACAGTACATTACCCCGTCTCCTTCTCTTGTTTATTGGCAACACCGTCAACCACCACTCCACGTACAGAATGAACAGGCGCCCTGCTCAGTCCTAATGAAATTTACTGTTTTGTACAAACAGCTGCTGCATAAACTTAACGCACTTGAACGGGGTACTGGTTCGATTGTGTGTGACATACGGGTGGGTTGTTCCTCGTGTAGCGCGGGGTGAGGGGTAGGTGGGTGGGTAGGTAGGTAGGTAACTAAGCAGCTTTACCGCTGCAGCTCGCCTGTCGCACTTTTAGGATTCAGTATGTGTGGGTAGATCTGTGACTTCTTTCGGATTTCGGATTTTTTTCTCAATGAAAAGTCACCCAGAAAGTAAGTAAAAAAAAAAGAGAAAAAAAGCAATAAGTATTTGACTATGCTAATTTTTTTAAATATCCTTTTTTCTGTTGTTGAATTAATTGTTTGTCTTTTTTAAGAAGCAGAAGAACAAGAAGAAGAAGAAGAAGGAAGAGAGAAGAGAGAGAGAGAGAGAGAGAGAGAGAGAGAGAGAGAGAGAGAGAGAGAGAGAGAGAGAGAGATTCCTTAGTAAGTTCTCTTTTGGCTTGATAACTCTCGCTTTAAAAAAAAAATCATACATCAAAAAGAAAAAAAATCCTCAATTGATGGCCGTTAGGAAGCACACACCTCCAATCATCAGTAATCTCAAAATAACACTAGGACACACAGATGGTTCCATTTGGAATTTTCAGACCACCGACTAACCCATCAAAGGAGTGAAAGCATTTGGAGTTTGGTATCACTTGTGATGATGCAATTTTAAACCGTAGCCTACCCCCGAGAAATACGATGCGGAGGGGAGATGGTGGTGGTGGTGGTGGAAAGAAATTAGAATGAAAAAAGACCACTGAAAATAAACAAAACAAAGAAAGAAACCACCCCCCCCCCCCCCCCCAAACTACCAATTTTTGCAAATTGTATTATTGTCCCAGCAGAGGTATTCGATTTGGGGACTGTGGTATTTAAAAAGCAAAGAGTTCCATCTCACTCACCCCCAATACTCTGGAGAAGATACCCCCCCCCCCCTCACCACCTCCCCCTACTTCCCCCAAAACAAGGAACATTATATGATGCATAGGTGACTTTTTAAAATTTATTTTCTAAACCTTTAATTTGGAAAAGAAATCTGGATTCATTGATCACCAGCTGTCTGTAGCTGAACAAGCAAAACAGCCAGGCTGTGTCTGTGTAGCTTACACACATAGTGATCTATACCTGGGCTGCTATACCGTGACCATGGTGCAAACTTAGGCCACACATTGTAAATAATTTGCTCGACTCTTGGTATAATTATACCACACAGCCAAGGAAGGGAAGAATCAAGACATAGTAGGACACGACAGAAAGAACTGAAACAGTCTATGCCAATGAAGAGAGTTGATCAGTGTGTGGTGTGTGTGTGTGTGTGTGTGTGTGTGTGTGTGTGTGTGTGTGTGTGTGTATGTGCTTGTGTGTGTGTGTGTGTGGTGTGTGTGTGTGTGTGTGTGTGTGTGAGTGTGAGAGAGAGAGAGGGAGAGAGAGAGAGAGAGAGAGAGAGAGAGAGAGAGAGAGAGAGAGAGAGAGAGAGAGAGAATGAATGAATTGAATGAATGAAGAATGAATGATCTTTATTTTTATAAGGGTTACAGATTAAGTATTACATACTTTTTTCATCTGGCCCTTGCCCTGATTAGGGAATACAGATTAAAAAAAAAATTAAGAAAACAAATAGCAACCCCCTACCCCACAAACCTCTATCACCACCAACAACAGTTCAAACTGAGGCCAATATGTGGCTTAAGAAGGGGGGAGCGAGAGAGAGAGAGAGAGAGAGAGAGAGAGAGAGAGAGAGAGAGAGAGAGAGAGAGAGAGAAGAGAGCTCAGTCTCGGGTAGACAGAATGAATAACAAAGACAGACAGACAAATAGAGAGACAGAAACACACAGTAAAAAAAAACCCAGCCATAATAATGAGTCCCTCCATGTTTATGTGGCAGGATAAAAGATGCATACGGGCATCATGTACAAGATGGCTGCAGAAACAGACCATCACTCCAGAGAACAAAATGAGCTGCCAGTGACTATACAGTGCAGTCAATGAAATGCTTACTCAGCTCAGGTTTTTGTTTGCTTTATTTTTTTCAAAAAGGAAGGTGGCAGAACATTTTAGACGTTCACCCGCCTAACAATTAAGCCGTGAGTTCTGGTTTGATTCTAGCCTTGGCCTTTCTTCCCAGTTTGACAGAAAATCGAACTGAAACGGCAAAGTCCTTCAGATGAGACTACAAACGATGGCCGAATGCGAATGCGAGTGCGAAATGCACACAGAACATTTGGCGCACACGTCAAAAACACATTCTGCCTTTCTCAAGAATAGGCCATTTCGTGCCAGAAGGAACGGATGATGAATTTTCATAACCGCATGCACACAAGTGTCGTATTCAGATACCATCCTTGAAGTCAGAATGCGGCTACCAAAAAGGTGTGTGTGTGTGTTTTGTGTGTGTGTGTGTGTGTGTGTGTGTGTGTGTGTGTGTGTGTGTGTGTGGGGGGGTGGTGGTAATAGTCGCATACGCATAGCAATTTACCATGGGTGTGACTTGGGAGCTCTAACCGAGGCACGAACATAAAAAAAAAAGCTCAGTTTTCAGTCTTCGCGGAAGTCTTGGTGCCTGCTTGATATTCACATGGATGCTATACAACTTCTGCAAATCACTACAGAAAAACGAGGGTTTATTAAAGGCCTAACCTAAAGCACTGGTGAAACTGGGTGGATGGGTGCTGGTTATTTTCAAGGTTTTTCTCCCCTCCTCTCTCCGCAACTCCCAGCGTTAATGCGCGTTACCGAGTCTGTTACATGTATTTTTTATTTTCTGCACGCGTTACAGCCTACGTGGGTGGGTTACGGTGGTGGCAGGTTTGTTCATATACTTTGTGTTTTGTTCCTTGGCTGGAGCTAAAGCTCCAAGGTTTACCAGTGGTGAGATTTTGCGTGTGCGGCCGTTTTTGCTTGCCATTAATGTAACCGTATTTTGACTTCATGGAGATTCATAATTTGATGTGAGAGATATTTCATCCATAAACTGTTAGTTGTCATAAAACATGTTAATGATAGTAATACCAGTAAGAATGATAACGATAACGATCATGGATAACTTCCAACTGCTTTACTTCCTCTTTGCAGAAAATGGAACGGTTGCAACTGCAAAGATTACAGTAGTAGGATTTTTCCTTGTCGCAAAAGCAACAATGACAACAATTATTGTGGTTTCTAGGTTATATTAATCATCCCTCATTAAGTTTCTTGCGCAAAGCTATTCATTTAGAATTTAGGATAATTGAAAATGTTAATAAAACACCAAATAACCATGTGGATGAAAAAAAAACAACTACCGGACAAAACTCTTGGAAAGTTAAAAACAGGAGGACACCAATATGTAAAGTTATCAATGTTCATAAAAGTAAACTAGCAAGGCAAGTGTGACGAAAATGAATTTCGCCACAAAAAGTTACTCTGTGACCCTCCACAACGAAATGAGTCGCATTGTACCCGACCCACTTCCCGCTAATAATCATTCACTGTAAGGCAGGCCCCCGGGGGTCAGATTGTCGAGTTTTAAATTTCAATCGATTTTAAAACTGTAAGTTTTCTTTCACCTTGTACTGAAGTAGCAATGCGCAATATTTTTTCTTTTGCTTTAAAACAACAACAACAAAAACACACCCAGCCCCTCATTTTTACCACCTGTTGTCAAATTCGTCAATTTTGTCACTTACTGGCGTCAACCATGTGGATTTACAGTAACTTTTCACATAATTTTGCCAAGTTTGGATGTGCTTTCTTGTATTGATTTGCTTTAAATTATTTTAATCATTGCAGATTAATAACACGTTAACAGCTGAAAATTGGCCACCTTTTGAATCTGAACCATTTGAGGGGAGCAGCGGATACTTTAAAAAGCTTTTAAAAAAAAGAGTGATGCCCCCTATCGGCCTGTAGGGATGCCGGGGGCCTGTGGCCCTAAGTAGAAATAGCACGCCCACCTTCTGAAGGATTTTCAACTGAACAGACAAATTGAAAATTCTGTGCTAGGAATGTCCTCTTCTCTATCCTACTCTTTGTTTCGGTCTTATTTGCCATCTTGATCCATTCTCCTGCCCCCTTTTCACCAGAAAGACTTAAAAGATAAAAATTCTCTCCCACGCCGAAGTCGGATGCGCTGGGCCTGACTTGTCAGGCGCTTAACGGCACCGCAACGCATTTTCGCTTTTATGACAGACAACAACAGTAGCTTTCTGAGCATTTGACGACGACGAAGAAGAATTTGATGCTATCAGGAATAACCGAATCGAACATGCAACCTTGAATGACGAACATGACAAACAAAAGGTGTCATTTGACAGATCAGCAGTCGCAATGATAGTAATGTCTAGCGTCTTAAAGACTCGTTATGTAGATATCTATAGGTACATTTTAGTGAAGCGACCCGCGAAATCAGTAGAATTCTACAATCAGTGCTCCCGATCAATCGATCGACGTTCGCGCCATCGCCGTTAATCCGTCGATAGAGGGTTTGGTTTCAACCCCTGGCACCTAGGATTATCCCGATAGCCAAAAGAATGTATGGAGGGAGACCTTTGCTGGTTACAGGCCTGTTGTGGAAATAGCGCTCAGTCACACTTCATGATCCTAGTATGTCTGTCTGTCTGTCTGTCTGTCTCTGTCTCTGTCTCTCTCTCTCTCTCTCTCTCTCTCTCTCTCTCTCTCTCTCTCTCTCTCTCTCTCTCTCTCTCTCTCTCTCTCTCTCTCTCTCTCTCTCTCTCTCTCTGTGGGGTTCGTGTGTGTGCTGATAGTACTTTGCTACTTATAGAGTGTAAAGTATCGTAGCTGTGACTGAATTCAATGTTCCAAGCTGTTCCTGCTTTTGTTTGTTTGTTTGATAAATAGTTTAATAATTATCAATCAATCAATCAAAATTTTATTTCCAGATGGTACATTGAGTAAGCAGCGATCTGCTTTTTCCATCAAGCCATCTATCTAAAGAAAAGAATAGAAAAAAATCAAAACAATAGCAAAAATCAAATCCAAAACAAAACAAAAAACCAACAAAAAACAAAGCAGAAAATCCCTAGCAAACAATAAAGCCAACAAAAGAAAGAAAAGGGGAAAAAGCAAACAAACAAATAAAACAACAACAACAAACATTTCACCAACATTAATTTGCTAACACGATTTCAACAACCTTAAAATGAACTATGCCTATAAATAATACAAGCAACTACTATAACAACAACCAAAAGAGGAAAAAAAAATAAAATAAATAAAAAATAAAAATCTACTCAAAAGCCATACACACATATGCACATACACCCACACACCCACCCACCCACCCACCCACCACACACCACACACACCACACACACACACACACACACACACACACACACACACACACCCGTCCACCTACACACACACACACACACACACACACACACACACACACACACACACGGTTTGCGCTCATCCACTCAGCTCGTATACTCGTAGGTACATGCACACATTTAAAGTCCATTTGAATTGAACACAGCATACGCATGTTACAAGTTACTTTTAGTGGGAATGCATTGCTAAGGATTGATAGCGCCTTTTCATAAAATGTAAATGTATAGGATGATGATTACGAGGATGATGACAATAATAGCCATAGCATTAGTTGCTGCCGCTGCTGCTGCTGTTACTTCTACTGCCATCGCATGGTGCTGCTCACATCAATACTACTACTACTACTACTACTACTACTACTACTACTACTACTACTACTACTACTACTAGAGTAGTTAGAGAATCTAATCCGAAGTGTCCACACCACACACACACACACACACACACACACACACACACACACACACACACACACACACACACACACACACATATGAAGTTGTGTAAACTTAATCTTTTACCCTCAATAAAGATCATTTTGACTTGACTTGACTTGACACACACTGAAACCTCACTTTCTCTCTAACAATCCACCAACAACCAACCACTCACTTTGATCCACCAATGAACAAACCATCGACAATCCCCCCCCCCCCCCCCATAACAACCAACCAAATTCCCTGATCCTATCCTATTTATAATAATCGCCCTTCAGGGGATGGTTACAGTGTTTTTGACTTTGACTTTTATTTTATTTTATTTATCTATTCTTTTTTATCGAGGAAGTTGGAATAAGCACTTGTGTGCTTTTTACACCCAGTCCCCGTGTGTATGTAGTTTTGTAAATCTTGCCATCTGTTCCCACCGGCACACAATGGCCTACTCTTACGAAAAGAGGAACAGGATTAAATGTGTGCGCAAGATGTTCTGCGTGCGTTCGAACACGGGGCCTCAGTTTATAGTCTCATTCAAAGGACTTTTCGGGAGTGGAGTCTGTACTGATGTCAACTTCAGGACGAACGGGAATCGAACCCGGGTTGTCAAATTGCGAGCGTAATGTTCTAACCACTAGGCTATCCCGTCTCCCCCCAAGTGAAACTAACTTGACTCGAATCTTCCAACAGGGCACTTCTACTACCACCACAGCAGAAGCAGGCACACGGACCACCAGACCAAGCCCAGAGGGCGTAGGTAAACAAGCCAGCGCAAGCCTCCTCCTCCTCAGTCACACCCCTCCTCCCTCCCCACCCCACCCCACCCCACGCCATCACCATGTCTACCTGCAACATCGACACCTACGAGTGCTCGGACAAAGGGTTCCTGATGCCCTTTGTCAACGAGTACACGTGGAACACGGGGGCCCGGGCCTTCCTGTACCTGCTGGGGCTGCTGTACTGCTTCATGGGCGTGTCCATCATCGCCGACATCTTCATGCGCTCCATCGAGATGATCACCAGCAAGACCACTGTCGTCCGCATCGCTGACGCCTCCGCCAAGTCCGGCTTCAAGGAGATGGAAGTGAAGGTGGGTGAGGGTTCGGTAGTTGTTAACTAGTGGGTTGTGGTTGGGGGATGGGGTGTGATTGGCTGGGGGTGGAGTGTATGATTAGGGGTGGGGGTGTGTGAATGGGGTGGGGTGTGTGATTGGGAGTGAGATGGGTGATTGGGGGTGGGGGTGGGGTATGTGATTGTCAAAGTCAAATTTTTATTTCCAGATGGTACATTGAATAAGCATTGATTTGCTTTTATTTTTTCATCAAGCCATCTATTTAAGGTGTGTGATTGGGGGTGGAATGTGTGATTGTTATTGCTTCTGCTCCGATTTTACGTCTGTTCACCTTATGTGAAATTAGACGATGGGAAAAGGGGGAGAAGAATCAAAGTTGCTGGATGAGTGCAATAAAATATGTATCTATCGCTAAATATCTGATACAGTGCACAGAAAAATGCTTAGCAAAGATGACAACGAATACATAAAATGAAAAGAAAAAGCATAAAGCAAACTCTGACGCAACTATAAAACCTCTTCTTTTATCATCATCATCATCATCATCATCATCATCATCATCATCATCATCACCATCATCATCTTCTCTTCTCCTTCTTCCTCTTTTTCGATTTTCTTCTTATTTCTTCTTCTTCTTTTCCTCCTCCTCCTCCTCCACCCTCTTCTCCTCCTCCTCCGCCTCCTTCCCTTCTTCTTCTCCTCCTCCTTCTTCTACTTCTGCTCCCCCTTTCCCTCTTGTTCTTGGTTTTTTTCCTCAGAGTTCTTGTTTTTGTTCTTGATCTTCTCCTCCTCCTCCTCCTCCCCCCCCTTCTCCTTCACAGTAACCTAACCTACCCCTCTCCATCCTCACACAGGTGTGGAACGACACGGTGGCCAACCTGACCCTGATGGCGCTGGGGTCCAGCGCCCCGGAGATCCTGCTGTCGGTGATCGAGGTGGTGTTCAACGAGTTCTATGCCGGGACCTGGGCCCAGGCACCATCGTGGGCTCTGCAGCCTTCAACCTCCTGGTCATCACCGCCGTCTGCATGGTCAGCATCCCCGCCTCAGAGAAACGCCGCATCAAGGCTTTTAAGGTGAAGGAGAGAGGGTGTGGGTGTGGGGGTCGGGGGTGGGGTGGGTTGTTTGCAAGCCTCGGGGTTGTCATGGGTGATGGGGTATCTTTTTGTTAGTTGTGTAGTTGTTTGGATGTTTGTATTGTTGTTGTTGGTGGTGGTTTGCAGGCTGGGGGTTGTGATGGGTAGATCTTGTTGTTGATTGTGTTGTTGTTGGATGTTTGTATTGTTGTTGTTGGTGGTGGTTGCTTTTGCGGTTGATGTTGTTGTTCTTCAGCTTGTTTTTGTTCATCCTCCTTCTTCTACCTTTTAAGCAACTAATTGCAAAGAATGGGTATTGGGTATATATCATTTGTAGGGAAGGGGGGGGGGGGGGGGGGGGGGGGGGGGGGTAAGACGGAGGAGAACGTTAAAAAGTACAGGTGCTTGCTTATGTTATCGAGTTGGGTTCCATTAAAAACTTACATTCCCCCTTCCCCCCTATTCAAAACTTTATTGATTTACAGTTCTTCCCCAAAACCTTCCTTACCCTAGTCTTTGGAACTCCAAAATCTTCAGAGTTGTGAATCTCTCTCTTTCTCTCTCTGTGCGTTCCCTCACTGAGTGGGGTGTGCCTCAGCCAGCATATTCTGCCTTCAGAGTAGCTGATTTGATTGTAGAATATATATGTGCCAGAGTAGATATATTTGGTGTCCTATCTCTACACAGACCTCGTGAACATCTATCTATCTATCCCTTAGTCTGGCGACCGTGGGGGGCACCCATGAAGACTTGGCAATCAGTTCCCTCCATTCCTGTTATTATAATCCATACAACCCCCCCCCCCCCCCCCCACAAAAAAAAAAAAAAAGCATGCATTTATCAGGAGACTGCTATCTTTTAAATGTCCCCATAATCTCAAGCTATTTCAGACCAATGGGATTTACATTCTGACCAAGGGGTCTGTTCTGGGCGCGAGGACGAATCTGGTGGAACCTATCCCACCCCAAGTTGGATTTTTGGGTTGGGTTGTCACCCCACATGACTCGGGGAGTACTGGCTTACATTGTTACAAGTTGCAAAAGACTAACATCTTTGACGTGACTTGAACATGGCATAGCCAAACAGTTATGCCGTGACCTTTATAAAGAGGTTGCATAAATACTACGTTTCACTGTGAAAACGAAGGGTGTGCAACAGAGGGGTTTCGACCACCACCCAAGGATACAGAGCATCATACAATTCACAGGTGTGTCTAAAAATAGAAATACGACACTGCAATTGGCCCCACTCCGATCACATGGGAGATAATCTACTTTCCATTCCATCATACACACACTAAATATATTATATATATATATTATATATGATCTTTAGATAATTATGATGCTCTCTATATATAATTATATTCATTATTATTATCATATAATATCATCGTTATGTTTAATTTTGTGCAGGTGTTCATAGTGACGGCCATTTTTTCGATCTTCGCCTACGTGTGGCTGCTGATAGTGCTGGTGGTGATCACCCCTGACTACGTGGATTTGTGGGAGGCCATCGTCACCTTCCTCTTCTTCCCGCTCCTCGTCGTCATCGCCTACATGACCGACAAGGATTACTGCGTCAAGAAAGCCTCCCCAGAGGGCGCTGAGGTCGGCGAGTTTGGACTGGGTGAGTTATCGTTCTTGCTGTTTGTCGTCTGGTTTTGTTATTGCTTTTTCATGTTACTGTTGGTGTTTGAAATCTGAAAGGTGAGTTAAGACATTGAAACAAACTAAAAGCATAATGTGTCTTGAATGATTAGCTACCTCTCACCCCCCCTCCTTTTCTCAAGCGAAATCTGCCTAACGACTACAACAAAAACAACGAACAATTCAAAACTTCAACCATTAAGTGACAAAAAACAAAGAAAGTATATGTTGTAAATAAGCTGAACTATTAATAAAGCTAGGTATCGTCTACGAGGGCCTCTGCATAGTTAAGTCTTCATGTTGACAAGAGTGGAAAAATTGCAATTAGTCCTGGAGTTGTAGAGTTTCCGGCAAAGGACCTTTTTTATGCCTTCAGCACCTGGGCTTTATCAGTTCTTGATTAAACCATTGACGCTGGGGGCAACAGCAAAGTGAGAGGCTGTATGATTAGTGGCTTTCCCACTCATGGAATTCCACTTTGCAGCTTAGTCTTTAGTGATCGATTGTGACTCTCTGACTAGGAGGCTTGACCTGCACAGCCCTTATGTGCTGCAGCCCAGGGGGCTACTTGGCCTTTGGAGAACATCTCCAACGCTGACTGTCCTTATGTCCTCTTGGCCGAGAGAGTGGGGATGTACTGTGGGCAAGACATCTCCACTATAATCAAATGTCTGCCCAGTTTCCGAAACAGCAGCTACCTCCTGTGCTGTTTTGGAGGCCATCGTCGAACACGACGGACAAACAAACAACAGTGAATAGTCATTTTTCTAATCCTCTTTTTCCTTTAACTTCAACTTTCATATGAATGAGAAAAACAAACACAGTTGATTTGAATAGACCTATCTCAGAAAAAGTCAATACTGATGAACATTATTTGAAAAATTGCAAGCAGGTATGTGTCAACTGTTTCCTTTTAAAAATGTTTAAAAATTGCATAGTATTTTTGCTGTAGTTATGAACTTGAGAGTTTCTCAGTTCTCTGTGTACTTCGACTAAAAATCGGGAAAGACTCGAATAGTGCCAGTAAAATGAACACACTGACGACGTATTTTTCATGAATTGCAATTTCTTCACCTAACTGCTGTACCTATTCATAATGACATATGCATCAGATATACTGTTTATGATAAAGGGTATATTGTATAAACTACAACATTGATTGAGGGGTAGGCATTGCACAAACTGATAAAAGAGTGTGGTAAGGTGTTTATTTCATCGTTCCAGTTTAACGGGGTACCGTTCCAGCCGTTCCTATACACTTTCACCTTGATATTGAAAGTCACGTTTCACATCGCCTGTCGAATCATCTCTGGCTTTTAAAAGAAATAATCTCATTTTTAGTCTGGAGTGTGACCTTCTTAATATGCATGCACGTGTATAGATTTCTGATCAATCTTGTGTGTCGTATTCAAAATTACAGTTTCTGTAAATTCTTCACAGGTAGATTTCAGTGGAGCAAATCAGGTAAGATTTACTTAGGTTAGGAAAACAATCGTAGGAAGATTTGATCTGCGCTTCGGGGGGGCTGGCTTATGGCAGGAAGACGCTGTAACAGAGAGTGTGGACTTACTAACCGAGCCACCAAGGAGCTGACTGACATTGACTAGAGCTGACTGATGCCCAGGGCTTGTATTCTTTGGATGCATTAATGATGGACATGATGTAGAGATGAGGAGAGGCGAGAGATGGACAGGGGAAATGAGTGTACAGGCCTGTGTGTGTGTGTGTGTGTGTGTGTGTGTGTGTGTGTGTGCGCGCGCGCGCTTGATTTGTTTTCAAAAGAGCTGCTACAGGGACTTATGTTTGTTATCTTTTATATAGCTTGTAACCCTCATGAATTTGTCTGCTTATTGAGGTAATAAAATATCGATATTGGTATTGGTGCTGCAAGAAAAAAGCGTAAACTATTTATTCTGAGCTTTCTGTCGCTGGTTTTCCGCGGAGATAAACAGAGCGTGAAATATAGATGGGAAGAGAGAGACAGTGCGTTGCTGTGAAGACGTAGTTGTGCGTGTATAGTGATTTTTTCTCTCTCAGTTGAAACATCAACACTTTCTGGGACAGGACATTACGCGCGCGCGCGCGCGGGCACGCACGCACGCACGCACACACACACACACACACACCATACACACACACACACACACACACACACACACACACACACACACACACACACACACACACACACACACACACAGAGGCGTGTGGAGTAGATCTAAAAAAAAAAAAAAGTGGACTGAGGTCATAAAAAAGTGGAGATTAAATTGATGACAGTTATGTGCCCTTTTTGTATCTGCTTTACACCTACACTTAAGAGATGGTCAATTCTTGTAGAGCTTTGATACAAGAGATATCAGGATATGTCCTTCGGTTCAGACAATACACGAATGTGCGGAGAACGTCTTGCACTCGTGTTAAAACCTGTTCCGCCTTTTTTGAAGAGTAGGGCATTGTGTGCTGGTGGGAATGGATGAGAAAATTTACAATATTGAATGCACACGGGGACTGGATGAAAAAAAACACCCACAACACTTGAGTGTTTGTTCATTATCCTTGAAATATGAAAAAAAGGTCAAATTTAGATAGGTTATATTAAAAGTTTTCTGGAAAGGTAGTACGGAGGACATCTTGAATGAATTAAGGATAATAAAAAAAAGGCTTAATTTTTGTGTTGTCTTGCAGGAGAGAGAGAGAGAGAAGAGAGAGAGAGAGAGAGAGAGAGAGAGAGAGAGAGAGGAGAGAGAGAGAGAGAGAGAGAGAGAGAGAGAGAGAGGGAGAGAGAGGAGAGAGAGGGAGAGAGAGAGAGAGAGAGAGAGAGAGAGAGAGAGAGAGAGAGAGAGAGAGAGGGAGAGAGGAGGAGAGAGAGAGAGAGGAGAGGAGAGAGAGAGAGAGAGAGAGAGAGGAGAGAGAGGAGAGAGAGGAGAGAGAGGGAGAAGGGGGAGGAGAGAGAGAGAGAGAAGAGGGAGAGAGAGAGGGCGGAGAGAGAATGGAGCAGATTGTAGGCTATGAGGATGGAGAAGTTAAAAAAATGAATTGCGCGGAATGACAATTGCTTGTTTTGTATTTGGCTTTTTTGGTTGAATCATCACCATCGCCATCGTCGTATCATCTATTCATTTGGTCGTTGTTATGATTGGTGTTACTATGGTTATTATTGTTGCAGTGGTCATATAGTGGTGGGGTGTGAGGGTTTGAGAGCAATACGTATTCTAATTGATGGAGTGGTTTTAAGCAAAACAGCTATTCACTTATGCCTGTGTTCGCAAAATTCCTTTTTCGTATTCTGACATTTGCGATTCATGGCTTGATACTGATTTGCGTTGCTTTTGATTTATCAAATGCATGCACTGTGTGTGTGTGTGTGTGTGTGTGTGTGTGTGTGTGTGTGTGTGTGTGTGAGCGTGCGTGCGTGCGTGCGTGCGTGCGTGCGTGCGGATGTGTGCCTTCGCGTGTACATGTGTGTGTGCGCATGTGTGTGTTTCTCGTGTAAAAATATTTCTTAAAACACATTTTGGAAAATTTGACAGAAATCGCTACACACACACACACGCCCGCGCACGCAGTCACTCACATCCCCCCCCCCCACGCACTCACATATCCACCCACCTGGTACCCCCACTCCATCCCTCCACACATCCTTACCCCCCCCCCCCTCCCCCACGCACACACACACAGACACACACAGACACACACAGACACACAGACACACAGACACACACACACACACACACACACACACACACACACACACACACACACACACACACACACACACACACACACACACAAACACACAGAAACATACACACAATCACGACCACCATCACCATCGCTATAAATCATATATCGGTTTAAAAAAAAATCTCGCCTCTTTTCACATCTTACTCAAGTAGCACAGTGAACTTAGATGTAAACGGGTTCCCCGCTTTGTTCTTTACCGTGTATAATTTTCAGCAGTGGTTGGTGGTAAGTTCAGTCATCATTAACAATGAGGGGATTATCCTCTCCACTTTAGCGGATAACCCGATTACCAAGTCTGTCCATTGGATAAAGGGATTAGTCCCTATGAACATTTGTTTTAGTTTCTGCTATTCTGATTGGAATTTGGATCGCTAGACTTGACAACCGCTAGTAGAAGTAGCACATTCACACGCGCACGCACGCACGCACGCACGCACGCGCGCACGCTCGCACACACACACACACACACACACACACACACACACACACACACACACACACACACACACACACACACACACACACAGCAATCGCAAAGTAATTGCAATGCTTATTCAATGTACCATTTGAAAATAGAAGTTTGACTTTGAAAGTTTTGACTTCCACACGCACACAGACTAACAGAGACACACAGACACAGACACAGACACAGACACAGACACAGACACACACACACACACACACACACACACACACACACACACACACACACACACACACACACCAGACTGACACTAACACTAAATACTATCAAGGACTTCGTTCATTAAAACAAAACTAATTGCTCGGCTAGAGCTCCGAGGTTCACCATTTGCATACACCACCGTTTTTACCTACCATCAAGGTACCCACATTCGACCTCGGAGATGTCTTAGTTCAACACTCCCTATCATCACATGTAAAGGAATGAAAAGAAAGGAAAACAAACTACACCACTTATACTGATTGTCATAGTAATAGTATATGGACTCTTGTTTGAGTCAGTGTGTAATTGGTCTGTTTTATTGTAATATTTCATGTTTTAGTTCATAATATGAGAGAGAGAGAGAGAGAGAGAGAGAGAGAGAGAGAGAGAGAGAGAGAGAGAGAGAGAGAGAGAGAGAGAGAGAGAAGAGAGACAGAAGAGAGACAGGACAGAAACAGAAGACAGACAGAGACAGACAGACAGACAGACAGACTGACTGACTGACTGATGAGATGACTGATGACTGACAGAGACAGACAGAGACAGACAGAGACAGAGAGATGCACAGACAGACGGAGACAGAGAACTTGCTACCTACCCTCATAGAACTGTGTCTAAGTAATCAGAACTACGATTACCACAGAAGACAAGGGGAACCCCCCCTCCCCCCCCCCCTACCCACTTGGGAAGAATCGGGCTGTCTGTCATCAATAAGTCAACACACACAGAGGGCCGCGTGGCCACGGCTCTATCGATTTTTCCACTTATCTAGGTGTTCCAGTCCTGTTATAACACACACAACACACCGACATGAGTAAGTCGGCTAGCTCAAGCAGACATGTACAGAAAGACGTGTAGAGTGGATGTAAGCATAAGCATACTATGCATCTACGTAGGTTTTTGCATGCACTTGAGGACGCATGAACACAAGAACGTGTGAAGGTGCGAATGAGAACTTGTGTAGCCTGCTATTTGCGTATACATGTATATTTATGTGCGTGCGCTCACACACGCACACACACGTACACACAAACATGAACGAAAAAATCGAACTAAATGTCGAAGTCCATCGGATGAGACTATAAAACGAGGCCCCCTGTGCGAATGCACGCAGAACATTTTGCGCTCACGTTGAAAACCCGTTCCGCTTTATGGAAGAGTAGGCCATTTGGTCCTGGTAGGAACAGATGACAAAATTTAAAAAATGCACGCACACAGGTGTCGTGTTTAGACATCATACCCCGAGTTGGAATACGGCTACCTTAATGATAATGACGTGTGTTGGAAAGAGGGGGGGGGGGGGGGTATTGTTGCATACGCAAAAATCTGACCATTGATAAACATTGGAGCTCTAGCCGAGGAACGGGAAAAACGAAAAAACCATATGTAAAGTCTTTACATTGCTTGTCATCAGATGTTTGATTGAACTGGCAAATTTGAAGCACTTGCACACACACACAAAATGCAAGGTTATTATTATTTCGCGAATAATCGGCGTCTTCATCACAATCACACATTACAAGTTTGCCGGCAAGCAAATGTGTGTTGTGCATGCGGCGTTTTACATACAAATCTTGTTGATGATAGCTATTGTTGACATTTTAATGTTTTTTTTTTTTTTTTCTTCCTGGCGTTTTCTGGTTCCAAGGCCCCAGTCTGCTGCTGATGGCTATGGTAGTGAGTTTGGTGCCTGTGACGTGTCATAACGGTACATTGACTGTGTGCTGTTGTGTAGATCTAGACCATGTAGATATTGTCTGCTTTTGTTGGTAGTGAGTTTGCTGCCAGTTACGGTACAGTGTGTGCTGTTGTTTAGATCTAGACCTAGAGCCTGTAGTTATTTATAGTCTGCTTTTGTTGGTAGAGAGTTTGATGCCAGTAACATTTACAGTGTGCTGGTGTTTAGATCTAAATTCTGTAGTTATAGTCTGCCATTGTTGGTATTAAGTTGGTGTCAGTGGTATGTCACGACTGTACATTTATTGTGTGATTCTGTATATATATCTAGACCCTGTAGATATTTATAGTCTGTTTTTGTTGGTAGGGAATATGGTGCCAGTAACATATACTGTGTGCTGTTGTGTAGATCTAGATCTAGACCCTGTGGTTATTTATAGTCTGCTTTTGTTGGGAAATTCAATGTCCGTATTTCTTCATGTGTAGACTACAAGATTCAACGAACCAACCAACCATCATCCATCCATCTATCCATCCATCCATCCATCCATCAACCAACCAACCAACCAACCAAAGAACAACTAACCAACTAACCAACCAACCAATCAGGCAGCCAATCAACCAATTACCCAGCTAGGACCCCCATTGTTGCTTAGCTCGCTTTCACACTCACGCTCTGAAGTAGCCAGCTCTGTTAAGCGCTTGTAAATTAGATATTTCCCGGCCTTCTGTAACACCTACCCCCGCTTATTGCCTGTTATGCCTATTGCCTTTGTGATAGATGTGCATAATTTAGTGGTCAGGAGAGAGAGAGAGAGAGAGAGAGAGAGAGAGAGAGAGAGAGAGAGAGAGAGAGAGAGAGAAGAGAGAGAGAGAGAATGTTAAAAGGACAAACACATAAGACAGCCTTACACTTGTCTTAGGTTGTGGAAAACACTAAAAGCCAGAGGGCGGAGATGCAGGTTACCACTCTATGAGTTACAAGCTATCAGGACAAATGTCCAATCACAATTTACAATAGTTTATTCCCACTAGCTCTTCTGAGTTACAGAATTTGCTTTTTAAATGAAGGGAGGAAACCATTCTTACCTGCAGATCAGTAGTTGTTTCCCCTTATACCTTTACGATACCGCTACTAATGATAATGATGATAAAAATAAGCAACAACAGTAGAATAAGTCTGTATCGTGCCAGGATGTTGTACACATTGGTTTTGAATCCTCAAGGGGAATCTCAAACCTTCATGTCACAGCGCTGAGTTATTGTGACAGGTACATTTTCTTTTTTTTTGTGGTCACATCATTTTCTTGTTTTCTCTGTGCCCAGTAGATTTTATTTTCAGCTTTCATCGTTTTATGAGAGAGCATTGGGCATATCAGACGCAAATAGATATCACAAATAGATATTCAGTGGACTTTGTGCAATATGTACTCGTGAAATAAAATGAACGCCACTTTCACCCTCATAATTTGCCTTTTTTGTATGATAAATGAATGAGTTTAGGAATGAATGAGCGATTGCTTAAATAAATGAGTAAATGAAAAAATCCTTTAATCTCTAAAACATGTTGTTTTTATTGAGCAATTAGTTTTGAGGGAAGATGTTTATTGCTACATAATGCCATTTTGGAAGATTTCTGATGGTTACCCGATAATAAAAGTTGTGGCAGTAATGATGATAATGATGCAGCAAAATAATGATGATGATGATTATCATCGGTGACAATTTCGGTAATGATAATGACAATGACAAAAGTGAAAAGAAGTTTGCTGTTGTCAAGAGAAAAGGTTGATAATGCAGTGATGAACTGGGGTGTATAGGCTACATATAAACCTTAGGGTTACCAAGGTTTCAGTGTGTGTGTGTGTGTGTGTGTGTGTGTGTGTGTGTGTGTGTGTGTGTTGTGTGTGTGTGTGTGTGTGTGTGTGTGTGTGTGTGTGTGTGTGTGTGTGCGCGTGCGCGTGCGCGCGCGCATAAATTTTATATATGTTAATCTTAATATTTGTTGAAGGTTGCTTGCGTGTAACTGATTTGAATGCAAGCACTCCGATTTACTGCTTTATAAGATTGAGCGCAACGTAAATTAATAATGATTAAAATATTATTATATTATTATTATTATTATTATATATTATATTATTTTATTATTATTATTATTATCATTATTATTATTATTATTATTATTATTATTATTATATTATTATTATTATTATTATTATTATCATTATTATTATTATTATTCAGCTGTTGGTGAATTATTTTTCTGTTATTGGTTAACACAAGTTTTAGTCTCCCCCCCCCTCCCCCAACACAGATAGCAGTTAAGTTATGCCTGTTTGTACGAACGTCAAGAGATACAGTCCATGTGTAACAAAAACCTGAGCAATCCTTTGTTCATTCTTCGTTGTTGTAGTTTGTCTTCTGCCGTTGCAGACAAAGACAAGATTCACGGAGCAGATGAAGCCTCCAGTGATATGATTGCCGATATTCTACGTGTAAGTGTGTGTGTGTGTATGTTAAATTTCGATGCTTTTTAATGTTAAAAATTGAATTAATCCTTTACGAAGGTAATGATAATGGGCACTAATATATGTGTGTGTGTGTGTGTGTGTGTTGTAATAGCTATTTTCCTTTCTTTTTTGAGGATATAGAATTAAAAAAAAAACATCTGGTGCGAAGACTCAGTATCTTTTATATACATTCATTGCCACATTTTTTTTTCAGAACAAGGCTTGTAAAAGAAGAAAAAAAACATGAGAGTATAGGCAGGATTTTTAATGAACAATATTTCATTAATCGCAGATGCATCGGAAACGCATACACGATGAGATTATATGATTTAGACGTTACAGTCATACATGCTCATACAATTATATATTTTTAAATGAAATCACGTGGTATTAGAAAAGGCAGTTTAAATGATGGTTCATGAAATATTATGATCAGAATTAACTTTAGTCGACTAGGCTAATCTACCTTACCATGTAAGCAAAACAGGAGTTTATAACCATCTTCATAATCCGTTATTTTATTTATCTCCCTTGTTCGTAACTAAATAAAGAAAGAAGAGTATCATGTATATATTTTCTAAAGAAAAAAATATAACCAGCAGTACATAGCTATCTTTATAATCCGTTATGTAAATTTTTTTTTTACTAGACCAAGTTTAAGCTACATTTCAAATTGAAGAAACATTTGTAATAAATCAGTTATAATATACATTCTAAACGATTCAAACTTTCAAAATAATCAAATGTTTACTGCATTCTAAATAATTGAAACATTATAAATCAATCAAACATATCTGTTATTTATTTATTTTTTTCTTCAGAAAATCGGTCGGCGGCCAGACGTGTCAGAAGAGGACGAGGCGAAGGTGGCGGCGGCCATGCTGGCTCAGCACATGCCGCACAACATGGCGTGGTACCGCATCAACGCCATCCGAAACCTGTCCGGGGGCACCAAGCTGACACCCCCGTCAATGAGAAACAGTCCGAGGTCAGTTTGGGACTGGCTTATTTATTTGTTTATTTATACATTTATTCATTTATCTATTCATTTATCTATTTGTTCATTTATTTATTCATTTATCTATTTTTGCACATATCTATGTATTTCATCCATTTGCTTATTCTTTTATTTTAAGGATTTTTAAAGAAGCACTCCGATCCTGCGCTTTTTTGTATTATCATCAGTTTACGCCCAGTCTTGAGTGTGCATGTAGTTTTTAAAATTTTGTCATCTGCTCCAACCTGAACAGATAGCCTACACTTCCCAAAAGTGGAACAGATTTAACGCCTGCTCAATATGTTTTCTCACTGTGTGTGTGTGTGTGTGTGTGTGTGTGTGTGTGTGTGTGTGTGTGTGTGTGTGTGTGTGTTCTAGACACTCATGTGTGTGAACGTACATTCTACCAACACTTCCCAGAAAAGATTCTTGCAATGACATTTGCTTATTAGCTTTGTCAACGAAAGTTTTTGTGGTTATTGTTGTGTTTTTGTTTGTTTTGTTATATCATTCAATCAGTAAACAATCCATCACAACTCAAGTCTGTAGATTTTTTGGCTTCTTCGTTACCTTTTCATTTCCCCTTTTTTTTTTTACAAAGCAATTTGACATCAACATTTTTAAACATTGATTGGAACACATCGATCATCATGCAACGAAAAAGCTGCTTCAGGTACACCAAGGAAGAGATGGGAGGACAAAATCTGCGAATGGACAGGCCTAGAACTCAACAAAATTTTGAGAAAGGCAGAACAGAGAGAGGAATGGAGGGAACTGGTTATCAAGTCTTCAGGGGTGCCCCCACGGTCGCCAGACTACAGGATAGATAGATAAATAGGTAGATAGGTAGGTAGATAGATAGATAATAGATAGATTGATAGGTAGACAGATAGATAGACAGACAGACAGACAGACAGACAGACAGACAGACAGATAGATAGATAGATAGATAGATAGGTAGTAGATAGATAGATAGATAGATAGATAGACAGACAGACAGACAGACAGACAGACAGACAGACAGACAGACAGACAGACAGACAGACAAACAGATAAATAGATATAGATTGGAACACAGACACATTTTCTGAGCAGTCACTACATTCTTAGTAATAAAAGCGGTACTAAACAGATCAGAGGATTGGGAAGGATCAAAGGCAAAAAGCGAACTGTAATCACATCTTTTTTCCTTTCAGATTCTGAACAGCCTGATCCAGGGAGAGAACGTGGGGTCCATGCTGTCCATCCTGTCGGACAACGGTCAGAACGCCGTCATCCAGTGGTCAGCCTCCTCCTCCGCAGTGCTGGAGCAAGAGGGCAGTGTGGGCCTGACCCTGACCCGATCCGGGAACACCAGCACCCGTGTGCTGGTCAGGTGAGAGGAGAGGAGAGGGGAGGAAGGAGAGGGGAGGAGAGAGAGAGAGAGAGAGAGAGAGAGAGAGAGAGAGAGAGAGAGAGAGAGAGAGAGAGAGAGAGAGAGAGAGAGAGAGAGAGAGAGAGCATATGCACGGTAGGCAGGGGAAGAGACCGTATCTGTGGTTTAGGCGTCTCTATAGATGCAAATGACTGTGTGCCCCCACGGTTGCCAGACTACAGGAAAGGAAGAAACAAAGATAGATAGATAGATAGATGGATAGATAGATAATAGATAGATAGATAGATAGATAGATAGATAGATAGATAGATAGATAGATAGATAGATAGATAGATAGATAGATAGATAGATAGATAGATAGATAGTAAGTCATATCAAACATGATCAATATTAATACTGGGTTGTACTACACACAACATCCACATTACTCATCTCTTCTTCTCTACCACAGAGTGGAGACCTTTGACGGCACAGCGGAAGCGGAATCAGACTACATCCCATATAAGGAAACGCTGGTCTTTGAACCGGAAGAGACCAACAAGTGCATCGAGATCAAGATCGTGGACGACAACGAGTGGGAGCCGGACGAGGTGTTCTTTGTGCGGGTCAGCATCTCCGACACCGAGGAGAACTGCGTGGTTGGAAAGAGGTCCATCACTCAGGTCATCATCGTCAACGACGATGGTGAGTTTTGGGAATGACTGAGAGTGAGAATAATGACAAGTGGGAATCATCTTTGGAAAAAGTTAGTGGAGGTTGTTGTAAAGCATGTAGACATTTTGCCAAACTGTAGGGTTTGATATTCGATTATTGGGAATGCTTGCTAGATTTTTGGGTTGAATATTTTCGTTCTTACATAGGCTGACAATGGTGCCAATTTTGCAAGAATGGATGGAAACTTTTCACTTTTTTTTTTCAAAAGAAACACTCATGGCATCAGTTTATCATCACAAACTAGGCACCCATCCACACATTTGTTTCATCAAGAAGTAAACACGGCATTGCTATATTTCAAGAAACCAAAACATCACGTATTTCTTTCAGAAAAAAATGCCAGAGCATCGATATAATGACACCAACAGCCCAAACATTTCTCCACAGATACCCACAGTACCAGTGTATCACATCAACAAGCTCCCCCCCCCCCAAAAAAAAAAAAAAAGGTTTATTTTTTTCTCTCTTGCAAGATATACCCATGGTACCACTGTAGCACATACCTCCCCCCCCCAAAAAAAAAAAAAGCAACAAAAAACAAACAAAAACAGACCCAAAACCCCATCCACCTGACTCGCATTTCAGCTCCAACATTGGCCTTCATCAGAAGACCCCGACAGTAAGTCAAGCTCCGCCCTCTGTGGTACCTTACAGCCAGACACTGTTCAATCTACACACACACATCTCTCTCTCTCAAGAGACACCCAGAGTATTACCTTATTCTTTCCCCAGACCTGGCACCTTCGAGTTCCCGGAGCCCAGCTTGGTGGTGAAGGAGAGTGTGGGGACGATCCAGATCCCGGTCAGCAGAACCAACGGAGCAGACGGCAAGGTGTGCCTCAACTGGGAGGCCAAGAACCAGACGGCAGTCTTCGGCCAGGACTTCGACACCAACAAGGGCACGCTGGTCTTTGACCACGGCGAGCTGTCCAAGACCATTGACATCGGCATCATTGATGATCAGGTCAGGTCTTCTTTGTGTGTGTGTGTGTGTGTGTGTGTGTGTGTGTGTGTGTGTGTGTGTGTGTGTGTGTGTGTGTGTGTGTGTGTGTGTGTGTGTGTGTTTATCTTCGGCTGATGCATTTTCATACAATCTGAGTTCAATATGTGTATGACGGACTCTCAAGCCTTTGGTTTAAGACCGTTTCAATCCAATTCCGTGGGTCCGTGAAGTGTAAGGCTTGAATCTCAGGGGCATCTGGTGAATTTAGGGTGTGATTTCAACGATCTCCAAGGTCAACTTCAAGTACAAACCTGTCAGCGCTTTAACTCTCTTCGAGCATAATACACATGCAAAAGATCAAACACGCACGTTAAAGATCCCGTAATTCATGTCAGTGTTCGGTGGGTTATGGAAACTCGAACATACCCAGCATAAATCCCCGAAGTCATAATGCGGCTGCCTTCATAGTGGGCAAAAGCAGTGGAATACACAAAAAATCTCACCTTCGGTTAACCTGGAAGCTTCTAGCAGAGGAATGTCAAACAAAGTGTATACAAGAAGGTAGAGGAAAAACTGGAGAACTGTGAGGGTAAGCAGCCAGGGGTGACAATGGACGCCGTTGGGTGTGCAGGAATTCGAGAAGGACGAGCATTTCGAGGTGTCCCTGGTGTCCTGTGACGTGAAGGGAGCCAAGATCGGCAAGCTGAACAGGACCATCATCACCATCCTCAATGACGACGGTGAGTCTCCTCTGTCCTGACCGGCTTTCAAAGTCGTCATGTCAAGTGAAAAACACTTTAATCATCCCATGAAGAGCAAGTATAATACTGACAGGCTTATGATGGATGTTGTTATTGATGTTGTTATTGATGATGTTTTTGATGTTATTGATGTTGTTATTGATGTTATCCTCCTCCTGCTCCTCCTCCTCCTCCTCCTTCTTCTCCTTCTTCTTGATGTTGTTATTTTCATTTTTGATGATGTTGTTGTTATCGATGTTGTTGTTGCCTTCGTCGTTGTTTCGCATTCCCTGGCTGAACATCCTTGAGATCACTCAGAATATGCCCTGTTGGCGACATCCTTTTGACAGTAGCCACTGATGCCTGCTTACTCCGTCAGCTGTCTCCACTCCCTTCAGTCTTCACTGCTTCTGTACTCCCCTGTGGAGATACCGGAGGCTTGTCAGTATAAATAGCATCCCCACCTTCTGGAAA
>CM060316.1:4319878-4339878 GCA_030674155.1 Stramonita haemastoma | reverse complement strand
GATGAGGGGTACCGAAGCAAAATGTTTCTTTTAGGTACCAACGACTTGTTCTTTCTGTTTTAGAACAATGATCTCACTAAGACTATTCAATGATCGTAAGGATCATTTGAGTAACAGAGATGCTTACTTTGTTGATATTACACACACACACACACACACACACACACAACACACACACACACACCACACACACACACACACACACACCACACACAGATAGTATCACTTGTCGGTAGATTTTGGTAGTTTGAGGTTAAAAGTTCTGAGTTACAGTTCTATTCATGTTTTTAGTCTTCCTATTTTTCTCCAGAATAATGTCACCTTGGTGGAAAAACGTAAAAGAAAATTTTTTTCACTTAGGCTCATGTAAATATGAAATCTCTGACCCTGTTTTATTTCTTTCGTGATGTGTAAATATGTCTTTTATATCAACTTTTTAAAATTATTTTTGGAATGTCGACTAACTGGAGTATTTTAGTTCTCCTTTAATTAACTAACTTTTAGTAAACCCTTTTTATTAATTGAGCACGTGCACATTTTCCATCCATTATTATGGTTTTTGATTTGACACTGTTCTTTCGCTATTTGATTGCTCAATGAAACAAATATGTTTGTACATTCACGTAAGGATGGTTTGTGATCTATTGTTGGCGCGTAAGACCGAACATTCTTGGCTGGTCGCTTATTTTGAGTATGTATGACGTAGTTTATGTTGTAGGTGTGTGTTTAACGGAGGTTGTGTTGTATGAGTGTGTGTTTAATGTAGCTTGTGTTTAGTATGTTTGACGTATTTTGTGTTGAGTATGTTTGACGTACTTTGTGTTGAGTATGTTTGACGTATTTAGTGTTGAGTATATTTGATGTATTTTGTTTTGAGAATGTTGAACATATTTTGTGTTGAGTATGTTGGACGTATTTTGTGTTGAGTATATTTGACGAAGTTTTTATTGTGTGTGTTTGTCGCGGTACCTGCGATTTTTGACATGATTGCACCAAGAGTATGTGATACAACAGATCGATTGTCTATTTGTCATGTTTTCTTTTCTAATAATAAAGAAACTTGTTGTTTAATGTTTCCTGGTGTTATGAATTTGTGCATGTCTTGAACTTCTAAAGGTGAGATTGTTCTTTGGAAAAGCTGTATAATTAACAGAACTCGGTATAACGAAGTGAGAAGTGGACAGAGACCAATTTTTCCGTCTGTCTATCTGTCTGTCTGTCCGTCCGTCCGTCCGTCCGTCCGTCCGTCCGTCCGTCCATCTATCTATCTATCTATCTATCTATCTATCTATCTATCTATCTATCTATCTATCTATCTATCTATCTATCTATCTATCTATCTATCTATCTATCTATCTATCTATCTGTATATCCATCTATCTATCTATCTATCTATCTATCTATCTATCCTAGAGGAGGAACCATGATAAACCACACGCACTGTCTTGTCATCTTAGACACCATCCCCGAAGTCTGAAAGCGGCTGCCTTAATGGTGGGCAACCCCCCCCCTCTTCCCGCCCCCAATCCAGTTGCATACGCAAAATCTCACCATCGGTAAAAACCCAGAACGAAAAAAAGTCCAACCCAGAATCAGAGAAAGAGATTTGTCCTCCAGCCTAAACCTGTTCCTGTTCCTGTGTCTGTGTTCCTGTTGTGACTGTTGTCATTCATTGCATATTGTTACAGATCAAAGAACAATAATCTGTGGTGTGTTAGGACTGTTTGAGGGTATTTAACAGTGTGTGTGTGTGTGTGTGTGTGTGTGTGTGTGCGTGGCGGTGTGTGTGTATGTGTGTGCACTCGCGCGCGCGCACACGGGCGTGTATTAATGCGCATGCCTTATACCTTTAGTTTTTATTTTGTGTGTGTGTGGGAATAGGATGGAGGGTGGGGATGAAGTGGAAAGCTTGATTATCATTAATTTTGTTGATGTCGTCATGTCACTGATGGATCGTCCTAGATAACCCCCCTTTCCATCCCCCCCCCCCCCGCAGCGTTTGTTTTGGGCTGTGTGTTAGTAACTCCAGATTTCGTACACAGAAGGGACATGCTGTATTAGATGTATTTTGTTTCTGTTGACTTTCTTCTGTCACGTTTTTCGTTTTTGCATTTTCGTGAACATTCAGTCAGTCATCATGCAACTCTAATGGTGATTTTTGTCAAAACTGTCGTTTTTACAGTACGTTAGCAGGGTGGGGACGGGATAGCTCAGTGGTCAGGGCACTCGCTTTCTTCAAGCTAAGGTTAAGCAGCACTGAGCGTGGTTACCAATTGGATGGGTGACCGTTTCCGTGCCTTGGCTTCAGTACAGTCCCCCAGTTCACTCAGCTGTAAATGGGTACCTGCCCGCTTGAGGGTCCAGGAAGGTAAAGCAGCGAGGAAGAAGAGACGGGCGCCGCCCTCAATCTGCTGGCCCCTAGAGAAGCTGAGGTCTCTGATTCCTCGCTCCCCTACGACCACATAGGTTATGGGACACTTTTGCGTTTACCTTTATCTTACCTAACAAGGTGATGACTTAATCTAAGTTGAAATTATGAGAGTATTGGAATTAATTACCTAGGTGATGAACTCTATAGCCAAGTGGTTAAGACCATTCATTACCAATCCTATGGGTTCATAAAGTCGTGGGTTCGAATCTTAGCAGCGTCTGGTGAATTAAAGGTGTGTGTTTTTATGACCTCGCCGGTCAACTTCAAGTGAGGACCTGCCAGTGCCTTAATTTCCTTCACGTATATAAACATGCAGAAGATTATATATGCACGTTAAAAACCACATAATTTGTGTCAGTTTTCGACTAGTTATGGAAACGCGAACATACTCAGAATACATCCCTGAAGTCGGAATGCAGCTACCTTCACGGGAAAAAAAACGGTTGCATACACAAAACCTCAACATTGGCGAACCTCGAAGCTCTAGCTGTGGAACGAAAACTAACCCTAGCAACTACTTTCATTCTGTATAGAAGGGGACAGGATAGCCTAGTGGTCAGAGTGATGCGCTTGTGATCTGCTGACTAGGGTTCGAATCTTGTTCAACAGGATTTTCCCTCTGGAGTTAACATCAGTACCGACTCCACTCCCCCAAAAGTCCTTCGGATGAGACCACAAGCCGAGGTCCCGTGTGCGAACTCACGCAGAACATCTTACGCACACGTTAAAACCCATTCTACTTTTCAGAAGAGTAGGCCATTGTGTGCCGGTGGGAACGGATGACAAAATTTACAAAATTGCATACGCACATGCACGGGGACTTGATATAAAAAGCACGTGAGTGCTTAATCCATTATCCTCGAAATAAAACAATAAAAAAAACGAAGGAATAAGAAGAAAAGAAAGAGAAAAGAATACACACACACACACACACACACACTCTCTCTCTCTCTCTCATCAGTCATTCCATTCTCTCCAAAGGGATGATCTTGTCCTGTAAGAGAGAGAGAGAGAGAGAGAGAGAGAGAGAGAGAGAGAGAGAGAGAGAGAGAGAGAGAGAGAGAGAGAGAGAGAGAGAGAGAGAGAGAGAGAGAGAGAGAGTTCTGTCAGGATTACTGCTATACCATCATTATGTCTAACCCTCCACAGGCAAGTCACGATGTTTGATCAGCAGCCGCACAGCTAGTCCCCCCTCCCCTCACCTCCCCCGGGCTTTGCCTAATGACGAATGTAACGGGACAAATCACTGTGCTCTGATGTTGTCTACTGGGGGAGTGGGGTAGGATGGAAGGGATGGGGATGGAGGGATGATTGCGGTGTGAAGCAGTCTTCTGTCTGTGAAAACGTTCACATCCTTAGTATAGGCTGCTTCAAAGTTTTGTTGTCTTGTCATAGAATTGTCGACCACCCCCTCAAAAACAACAACAACAACAACCCCCCCAAAAAAACCAACCAAACAAAAAAGCAACAACAAACAAACATTGTAGCTGGATGATACAGAGCAAGTTAAATCTTCTTTTTCTTCACCTTCACCTGTCTCGCAGTCCCGCGGACCGTGGGGACACAACTGAAGATTTTGCAAGCAGCTTCCTCCACTACTCACGATCCTCCGCCCTCCGTAGCAGATCGCTCCACCAAGGCCTGTCCACTCTCTGATGCTGTCTTCCCATCGTTTCCTCTGTCTGCCTCTTCGTCTCCCTCCCCTTACTGTTCCCTGTAAGAATGTCTTGGCCAGTCCCGACGTCCTAGTGATGCGGATAAACCCGAAGCCAAGCTTGTAGGGACCAAACAAAACCTCTCTCCCATCAGAATTTCTTCAGTTCCTTTGTGAAGTAAAAAGGGGCTGTTATTGACAACACATTCTCTATGGAAAAACTCATCACCCAGACCTGCCAGTCATGCTACAATCAACTACAGTGTATTAGTACATATCGTCAACCCGTTCTCTGATGCAACATCCAAACTTGTCACGTCTCCATTCTCTCACATCTGGACTATGGTAATACTCTTTTGGCTGGTCTGCCAGCATCAACAATCCACTCCCTTCGACGTATAGAAAAATCTGCCGCTCGACTAGTCATAAGATAGAAAAATCTGAACACATCACTCTTCTCTTGCGATCTCTTCACTGGCTGCCTGTCTAACAAAGAGTGAAGTATAGGGTTGGTTAATTCCCTCTGTTACAAATGCCTTCACAAAGTTCATTCCTCTGTGACTGTCTTCTTCACCTGTACACTCCATCCCGCTCCCGCCGTTCTGCTGCAGATGCATTATGCTTCAAATATCCATACTGAGACAAGCCAGTATTGTCGTTCGTCGACGTCACTTTTTTCCTATTTCTGGTCCATTCCTCTGGAATGACCATCCTTCCTCAATTCACCAAAGCAATGTTTGATACTGTCAAATCCAGCCTCAAGACACAGTTGTTTCTGACTTAGGATCTTCCCCTATAGTTTCTACACCTCTTATCTGTTCCTACTTTCAACAGACATCTCCATCACCCGTGTGTGTGTGTGTGTGTGTGTGTGTGTGTGTGTGTGTGTGTGTGTGTGTGTGTGTGTGTGTGTGTGTGTGTGTGTGTGTGTGTGTGTGACACGTAAGTGTATGAATTGTGCGTACGCTTGTGTGCGTGTTTGTGCGTGCGTGTGCGCGCGTGTGTGTATGTGTGTGCTGTGTGTCTGTGTGTCTGTGTCTGTGTGTGTGTGTGCGTGCGTGCGCGCGCGTACGTATGTGCATGTGTGTCCCCACCGATGTAACGGGTTCAGAATACAAACATTTCCTGAAGCTGAACATTACAAGTCAGTGTGCAGACTGGTCCTGGTCTGGCGCCATAGCGGTCTGTATTTACAGCTGCCTGGGACAGTAAGGTCCAGCAGATGATTAAAGATTAATGCAGTCATTGATCCACACCTGTGTGTGTGTGTGTGTGTGTGTGTGTGTGTGTGCGTGCGTGCGTTGCGTGCGTGCGTGTGTGTGTTGTGTGTGTGTTGTGTGTGTGTGTGTGTGTGTGTGTGTGTGTGTGTGTGTGTGTTTGTGTGTGTGTTGTGGTGTGTGTGTGTGTGTGTGTGTGTGTGTGTGTGTGTGTGTGTGTGTGTGTGTGTGTTGTGTGTGTTGTGTGTGGGTGGTGGGTGGAGGGTGGTGGTGTGGTGTGAATGCGTGCCTGCGTGTGTGTGTTTGTATGTATGTATGTATGTATGTATGTATGTATGTATGTATGTATGTATGTATGTATGTATGTATGTATGTATGTATGTATGTATGTATGTATGTATGTATGTATGTGTGTTGTGTGTATGTATGTATGTGTGTATGTGTGTATGTTGTGTAGTTGTATGTATGTATGTATGTATGTATGTATGTATGTATGTATGTATGTATGTATGTATGTATGTATGTATGTAGTATGTATGTTGTACGTATGTGATGTACGTATGTATGTACGTATATTTGTATGTGTGATGTGTGCGCGTGCATGTGAGTGTGCGTGTGTGTGTATGTGAATGCGTGCCTGCGTGTGTGCGTGTTTGCATGCTCGCGCGCGTGTGAGCGTGTATACGAGTGTATATGTGCGCGTGCCTGTGTGTACACCGGTATGCGCATGTACGCCCACGCACGCGTGTTGCATTTAAGAGGACTAGAATCGTGTGCAAACAGACAGGCATACTGACATAAACACACCCGCAGGTCTGGTTCCTATCAGGATCTGTCTCGTGTTACGGTCTGTCCATCCTTAGCAGACTAAATAATGCAGGAGGACGAGCGTTTTAAGTCAAGTGGAGAGAGGTTTACTATCCATCCAACCGAAAAATCTGCACAAAATGATATTGGGATCCAATCTCAAGTGACGTATGATTTGCTAAATGTGGAATCTTTTTTTTTATTACATCGCAGGGTTTTCGTGGTGAAAAAAGGTGAAACACTCAAAACCAAATGCTGTTAAAACTGCTGTGTCTTCTCTCTCTGTCTGTCTTTCTGTCTCTGCCTCTCTCTGTCTCGTCTGTCTGTCTCTTTTCTGCAAGAGAATTAAAGATAGAATGTAATTGATTTTCGTGGCACAGAAACAGAAACAGGAAACAGACATACCATGTCACATCATTTACACCAAACATCACTAGCGTTCAAAGATAAAGCCTGCTATTTTTCTTCTTCTCTGCACTCAAATGTTAAAAATACAATTCATTTCACAGTGGAGGAGTCATAAATTAAGAGATGGCAATTATTCACCATGAACAATCCCAAATTGACTGATGGCACCATAGGAGAAAGTGTGGTCAGTGTATTCTGTACCTGGTCTTTCTGATGTTGTGTAATGTAATTTCTCTTCAGTTATAACTCAAAGTCCTGACATTGATGACGTGTTTGCAGCTGTTCTGGTTTCCTGTTTATGGTTGATTGAATCTGATTGTGTGTTAAAGATCAGGACATGTTGATTAACATTTTGTAACTCAGAACATGGTGATCACCATTTTGTAACTTCAGAACATACTGATTAACATTTTGTGAACTTTAAAACATACTGATTAACATTGTTGATTAACATAACTTTTTATATTGTGATAGATGCGAGCTGATGTTTGAATACTATGTTGTGGTATTTTTCGTGATATTATTTTACATGTTTACGGTGTTTATGTTGGCTCGTAACCGCATGAATTTCTCTGCTTGAGACAACGAAGTATTGAATTTGGAATGTAATATTTTGTAAACAAAATAAAGGCCTTTCTATGCGTGATGAAAGAACATTTCTCGAATCATTCGTCATGAATACATCCCGAAGTCAGAATACAGCTACCTGAATGGTGGGTAAAACGGTGCACACGCAAAACCTCACCATTGGTGAACCACGGAGATCAGAATAGCCGAGGAATGAAAAAAAAAATGTTGTAGACAAAGGTATCGCTTTCGTTACAATGTAAGTTAGAGGACACTTCAGTCCATGACATTGACTAAATCTACGTACATGGGTAAGCTGGGAGATCGTAAAACAATCCTATTCTTGATTTGTTTCCGATGTTCAAAGCTATGAGAGAGAGAGAGAGAGACGAGAGAGAGAGAGAGAGAGAGAGAGAGAGAAGAAGAGAGAGAGAGAGAGACGAGAGAGAGAGAAGAGGAGAGAGACATACAAAGATAATACTTCTTAGACCATATACATGCAACCATGTACACACACACTCCGAAACACACGCATCGCCGGCACACACACACACACACACACACACACACACACACACACACACACACACACACACACGCACACACGCACAACACACACACACACACACCACACACACACACACACACACACACACACACACACACACACACAGCGGCAGACAGACTGACAGACACAGAGAGATCTAAAAAATACGTTCATGAGTGTGACTGGACTACACGTGCAAAGTGATTCTAACAATTAACCTAAATCAAAAAGGAGATATACAAGACTGGACAAGATGTGAGTGGATGATGGGGAGGTGACAATGGCTCCAGCCATTCTCAGGACACTGCTACTCTGTCCCTGTCTGTTTTAATTCTAGTACCTTTTTTATTAGGCCCTATGGGGACAGGATAGCTCAGTGGTCAGATCACTTGCTTTCTTCCAGCCAATGTCAAGCAGCATCGAGCGTGGTTACCAGTTGGATGGGTGACCATTTGCGCGCCTTGGCTTTAGTACAGTCCCCCAGTTCACCGGCTGTAAAAGGGCACCTGCCCTCTTTAGGGTCAGGAAAAGTAAAGCAGCGAGGGAGAGGAGATGAACGCCGCCCTCAATATGCTGGCCCCTAGAAAAGCTGAGGTCTCTGACGCCTCGCTCTCCTACCACCGCATAAGTTATGGGACACCTTTGCCTACCTCCACCTACCCTTTCCTTGCATTGCATGGATGGTTTTGTACCTTAAAAAAGTCTCATGCCTTCCAAATTTCCAGCTTGGGGATGTGGGGGGGGGGGGGGGGGGGCTGTTAGTATCAAGAGCATCCCCACCTTCTGGAGACTCTGCCAAGAATTCCCTTTTTTCTATCCCTCTCTTTTTGCCTTGTTCCTTTTCTTCCTGTCATCTCCTTCTTGTCTCTTTTCTGCCCTCTTGGTCCATTTCTCTGCGCCTTTTTTACGGAAGATTTCAGAACAATACTTCTCTCCACCCAGAGTCGGGTGTGCGCGGGGCCTGACTTGTCAGGCGCTTAACGGCAGCACAGCGCATTTTGCTCATATCACAGACAAGAACAGTTGCTGTCTGAGCGTTCGATGAAGAAAAAGAAGCCAAATAGCTACAGCGTACAGATAGTGTAAAAAACCGATTGATTTGTTGGCTAAATCACAGTGTGACGCGATGCATGTGCCCACGCACGCTGTAAAGTGTGTGTGTGTGTGTGTGTGGTGTGTGTGTGTGTGTGTGTGTGTGTGTGTTGTGTGTGTGTGTGTGTGTGTGTGTGTGTGTGTGTGTGTGTGTGTGTGTGTGTGTGTGTTCATGCGTGCGTGCAAGCGTACCTACGTACATGTAGATCTGTATGTGCGTGCCTACGAATTGTTTGTGTATGGATATACAAACATCATAATACAGGAAAACAGCTCAAGAACAGGGCTCGTATGACAATGCCCATGTGGGAAGCTAAAGGCAATAAAAAAATTATTTTGCTGAATGATGTCTTTGTTGTTATTTATTCTTTTATTTCGATGATAATGGAATAAGCACATGTGTGATTTTTATTTTTAGATCCAGTCCCCGTTCCCACCGGCACACAATGGCCTATTCTTACGAAAAGCGGCACAGGATTTAACAAGATGTTCTGCGTGCGTTCGCGCATGGAAACCTCGGTTTATAATCTCATTTGAAGGATTTTGGGGGAGAGTGGAGTCAGCACTGATGTTAACTCCAGGGGGAAAATCCCCTTGCTTTGGGGCATCGTGTGTGGCTGGCTTTAAAGCATATAATAGGTCAAGCCTTGTTGTGTCATTTGACCCAGAAAGCCTGAAGTGGTGTGCTTCCTTTTGGACCTTTGCACTTCTTCATCACTGGATGCAATTTGTTGTCATGGAGGGGTCATTTGAAGTTGTGATAAGAGGTGATTGATTTCCCTATGGCTTGTAGTTATGAGCAACTCCAGAGGGTTTTTGCGGGGTGGGGAGGGTGGGGGTGTGGATGGTGTGTGTGTGTGTTGTGGAGTCTCTTGCTTCCAACCTCTTCAACCGTTCTCTGTCTGCCTGCCTGCCTGCCTGCCTGTCTGCCTGCCTGTCTGTCTGTCTGTCTGTCTGTATGTATGTATGTATTGATGTATGTATGTATGTGTGTCCGCACGCGCGCGTGTACACGAGCATGTATGTGTGCAGTGTGTGTGTGTGTGCGCGGCACACACATGTAAATGCAGGAGCGTGCTAAAAGACCCCCCAGAGAGTGACAGAAACAGTGACAGAAACAAAAACAGATACAGAAGAGAAACAAAAAAGACAAAAAAACCCCAACAGATAGACCAAGTTACACTAACACATAGCGACAGATTTAGACAAACAGACACAAACATACACACAGACAGAAACAGACACACACAACACACAACACAGACAGACAGACAGCAACAACAGACACACACGACACACACACACTACAACACGACACACAGCACACACACACACACACACACACACAGAGAAAAGATTGGACAATCACAGCCTACCAGTCTACTAGCCTACCCCAATGACAATAACAACAATAATACAACAATAACAATCCACCCAGCTGTCTCTTTCCTGTCCACTATTAAAACAGTCGCACCTCTTGGTCCCATCTTAACACACATGTATATTATACACACACGCCCACCCGCGCAGCCAATACATTCCACCCAGTTCACATGATGTGTGTGTGTGTGTGTGTGTGTGTGTGTGGCACCAAACCACTGTGTTTTCTGGCCGCGGGAGTTAGGCTAGCCTAGAGAAAGTTTCTCAGGATTGTTGCTGAGGATGGAATCATACTGTGTGGGATGGTTGTTGTGCTTCCACTATGTTTGATGGAGGTGGGGGTGAGGGGAGGGATTGATGAGATTTGTTTTGTGAGGTGCGCATGTGTATTGTAGGGAGGACTTAACCATTGAGTGGGAAGTCAGCCTCTGTGGGGAGAACTGTTCTTGTTCTTGAAATAATCTTCAGCAGAGCTGGTGAGTTATGTTTATCATTTTATTTTCTATTTCATTTATTTTTTTATTTTCTATTTCATTTATTTTTTTTATAACGAAGATGATGGAATAAGCACTTGTGTGCTTTTTTTTTCTTTCTTTTTTTACATCTATTCCCCATGTGTATGCAGTTCTGTCAATCTTGTCATCTGTTCCCATCTGTCCACAAGGCCTACTTTTACGGAAAGCGGAACGGGATTTAACGTGTGCGCAAGATGTTCTGCGTGCGTTCGTACACGAGGCCTCGGTTTGTAGTCTCATCCGAAGTCTCTATCGTTGCATGTCTCTGTCTGTCTGTCAGTCTGTCTGTCTCCGTCTTTGTCTCTATTGTATGCCTGTCTGTGTATCTGTCTGTCTGTCTGTCTGTCTGTCTATCTCTCTTTATGTTTTCTTGAAGTTATTAGTTGTGATTAATAATGATAATCTCTTCTCAGGGCAAGGGCCTGATGAAAAAAAAGTTGTCAAAGTATGTCAATGATTATCTATCTGTAACCCTTGGGAATAAAGATTATTAATCAATCAATCAATCAATCCAATCAATCAATCTTCTCTCTCTCTCTCTCTCTCTCTCTCTCTCTCTCTCTCTCGCTCTCGCTCTCTCTCTCCTTCTAGGAAATACTAACTGCTAAAATTTGCATTAATAACAGATGCTGTGGAAAAAATGGTAAGCAGAAAATTAATTAATTAATCGTGTGTCTGAATGCAGTGCAATCGAATCTAACCAGAGGCAGACGACATGTTGATTTTTTTCTGACTCCAGTGGCTTCTTACCTAGAGTTAGTCTGTGCTACGGTACCAGTGGGGACAGGATAGCTCAGTGGTCAGAGCACTCACTTTCCCCAAGCTAATGTTAAGCAGCAACGAGCGTGGTTAACAATTGCATGGGAGACCGTTTGCGCGCCTTGGCTTCAGTGCAGTTCCCCAGTTTACCCAGCTGTCAATGGGTACCTGCCCTCTTTAGGGTTAGAGAAAGTAAAGCAGCGAGGGAGAGGAGATGGGCGCCGCCCGCAATATGCTGGCCCCTAGAGAAGGTGAGGTCTCTGATGCCTCGCTCAACATGGACCACATAGGTTATGGGACACCTTTGCTTTACTTTATGAGCTCTATAGGTAAATATGACCACACTGCCAATTAATTTATCTGACCAATACTGCAGGTGTGTTCAAATTTATTTAACGTCTATTCACAAGTTGTGATATTAGACGACAGGTAAATCCACTTGTGCATGCGCATGTACGTGGCCGCCTGAAAAAGCTTCACGTATCAAGTCTTAATAAAAGAGGAAAACCAAATAATCTTAAAGAAAAAGAATATTGAAAAAATAGAACTACGCTAAAAAAAAATCCAACACATAGACTCCAACACAGACACACAAACGCAGAGAGAGAGAGAGAGAGAGAGAGAGAGAGAGAGGAGAGAGAGAGAGAGAGAGAGAGAGAGAGAGAGAGAGAGAGAGAGAGAGAGTTGATATCAAAGCGCAGAAAAATAACAATCTTATCATCTGAACAGATCGTGTAATTCTGTGTATTTGTGGATGATCATGTTCCCAACAAAAATACCTTGTTTCCACTGTGTAAGCCCCTCTCCTTCTCTCAACCCTACCCCCCCCCCCCCTCCCAGCATTTCGACAAATAGCGGCTGATTGGATCAATGCCTTGTGACGCCGATGACGTAAATTTCCCCTCATTTTCCCTTGTTCATAGCGCTGGTAATCGTTGTACCCCGTGTCGTGCGTCTGTTTCGACAGTCAGCCAAAGGAATGTCTGACACAACACCTCTGAGAGAGAGAGAGAGAGAGAGAGAGAGAGAGAGAGAGAGAGATTTTTCATTTGCTCATTAGCTGTCTCATTTGTTAACTGTCACACTTAAACAGAAAGAAAAAAACACAATTTCCTATTTTCAGCTTACGACCTGTTCATGTAAGTTGCAAATGTCAACAGACAGTGTTGTGCCCGGCCAGCCTTGTCAATCATGGATTGTCAGCACAGTGCTCAGGCCCACATTGAATCGCTGTTATGATTTGAAATTTTGTGTTGAGATTGTTTTCATCCACAACAGTCTCCCAACATTGCTCGCATTCTTCATTAAAAGAGGATTTATTTTCCTTCCTCGGCTAGAGCTCTGAGGGTCCCCAATGGTAGCCAGGTCCTCTTCAGCTGATGACATGTCTCAATGGCACACTGCACTCACTACACAGCCTAGATTCCACATCTTGCTGCTGTTGAAACCTGGAGGGGAATCAAGAGGGGGGGGGGGGGGGGGAGAGGGATGGGGTGGCTTGCCGCATTACTCGAAGACTTATTCCACTCCCCCCTAAAGTCTTTTGGATGAGGCTATAAATCGAGGTCCCGTGTGCGAACACACTCAGGACCTCTTGCGCGCATGTTAAAAAACTGTTATGCTTTTCGAGAAGAGAAGGCCATTGAGTGCCGATGGGAATGGATGACAAAATTATTCACAAAACTACATACACACGGAGACTGAATGTAAAAAAAAAGAACACGAGTGCTTATTCCATTATCATCGAAATAAAAGAATAAAGATAAAGATTCCTATTCGTTCTTTCTCAGTGGGGTGTCGGTTTAGAGGAAGGGTGTGTTTAATCCTTTAGGACTCAGGATAGTTGTACGTATTGATGTCATTGGCAATATTCACATAAAAAGTATACGATTTTATTTTTAATTGAACAAGCTTACAGCTATGTTATTGCGGTTTCCCATTCCCAAATCAATTGAAGTTCTTTTGGGTACAGAATCCTTCAATTATCCCATCAAGGGCAATAAACTACAATACTGATAGGTACACGCCTTGATAAGAATATAAAAACACAAGGAAAAGCTGTGATTGATATAGTTAAAAGGTAAAGGTGTCCCACAACCTATGTGCTGTCTGTCTGTTTCCTTCTGTCTCTCTCACTCTCACTGTCTGTATGACTATCTGTCTGTCTCTCCGTCTGCCTGTGTGTCTGTCTATCTCTCTGTCACTTGTCTGCCTGTCTGTCTATCCGTCTGTCTTTTTCGTCCCTCTCCCCCCCCCCTCTCTCTCTCTCTCTTTATCTCTGTTTCTCTGTCACTGTCTTTCTGTCTGCTTCTCTCTCTCTCTCTCTCTCTCTCTCTCTCTCTCTCTCTCTCTCTCTCTCTCTCTCTCTCTCTCTCTCTCTCTTTCTCTCTGTTTCCTCAAGAAGCAGAAAATAGCTTATTTCCGTTTCAGTCCTTTGATGAATTTTTAACTAATCCCATTTTGACCCCGGCCAAGTGAGGGCACGTTCTTTTGATCGAAGAAGCGTGCTACACACAGCGACACTGAAATAGCGCAGGATGACGGCAGAAAAATGCCCCTTGAATTAACAAAGCAGCGTGGAACAAAGCTACAGGGAACGGAAGAAAAGAAAACAAAATGACTCACACATACACACAGACATACATGCACGCACGCGCTCACGCACGCGCTCGCACACACTCACATTCAAAGCACGTACATGCACACATGAGCAGCTCGCAGTTACGCACGCTCGCACGCAACACCACATGTACACACACGCACGCACGCATACACACAAACACACACACACGAACACACAAGCACCACCTTTATTAATTAACAGCAACGATCGGGACAGCAAGCAGACGAACAGACATATGCACGCACTCACACTTCCAGAGAGAGAGAGAGAGAGAGAGAGAGGAGAGAGAGAGAGAGAGAGAGAGAGAGAGAGAGAGAGAGTCTGTAGACTATTTAAGATCAGTTTTGACCGACAAATGATTAAATCTTTAACGTGCGTATTTAATCTTATACATGCCTGTACAATGGCAGTAATATGTTGCTAGCTGTTATACAGTTAATGGCTTCTGAAGTTTGTCTCACAATGAATAATTCCTGTCTTAACGACCGCAGCATGTATTTTCTTGAAATGTGTAAACAATGGGGAATGGACAAAAAAAGAGACCCCCCCCCCCCCAAGGAACACAACGTTCCATATTAATAATAAAAAAAATCAAACGCCAGCTAAGCATAATGAAGTATCGTTTGTTTGCAGACAGAGTCAAGAGGCCGTCACCTTGACATGGAGTCAGTGACGATAACAACAGCAGTATTTTGCGCTGAAACATACAGTTTGGAAACAACAACAGCAACAATGTCGGCAACATTCTGCCGGTTGTGGACGTTACCCATCCATCGTCAGCAACACCAAACGTTATCTCTCGTCACGGAAGTTCACCTATCCCAATAACACGAGAATAACACACCCATACTTCCACGCTGCTTCAGCGGCATTAAATACACAGTATCTACCAACATAAAATGAAGTGTTGTTAATGAAACCTCATAGAAAACCTCTAACATCACTGAGAGTGAACAGACATGAAATTGAAGACAACATCTACACCATCAAGCGAGTAAATCATCTTCAGACATCGTCAAACAAATACAGAACCTTTAAAAACAAATGACACAAGCTAAGTAAAAAGTCTTTAAACATCTAAAACAAAAGCTACAAAAAGGAATAAGCTTTCAGACAAAAACCATTGAAAGTCACAGACAAGAACTTCAAGTTTCTACACAGACTCCACAACTCAACAGCCCAATGAGCATGCAGGCCCATCCATTCAGTACACAGCAGAAAAGCTATAGAAACCCATAGAAAATTAAACAGGAACCTAAACGAACCTTTAGACGCACGGTATACACACTTCGAATAAACGAGTATTTATTTAACTCATACCTAAGAAAACAACATGAATACTAGACAAACATTCAATACAAACAAAAGAATAAAACAGAGCTAAGTAAGCATTTAATTAATATCCTACAACACATGGCAACGGAATGGGACTTAAAAGCCCGTACCCAAGAAACAACTAAAACGAGCGTTCAACGACTCATGACACTGACAATAAAACAAGCATTTAGCTGTTTTTAGTTCTTACTTCAGCAGCTAAAGGGACCTTTCATCTAACTCAGACCCAACCAACCAAAGAAAACAAAAAGTAAAATCCCACAAAACCCACCTCTTTTGGTCAAATCCAAAGACATAACTAACTGGCCAAATTAGCACAAATATATACTGCCTTTCGACTAAAAGAGCCATCAACACATATCTCAAGGACAAAACTCAACAAACCAAACCGAGTCTCCATATCATTGTAAAGATACAAACCAGCAGCTCAGAGAGTGTCGATCCTGCACCCTTAGATACAACCTAGGAACTGAACAACTATCAATTTTTCATTATATCCATAGACATACAAAACTACCCAAACTAAGTTTTGGATCACACTCAAACCGTTACAATCCAACAGTTAAAAACAAAACATATCCACTTATTCACAAGGTTTCTAGAAAAAAAGCCCAGTCCTTAGATGAACTGGATACATACTATCCCCACAAAACTAAACGAGCTGCCACACAACACACCCACTCAACCAAACATTAATGTGAACAACTCTTTAGAACCCCTTCTAGTGTAGTCAATCCTTGCATTTCCCAAAAGAACTAATTGCAATAGTTTTCAAAATTGGTGCAATGGGTAGATAAAAAGATCCTTCCAACGTTCCCAACCCTTCCTCAATCCCCACCCCCTACCTTACACTTCTCCACCCATCCACCCTCCTCCCTTCCCTATCACCCTCCTCCCTACCTCCCCGGCTCCCCCACAAGGACACAAGATGGCGAACAGCACGTGCTCAGACCGCGGCCTGCTGTTGCCGGTTGTGGGGGAGGAGGGGTGGGGGACAGGGGTGAGGGCCTGTCTGTACCTGCTGGGCATGCTGTGGACTTTCTTTGGGGTGGCCATCGTGGCTGACCGCTTCATGTGCGGCATCGAGACCATCACCAGCAAAACCCGCAACATCCTCATCCCTGAACCCAACCGCAACGACGGGGTCAAGACCATCCAGGTCAAGGTCGGTCAGTAGGGAGGTTTTTCTCTCTCTGTGTGTGTGAGGGGGGGGGGGGAAGGAGTGCGTGCGTGCGTGCGTGCGTGTGTGTGTGTGTGTGTGTGTGTGTGTGTGTGTGTGTGTGTGGTGTTAGGTTTTGGTGATGATGGGTTTGTGGTGGTGTGGGTTTTGGTGTTTGGTGAGTTTATGGTGTTTGTAATTAGTCCTTTTAGCCAGAAAGGAATACATTATCTTTTCCCACTTCCAGCCGGTTTGTTTCATTTTCGTCCCTGGGCTAGAGCTAGGTAAAGGTAAATGCTTAATTGACCCAACGTAAAAAAGGTTAAGGTAAATGCTTAACATAACTGACTCCACCTATGCACATAATCATGAGCAGGTGTGGAACGACACTGTGGCCAACCTGACCCTCCTGGCGTTCGGCACCAGCGCTCCAGAGATCCTGATGTCGGTGATAGAAACCACGGCCAACCGCTTCCAGACCGGAGAGCTGGGCCCGGGCACCATCGTGGGGTCTGCCGCCTTCAACCTCTTCATCATCACCCCCATCTGCATCCTGGCCGTGCCCTCAGGGCAGCACAGACGCCTGAAGAACATGCGCGTGTTCGCCGTCACCGCCTTCATGGGCATTTTCGCCTACGTCTGGATCATTGTGGTTCTGCGAGGCACCTCGCCCAAGGAAGTGGAATTGTGGGAAGCGGTAGTGACGTTGCTGCTGTTTCCGGTGCTGATCGTGGCCGCTTACGTGGCGGATAAAGGCTTTTGTTGCGGAAAGAATCAGACCTCTCCGGAGCTGGAGATTGGTTTTGGTGAGGGGAGTTTTTGTTTTGTTTTGGTTTAGTAATGATTATTACACTCACACACCCATACACACACACGCACGCACGCACCCGAACGCGCGCGCACGCACACACACACACACACAACCCCCCACACACAAATGAATACACACAAACACAGATACACATAAACACACACAATGCAACACAAACACACACACATAAACATACGCAGACACATAGACACACACACGCGCGCTCACGCACGCACGCACGCACGTAGGCACACATACACATCACTACCACCACCACCACCACCCCTTCCCTCCTACACACACACACACACACGCACACACACACACACATACACACACACACAAACAACACCAACCCCTCCCCCCCCCCACAAGCACGACAAAGAAACCTGTAAACACTGATTAGTTTATGTTCATGCAAATGATCTTTGATTGTTTCGCTGAATCGAAAGCTTTATCGGCACAGAAGCACACACACTGGCATTGCATACAGACGAGGTCGAAATGTAAGCAGGAAAAGGGAAAACAGCAACATTTTGCCTGTGTCGAGGAGTTAATGAAGTTAAAATGATGTATCGACCATGTCAGCCTAACCTGATACGGTAAGAGCTGAGGATGGGAGAGGAGAGGAGAGGAGAGGAGAGGAGAGGAGAGGGAGAGAGAGAGAGAGAGAGAGAGAGAGAGAGAGAGAGAGAGAGAGAGAGAGAGAGAGAGAGAGGCAGGCAAAATGGATCCAGGCGTTTTTCAATGTCGTTCTATCTCAATGTATGTATGTATGTATGTATGTATGTATGTATGTATGTATGTATGTATGTATGTATGTATGTATGTATGTATGTATGTATGTATGTATGTATGCATGTATGTATGTATGTATGTATGTATGTATGTATGTATGTATGTATGTATGTATGTATGTGCGTGCGTGCGTACGTGCATGTGTGTATGCACACGCACGTGCACGGCGACTAGTTTTTTTCCCCTTTAGATTATGTTTGATTCCTATATTCTCTTATTCGTTTTGTACTGTGTTTTCTTTGCAAAGTTGCACAAAATACTTTTGACAAAAGTGGAAAATCAAAGACGAAACGAATCATCAGTAAGGTATTGGCCCTGAGCCATTTTCCAATGTTTTATTTTCTGTTCTCACTGAACAATTCTCTGTATTCGTCCGCGTTACTTTTGGTTGTCGACTGCCACTCTTTCAACTAATGCGGGCGTGGGTTCGAATCCCCCCTACTGACATCATGTAGAATGCATTCATTGAAGATCAAAGACTGAAACTTCAGAATGAACATGAACCTGTAGGTTTATTTGGCAACTTCATCTGACAAGGGCATGCAAAAGTCACGTGATCGCATTTTCTTGTGACGTAATGTATTGAACATACTTGTTCTACACGTAATATTCAATAGCTTTTTGACCTTGCCTTATGAAAACTTGCAGACCAAAGATGGAGTATTTTTCACGGCAAATGATGTTCTGGTTATTATCTCATTTGTGTAAAGAGAAGATCATGTAATTATTATCAACATGAATTCTCCTTAGTTCATGCCATAACCATTGTGATGCTGAAACAAGAAATAATGTTTGCGCCTGTCTTTGAATTGTCTGTGCAACTAAAGAATATGCGAAATAGATTTTGTGAGGTGTGATGCAGTATGCATGTATGGATACCTCACTCACAGTGACACCTCTATGAGAAAAACCGGACTGAACTAAGTACTGTGTCCATAAAAAAGCTAAGGTAAAGGTGTCCCATAACCTAGGCGGTCGTAGGGGAGCGAGGCATCAGAGACCTCAGATTCTCTAGGGGCCAGCATGTTGAGGACGACTCCCATCTCCTCTCCCTCGCTGCTTTACCTTCCCTGACCCTACAGAGGGCAGGTACCCATTTTCAGCTGGGTGAAATGAGGAACTGTACTGAAGCCAAGGCGCGCAAACTGTCACCCATCCACTTGGTAACCACGCTCGATGCTGCTTAACCCTAGCTTGGGGAAAACAAGTGCTCTGACCACTGAGCCATCCCGTCCCCATGTGTCCATTACTTAGTTTTTAAATCTTATGTTACCTTTTATGTGTAAAGTATGCACTTGTTTCTCCATTCCATATCTTATTAATCAATTTTTGTACTCTCTATATTTCAGAAACAAACAGAAGTGGTGAGTAAGATTACACACACCTGCTATGTAGCCTTCCATGTTCCCCTTCCTTGATGTTCGTAGTTTTCTCTTTTGTGTATTAATGTTTTTTTCGTCTTCGATTGTTTGTCTGCAGTATCTGATTAATCTGCCATCCACTATTAGCCTATGTAGTGCAATTGGCATGATATAGATTATTTGTAAATAAACCTTTGAAAAAAAGAGGACATAGATAGCTGTAGGAAGTTCCATGTGATGGCTGATTCTCATTTAAGACTATAGTGTAAACTGATGACAGCTCAAACTTAAAATACAAACAAACAAACAAACAACAACAGTGACATAAATAAAACCCTTGTCATCTGTAATCAACGTTACTTTGTTTGAGGAAAACTATAACATATCAACCTTGGTAGTAATGAAACAAAATCATCCAAGAATTTGTTTTAAGTTGGGTTGTAGATTTATGGGCGCATTAGAAACAAGCCTCACAAGTTTCTTTATTAAATTTTAATTTGATTTTAATTTTTTTGTTTTAATTATCTTTATCTATT
>CM060316.1:4312378-4317378 GCA_030674155.1 Stramonita haemastoma | reverse complement strand
ACCAAGTGGACGGGTGACCGTTTACGCGCCTTGGCTTCAGTACAGTTCTCCCGGTCCACCCAGCTGTAAATGGGTACCTGCCTTCTTTAGGGTCAGGGAAGGTAAAGCAGCGAGGGAGAGGAGATGGACGCCGCCCTCGTTATATTGGCCACCAGAGAAGCTGAGGTCTCTGATGCCTCGCTCCTCAACGACCACAAAGGTTATGGGACACCATTACCTTTTTACGAAGTTGAACAAACCCCATGCACCAGCTAGTGCTGGCACCTTAATAACTCACCCCCCCATTCCAATCTTCAGGCGATGTTACAGTGCTAGAAAGATAACGCCAGTTGCCTGTGGTCCACCAGGAGTTTCAGAAGGAGACCAGGCTGACGGAGGAGGAAACAGCCAGGATTCTGGCCGCCAAGTTGTCTGAAGAGCGGCCCAAGAAGTCAGGCTGGTACCGGGTGTCCGCCACCCGAGTCCTCACTGGAGGTCACCGCCTGGTGCCCAAGGTCAACAGCGCCTTTGGAGAGGTAACGGGGAAGTGTGACCATTTCCTGTGATTCAGAAAAAATATCAAAATTTAAAAGATAGTTCTCTCCCAAGCCGAAGGTGGATGAGCTGGGCATGACTTGTCAGCTACTTTGCTCAAATGATAGATGACAATAGTTGCTGTCTGAATATTCGACGATGACGAAAAAACGATGGTCAGTTTGTTGATGTAAAGGGAAATGTATGCAGAAAATGACAAATTCGTGGAGAAAGGCAATCAAAAAAAAGTAATAATAAGCTAGTACTTTTTAGTGTGTGGAGAGAGAGAGAGAGAGAGAGAGAGAGAGAGAGAGAGAGAGAGAGAGAGAGAGAGAGAGAGAGAGAGAGAGAGAGAGAGAGAGAGAGAGAGAATGCTGGTCTACATTTCCAAAGGTAACAAGCATCAGCCTACTTGTTTATGCTATAATCTGGTTTTGACGTCAAGGATGCTAAATAATATGATAAAGAATTGAACATGTTAAATCATAATCCACCTTTCCTCCTTACTTATTCACAACATCTTTGCCCAAAACTGCGTCAAAGTTTCTGATAACACCATCCAAGTTTTCTCTTTCTGTCAGCTCTTTGAGAAAATTCGAGCCAACTCAGACACGAAGTCCATACGAAAGATATCGCTGAACCTCCCTGACCCGGCCCTGCACCTGGACAAGGCAGTGGTGGAATTCACCAGTGCCTCTTGTGCTGTGCTGGAGAACGAAGGGCACGTGCGTCTGGGAATACGTCGCTATGGCAACATGGATAAAGAGGTCAAGTTTGGGTAAGAGATGTGGTTTTTTTGTTGGTGGTGGTGTTGGTGTTGTTGTCTTTTTGTTTGGGTTTTTGGGTTTGTTTGTGTTTTGTTTATGTTTTAGATTGAATTTTTTGTTTTGTAACTTGATTTTTTGTTTAATCTGTTTTTTTGTTGTTCAGTAACTGTTTGTGTTGTTTACGTGGTGTTCTTGTTCTTGTTACTTGTTGTTGTTGTTGTTGTTGTTGTTCTTCTTCTTCTTCTTCTTCTTCTTCTTCTTCTTCTTCTTCTTCTTCTTCTTCTTCTTCTTCTTCTTCTTCTTCTTCTTCTTCTTCTTCTTCTTCTTCTTCTTCTTCTTCTTCTTCTTCTTCATTAGCTCCCCCTTTTTATGATGTATCCCCCACCCCTTTTCTCTCTTTCTCCCCCTCCCATCTCCAAAGTCTTGTGTGTTTTTTCCTATTCTTCCCTTCTCACTCACTCCTTCTCCTACTGACCTCTTACTGACTTCTCCTTCTGACTTCTACTGACTTCTCCTACTGATTCTCCTACTGATTCTCCTACTTTCTTCTCCTACTGACTTCTACTCATTTCTCCTACTCACTTCTCCTACTCACTTCTCCCACTGACTTCTCCTACTCACTTCTCCTACTGACATCTCCCACTGACTCTCACAGCATCGAGACGATTGACGGCACGGCAACGGCCAACGAGGACTATCGGCCCGTGAAGCGTCTGCTGGCCTTCAGGCCTGGGGAGAGGCTGCAGGACTTCTTCGTGGAGATCATCGACGACGACGTCTGGGAGCCGGACGAGTTCTTCTACGTCAAGCTGTACCAGGACCCCGAGGGCAGCCCCCCAGAGGACGTCCTGGTGGGGAAGGTGTCCATCAACCAGGTCACCATCGTTAATGATGACGGTAGGGGGCATGTTGGGGGGGAACTGGGTTCATAGTTGGTAGTTGGTTAGTTGGTAGTGGATCGGTGGTCTCTTTAGGGTCAGGGAAGGTAAAGCAGCAATGGAGAGGAGATGAGCGCCCTCCTCAATATGCTGGCCCCTAGAGAAGCTGAGGTCTCTGACACCTCGCTCCTCTACAACCTCAAAGGTTATGGGACACCTTTACTTTTTGGATCGGTGGTCTAGAGGTGAGGCACCTGACTAGAAAGCGAAAAGTCCGGGTCGGAAGTGTGCAGTGGTTCGAATTCCGTTTGGGCCCCAAACTTTCCCCCCATCTTTTAGACCATGAGTGGTGGTCTGGGTGCTCGTCTTTCGGATGAGACGATAGATCGAGGTCCCGTGTATTACATAAAATTACTTAGATCACCTACAAGAACCCACGGCAACAAGAGCGTTGTCCCTGGCAAAATTTTGTAGAAAAAAAGCCACTCTGATAGGGAAACAAATGCAGCTGCAGGACAGGGAAAGAAAACAGATAAATAATGGGTGGCGCTGCTCTTGTGGCGACGCGCTCTCCACGGGGAGAGCAGCCCACATTTCACGCAGGGAAATCTGCCGTGACATAAAGTGGTGCAAAAATGTAAACAAAAATTGTACATCCCCATCTTTTGAAAATTCTGTTTTGAATTCTCTCGTTTCTAACCCTCTCTTTGTTTCTGCGTTGCTCCTTTTCTTCCCGTCACCTTCTTGTCTATTTTTTGCTTTCTTGATTCATTTTCCTGTATTTTTTTTTTTTTTTTTTTTTTACAGAAAGACGAAGCTAAAAAATAACATTTCTTCATGCCCAAGTCAGATGTGCTGGGCTTGACTCGCCAGGCGCTTAACGGCAGCGCAATGCATTTTCGCTCAACAATTGGTGGACTACAATAGTAGCTGTCTGAGCGTTCGAAGAAGAATATTTCTGAAGAAGAATAATTCTGAAGAACTCTGAAAAAGAAGAATTCTGTAGAAGAAGGAGAAGGAGAAGGAGAAGAAGAAGAAGAAGAAGGGAGGAGGAGGAGGAGGAGGAGGAGAAGAAGAAGAAGAAGAAGAAGAAGAAGAAGAAAGAAGAAGAAGAAGAAGAAGTAGTAGTAGTTTAGAGTTGAAGGGTTATTGCTATTTGTTTGGTTATTGTGATGGTGGTGATGTTGGTAGTAGTGGTGGCCGTAATAGTATTGGTAATGGTGGTGGTGATTGTAGTGGTGTGACAATGGTCATCATTACCTTCCTTATTGTTGTTTTCTTCGTCATTATTATTATCCAAATCCCCCTTCTCTTCCTCTTCCCCCTCCTCCTCCTCCTCCTCATCATCATCATCACCATCATCACCATCATATTCTTTTCTTCTTCCTTTTCTCCTTCTAGACACGTGTATATAAAGTAATTTGTATATTTCCTCTTTGCATTCTCACACCCTTGTGCTCTAGTTTCCACCCCAAATCATCGTGTCCTTTTACTGTAAATATTGTAGATGATATGCTTCCGGATACTCCTTGGCATCCCCTAAAAAGACCATACAAGCAAAGAAGACGTGCTTAACAGAATCCAGTAAACCCCCCCCCCCCCCTACGAAAACCTTCTTAATCGTATAGAAGCGTAAACTTAAATGGTACGGGTATGTCACAAGATCTAAAGGTCTTGCAAAAAACAATACTGCAAGGCACTGTCCAAGGAGGAAGGAAAAGAGGCAGACCAAGGAAGAGATGGGAGGACACCATCAGCGAATGGACAAACCTAGAACTCAATAAAATTTTAAGAAATGCAGAACAGAGAGAGCAATGGAGGGAACTGTGTGTCAAATCTTTGGGGGTTCCCCCACGGTCGCCAGACTTCGGGATAGATAGATAGATAGATAATAGAAAGAAAGAAAGAAAGAAAGAAAGAAAGAAAGAAAGATAGATAGATAGATAGATAGATAGATAGATAGATAGATAGATAGATAGATAGATAGATAGATTGTTAAACAACAGTACTTGATCTAAGGATATCCGTAAACTCTCATATCATTCGACATGCTTGTGCCCGGGGCCAAATCTTCTGGCTACCAATCGATGACGAAGTCCTACAGTCCCATTTGCAACCCCCCCTGAAGTGCAGCTGAATTAGACCCAGCGCTCTACTGCTCAGGGCAGCCAAGAAAAGTGAAAATCGTTTTGAATTAAATTTTAAGGTTCATGCGAAATCACAGAGACTTTTTATAAAATTAGGAAAGAGCTTTTTTCGCCCTTGTTTCACGCTGTGGGATTGTCTATCCTTTTAAAATGATTAGAGATGGATGGGTTACAATATTTGAAACTACTACACCGACCAAATAATACACAAGCAATTTATATCGATCATGTAATTGCATGTATGTTGGGGGTTCTTTCAGAGGGAATAATGTTTCCACCTTTAAAGATGGTGTACATTAAAAAAGAATCCATTGTATGCTTTGCACTTGTGCACCTAACGTGTGTTCAAGTTTACTTGGTTTGAGTGCAGTTTCTTTTCTGACCATTGCAGTGTACTTTCTTTGGATTTATTCTTTTATTTCGTTCTACTTTAATTTATAAAAATGAAAGGCTTTAAGAGGGCTAGTCTAGTATCATCAGGAAAGTCTTGTTCAGCTCTCCTTGTAGTACGAGTAGAAGAGGAAGAGGAGAAATAATGATAATGATAATGATAATAATGATAATAATGATAATAATAATAATAATAATAATAATAATAATAATAATAATAATAATAATAATAATAATAATAATAATAGTAATAATGATACTACTACTACTACTACTACTACTACTACTACTACTACTACTACTGC
>CM060316.1:4294878-4309878 GCA_030674155.1 Stramonita haemastoma | reverse complement strand
AGTGCTCATCCCATTATCCTCGATATAAAAGAATATAAAAAAACAGTCACACATACAAACATAACAACAACAACAACAACAACAAAAACACACACACACACAATCTTAAAAGAATACAAAGACAAATTTACTTTAAAAAATTGAACATCCAGCCGTGCAGTGACTACACTCCACAGTTGTATGTCCCTCAGAGTTCAGCAGCATTGTGTCCCGGATCGCGGCCAAGACTCAGCAGAACCTGGAGGGCATTCAGCTGGATTCCTCATCGTGGGGAGAGCAGTTCTACACGGCCATGAACGTCAATGGAGGAGAGGTGGATTCCGCCACCAGGATAGATTATGTCCTGCACTTTGTCACCTTCTTCTGGAAGGTAGGTTATGTTATGTATTTATGTATTTATGTATGTATGTATGTATGTATGTATGTATGTATGTATGTATGTATGTATGTATGTATGTATGTATGTATGTATGTATGTATGTATGTATGTATGTATGTGTGTGTGTGTGTGTGTGTGTGTGTGTGTGTGTGTGTGTGTGTGTGTGTGTGTGTGTGTGTGTGTGTGTGTATGTATGTATGTATGTATGTATGTATGTATGTATTAATATCAAAGCAAACTTTATCTCACTCTTTTTCTTCGTGTTCTTCTTGTACTTCGTGTATTTGCTGTTCTTGTCTATCTTCTTCTTTTTGGTCTTCTTTTTCTTCTTCTTGTTCAATACAATACAATACAATACAATACAATACAATACAATACAATACAATACAATACAATACAATACAATACACATGCAGTGGGATACACTGCAATACAATACAATGCAATAAATACAATGCAATACATTACAAGGCAACCCAACACAAAACACGACACCACACTACGCAACGTTACGCAATGTCACACTACACTACACAACACAACACTGCACAACACAACACAGTAATTAGTCCACTCCACTGCACTCTACTCCACTCTAATGCACTGCACTGTACTGCACTGCACTCTACTGCCCATGCAGGTGGTGTTTGCCTTCATCCCTCCCCCCAGTGTGTGTGGGGGCTGGGCCACCTTCCTGGCCGCTCTGCTCTCTATCGGCCTGCTGACCGCCCTCATCGCTGACCTCGCCTCCATCTTCGGCTGCCTGATCGGACTGTCCGACACCATCACCGGTCAGTACTACAGCCTGTCTGCTTCTTCTTGAGTAGGTAGATATTTTCGTCTGCTTGTTTGTTTGTCTGTGTGTCTGTGTGTGTTTTTGTATGTCTCTGCGTCTGTGTATGTCTGTCTGCTATTGGTCTTGTAGTTGTGGTTGTGGCTTCCCATTTTATTTTTGGTGGGTGTTTTTTTCTGTGGTTCTTTGTTTGGAATTAAAAAATAATGACAATCTCGATTGCTGGAGATGATTTGAATGGCCTTTGCATACTTTCCCATGTCCCCACCCTACAGGCATGTATTTTCTCTGTCTGTCTGTCTCCACTGCAGCCATCACGGTGGTGGCTCTGGGCACCTCCATGCCGGACACCTTTGCCTCGCGCAGTGCCGCAGTGCAGGAGAGGCATGCTGACAGCTCCATCGGCAACATCAACGGCTCCAATGCCGTCAATGTCTTCCTCGGCCTCGGCCTGCCCTGGTTTATCGCTGCGCTGTACTGGACAGTGCAGGTATGTGTGTGTGTGTGTGTGTGTGTGTGTGTGTGTGTGTGTGTGTGTGTGCATGTGTGTGTGTAGGGTGGGGGGTGGGGGTGGGTTGCGTGTTTGCGTGCGTGCGTGCGTGCGTGCGTGTGTGTGTGTGTGTTTGCGTCCGTGGTTGTTTGTGTGTGTGTATGTGTATGAGAGAGAGAGAGAGAGAGAGAGAGAGAGAGAGAGGAGGAGAGAGAGAGAGAGAGAGAGAGAGAGAGAGAGAGAGAGAGAGAGAGGAGAGAGAGAGAGAGACAGACAGACAGACAGACAGGACAGACAGACATTCAGACAGACAGACAGACAGAGATAGACAGACAGACAGAGACAGAGGCAGAGACAGAGTGAGTGAATGTCTTTGTGTGTGTGGTGTGTGTGTGTGCGTGCGTACGTAGGTGCGTACGTGCGTGCGTCCGCACGTAAATGCATGCCTTCATGTCTGTCCGCCTGTTCGTTACTTGCAGTTTCATTGGCTTTTTGATACTGGCAGCAGTCAATTTCAGTTTAAATCGAGTTGTCACATTTTCCATTACTTTCTACTGTCTGTCTTTGAATATTAGCCTAGTTAGAAACCTAGGGTAATAAACCTTGCTCATTCCGTTTATCCACAAAACAATTATTTTTCTTTTCTTTCTGCAGGGCGGCACACTGAAGGTGAACACAGACTCTCTGGGCTTCAGTGTCACTCTCTTCACGGCTTTCGCCGTGTGCACAGTGGCCATACTGATGGCACGGCGGCACTTGGCGGTCTTTGGCCGCACAGAGCTGGGGGGGCCCACCAGGCCCAAGGTGGTGTCGGCCATCCTCATCGCCTGCTTCTGGCTGCTGTACCTGCTGCTCTCCGTCCTGCAGGCCCAGCATGTCGTGGATGTGGGATTCTAGTGGACACAGCGATCTTCCTGCAGCATAGACTGATAGGTACAGTTGTGTGTGAGGAGCGCTGCTTTCCATTACTTCTGAAGGAAAAGGTTTGCCTTGGTTGTTTAGGAAGGAAAGAACTACAGGGGAAGGCGGCGGGGCAGCAGAGAGACTGTAGAGAAGTCCTCATCTCATAAGTGCTTAGGTCTTTATTTTGACTGTAGTCTACACAGAGAAGGTCAGGTCTTGGTTGATCCACACAGAGATGGTGTCGTCTTGCTTCTTCAGAAATGAAGTGTCTCTTGACAGTCATACCAGAGTGCTACGGAGGAGAGGAGCTGGCCCAAAGCGGCTGCTGCTCCAGACAGAATGCGGATTTCAGTTCAGAATTCTGTGTTCTTGCAGAGCCATTGAACGCTGCTGAAGAAACCGTTTTGTTTCAGACCCTACAGTTACTGGTGATCGTGATGTCTTGTCTGATGATGCGTTGCTCCTGGACTGGTCTAGGCTTTACACAAGCGTTGACGACCCACAGACTACAGTGTTTGAAAAAAAGACGACACGGTTTCTGTGTTTGTGGCCTGCAGAAAGAGTTATTACGGTGTTCGGTTTGTTTGTTTTTTACATGACAAGTGTTATTCTTTCGTAAGAGTAGCAAAAACCACAGTTTTGCTTAGAAGGAAGGAAAGAACAGTTTTTGATGACGCGAATACAAAAAGACCCGAACAGATGATGGGGAAACTTTGCTGCCTGAAAAAAATCACAACAAAGAAGGGAATCAAACCACAAACCATACTTCATACGTCCACTTGTAGATACTGACTGGACAATGGTATAGTTTCTCGAGTGTCATGAAAAGAAATAATCTTTACGCTGGGTAAAAACGGTTGCATACACAACATCTCACCATTAGGTAAACCTGGAAGCTCTGGTTGAAGAACGAACAAAAATCAATCTAAAAAACCATGATGCCAAAAAAAGACATTTTTTGGTGTGTAAACATAACTTATTTAACACACAAACAACATAACCAAGCAACAATACGGGAGTACAAGCGGAAAGGAACTTCTTTTTGGTAACATATCAAAAACTCATGTGCCAATCTTGTTGAAGCTAAGATAGAGATTGAGAGAAGAGCCATCACTGTATAAAATCTAATCATAATGAAAAACGAGTAAGGTGATGGAGGAAAAGGTGTTCTACATTATTCCCCGCGTTTCTCCATCTTTACGTTGAGAGACAGGTCCAAGACCTCATTCACAAATTTCATAGAAAACGACACATTCAAGAACCACAGCCCAGGATTTGAACGGTGTTGAATCTCCAGATGGCATGAACGTTTTTTATTTTATTTATTTATTTATTTATTTATTTATTTATTTATTTATTTATTTATTTATCTATTTATTTTCTTTCTTTTTTTCTTTTTTGTTGTTGTGAAAATGAATATTTCATAGAACCGGTGTGATTCCATGCAGTATGTACATACAAACGGTGAAATAGTAAACGATCCGTCCAAAGGCCATGTGGAAGTTGTCCGTTCAGTTGGAAGCAGACCTGGTATGCGAGAATTCACCTGTGTAGTCAGAAATGGCCATGTAGCTCCAGTCTGCAGAAACAAGAGTGCAGAAACAAGAGTGCAGAAACAAGAGTCTGCAGAAACAAGAGTCTGCATAACAAGAGTCTGGAGCAATGGGGTTTATCAGTAACGTGTTAGTTGTTTTTGTAATCATTTTGTCACCGCAGATATCCCTGCCTCAAATTCGTGAATCTCTCTCTGCCTGGGAAGATTGCCTTGCCACAAGAGCAGCGCCACCCATTATTTTTTTCTTTTTGTGTATACATGTGTATTTGTTTCCCTATCAAAGAGCATAATTTTGCCAGGAATAGCTCTTTTGTTGCCTTAGGTTCTTTCACGTGCGCTAAATGCGTATTACACACGGGATCTCGGTTTATTGTCTCATTTGAAAGACTAGCACCCAGACCACAACTCAGTGTCTGGTGGGTGAGGGAACAGTTTCGGGCATAAACGGGGATCGAATCCGGACCCGGATCTAAGCGGAATTTTTCGCATTCTAGGCAGGTGCGTTACCTCTAGACCACCGATCCACTTGTAAGCATTAAGAAGGGTTGGTTTGGGGGTTGTTTTTATGGTATTGATGAGTCTTTGGGTCCCGGTGTCTGTAAATGAACATTCCTGATTGTTTCCAGGGGAACCGACTTGTTTTCTGTAAAACAAGTTTCAGATTTATTAAAAAAAAAAATAAAACAGTTACTTTCTTTTAAAAAGTGCATCATTAAACACTTTGATATTGATCATGGGGGGAGAGAGAGAGAGAGAGAGAGAGAGAGAGAGAGAGAGAGAGAGAGAGAGAGAGAGAGAGTATGTGTATGTATGCATGCATGTATGCATGTATGTATGTATGTATGTATGTATGTATGTATGTATGTATGTATGTATGTATGTATGTATGTATGTATGTATGTATGTATGTATGTATGTTGTGTGTGTGTGTGTGTGTGTGTGTGTGTATGTATGTATGTATGTATGTGTTTGCGTGTGTGTGCGTGCGTGCGCGCCTGTGTGTACATTATTAAAATCAGTTTAAGGGACAACACATCAGCGCATTGACTGGAATCCAATGTTGACAACAGATTCAATCATGTAAATGCAGAGTAGACTGTAGCAGATACCCGTCTTATCATGCCATATGCTATATCATGTAGAGTACTTACTTGTGTTATATTGAATTTGTTGTGTTACATTGCATTTTTGGGTTATGTTTGGTTTTGCAATACGCTGCTTTTTTTGAGTGCATTATTTTGTATTACATTATGATTATGTCCTGTAGTACTGTACAAAATGGCCTTGAGAGATATTACATTCCATTTGATTGTATTCTATGAAAAGATATGTGTGTTTTGTTCTATTCTTCATTGTTTTGTTTTTTTATATGCTCATGGACGTTTCTCTTAAACGTCTTTTTTCTAGTACTTACACGCACACACGCATGCACTCACGCACGTTCACACACATGCATGCAGATACAGACATGCAGTCAGACATATAGGCAGACAGACTCTCCATCCCTTTCTCTCTCTGTGTCTCTGTCTGTCTGTCTGTCATCCCCCCCCCCCCCACACACACACTCATGCCCGTATATATAAACTTTTTCTGAAATAGTAGGTTCAAACCTACGCTTGATTCGCTGCTTGCTTTTCAAATTGACGTGTTGTCTTTTTCGTTTTATTTGCTAACCCATTTCCAGACATTATCCATAGATGATTTGGAAAGTTGTGTAAAAAAGTTATGCTGTGGGCACTCCATATAATAGAACAAGGGAGGAAACTTCCAATAGGATCAAAACTGCCATGAAACTTACTCATTACTTCCCTTGCTATGTGAAGACAAAGTGCAGAGCCGTCGCCACATACACACATATAAAAAAACGCAAACACAAAAACGAGCGCGCCGATGCATACGCGCGGGTATAACCCCCCCCCCCCTCCCCGCCTCCCCCTGCCAAGAATAAGGCGCTTTTCGAGACGATGTGACAAAGGGCAGGTTTGAGTTCCGTCCTACCCCGACTTATGCTCAGTAACAGAGCCCACGGCACCAAAAGAGTGCTCTGTTGTAGGCATACACACTTTTCTAGCAACTAGCAGAGCGACACCACAGCCCCTAAGAGGACAGCCTGGCTTGGGTACAGCAAGTTTGTTGGAACGAAAGCTGGTACAGTGTAGGCAATAATGCCCAGTAGTACACATAATAATGCTGATGATATGATATATTATGCACCACAGCAAAGTGCAGGGATGTTGTCACATGCACACACATAAAAAACGCACACACAAAAACGAGCTCGCAAATGCATTCGCCCGCGTAGGCTACACACCATCCAAGAATAACGCACATTTTGAGACGATATGACAAAGGGCAGAAAAGACATTAACACTTTCTTTTATTCATACACATACTAAGACTTTATATCTAGTCATAAAATGAGTGTCTTCTTCTTCGTCGAACTCTCAGACGGCAACTACTGTTGTCTGTCATATGAACGGAGATGCGTTCCGCTGCCGTTAAGCGCCTGACAAGTCAGGCCCAGCGCATACGACTTCTGCTTAGGATAGAATTGTTATTTTTCTCGAGTCTTTCTGAGAAAAAGGCAGGAGAATGGACCAAGAAGGCAGAACACAGACAAGTAAGAGGTGACGGGATGAAAAGGAACAAGGTAGACACAAAGAGAGGGAAAGACAACAGTGAATGCAGAGTACAACATTGTCTTCAGGTGGGGATGCTGTTTATACTGACAGGCCCCCGGCATCCCCATAGTGGAAATAAATATGTCAAGTAGTATTTAGTTATCTATTATATTCTTTTATTTTGAGGATAATGGAATAAACGCTCGTGTGCAGTTTTGTCAATTTTGTCATCCATTCCCACCGGAACACAATGGCCTAGTCTTTTGAAAAGCGGAAGGGTTTTAACGTGTAGGCAAGATGTTCTGCGTGCGTTCACACACAGGACCTCGTTATAGTCTCATCCAAAGGACTTTTGGGGGGAGTGGAGTCGGCACTGATGTTAGCTCCAGAGGAAAAATCCTCTTGAACGAGATTCGAACCCAGGTCAGCAGATCACAAGCAGCATCACTCTGACCACCAGGTTATCCCGTGTGAACGTACCCTGTCGGTACCGATCGCTAAAGATGTTGTTTCATTTGCTGTGCTTGAAAGTTGATACAACAATAAACAGCATGTAATCCCATACAACGTCACAGAAAGAAAGAGTTTATTTTGGTAGGGCTAAATATGGATTTCCCGCCCCCTGCTGTCATTGTCTGAAAATATCTGGACAGATGATCAAAAACAACAACAAAAAATGCTGGCTAGTTCAAGCTAACCCATGATCAGAGAACTGGCATTAGGTCTTAAACCATGATTACATTAACGGTGAAATAAGAGGAGTATGAGGGTGGCTGAACTTGTGACCTTATTGTAAGGATGACGTCAGTCACAGGAAGCTCTTGTTACTTGTATTGGGAGAAAAATGAAAGAAAATACGTTGTCTGCCATATATAAGCCAAAAATCATATTTGGGAAAAAAAAGTAAGAAAATACCTATGTGTTACTCACGCCTGAAATCATATTTGGGGAAAAAAAGTAAGAAAATACATGTCTTCTTCATGCCTAAAATCATATAGGGAAAAAAGATAGAAAATAACGATGTCTGTCTTATTTCAGCTTGGACTCTAGGAAAAAAAGATCTGTCTTGTTTTAGCTTGGATCATATGGGGACCAAAGAAAGCAAAGGGAAGATGTCTGTCTTATTCCAGCCTGGAATTATACAGGAAGAAAATAAGACGGAAAATAACGATGTCTGTCACATTAAGCCTGGAATCATACAGGGAAGAATGAAAGAAAATGAGGACGTCTGAACTTTTGACCCCACGTCACCAGTGACGTCAATCCTAGTCAAGGTCGCCTGTGGAGCCATTAGTCTGGTTAGCTGGCCTCCCATTGCATGGTACTGGTGATTGGGGTGGGAGTGAGGGAGGAGGGAGGAATGGAGAAGAGGGGAGGAATGGAGAAGAGGAGGAGGAGGGAAAAAAGGAAAAATGAGAGGAGGAGAAGCAGGAGAAAAGGAGGAGAAGGAGAAAGGAGAGAGAATAGATGATGACGATGACATACAATGAGGAAGAAGAAGAAAAAGACCAAAAAGAAATAATTCATTATGGTAATGCTGATGAAGCTGATGTTGTTGCTGCTGCTGCTGCTTATAATGATATGATGATGATATGATGATGATGATGATGATGATGATGATGAATGATGATGTGTGATGATGATGTGAGGTTCGACTTTTGTGTTCCTTGGATTGCGGTCTGAGGTTCACCAATGCTGAGATTTTTGTGTACGCAACCATTTTTGCTCATCCTTAAGGTAGCTGCATTATGACTTCGGGATGATGTCTAAACACGACACCAGAGTGCATGTCTTTTGAAATTGTGTCAAGTGTTCCTACCGGCATGCAATGGCCACCTCTTCCAAAAGGTAAAATGGACTTTAACATGGGCGTAAGATGTTCTGCATGCGTTCGCACACGAGCTCTGAGTCTATAGTCTCATCCGAAGGACATTTTTAGGAAGTGGAGTCAGAACTGATGTTAAGTCCAGGGGAAAAATCCCTTGAATGGTAGCTCAGTGGTGGCTTAAACAAGGGCCGTCAGATGATGAGAGAGCAATGTCACCGCTCTAACCACGTGGCTATTCTGTCCCCAGATGATGCCTCCAACAAAACTGATAATGGGGATGACGACAATAACGATAGTGATCACAATGATGGAGACGATGAGATTACTGTGATGATGATCAAAATAACAAATACAAAAATGACGAAGACGATAAAGGCAATGCCAACAACAACGATGATGATGTTGATACTGATGCTGATGATAATGATGTTGGTGATGATGAGGATGATGATGTGTGTGGTATGACAACAGTCAGTTGGGAGGGAGGGGGTGGGGGGCAAAGCTGGGCGGCTTATGGCAGCTGAGACAGCTTTGTGCTGACTGCCTGTTTCTGAGGACGGCAACAGCAGCGATAGAGACAGACCTTTATCCCCCTTGAGGAGACACATACAATGTGCAGATTATCTTCATAGGGCAGAGAGAGAGAGAGAGAGAGAGAGAGAGAGAGAGAGAGAGAGAGAGAGAGAGAGAGAGAGAGAGAGAGAGAGAGAGGGACAGATAGACAGACAGACAGAGAGAGAGAGATATATATGAGAGAGAGGAGAGACAGAGACAAACAGAGAGAGAGACAGAGAGAGAGATCGACGATATTGATATATTAATATATAATAAATATATATATATATAATATAAAGTATAGAGAGAGAGAGAGAGAGAGAGAGAGAGAGAGAGAGAGAGAGAGAGAGAGAGAGAGAGAGAGAGAGAGAGAGCAGAAGACAGAAGACAGACGATAGAAGAAGAGAAGAGACAGAGAGATAAGAGAGAGACAGAGACAAACAGAGACAGACAGACAGACAGACAGACAGACAGACAGACAGAACAGAAGACAGACAGAGAGAGAGAGAGAGACGAGAGAAGAGAAGAGAGAGAGAGAGAGAGAGGAGACAGAGAGAGACAAGAGACAGAGACAGAAGAGACAGAGAGAAGACAGAGAGACAAGACAGAGATATCAACAATCATTGCCATCAGTATCACTCACTCCTGTGCTTGCTAGCCTAAACCATCACTTTTTCTTAGTTGGCCCTAGAATCCTGCGATGACAGCAGGCAGGGCCTGTGGTGTGTGCTAATGATGGGGACGATAACAACGAGAAGAGGGATAGGTAGCTTCAGCACTGGGGAAGGTTGTTGCATTGAAAGACTGTAGATGTGGCTCCAGTACTGATGATGATTGATGATGATGTGATGATGATGATGGTGGATGATGATGATGATGATGATGATGTGGTGATGATGATGAATTGATGATGTGATGATGGTGATATGATATGATGATGAGAGATAGAGATGAGAAGAGAGAGAATGGATGATGAGAGAGATGAGAGAAGAGAGAAGAGACGATGAGAAGAAATGTAATGAGATGACGATGATGACGAGGAAAGTGATCAGTGACTAGAGAACACAGGAGGCGCTGTTTAATGACCACAGTCTGATGGCTCTGATGAAAAGCCAGGGATCCTTCCAACTGGTGTAATATAGTAGGTTCACTGTGTAGATTCTGGTTATCTGGTCTGCTTTAAGAATAGTATGGTTGTGAAGCGAGAAACGAATCTGTCGGATTGGAAGAAGGAAAGTGAGAGTGACTGATCGTTGGAAGGGAAGAATGGGAGAAGTGCCTGGGGGGAGGAGGCTGGGGATGGGGGAGTGGGTGTGTGGGATTTGCGGGGGGGTTGCAGAGGAGAGAGGTAATGGTAGATAGGCACATATGCAGATGGAGATAATGGTATTCGATATTTTCATTGTTTACTTTAACTATGTTTTTTTCCTTTTACCAGTCTTTGTCTTGTGTGAGTAGTATAGTCCTTTCTGCTTTTTGAAGATTTCATCCAACTGTGTTTGTCTGATCTTCTCATTCTGCATTGTCAGCTCTTTCGCTCTCCCTCCCCCTCCCCTTCTTCTCTCGCATTGGCTTCGTCTTTGCCTGTGCTAGTGCCTTTGACTTTGTGATTAGTTCTGTGACTTTTTCTCACTCCTCCCCCTTACTATGTCTCTGTATCTGTGTCCCTCTGTTTCTTCCTGTCAATCCATCTCTTGTAATCTTTTCTTATCTCTCTGTCTTTTTCTTTGTCTCTGTTTATTTGTCTGCCTCTGTCTCTTATCATCATTCTGCTCTGTGTGTCTGTCTGTCTGTCTGTCTCTGTGCCCCCTCTCTCTCTTTTGTAGAATAGTATTTCATCGCAGACGTGTTAAGATTTAAGTTCGATAATACAATCATATCAACAGTCAGCTCAACTGGGATCACCCATTCCTTTTACACACCACCAAGTCATCATCCGACCAGACGACAGACAGTCTGGCGATCAGGGAGATTGCCACAGTAACATGAACAGGGGAGATGGCTGAGCATGTATGGTTAGCCAGTAACATTTAGTTACTACCGCAACGACCGTTGGATCTAAGACAGTTTGGTAGAGAGAGAAGGGGAGCGGGTTTGAGTGTGGTGGGGTAGAGTTTTAATCACCTGAACAGGGTTCGGGAAGAGTTCAAATGCAGTGAGGGGGGAGGAAACAGGGGTGATTGTTATAGGACACTAAACACAACTTAGCTTAACACTCTGGAAATGATCCAGAAGAGGGGATGTGGCAGAGTGGTGGTTTGTCCTGAAAATAGAAATGTATGTCATGCTGTAGCGTTTGTCCTTGAGGAAGACAATCCCAATCTATCATGTCCAACATAACAACATTTCTTAAAGCATCTCCAAGATAACAACATAAAAATCTCTATATAGGGACGTCCAACATTGCAACATGTCACAATCTCAAAATAACTCAGTAAACATAACAACATAGAAATCCCAAATATAACATGTCCAACATAACAGCATGTCAAAATCTCAATATCACATGTCCAACACATCAAAATCCCAATAATACATGTCCATGACAACATGTTAAAATATCAATATAGCATATCAAACATAACACAACGTAGGCCTGACGGTCACACGGATGATAGACAGGGTTTATGGCGTTAATGATGGTGACGATATGGAAGAAGGTGGTAAGTATACTTAATAGGCTAAGAAGATGGGTTAAAAAAGGGTAAAGATGTCCCATAACCCATGTGGTCTTAGGGGAGCGAGGCATCAGAGACCTCAGCTTCTCTAGGGGCCAGCATATTGAGGGCGGTGCCCATCTCCTCTCTCTCGCTGCTTTACCTTCCCTGACCATGAATAGGGCAGGTACCCATTTACAGCTGGGTGAACTGGGGGGAGGGGGGGGGAGGACTGAACTGAAGCCAAGGCGCACAAACAGTCACTCATCCAACTGGTAACCGCGCTGGATGCTGCTTAACCTTGGCTTGAAGAAAGCGATTGGGTCTGACCTCTGAACTATACCAGCCCCAGGTAAGGAGGCTGTTCATAATTGGTGTGATAGCCCGTAGGTGATGTACGATAATGAATGATGATGATGATGATGATGAGGTGATGATGATGATGAGATGATCTAGAAGAATGATGATGGTTTGATGATGAAATGGTGGTAATGATAGAAAGGAAGGTGATAAAGAGTTGACGACAGATGAGGGTGGCCAACGACCAACATACTGATGGATTTTTGGAAGAGCTAGCAGCTTAACTGACATGGTCTTGTTCAGACCACTACCATCAGGGTCTGCTGTATAAATGAGAATGACTACAGCAAAGACACCGATACAAGGGACTGGCAGAGAGGGGGTGAGAATAGGAAATCATCTGGTAGGGGAATGGGTGGGGGAGGGAGGGAGGGAGGGAAGAGAGGGTAGAGGGAAGGGTGTGCTGGAGCGAGGGGGAGGTGGGGGTTGAGAGTAGGGTAGGCCTACAGAATACTGGTTGGGAATGGGGATAATGGGATGTCTGGTGTTTTCTGGCTGTCGTGAATAGTTTATCCCTTTATCTCTGACTGTCTGGGTGTGGTAGTCTCCCTTTTCTGTCAATGACCTGGTTTTCCTGTCTTTGTATCTGTCTGTTTGTCTGTCTGTCTGTTATGCATGTCCTGTTGGCCTGTGTTAAATGTTTCCTTTCTGTCTCTTCGTCTGTCTTAGCCTCTCTATCTCTATGATTCTGCGTCTTTCTCTCCCAGATCTCTTTACTACTCTTTTATTTTGCTCTCTGCTGCTGTCTCTGTCTGTTTCCAGCTATCTTTGTGTGTGTGTGTGTGTGTGTGTGTGTGTGTGGTGTGTGTGTGTGTGTGTGTGTGTGTGTGTGTGTGTGTGTGGTGTGTGTGTGTGTGTGTGTGTGTGTGCGCGCGCGCGGTGTGTGTGTGTGTGTGGTCTGTCTGTCTGTCTGTCTGTCTGATTGTCTGTCTGTCTGTCTGTCTGATTGTCTGTCTGATTGTCTGTCTGTCTGTCTGTCTGTCTGTCTGTCTGTCTGTCTGTCTGTCTGTCTCCTCTCTCTCTCTATTTCTTAATCATTGCCTTTCCCCCTCTCTGAAACCCTCTCTCTTCAAAAGCCTGAAACTTAAAAAATAATTGAATACATAAAAATTCACTGTTTAATTTGCAGCATCACCATCTATTTTCAACACCACCAAAGTCATCACCTGACCAGACGACAAACAGTCTGACGATCGCGAAGATGGCGGCAATAAAATACATACAGGTCTGGAGAGTGAGAGAGATGTTCCTCATTTTTCGCGTGGCTGTGCATGTTTGTTCAGCTGGCACAATGTCACCACGGTGATGATGGTCAGGGCTGAGACGAGACAGTTTAAGAGTGGTAGACAGAAGGGGAGGGGGGGGGAGAGGGGGACCTGGGGTGTCGGTGTGTATGTGTATATGTATGTTTATCTTATCTTACTTTTTATTTATTTATTTATTTATTATTTATATTTATTTATTTATTTATTTATTTATTTATATCATTCTTATTATTTTTATATCACGTTTTTTTTACATCCAGTGCCCGTGTGTATGCAGTTTTTTAAAATTTGTCATCTGTTCCCACCGGCACACAATGGCCTACTCTTACAAAAAGCAGAACAGGATTTTAACGTGCGCGCAAGATGTTCTGCGTGTATGTGTATGTGTGTATGTGTATGTGTATGTGTATGTGGTTGTGCGTGTTTGTGTGTGTGTGAGTGTATGTGTTGTGTGTGTTTGTGTGTGTGTGTGTGTGTTGTTGTGTGTTAGTGTGTGTGTGTGTTTGTGTGTGTGTGTGTGTGGGGGGGGGGGGAGATAGCGGTTAATTATATAAGGGTCTGGATGAAGGTTCCGGAAGGGTTTGATGAGGTGAGGTGGGAGATATGGGGAAACAGCGATGATTCTGTGTCTGATTTGATTGCTGTTTTGTTGTTAGTGTAGCTCTTGCCTGTCAATGTCTATGATATACGACGTGTGAGTGAGTGAATGACTGAGTGAGTGATAGAGTAAGTGTGTGCGTGTGTGTGTTTTGTGTGTGCGTGCCTGCGTGCGTGCGTACGCGCGCGTAAAATTGCAAAAAAGACAGACAGATGGACAAACAGAGAGATATAAATACATATACAGACAAAGAGACATACATCCATCATACAGACATACAGATAGGTACAGAGATAGATAGATACATACATACATAGATAAATAGCTACATCGGTAGAGATTAAAGTAATGAATAAATAGGTAGATACATAGATAAATAGACATACAGACAGACAGATAGACACAGACAGACAGATAGACAGATATACAGATAGATACATAGGTAGACAAACATATAGATATCGAAATCCACCTTGCCAAAAAAATACACCCATATTTATAAAGGAACGAATTCACATACAGACAAGCCAAAAATCTGTGTATGGGTGGCGATCCACTCGTGGCGACTCGCTGTCCCCTACTGCTAGAGCTAGCAGCCCGAATATCCACGCAGGAAATCTGTCCTGACAGACAGTGGTCTACAATACAACACATTACAACACAATACAATACAATGCAATACAAAATACAATACAATACACATACAGTACAACACAATACAATGCAACACAATACAATACAATACAACACAATACAATACAGTACAACACAACACAATACATACAATACAACACAATACATTACAACACAATACAAACACAATACAATACAATACAATACAATACAATACAATCAATACAATACAATACAATACAATACAATACGCCCCTCATCCACTGCTCTCCCCGTCCCCTCATTTCAGACCTCATCATCGTCAGGGTAGTACTAGCAGGAACAGTATAAAGGTAAAAAAAAAAGAAAAAAAAAGGTAAAGGT
>CM060316.1:4274878-4289878 GCA_030674155.1 Stramonita haemastoma | reverse complement strand
GAACTGCTAGGAGTGGAGGAAGCTGGTTTCAAAATCTTCAGTGGCGTCCCAACGGTCTACAAGACCACGGGATAGGTGAGGGTGAAAGTGAAAGTGAAACATCAAAAGATGGCTTCAAGAAAATCTCAAAAACATAGAGGCAAAAGGAAAAGGTAAAGGTATCCATAACGTATGTGGTCTAGGGGAGCGAGGCATCAGAGACCTCAGTTCTCTAGGGGCCAGCATGTTGAGGGCGGCGCCCATCACTCTCCCTCGCTGCCTCACCTTCCCTGACCCTAAAGAGGGCAAATACCATTGACAGCTGGGTGGACTGGGGGACTGTACTGAAAGCAAGGGCACAATACGGTCACCATCAGTTGGTAACCAATAGCGAGTGCTCTGACCACTGTGCTATCCGTCCCCAACATGGAGTCGAACAGTAAAAAGATTGAGACCAAGGTCCAGTGCATTCTGGGGCACCATATAAGGGCAAACAGAGAAATATGGAGATAGTTTGCTGCCGCCATAACACAGTCAAGACAATAAGTGTGAAGTATGCAGTGCCCACCCACCCTCCACCCTGCCACCACACACCCTTTCCCTTGCTTTTTCTCCTGCCCCACCCCTCCCCCTCCCCACTCACCCGACTACCTCCACGTCAAAACTAATTTTCTGTCTGAATCCTAACCCCCGGGGTAAGTGTGACATTAAACAATCTCCAGTAACCCACAGAAGACTTGCCAGTGCCCCACTAATATGAGCAGAGTACATCCCCGAGGGCTTTGGTTACACAGCTTGTTTTCGTCCATGGAGTCACACAGCATTAGAGAAGAAGGCCGGGTCTGTCTGTCTGTCACATCACTGGGGTGTCTTGCTCTCCCACCCCCCACCCCCCAAAAGCCCCGACAAACCCCTCCCCTCAACCAAACTGCTACTGTTACGCAAGATAAAACAAGTTTAGAAATTTCACCGTGACAAAGTTAAAAATAGAGAGGCACCCGTTTATTTGATCTCTTTCTTTTAGATGTTTGGTCATTTTTTTTCTTCTGAAAACAGCAGAGATACGAAAAACAAACAACAAAAGCAACAACAGCAACAGATGACAAAGTTGATAAAACTGCATACACACGGGGACTGGATATAAAAAGCACAAGCTTGCTTACTCCATTATCATCGAAATAAAAGAATGATAATAATAAGAAGGGACACAGATAGACAGATAGATAGAAACAGGCCGACACAAACCCATACACAGACAGACAGACAAGAACATAGGTAGACAGGTAAGGATACAGGTATGCATGTAGATAAATCGAAACAGGCAGATACAAACCCGCAAACCTATAGACTGGTAGAAAGACTGTTGTAAAGACAGACAGACAGACAGACAGACAGACAGACAGACAGACAGACAGACAGACAGGCAAGTGGACCGACAGACAGACAAAAAAAACTCATTCAAAACGTCCTTGGAGAACTTCCAAAGGTCCATTCCAGAGTTTTGAAGGCACATTAGCTAATTGTTTGTATGAATGTCTGTACACCACACACACACACACACACACACACACACACACACACACACACACACACCACACACACCCACACACACACACACACACACACCACACACACACACACACACACACACACACCCCGTGGGGACGGGATAGCCTAGTGGTCAGAACATTGCGCTGGCGATTTGACGACCCGGGTTCGATTCCCGTTCGAGGGGGCTTTTCCCCCTGGAGTTACATCAGTGCTGACTCCATTCTCCCCAAACAGTCCTTCGGATGAGACTATAAACCGAGGCCCCGTGTGCGAACGCACACAGAACATCTTGTGCACACGTTAAATCCTGTTCCGCTTTTCGTAAGAGTAGGCCATTGTGTGCCGGTGGGAACAGATGACAAGATTTACGAAGCTGCATACACACGGGGACTGGATGTAGAAAAGCACATAAATGCTTATTCCATTATCCTTGATATAAAAGAATAAATAAATAAAAAATAAATAAACACACACACACACGCACACTCACGCACGCACGCACGCACGCACACACACACACACACACCACACACACTCTCTATCTATCTATCTATCTATCTTGTATGTATGTATGTATGTATGTATGTATGTATGTATGTATGTATGTATGTATGTATGTATGTATGTATGTATGTATGTATGTATGTATGTATGTATGTATGTATGTATGTATGTATGTATGTATGTTATCTAATTATTATGTATTATGTATTATGTATTATTATGTATTATTATGTTTTGTATTTTTTATGTATTGTATGTAATGCTATGTATGTATGTATGTATGTATCTAGTATGTATGTATTGTTGTATTATGTAATGTATGTTTGTATGTATGTGTATGTATGTATCTATCTATCATTATCTTCTGATCTATCTATCTATCTTTTCTATTTTATCTATCTATCTATCTATCTATCTATCTATCTATCTATCTATCTATCTATCCTATCTATCTATCTTCTATATCTATCCTCCACCAACACCCCCCCACCAGATCACGACGACCACCACCACCATCACCAACAACATCAGCAACAAGAATACCGCGAGCAGTGTTTCAGAAACGCCTTTGATGTGAACGTCTGAAGCAAAAAAACCAAGGAACTGTCGATCGTCGTCTGCTATAATTTGTGTGACATGCTGAAATGTGGCATTGATGGATAAAGTAACAAGCCACCTGTACCATGTTAACATCGACTTTTTCTGTTGCTCAGCCAAAGAAGAAAAAACAATGATCAGACTTTGCATGTAAAAAAATAACTGTTAGTACACATTATATACGGTGATGGTAGATCGTGGATCTAGAAGTGACAAAAGTCTAGAGGTAATGGTGGTCTAGAGAGGTAACGGTGATCTAGAGGTAACGGTGTCTACTGGTAACGGTGTCTACAGGTAACAGAAGGTTTGAAGTAACGGTGTCTAGATGTAACGGTGTCTACAGGTAACGGTGTCTACAGGTAACAGGGTAACGGTGTCTGGAGGTAACAGGTAACGGTGTCTAGGAGGTAACAGACGGTTAATACGGTGGTGTGTCAAAGTCTAGAAGTATGCCCCGGCCCTGTCGCAATAGGTCCTGTATACAACGTGTATTTAGTGCACATGGAAGAACCCACGACAATGGCATAGGCAAAAAAAAATTCTCCAGTGGCTGAACAATGGAGCTCTAGCCGAGGAACAGAAACGAATATTCAAGCCAAATAGACAATGAAATGGGTGAACAACATTCCTGAATCCACAAAAAAACGTAGCTTTAGCGAGACTCAGCCATGGTGACTTAAAAACAGACACACATGCCTGACTTTCCGTTTTCACTAATCTTTTGTAAGGCAGCATCTGCAATAGGCAGCGAGCAGCAGCAGCAAAAACAAAAAAAACAGCCCCCCCCCCCCCTGCCTGCCCAACCAAACAAAAGAAATGTGAATGCAACAGGGGACCACAAAACATGAAAGGAAACTGCTCTTTGATTAGTCTGGCATTTTGCCTGCTCCATCAAAGCCGAATTTTCAAACAATTCAAACAAAGAAAGAAAGAAAGAGTGAAATAGAAAAAGACATACAGAAAAAACAAACAGTGCAAGGCAACAAAAGAACAAACACGCACACATATCTAGCTGCAAACATACAAAAGAACAAAGACACTGGAAATTGCAAAGCAAACAAACGAACACAAGAAGCAAGCAACCCCCCTCCAAACCCCCCCCAAAAAAAAACAAACAAAAACAAACCCCAACCAAACAAAAAACACAATCCAAAATAAACAAACCTATAATGAAAACACAAACAAACAAATGACTTATCAATCGACCACCATGACCACCACTATTACTATAACCACTATCACCACCTCTAATATCAACGATTGTAGCATTCTGTACAGCGGTCTGTAAGCAGTGACGACAAATGAGGTCTAGTATGCAGAGTGAGTCCAGCTCCCATAGTCCTCCAATTACCCGACTTTTCCACAGAAAAGTTCTTCCCGCCAACTTTTAAGTAGAAAGAAAAACTCTCTGGAGGGAGTGAAACAGACATCAATAGTGCTGGCGAAAAAAAAAGCTTTGCACTTCAGTAGTTCATTCTCCGCGGGAACAGTAGCGTCTAGTTGACTTAAGGAAGTGTCTTACAGCCACTCCATCGTACACTAAAGTGCATTGCGATGAAATAGAATGGAAGGGACTACAGTAGGGCCAATAGGGTGTTGCAATGTGAATTGAATCATGCGTTGCAAGTACTATAATACCAAAAAAGAATGTAATGCAACGGTAGACAATCTCTCTGTCTATCTCTTTGTGTGTGTCTCTCTATGTCTTTCTCTGTCTAGTCTGTCTATCTCTGTCTGTCTGTCTGTTTCTCTTTATTTATTTTTATATATATATATATATATATATATATATATATATATATATATATATATTTTATATATTTATTTATATTTGTGTGTGTGTGTGTGTGTGTGTGTGTGTGTGTGTGTGTGTGTGTGTGTGTGTGTGTGTGTGTGTGTGTGTGTGTGTGTGTGTGTACCACGCCACAACACATCAAAACCACATCATAATGTTGTCTTCATTTGTGTTCATTTTTCTCTTCACAAAAAAACTTCATTCGTTTTCTGCCGTATATCAGTACAGTAAGGCCTAGAATATGTCTCCTTTGCCTTCTTGAGAAGTCTGAAGATTACACAGTTTCACTGGCTTTCTATAGGTCTTTTCCGCATATGAAATCACTTTTTCCTTTTGTATGCAAACAGGACGTTCAAAACAAAATTGCACGGGCTGGTCTCTAAATAAAGATGAATTTGACTTGACTGGACTTGAAATAATGACATAACAGCATTTTTTGACGCAACACAGCACAGTAAAGTGCAACACAACATAACACAGCACAACACAAATCAACACAACGCAATATAACAAAACGCAACACGACACAGCATAATGCAAAGGAAACCACTACAACACAATGCAGCACATTGCTACACAACACGACCCAACTTTACACAACACAAGAGAGCATCACAACACACCTCGTATCATGTCAAATCCAATCCAACCCATATCAACCCAACGTGACGTAACATCCCACTACACAAAACCATGGCATTACTAGAAAAGCGAATACCATACCGCATCACACCATATTGATTATAACACGCGGCACCATCACAACCACCACACAACTACCACTACAACCACATCCATAACAACGCCACCATCATCATCACCATCGTTACCTTTACCATACCACACAACCACCACCTCCGATATCAGACACACGTACACACACACACACGTACACACACACACGCGCGCGCCGCGCGCGCGCACGCACGCACGCACATACACACACACTCACTCTCTCTTTGTCTCTGTCTCGTCTGATATGACTTAGGATGAACATACATAAAATCGAAGACAACATAGCAACGCACGCACGCACGCACGCACGCACGCACGCACGCACGCACGCACAGCACGCACGCACGCACACACACACACACACACACACACACACACACAAACAAACACAAAATGCAACTCTTAGAAAAAACGAGACACAGTTTCTCTCTTTCCCTCTCACCCCCTCCCTCCCTCCCTCCCTCTCTGTCTGTCTGTTCTCTGTCGTCTGTCTCTTTTGTCTGTCTCTGTGTCTGTCTCTTTCTTCTCTTCTCTGTTGTGCTGTCTGTCTGCTTTCTGTCTGTTGTTCTCTTTCTTTCTGTATTGTCTGTCTGTCTGTCTGTCTGTCTGTCTCCTCTCTCTCTCTTCTCTCTCTCTCTCTCTCTCGTCTCTCTCTTCTCTCTCTCGTCTCGTCTCTCTCTATCTTCTCTCTCTCTCTCTCTGTGTCTGTAGTTATCTTAATCTCTCTGTGTATCTTTCTGTCTGTCTGTCTGTCTGTCTGTCTCTCAGTTGGCACCATTCCCCACTGCTAACAATAACATCAGAAAACACGCACGCATCCATCATCAATAATAACAAGACAACTACATGCACCACTACTCCAGAGAGAGAGAGAGATGAGAGAGAGAGAGAGAGAGAGAGAGAGAGAGAGGAGAGAGAGAGAGAGAGAGAGAGAGAGAGAGAGAGAGAGAGAGAGAGAGAGAGAGAGAGAGAGAGAGAGAGAGTAGAAAGGATGGAGTGGGGAAAGAGAGAGGAGAGAGAGTAGAGGACGAGGAGGGGAGGGAGGGAGTTGATGGTGGTGGGGAGAGGGAAGGGTGGTGGTGGTTTCGGTTAAAGGAGGGAGGAGGATAAAGGGGGGTAAGAGCAGGGGATGTATGATGGATAGGTACGGCTGGGGTGAGAGCAATAAACCCCAAAGTGGAGTTCCCAACAAGTAACTGACTTCCATACCTGCCCGCTTGCGCCTCACGTACTAACGTTCGTCCCCCGCCATGCACGCGCTAGCACACATCACATCCACCATGAAACCCAACTCACACCTTCACAAACACACTACAACAAAACACAGACAACAAACAACACACAACATAAAAGCCTTAGTTTCCACCAATAACTAGTAAAACTGAAACGCACCCCCCTCCTATACATGCCCTGCTACCAGCAACATCACGTAACATTACCAGATAGGCCAGGTGCACAGCTAGGCACGACACACATTTCCACCACACACACACACACACACACACACACACACACACACACACACACACACCACACAACACACACACACACACACACACCATCAAGATAACATACAACACCACACACATTCACACGCAGACACAGATAAAGCAGACAACACCAACCACACACACACACACACACACAACACACACACACACACACACCCCCACACACACACACACAACACACACACACACACACACACACACACACACACACACACACACACACACACACACACACACAATTCACACTACATACACACATGCGCGCGCGCGCGCACACACACACACACACAACACACACATACACACACACACACTCCTTTACAGAAAAAACAAGAAGGGAAAACAGAGTTTGATGAGGTTGTGCACTGAAGCAAAGTGAGGAAGACAGGAATAAAACACACCAGGAAAATGGCCCAAAACAAAGTCTCGTTATATTATAGGCAGATTTGAAATCGTTTCGGGCGGAAAGTAAAAAAAACAACAAAATATCAGAGAGAGAGAGAGAGGAGAGAGAAGAGAAGAGAGGGGAGAGAGAGAGAGAGAGAGAGAGAGAGAGAGAGAGAGAGAGAGAGAGACGAGAAGACAGACAGACAGACAGAGCAGACAGACAGACAGACAGACAGACAGATAGACAGACAGACAGCGACATGCAGAGGCAGAGAGATAGAGACAGAGAGAGACAAGAGAGATGACAGAGAGAAGAAATACAGACAAAAACAGATAGAGACAGACAGCAAAACTGAGACAGAGAGATGAGCAAGAAGGGGAAGAAGAAGGAGGAGGAGGAGGAGAAGAGAGGAGGAAGAAGAGGAGGAGGAGAAGGATGGGGAAAAGGAAAACAACAAGAATAAGAAAAAGAAAGAAAACTAAGAAAAATTGATATCAGGACGGAAGTTAGAACAAAGGAAACAGGGGGGGATGAAAAACTGAAAAAGAAAACTGAAAACAGGCACAAACAAAATAAAACAAAGACGACACGAAATACAATTAGAAAATAAATCAATTTGAAAGAAACAAAATCACAAAGAAAGAAGAAAAAAAAGACAGATAAACACGAACAAGAAAAAAGAAACACACAAACAAAATGATCAATCGATCTTGAAAACAAAAACCCAACAACTTAACAAAATTCGCAACGCTGTGCCAATTTGGACTTTTTTCTTTCGAACATTTTACACTTGAAACGGAAGGATATGTGTGACATTGCCTGGGGCGTTGGGCTGGAAACAGATAAGCAATGAACACACAGACAAAGAAACAAAGAAACAAAATACACAAATATATGAGTAGAGAAGATCCCAAACTCGCAGATCAGAAAAACCCAGACACATACTGTAGCTATATTACCAAAACACAATAATAATCCATAGCAGAAGTCTGTCTGTCCGTTCATAGTCCAGCCTTCGCCAAGCTGGCAGCCTGATGTGCCTGCTTGACACTCTGCCAAATTTGCCATCGATGTTTCCCCCCTCACCAAACCCCATTCGTCTGTTCTGGACGGCAGAAGGGAAGGGATGAGAGAGAGAAAGAGAAAAAAATCCAAAACGAGAGACAAATGAGAGAGAGAGAGAGGGAGAGAGAGAGAGGAGAGAGAGAGAGAGACAGAGAGACAGAAGACACACACACACACACGCCCTCCCAGTCCCATTGTCAAAACCTCACCCTCCTCACCCCAACCGACCACCCAACCCAACCCACTACTACTGTCGCAAAATTGTGGCTGCTTGTTTCGCCCGCGACTATTTTTAGTCTTCAGGACGCGCAGTGATTCCACAGCAAGCAGACGACACAATGAAGCGAAAGTGAAATGTATTTTACGCTTTGGCAAAAGCGACCAGTTTGAGAGGTAAGTCTTGTTAAACATCTGGTTTTTTTGGGTGTGTGTGTGGATGGGTATGCCATGTTCGTTGTGATGCATGCGTGTGTTCCGCTGTGCATCTTCCGTTTCTGGAACTGCTGTTTCGTTTGAGAGGGTTCCTTCATGCAAAAGGGGAATTTTGTCAGCTCGTCTCTACAACTGCTGCTGCTTGCTTCGATTTTCCTTTTGCTTTTCTGCATAGAAGGTCAACGTGGGCTGTTTGACAGAAAAAGCCATGTTTTCTTTTGCTGATCGTTTAGAGAGGTGATTGGTGGAGCTAGGAAAGTTTGCCTGTACTTTCCTAAACGACTTCATCCAGTTATCCAGTTGTTGTTGTTGATGGCACTTTATGTTGGGCCTGTGACCTGTGATAGGCGCTTGATAGTTTCTGACAAAGTGTAGCTCATAGAGAGAATGAATAATCTTTGAATGAATAATCTTTATTTTCAAGGGTAAGAGAGAGAGGAGAGAGAGAGAGGAGAGAGAGGAGAGGAGAGAGAGAGAGAGAGAGAGAGAAGAGAGAGAGAGAGAGAGAGAGAGAGAGTTTTCTAAGAGGAATGCTAGATGGATGCGTGTTTCGTATTATTTCACTTTTAGTTAATAGAACACGCACACACGCACGCACACATACACGTAACACACACACACACACACACACACACACACACACACAACAACCACACCAACCCACACAACACATACATACATACACACACACACACACACGCAGGCAGGCAGGCACGCAGGCACACACATACACAAACACACACACAAAGACACACAAACACATAATTATCTTGTTTTGTGAGGTCCGGTTCTGTAAAAAAAGAATCCTCATTTATATTTGTTCTTTTCAACATAGACTAATATTTGTCTTTTGAATGCTTTCATAAATCAATTTTCTGAAGTGTTTTATTGAGAGCAGGATGAAAAAAAGTTGTGTAAACTGAATCTTTTACCCTCAATAAAGATCCTTTTGACTTGACTTGATATTATGACTTCACACGCACAGACACAGACACAGACACAGACACAGACACCACACACACACACACACACACACACACACACACACACACACACACACACACACACACACACACAACAAGAAGAAGAGAGAGAGAGAGAGAGAGAGAGAGAGAGAGAGAGAGAGAGAGAGAGAGGAGAGAGAGAGAGAGAGAGAGAGAGAGAGAGAGAGGCAGGCACACAGACAGACACACAGACAGACAAGAGAGACAGGCTGATCGATAGACACACACAGACAGAGACAGACACACAGACACAGACACACACACAGACACAGACACGACACACACACACACACAACACACACACACACACACACACACACACACACACACACACACACACACACACACACACAGACAAGAAAATGCCATAATATTCAAAACTGACAAAGAAAGTTTCAAAGAAAGAAAGGAAGGGAGAGGGGAGGAGAGAGATAGAGGGGGGAAGAGGGGAGGCATGTGTGTGTGGAAAATGACAGGATGGGTGGGAACGGGACAGAACAGATTGGCGACTAGACAGGCCCAGCAGCCCGGGAAGATACAGGAAATTGGCTTCGCTGGTGGAGAGACGCTTTGCGTGCGTTAGACAAGTCGGTGGGATCCTGCATTGTGAAGAAGGGGGATCCTCGTTTTGGGGACACCGATTGGGGATTTGAAAATGAAACGGAACGGAGTCTGTGCGTGTAGGCCTAGGCTAGTCCACGCACGCACACGCACATCTGCCCCGCACTGGTTCGTGCTCATTCATTCTGTTTGGTTTCTTGTGTGTGTGTGTGTGTGTGTGTGTGTGTGTGTGTGTGTGGTGCGTGCGTGGTGCGTTTGTGGTGCGTGCGTGCGTGGGGTGTGTGTTGTAGTGTGTGGGCTGTTTGCGTTGAGTGCAGTGCGTGCGATTGTGTGTTGATGTGTGTGTGTATGTGTGTCGTGTGTGTGTGTTGTGTGTGTGTTGTTGTGGTGTGGTGTGTGTGAGTCGTCAAGTCAGTAGACAAATGATTTTCATTGATAGTAAGATTAGTTTACACTGTGTTTGTATGTGTGTTGTTGTGTGTGTGTGTGTTTATGTGTTGTGTGAGTGTTATGTGTGTGTGTGTGCGTTGTGTGTGTGTGTTGTGTGTTGTGTGCTGTGTTGTGTGTGTGTGTGTGTGTCGTGGTTTCACCTGTCGTTCTGTGTGTGTGTCTCAGTTCTCCTATGCCAGTCTTTGTTTCTCCTATGGCCTTTTCCTGTCCCATTTTGTCTGCCCCTTCTCCTGATCAAAGTGTTTCATACGTCCACTATTTGTTGTAGGTTTTGTTTAATTTATGTCGTCATGTGGGTTGTTTAGCTACTTTTAATTCTTGTTGAAGTCAAATATCACCCAGAGAGAACAGACTTTAAATTAAAAGCAAACAAAAAGAAACACACACACAGAGCAAGCGAGCATGAGAGAGAGAGAGAGAGAGAGAGAGAGAGAGAGAGAGAGGAGAGAGGAGAGAGAGAGAGAGAGAGAGAGAGAAGGAGAGAGAGAGAGATTGCCCTTGTAAATGAGAGTTGGATTATTGGTTATTTTGAGTGTAGGGATTTTCATGCATTCATTCATTACTCTGTATGAACTTTAGAGTGAAACCATTCAGATGCTATGAAATTCAAAAGTGTATAAGAAAGGGTTCAAAATTGACGTTGCAAGAAAGTAATGTGTGAAAATTCCGTGCTTGTAAATTTTAAAGAAAAAAATGTCTGTAGGTGTTTTTTTTTGTTATTCCTTTTTCTTCCTTCATTCTGTTTTTGGGATTCTTTCATAGCTTTTATTTCTTACTCCATGCAGTTCTTTCTTTTCTTTTTTTTCCTTTTCCTGGTGGTTTTTCTTTTTTTCTTTTTGAGTTTAGGGTAAATATTTTCTTTCTTTCCGTCATTTTCTTTGTTTGTTTCCCTTTTTTTCCTTCATTTTTTCTGTCGTTGTTACGTTTATTTGTTCTACCTTTAGTTTTTTTTCTTTCTTTCTTTTCTTTTCTTTTTCTTTCTTTCTTTCTTTCTTTCTTTCTTTCTTTCTTTCTTTCTTCTTTCTTTCTTTCCTTCTTTCCTTCTTTCTTTGCCTTAATGGGGTCAGGGCGCAGAACCGGAAGAGAAGGATAAAAATTACTTGAATGATGTGTTAATGGAAGCACTAAATTTGTCATGTCTTTTTTTGTATATTCCTTTACAGCATTTTTTTTCTGAGTGGATAGAATGGGTAGAAGGTTCAGAACCTGATACACCGCACATACAGATCAAACACAAACACACGCATACAAACATGTAGGCAGATAAGACAAACTGTAAAGGCAAAGGTGTAGGTAAAGGTGTCTCATAACCAATGTGGGTGTAGGGGAGCGAGGCATCAGAGACCCCACTTCTCCAGAGGCCAGCATATTGAGGGCGGCGCCCATCTCCTCTCCCTAGTTGCTTTACCTTCCCTGACCCTAAAGAGGGCAGGTTCCTACTTACAGCAGGGTGAACTGGGGGATTGTACTGAAGCCAAGGCGCGCAAACGGTTACCCACCCACTTAAAACCAATACTTGATGCTGCTTAACATTAGCTTGGGGAAGCGAGTGCTCTGACCACTATGCTATCCCGTCCCCAAGACACACTGACAGAACTATACAAATTGCATCTGTCACTCAGAGACCAGATGCATGTTGACACGCAAACGTTACACACGCACGTCCACTGACATATATGCGTACACTCTGTCCTGTCTGTCTGTCTGTCTGTCTGTCTCTCCTTCTACTATCCTACCCCTCTCTCCATCTTTGTATTTCCCCTCACTTGTTCACTCTCTTCTTCTCTATATGTCTGTCTGTCTCTTTCTCTACGTCTCTCTCTGCCGTTGTCTCTGTCTGTCTGTCTGTCTGCCTCTCTCTCTCTCACACACACACACACACACACACACACACACGCACGCACACACCCACGCACGCACACACACACACACACACACACACACACACACACACACACACACGCAACACACAGTCACACACACACACACACCACACACACACACACACACACACACACACACACACACACACACACACACACACACACACACACACACACACACACACAAAGAAAAAGCCTGAGTATATGCGCGTCATGTAGGATTGTGGCATACAAAAAAACCCCACCCACCCCAAAACATTTCACTGGATTGAATTGATCATTATGCAGATGAGTAAAGTGGTCAGCGATTTCCATTGATTAGATCCAGCTGTAGGCCATGTCTTAGCACGCGTATTCATATATCTCCATTTGCCCCCTCCCCCTTCCCTCTCCCCCTTCTCTTTTTGTGCTCTGCTGAAGAAATCGATTCGTTCCTCTTATTAGTGTCAGCGGCAATTTTGCATAATTGAAAGCATGATAACACTTCAGAAAAACGATTAATTCTGTAAGTGGTAATTTGATAGTATTGGAAACATAAGTCTTGCATTAAGAAAATCAGTAAGCCCCAAGAGGGCTATTTGCTGTTCATGACAACAGACAGTCTTTTAATTTATTTTCATCCATGATTTTCTATTGCAAATACTTTTTTCATGCAAAATAATTGTTCTATGTTCGTGAAAAAATTTCTTTCTAAAGCAAAGATGACTCTTTTTATAGAAGAACTACTCTTTCTCAAAGGGTAAAACCTGCGTGTTATTGCAGTGAACATTACTTTTTATGGCTAAAATGACCCTTTGTCTGAGAAAATTATTGATACAGCAGTTTTGAACAAGTTTATTCATGGCTGAAGATTTCTTTTCATGATCATAATGATTTATTTCATAACCACCATCCTCTTTTCATTGATTAAAAGATTTTGTTTTGAGGCCAGCAGTTATGTTTTTATGTAGCAAAGCATGATGTCAAATTGAAGACAAAATCATCTGCGTTCAGTTTTCAAGTGATAGGTACCATGGCATGTCTAAAAACGGTCAAAACGTTTTATCATTCTGTGTCTACTTTTTCAAGTACGTTACACTACCAGCGAAAAAGTCTATATTTGTTATGACTACATCTGCGGAAAATCTGCTAAGTGAATGCTTGACTAATTGCATAATCCACTGCGTTAGATAAACTTGGGTATTGTCAGGTGTTTTCATATTTCTGGAACCCACTAAAAGCAGAATTTTAGAAAATTATATCTTGGCTAGAGCTCAAAGGTTCACCATTGGTGAGATTTATGCATATGTAACCACCCCCGCCCCCCACGATTTAGGCAGCTGCATTCTAGCTTTCGGGGATGCTGTCACTGTCTTTAAGATGCATACTTGATCTACAGCCTGCATGTTCACACAAAAAGAGAGTATAAGTATGTAACTCAATCCACGGGATAATGAAAATCCCGACATGATTTTCCACAATAGCCCCCTCCCCCCCCCCACCATCACCACTTATCCCCCCAGGTTCAGCTAAGATTCGAACCCGTGACTTTGGGACTGTTAGGATTAGATTTCATCATCTGCCGTAACCACGGGGCTATTGCGTCCATCAGAATGGTCTGTTTGGCAGCGGGCCAGCAGACTGGCAGCATTGTGTGCAGACAGTGGTGTCTGATGCTGGAAGGACTGTGGCGCTTGCAGACAGATAGAGGAGGGCTGGTGTGTGCCGGCACATCCAGTCAGGGACAGTGTTGTGTCCTCACTGCCAATGTGGGCAGAGGTGAGGGAATTATAGCGCTGGGAACATGGCTTGTTTAGGGCTTCTCTTGTTTCTGTGTGTGTTTTTTGGGGGTCAAAGGTGTGTGATGTGTGTGTGTGTGTATGTGTGTGTGTGTGTGTCAATCATCAATCAATCAATCAAATTTTTATTTCCAGATGGTACATTGAGTAAGCAGCGATCTGCTTTTTTCCATCAAGCCATCTATCTAAAGAAAAGAAAGAAAAAATCAAAACAATAGCAAAATCAAATCCTAAACAAAAAAAAAACCAACAAAAAACAAAGTAGAAAATCCCTAGCAAACAAACAAACAAACGTGTGTGCACGCATGTGCGTGTGTGAGTGATAGTGAGTGATGACAATATTTACAAAACTGCATACACACGGGCACTGGATGAAAAAAATGCACATGAGTGCTTATTCCACTATTCTCGATATAAAAGAATAAATAAATAAATAGCCTTCCTCCAATGTTTTTCTCCCTTCAACCTCCCATTCCAAGGGCTTTGACACCAACTCACTACAGGCACAGAATTGCATGGGAAACCAAACCTGAGGTTACCAGAAAACCAGCACATCAGGGGCCAGTAAATCCGAAACAAGTTTGTTTTGTTGCATGATGGTCAATTGTGAAGAGGATGAGACTTCCTCACAGAGCTGTAACTCTACACTTCCTGTCATTACATATCCCAGTGTCACCCAGGTTCAAGAGATACAGACACCTGCAGTGTTGGTCAGGCAATTTGAGCAACACTTTGAAAACTGCATCAGCAAATTGGATGTTTTGGTC
>CM060316.1:4264878-4269878 GCA_030674155.1 Stramonita haemastoma | reverse complement strand
GGACCTGTCTCCAGCCAGCCTTTGTGTCTGTCCATTTGGCAACAGTCCAGCATCTCTACAGAGTGTGTGTGTGTGTGTGTGTGTGTGTGTGTGTGTGTGTGTGTGTGTGTGTGTGTGTGTGGGCGGTGTCTGTGTGTAAAGAGAGGTTGACACTGGGCGGACTTGCTGTGCCCGTACTACGTGATTAGGTTTACAAGGCGAGGAAAGTAATAGTGTTATTTTCTTGGCTGTGAACTTGTCCAGCACAGAGAAAGAGAGAGTGTTTGGAAAAGGGTTGGTTTATAGCTTTCCTTGGCTGCTCTTTGGTGTGTGTGTGTGTGTGTGTGTGTGTGTGTGTGTGTGTGTTGTGTGCGTGTGTGTGTGGCGTGTGTGTGTGTGTATATGCATGTGTGCACGCGCGCGCGCATGTGTGTGCAGTAGGCGAAGTAACGGTGATGAGAGATGAAGACAAATGTTGTAAACCTATTTCGAAAAAAATCCCAACGTACGTACTGTTACATTTGATGTTGCTTTCGATTGTTTCCATTTCATTAGTTGCAGTATTTGGAATCCATTTAATCGATCATACCAGAGCAGTGCTCTGACCACTAAGCTCTCCCGTGCCAAGGTCTATCATATTAAAAACTTTATAACACGCCCCTTAGACTACCGAGATGAAATGCGACACTTTACCCACCTCTCTCTCTCTCTCTCTCTCTCTCTCTCTCTCTCTCTCTCTCTCTCTCTCTCTCTCTCTCTCTCTCTCTCTGTCTCTCTGTCTCTGTCTCTGTCTCTGTCTCTCTCTCTCTCTCTCTCTCTCTCTCTCTCTCTCTCTCTCTCTCTCTCTCTCTCTCTCTCTCTCTCTCTCTCTCTCTCTTTTGACTCTTTTCAAATTTCCCCCTTTTTTCCCTTTCTGTTGTTCTATCTTTGTCTCTCTCTGTCTCTGTCTCTCTGTCTCTGTCTCTCTGTCTCTGTCTCTCTGTCTGTCTATCTGCATGAATAACTAAAGACATGAATGCCAGCCTGTGCACGAGCGCACGCACTCACATACACACAAAAACGCACGCACGCACGCACTCACGCATGCACGCGGGCACGCGCGCATGCACACACACATGCACGCATGCAGGCGCGCAAGCACGCACGTACACACACACACACACACACACACACACACACACACACACACACACACACACACACACGCTCACGAGCAAACACGAATGCACGTACGCAAACACACACACACACACACACACACACACACACACACACACACACACACACACACACAAACAGGGACAACACACACACACACACTTACATATGCACGCAAAAGAAAGAGAAAGAAAGAAAGAAAGAAAGAAAGAAAGAAGAGAGAGAGAGAGAGAGAGAGAGAGAGACAGACAGACAGACAGACAGACAGACAGACAGACAGACAGACAGACAGACAGACAGACAGACAGACAGACAGACAGACAGACAGACAGACAAAAACACACACACACACACAGACACACACAGATACAGACTGTGAGAGGCAGAGACAGAGAGAGAAAACAGACTGACCAACAGACAGTGAAGTAAACAGATCCTCCTGAAACAGAGGAACCTCCACCCAACGAAAAAAAAGACAAAAAAAAGAAGAGGAGTGCATCAGCTAACCACCCCCCTAATCTGATTATCCCCACAATCGCTGCATCATTAAGGCTCCAGTCCTGACACCAGGCTATGACAGAGAGGGAGGGAGGGATGTTCGCCACGTCCGTTACTTCTGTCTGTTGTGTGGAAACCAGAAACCCTCTTTCTCTCTTCTGCTCTGAAATCCACTGCACAGGGATTGCCCTCTGATATCTCTTCTACTACTCTACTGTTGAGTCGTATTGTTGAGTTGAATGGTGATGTTCTGTACTGTATTGCATTGAATGATTATGAATAAGTTCTCAAGATGAGATGATAAACCGAGGTCCCGCGTGCGAACGCACGCAGAACATCTTGTGCACATGTTCAAACCCGTTCCGCGATTAAGAAGAGTAGGCCATCGTGTGCACGTGCCAGTGGGAACGGATGACAACATTGACAAATCTGCATGCACACGGAGACTGGATGTAAAGAAACATATAAGTGCTAATTACATTATTCTCGAAACAGAAGAATGAAGTAAATAAATAAATGAAATATTGTAATGTTTTGTGTTGTTTTGAATCGTATCTTATTGTGCTGTATGCCGGTGCATTGCATTACGTTGCAATGTACGACATTTTATCGTATTATAGTGTATTTTGCCTTATATTTTATCAGTTATATGGATGGTCAATTTGTCTGCATGAAACCTGTTCCTTGACAGCGTATATTGGCATAGTCCAACAACGCTATGTACAAAAAAAATCTCAAATCTCCTCTCCTAATCATGTGACTGGCTCTTTTTCTCCAGATAATTTTTTGAAGGACTTCTCTCTTCCTACCTAGATTTTTTTCTATTAATAAGCACACCATTCACATTGCAAGAGATCCTTACATTGTTTTAAACCTCGAAAGACTTGTCCCTAGATTAATTTATTTTGCTGCCTCCTATTCTATCACGTCCCTGCCCTGCTGTTCCCACGCCGCTCATCTCAACCTCCCTGCAACAACCATACCCAGATTCGTTATGTCTCATCCCTAGATTATCCCCCTTATTCCAGATCTAAAAAAAATAATCAAGGTTTGGAAGGAGAGAAAAGTGAGCACCTTGCTGTGAGGACCCATACAGTGCTGCCTATCGACCCCAAATCCCCCATTAGTCCTCGATCAGTGCGCTTAGTCTGGCTGTCGGAGAGATGGGCACCCTGTATGTCTTGGAGCCACAACTGAAGCATCAGCGGCTATCCACCCTGATTGATTAGCTGGCTGGGGAATGGAGAGAACAGAAGGAAAACAGAACAATGTGGTTTTTTGTGGTGTCCGGGAATCGTTGTGTGGAAGTGTGTGAGAGAGTGAGTGAGTGAGTGTGTGAGTGAGTCAGTGAGTGACTGTGTGTGTTGTGTGTGTGTGTGTGTGTTTTGTGTGTGGTGCGCGCGCGCACGTGTGTTGTGTGTGTAGGTGTGTGTGTTAATGTGTTAGTGTGAGTGTGTGTGTGTGCGTGCGTGTGTGTACATGTGTGTCAAAGTCAAAGTCAAATTTTTATTTACAGATGTGTGTGTGTGTTTGTGTGTGTGTGTGTGTGTGTGTGTGTGTGTGTGTGTGTGTGTGTGTGTGTGTGTGTGTGTTTGTGTGTGTGTGTGTGTATGTGTGTGTGTGTGTGTGTGTGTGTGTGTGTGTGTGTGTTGGAGTAGTGCACTGAAAGGCTGGTAAAACAAAATAAGAGAATTCTTCTGTCAACTCCATCACGATTCTCGTTATCAGGATAGCTCTTGGCCTTGTTCTTATGTGTCTCTTTTTTTTCTACACTTTCTTCTTTTCTTTCTTTCTTCTTCTTCTCTTCTTCTTCTTCTTCTTCTTCTTCTTCTTCTTCTTTTCTTCTTCTTCTTCTTCTTCTTCTTCTCTTCTTCTTCTCTCTTCTTCTTCTCTCTCTCTCTCTCTCTCTCTTCTCTCTCTCTCTCTCTCCTCTCTCTCTCTCTCTCTCTCTCTTCTCCTCTCCTCTCTCTCTTTCTCTCCTTCTCTCTTGTTTCTCCTCTCTTGTTCTCTTTCTTCTTTCTCTTTTTTCTTTCTTTCTTTCTTCTTTCTTTCTTTCTTTCTTTCTTTCTTTCTTTCTTTCTTTCTTTCTTTCTTTCTTTCTTATCTTTCTTTCTTCTTTCTGACTCCTCATTTCTATCTCTTTCTCTGTCTCTTTGTCTCTCTTTATCATAGTCACTGTTGTTTTCATCGTTATCACCATCTTGATCAGAGTTATTAATATTGTCATCGTCAAAATCTTTATTACTACCAAAACCAATTGACATCATTCCTGCATGAGCATCGCCATCGTCATCATCACCACTATCGTTACCATTATCATCATCGTCGATGACACAGCCGTCTTCATCGTCGTTATTGTTTTCAACTTTGTTATTCTTTTACTTTTTTGCCATCGTTGTTCTCATAATTGTAGATTTATTTTTGTTGCTGTTGGTCAAAGTAATATCTTTTATAATTGAAATAAACTGCGTTTCTAAAACAGTACTTTTAAGAACTCAACCCAATTCCATAAATGGACATCTCCTGCAAAACTCAGTTTGTCAGTTGTGCTGTATCTGTAAGATCTATCAGGCAAAGGAGGAGGAGGGAGAGAGATGAGAAGAGAGGGAGAGAGAGAGAGAGAGAGAGAAGAAGAGAGAGAAGAGAGAGGAGAGAGGAGGAGAGATGAGAAGAGAGGAGAATGAGGAGAGAAGAGAAGAGAGAGAGAGAGAGGAGAGAGGAAGAGAGAGAAAGAGAGGGAGAGAGAGAGGAGAGAGAGCGAGAGAGAGGAGACAGAGAGGAGGACGGGGACGACGACGACAGGCGGAGGACAGACAGACAGACAGACAGACAGACAGCAGACAGACGACAGACAGACGCAACAGCAGCAGCGCAGACAAGAAGGGCAGAAGTTCTAGTTGTCTGACAGTTCATGAATTCTTCAGGAAGACGAACACAGCATCACCGAGTCCTCAGTCTCAGAGGCCTCTCACCTTTTGCCTCAGCATCATCATTCATCCCCTCCACCTTTTACACCCTGTCTTCTTTATTTCCATTTGGTTTTTGTTTGAATTGATTAACTTTTACGACGCATGTACACACAGTCGCTTTCATACTTATATGCACTCATACACATACATACATAGAATCACGCACACACAGGCACGCAGAGAGACAGACAAATAGACAAATACAAACACTGCCTACATTTAACGTACACGCACACGCACGCACGCGCGCACATGCACAAACGCAGGCTCACACACATACACACCACACATATATACATATACATACACACACAGACACAGACACAAACCCACCCACACACATACACACATACACAAAGACACAAAAACACAGACAGACATACACACACACACACA
>CM060316.1:4257378-4259878 GCA_030674155.1 Stramonita haemastoma | reverse complement strand
CCGATAAAACATGAAAAGGCAGACCGAATTAGAACCCCAAGCAAACACTTTTATCTCTATTTGTTTAAGATCAAATTTTTTTTTTTTTTAAACTTTTTTAATTCCTTTTGTTGTTACAAAAGCATATATCCATGACAGGCATTATCATTGAGAATAAGTCGTATGTTCATGGGTGCATACTAATACTGTAAGTGATTATAGAACGTTCAAATACCCTCATTCATATAATATGCATATAATGCCTACAAACATACACACACACACACACACACACACACACACACACACACACACACACACACACACACACACACACACACACACACACCTGCATACGTACATACAATTACATGAATACATACATGCATAAATACATACAATGTACCACCTACATACCATGCCCTATAATCATACAACAGGAAAATGTTACAGTTGCTTTTTTTCCCTTTTCCACTTACAGTAAGACTTGTTTATGAGATCTCAAGATTTGGGCATCTTTTTTCTTTCCTTTTTTCCCATTTTTTTTCTTTTTTTTTATAAAGTTGTATGTTAATGGATTATCTATGTTTTATGTATCCAGAAATAATGCTTTATAATGACTCCATTCTATTTCAAATTTCATAAGGTTATTTGCAATGCGTGCATTATACTGCTCAGTTTTAAACCTATTATGTAGCTGTGTTCGAAAACTAGAAAATTTTGGTATATGACCATCAAGTTTGCTTCTGTAGATGTGTAACTTAGCAAGCAGCAGTATCAAATCGAAGGTCTTATCTGTTTTTATGCGTTGATCTACCCCAAAAATGACTAAGTTGCGGGAAAAAGTTATGTTACAAGCATTTGTGCATCGTTCTTTACATACATTTTCTAAGCTTGTCCAAAAGGCTTTAATATGTTTACAATCCCATAAAAAGTGTTCTATTGAGTCTCTGGCCTCGTTACACAAAGTACAAAATGTTGTATTCACTAAACCCATAGCGTTCAACACCACATTTGTAGCAATGATACGGTGAATTATTCTCATCTGCAGCCATTTTAGTTTTACATCATTGATTTTATGTATTTTAACAAAAATGTCATTCCAATTAAAGTTTTCATGTAGTTTTCCTGTCCACTTTGCGCAACAGTTTGGAAGTTGTTTGTTTGATACTAAGTATTCATAATACTTTTTTGTCCCCTTATTGACACTATCAATGATTCGCAGTACCGTGGGTGTCTCTTGATTATAGCTTAGGTTGTCACTAATTGGAATGCCAGTTTTTCTTATGTACTGTTTAATCGAAGAAATCCACCCCTGGAAAGTAAGAAAGTCTATAGATCTGCCACAAATGGCCCTGAAATCTTCATATTTAATAAATTCACCATTTTCATTGATAAAGTGCTTAATGGAGTATATACCTTTCTGTATTAAATTAGTGTGTTTGATTACTGCGTTACCTACTTTTATATTTTCATTGTAAAAGATTGGCTCAGCAAGCATTTCTTGTGCATTTGAAGGGTTAATGCGACGGGAGAAAATTCTATAAGCTTTAAACGTATGTGTCCAGAATGGATTGATATTGGAGAATTTGGCTGTAATGGCTGATCCATAGCTTTCTAAATTGGTGAGAAGTGGATACATTTTTTCGGCAATACTTATCCATTTATGATTTATGCTTCTGATTTTTTTTATCCATGTAAGTTTCAGAGCACAAATAAATTTTCTTATATCAGGTATGTTTATCCCTCCTTGGGTAACAGGTTTAATAGCTGTCTTTCTACCTATTCTATCCTGCTTATTGCTCCATACAAACTGGAAACATAGTTTTTGTAGACTTTTTATGAAATTGTCAGGTGGATCTGGCAATAATATCCACAGGTGAATTAGTTTTGATAAGATAAGGGATTTTAAAATGGCAATTCTTCCAAGTGGAGTAATCACTCTTTGTAACCAAACCTTAAATAGCCTTTTGATTTCAGAAAATTTATCATTATAGTTCATAGTTTCACATCCTTCTAGATTTGAAGTGAACCAGATACCCAGAATCTTGAATTTTGGAGGATTCCATGTCATTTTTAGATGGGGACAAAACACCTTACTTGATTCTTTTTTTTATTCCCGAGCCATATTACTTGGCTTTTGTCACTATTCATTTTAAGACCTGAAATTTGGCCAAATTTCTCTAGAATATGTATAGAGTGTTCGAATGATATCTTATCTCCTGCGTTGAACAATTGAGTATCGTCTGCATATTGGGAAATTTTATGCTCTGTCTCTCCAATGCATATACCTTTAATTGATGTATCTTCCTTTATCATTATAGCTAAGATCTCAGCACAAAGAATAAATAAGTAAGGTGATATTGGGTCACCCTGCCTGCATCCTCTTTCAATTCTAAACCATTGTGTGCTGTTACCATTTACAAGGACTGTTGATTTTATATCTGTATAAAATGTCTTGATCCATTGATGGATGTTGTTTCCAAAACCATACGCCTTCATGACTTTGAACATAAAGTCC
>CM060316.1:4249878-4252378 GCA_030674155.1 Stramonita haemastoma | reverse complement strand
TGCCAGGGTTTTGTCCATGCTGGGGACAGAGTCTGAAGCGGAATGGGATGTACCAGGTTGAACACGCCTTCTGGCAGATAAAATGAGAAAAAAAGGTTTAACTTGCCTTCGACTCGCTGTCTGAAAACCTTCAGATCATATCCCCAAAGGTTTATGTAGGAGTTTTTGGAGATGTCAAGTCAAGTCAAGTCAAGTCAAGTCAAGTATGGTTATTGCATAGTTTAGTGGTTAGAGCACTCACTTCCCCCAAGCTAAGGTTAAGCAGCATCGAGTGTGGTTACCACTTGGATGGATGACCGTATCTGCCCTCTTTAGGGTCAGGAGAGGTAAAGCAGTGAAAGAGAGGAGTGGGCGCCGCCCTCACTATGCTGGCTCCTAGAGAAGCTAAGGTATCTGATGCCTCGCTCCCCTACGACCACATAGGTTATGGGATACCTTTACCTTCCTTAACCCAAGTCAAGTCAAGTCAGTCACCAATACCTGGATGCAAATTTTCGAGTAGACGATAGATAAAAAATAGTCCTGCGTACAGTGAAATGCATCTTAAAAAATCCTACTGTAATCAAGTTGTCCTTGGCATATCTTTTCTGCAAAATCCACTCCTATAAGACAGTAAAAAGCAAATGCAAACACAAGAGCATGTAACGTAAAAATTGGCACCACATCAAGGTCTTCTTATCTCTGCAGACCTGCTAGTGCTTAACTACATTTGGAGTACACACACACATCATGCATAAGGTCAAACGCTAACCTTCTCCACATGATCGTTTAGTGAGCTATGTTGTTACCCAAGCATGTGCCAATATCACCAGTGATCATTTCATGTAGTTTTTATTTTCCTCGCAGATTATTACATAACTATACACTACACCATAACTGAGAAGAAAATCCATGTGGTAAATGACCGGCCGTACAACCCACATGGGCATCGGTTGTATAACCATTATATATATTTTTTTGTTCAATATCCATCGAACACTTGGCATGAAATATTCATGATCTACTTTCTAAATATGCGCACACATTGTGGAATAATTCCTTTTCAGACTTGAACATAAACTGAAGTAAAGGATCGTACAAAAACATCTTAAGCCAGTCCGGGGACGGGATAGCTCAGTGGTCAGAGCACTCGCTTTCCCAAGCTAAGGTTAAGCAGCGTCGAGCGTGGTTACAGTTAGATGGGTGACTGTTTGCGCACCTTGGTTTCAGTACAGTCCCCAGTTCACCCAGCTACAAATAGGAACCTGCCCTCTTTAAGGTTAGGGAAGGTAAAGCAGTGAGGGAGAGGAAATGGGCGCCGCCCTCAACATGCTGGCCCCTAGAGAATTAAAGTCACTGACGCCCCGCTCCCCTACGACCACATAGGTTATGGCACCCTTTACCTTTAAAGTCGGTCAGAGGCTACAGAGTTGCTAATTAAGGGCTGTAACTTAAGGACTAAAAGGATGGTACGTATCATTTCACTTCTGCATTTCACTTCTGCTTATAAATGAAAAAAAGAAATCACAAGTAATCACTTGCTTAAATCTGATAAGTCTTGCCGAGATTTAAACCCGCGATCTATGACTAAAAGATCAAAAGGATTCAAAGCATGTTTATTGTTTTATCCACTTGACCGCTGTGTCATCTGATTGCTGTGTGTGGTGTGAAAGGAAAACAAAATCAATGGTGCCTCTTGGGTTTTGCGCTGATTCCCTGACCAGTTTGCTTTCTTGCTTTTGTGTTGTTTGTTTCCGTGGATTCTTGAAATACGCTTCCTTGTATTCTCTGTCTTTTTCTGTGTTTTTGTGGTCTGACCTTTGTGTTATACACACACACATTATATATATATATATTATATATATATATATATAATATATATATATATATATATATATATATATATATATAATATATATATATATATACTGACCTGGAGACGGCAACTATATTTTATTTTAGTGAAGAGAGAGAGAGAGAGAGAGAGAGAGAGAGAGAGAGAGAGAGAGAGAGAGAGAGAGAGAGAGAGAGAGAGAGAGAGAGAGAGAGAGAGAGAGAGAGAGAGAGAGCGAGCTGCTTTGTGTGTATGTGCATGCGTTTGCGTCCGTTGTGTGTGTGCCTGTGTTTGTATGTGTGAGTGTGTGTATGTGTGTGTGTGCGCGCGCGCGTATGTGTACATGTACATGCATGTGTGCATTGCCCGTATGTGCATATGTGTGTGTGCATGCGTGCGAGCATGTGCGCATGTGTATGTACCTACGTTCATTGCTTGCGCGTGTGCGTGTTAATGTGCAGGTGCATAGTTTCATTTGTATAAAGTAAGAAGCATGAGAACGCTGCCATGTAAGTGTAGAACAAGGAGGAAGTAATTAATGGGACAAATCCAGGTCACTGACCGACTGTTGTCACTGTGAGAACAGCAAACACTAATGACCATATCGTCTGTCTGTCTGTCTGTCCGTTTGTATCAGTGCATACATGCCTGTCTGTCTCTGTCTGTCTGATCGTTTTTATCAGTGCA
>CM060316.1:4217378-4242378 GCA_030674155.1 Stramonita haemastoma | reverse complement strand
ACATATACAATGCCATCCAATACATACCAATGCAGAACAGTACACGCAACGCGACGCAACGCAACGCAACGCAACACTTTCTATATACAATACTTACAATACTACTACAATAAATACAATACAATACATACAATACAATACAATATCAATCACTTATCAATACCAATACAATAAACAATACAATTCCAAACAATTCAATGCGTCATCATCATCCAAGGATGCATTCGGCCGACTTAACGGCAGCGCAACACATTTTGGCTCATATGACAGTCAATAGTAGTTGCTGTCTAAGCGTTCGAAGAAGATGAAGAAGAACATCATCACCAATCAACATCATTTCTCAATGTCTCCTCCTCCTCATTTTCCTCTTCCTCCTTCTCCTCCTCTTCCTTTATTTTTCTCCTTTTAATGTGTCTATTCTTGTCCTACATCTAAAACAAAACAAAAAAACACCCCCAAGCCCACCCCCCAAAACTACCTGCCAGTTCTAAGGAAGTGAGGACCATTTTTTCGGCCAAGAACTTGACATCTCTGTCCATTTGGATTTGGTGTTTTTGTTGTTATCTCCCTTCCTTGCAGGCTATCGGCTCCTTCGCTTTGTCAGTCCCGCCTATCTGCTGTTTTCCCCCTACAGCCAATTTCTGTTGGAGGGGGTTGTGTTGTTTTTTCCCGTTCTCTCTCATCTATCTGTTTGTTTGTCTGTCTGTCTGTCTGTGTCTGTCTGTCTGTCTGTCTGTCTGTCTGTCTGTGTCTGTCTCTCTGTCTCTCTGTCTCTGTCTCTCTGTCTCTCTCTCTCTCCGTCTCGTTCTCTCCATGTCTCTCTATGTCTTTCTATGTCTGTCTCTGTCAGTTTGTCTGTCTGTTTGACTGGATTTTTCACGATCGTTATCATCATTAATATTTAAAAGGAAAATGGTGTTGCATTGGACTGGTTTCCTAATGTGTTCTCTCTCTCTCTCTCTCTCTCTCTCTCTCTCTCTCTCTCTCTCTCTCTCTCTCTCTCTCTCTCTCTCTCTCTCTCTCTCTTCCCCATCTCTATCTCCCCCTCTCTCACTCTGTCTCTGAGCCACTGCCGGTACCTTCACTGATGCCACAAAGTTCAGTCACCGCTGGATCCTCTATGATCTCTAAACAGCCATCTGCAATGGGCCCTCAACAGTCAGAGGTGTACATACATGTGGACACCCCAATGGGGATTCATTCCCCTCTTCGCTTCCGTGGCAGCAGTCAGGGCAGCAGAGTAGAGTAGGGAGGGCGGGGATTCCCCCTTTTGTCTACTCCAACCCAAGCACATTCCAACAAGGCCAGCAGAGACGTAAGTGTGCACCGTGAAAAAGCACGAGGAATGCAGACATAGTGAAACTGACAACCCCGATAAGACAGTCAAGGCCGCAGTGCATGAATTGCACGTGAAGATGACGAGGATCGGAATGCGGAAATGGTGAAACTGACAATCTATCTTGTCGCAAGCCTGAAGGTCAAGGCCACGGAACAGGGATTGCACGTGAAAACACACAGAGGAATGCGGGAAGTGATAAAAGTGACAGAGACACGTGGCGTAAAAGGACATTGTGCACGTGTAGACAGACCAATGTGGGTTTGTCCCACTTCTGATACTGTCCGCCTTGTCTGTCTGTTTGTCGTCTCTCTCTCTCTTTCTCTCTTTCCATCTCTGACTCAGTGTGTCTGTTTGTATGTCTGTTGTCTGTCCGTGTCTTTACTGTCTTTCTGTCTGTCTGTCTCGGTCTCTCTATCTCTCTGTCTATCTCTGTCTCAGTGTGTCTGTCTGTTTGTATGTCTGTCTGCCTGTCTATCTCTTTGCTGTCTGTCTGTCTGTCTTCTCTCTGTCAGTCTGTATGTCTGTCTCTCTCCCCTCCTCTCTCCCTCTCTCTTTGTCTCTCTTTCTCTGTCTGTTTCTGTCTCTATATCTTTCTGTCTTTCTGTCTGTCTGTCTATCTCTCTCTCTCTCTCTGTGCCAATCTGTCTATTGCTCTGTCTGTCTCTCTTTCACTCTCTAGTTTTTCTGTCCATCTGTTTCTCCACGCCTCCTCTTTCTTTCCACTTCCCTTCTCGCGCGCGCGCGTGTGTGTGTGCGTACGTGCGTGCGTGTGTGTGTGCATGTGTGTGCATGTGCGTGTGTGAGTGCATGCACACATGCGCATTGTGTGTGTACGTGTGTGTGTGTGTTTGTGTGTGTGAAAGAGAGAGAGAGAGAGAGGAGGGGATGTGGGGATACTGTGTGCGTGATTTGTCGGAGGAAAAAATCAATATGAAAACATTGCCAACAAAAATTATGTAGGATTAACTGAACCAATCAAGGGGAGAACTCTAGGTTACTGACCTGTTGATTCCTACTGTCACAGTGAAAACAGCACACCACAATTATCGTCTGTCTGTCTGTCTGTTTGTCTGTCTGTTTTTACCAGTCTTTTTGTCTGCATATCTGTCAGTCTGTCCGTTATATGTATGTATGCATGAGCTTACTCAGTTTGTTTCTAGATGTATTGTGTTTTTTTTCTAACCTGTTTCCCTTGGTGTGCCTCCGTCTTTTCATTTATTTTATCAGTCTGTGTGCCTGACTGGCTCTAATTTGTTCTGTAACTCTGCCTCTTTACTTATTTCTGCATCTCCCTTTTCACTGTCAGTCTGTCTGTGTCTGTTTAATCTGTTTGTCTACCTGTTTGACAGTTTTGTCTTTCTTTTTTTGTTTCGTTTCTGTCTGTCCGATTAAAAAAACCTCTTTCTCACCCTCTCTCCCTTTTTCTCTCCCCCCCACTCTCTCTCTTTCAATCTCACTCACTCACTCTCTCTGTTCCTGTCTTCTCTCTCTCTCTCTTCTCGTTTTCTCTATCTCTCCTCTCTCCATGTCTCCTCTCTACTCTCTCTTTCTTATCTTCCATTCTCATTTATTTATTATTCATTTTATATCGAGGATAATGGAATAAGCACTCATGTACTTTTTTTTACATCTAGTCCCTGTTATGCAGTTTTGTAAATCTTGTTATCTGTTCCCACTGGCACACAATGGCCTACTTTGCGAAAAGCAGAACAGGATTTAACGTGTGCGCAAGATGTTTTGCGCGTGTTCGAGGCCTCGGGGCCTCAGTTTAGTCTCATCCGAAGTTACGTGTCTGTGTGTGGCTTTGCTTGTTTCTGGCTGATTTTGCTCTTTACTGGCAATCTCTGTGGCTGTGCTGCGGAGGAAGCTGCTGAATATTGTTATGGACACCATTTTTTTTAAAAATACAAAATTAATGACTTTTTATGCCATTTGCCTTTGATTGGTTCATTTGTGTCTTTTTCTTTCTTTATTTGTATGTGTGTGTATATGTGTGTGTATGTTTGTTGTGTGTGTGTGTGTGTGTGTGTGTGTGTGTGTGTGTGTTGTGTGTGTGTGTGTGTGTGTGTGTGTGTGTGTGTGTGTGTGTGTGTGTGTGTGTGTGTGTGTGTTGTGTGTGTAATATATGTCTGCATGTTTGTAAGCGTGTGTATGCATGCGTCTGTGTGTATGTGTGTGCGTGTGTGTATGCATGCGTGTGTGTATGCATGCGTGTGTATGTTATTTATTTATTTATATTCTTTAATATCCAGGATAATGAGATAAGCACTCGTGTGCATTTTTTTCATGCCCGCCCCCGCGTGTATGCAGTTGTGTGAATATTGTCATCTGTTCCCACCGGCACACCATGGCCTACTCTTACTAAAAGCGGAACAGGATTTAACGTGTGCGCAAGATGTTCCGCGTGCGTTCGCACACGGGGCCTCGGTTTACAGTCTCATCCGAAAGACTTTTGGGGAGAGTGGAGTCAGCACTGATGTTAACTCCAGGGGAAAAATCCCCTCGCTCGGGAATCGAACTCGGGTCGTCAAATTGCAAGCGCAATGTTCTGACCACTAGGCTATCCCGCCCCGCCATATGTATGCATATGTGTGTGTGTGTACGTGTGTCTGTGCGCGCGCGCACCTGTGTGTGTTTGTACGTGTGCGCCAATGTGCGTGCATGTGTGTGTGTTTGCACACGTGTGTGTATGTATGAGTGTATGTGTGTGCAGGCGTGTGTACATGTGTGGAAGCACGTGGATGCATATACCAAAGGATGTGTGTTAACGTCTGTGTGTGTATATGTGCGTGCGCACGTGTGTTTACGAGCATACGTGCGTATGTCTGTGCCTGCGTGTGTGTGTGCATTCTCAATTTAATGTGAAGTAAGAAATAGGAGAACACAGCCATTAGATGCAGAAGAAACTTCAGTAATCAAAGACATAAATCTAGGTCACTTATACCCCCCCTGCCACGATCAAAAAAAGAACGATAATTATCGTTCGTCTATCTATCTATCTATCTATCTATCTATCTATCTATCTATCTATCTATCTATCTATCTATCTATCTACTATCTACTATCTATCTATCTATCTATCTATCTATCTATCTATCTGTCTGTCTATCTATCTATCTATCTATTCATCTATCTATCTATCTATCTACCTATCTATCTATCTATCTGTCTTGTAGTCTGTCTATCTACTCTATTCTCTAATCTCTCTCTCTCTACTCTCTTTCTCTGTCTTTATTTGTCATTTAAGTCTGTAGCATATGCACTTCTGTGTTTGTTTCTTTCTTACTAGCTTTGTCTTCCTCTATATGTCTCTGTGTGTCTGTATGCATGTCTGTCTGTTGTCTGTTGTCTGTCTGTGTGTCTGTGTGTCTGTCTTCTTCTGTCTTGTGTCTGTCTTCTTCTGTCTGTCTCTCTGTCTGTCTGTCTCTGTCCTGTCTCTTTTCTCTTGATATCATTTTCTCTGTAGGCGAGGAAGCATTTGAATAATGTTATGGATAACATTGTTTACAAATGGCCTTTTTGTCCTCTCCCTGATATTGGTTTATTTGCAGTCTGTTTTTTCCTCTTGAATATTTCCCTGTCTTTGTTTGCTTTCTTGCTTTCTTTGCTTTTCCAACCTTTTCTGTGAAGCTGGAAAAGAAAATAATCTATATCTAAGGAATTGTGTCACACTTTGTTTCTGTCTCCATCTATGTGTGTGTGTATTGTGTGAGTGTATGTGTGTGTGTGTGTGTGTGTGTGTGTGTGTGTGTGTGTGTGTGTGTGTGTGTGTGCGCGCATGTCTATGTGTGTGTATGCGTGTGTGCGTGCGTGTGCGCGTGTGCATTTATTTATTAATTCTTTAATATCGGGGATAATGGAATAAGCAGTCTTGTGCTTTTTTACATATAGTCCCGTGTGTATGCAGTTTTGTAATTTTTGTCATCTGTTCCCACCGGCACACAATGGCCTACTCTTTCGAAAAGCGGAAAAGGATTTAACGTGTGCGCAAGATGTTGTGCGTACGTTCGCACACGGGGCCTCGGTTTGTAGTCTCATCCGAAAGACTTTTGGGGAGAGTGGAATCAGCACTGATTTTAACCACAGGGGAAAAATCCCCTCGAACGGGAATTGAACCCGGGTCGTCAAATTGCCAGCGCAATGTTCTGACCATTAGGCTATCCTGTCCCCCATGTGTGTATGTGTTGTGTGTGTGTGTGTGTGTGTTGGTGTGTGTGGTGTGTGTGCGTGCGCGCGCGCGTGCTTGCATGCGTACACAAACATATGCCATCATCGATTCATGTACACAGAGAATTATGAAGTACTTCTGTCTGTGTGTGTAGAATCATCTACAGTATGAAGGTACTGGCAAAGGTCACTGACTGATCTTTCTCACCAGGAAAAGGTGGTAATTACTGGGGGCCTGTCTGTCTCACCTGTCCATCCAGCTACCTGTTTGTGTCTGGGTTTGGGGGTGGGGGTTTCTTTGTTTGCGTGTTCATCTTTTTACTTTTTGTACAGGGAAAATCAATTTTTAAAAAGTCTAACAACAGAGAGAGGTAAACAGACCGACTGATAAAGAGAGAAAGAGTGACTCACAGAAAGACTTGAATGGAGAAGATATTTATTTATTTATTTATTTAATTATTTGTTTATTCTTTTATATTGAGGATAATAGAATAAGCACTCATGTGCTTTTTCACATCCAGTCCCCGTGTGTATGCAGTTTTGTAAAACGACTATTAAAAATGCAGAAGTGTTTTCGGTCTCACAGGAATAATGTGATAATCCTGTAGCCTACCAATGCTGTCACCAAAAACTGATATTCAGAGAGGAAAGAAAATATATTGTAAAGAATTGTTGCAAAAAAGAAATAAAGAAAACAAGTTATAGGTGGCATTAGGCTATGAAATCTTTGTGCCCATAATTATGTTTGTGGATCCATAAGGATGCAGAAGGTCAGTTTTGATATACACCTTGAGCGGTCAGTTCAGCCGTGGGTTAGCCAAACATTGTCAGAACATTTAGACCCTACAGGTAAAAGGAGATGAAAAAAATAGCCCACACTTGGATCTCTTTACACCCCAGCCCACTTCTGCGCGACTGGAAAGAAAGATGCTTCATTGAGGAATAGAGTTACACTTTCCGGCTGTGTACCTGTCTGTCTGTCTGTCTGTCTGTCTGTCTGTCTGTCTGTCTGTCTGCCTGCCTGCCTGTCTGCCTCTCTTTTCTATTTGTACAGGTGTTTATCTAGTCATTGCCTCATTTATGTCATCCTTGTGCTTCCACCTCTTCTCTGAAGTCATCATCGTCGACGTCGTCATCATCATCATCATCATCATCATCATCATCATCATCATCATCATCATCATCATCATCATCATCATCATCATCATCATCATATCGTCGTCGTCGTCGTCGTCGTCGTCGTCGTCGTCGTCATTATTATCATCATCATCAACGTTGTCGTCGTCATCATTATCATCTCTGTCGTAGTCATCGTCGTCTCACCGCCGCCACCATCACCACCATCACCACCGCCATCTTTACCCTTTATTCTTGTTTTACTTTCTTGTTCTTGTTCTTTTTCACCGCATATCTTCTTCGCAATTCACTACGCCATTCTCATCGCCATTCTTCATCGCAATTCTTCTTCGTAATTTTTCATCTTCGCAATTTTTCTTTGTAATTCTTCTTTGCAATTATTCTTCTCCTGTCTCTTTGTTAACTATTTCATTGTGTCTTTTTAAAAAAAGACTGTGGCCTGTTATTGCTCTCACTTCATCATTTTGTTTTATTTCCTTCCCAATTCTATAGCAGAATGGTGAAGACAGGTTTTTCAGCTGGAAGTTGGATATCTCTGTCCATTTGTTTGTTCATCTTTTTTCCTTGCAGTGTATCCTGTCTGCGTCAGCACGTATACTCTGGGTTTTTTTGGTACTTGAACCGTTTTTGGTTGGAGTGGCTTGTGTTGTCTATGTCTGTTTTTCTGTCTGTGTGTGGACGTGTGCGCGCGCACATCTCTCTCTCTATCGCTTTCTCGCTTGCTCTCTCTTGTTTTAACATATACCCAGTGATGCCTGGAGAAGCTGAGTTCTCTGAAATCTCGCTCCCCAACGACCACATACGTTATGGGAACACCTTTACCTTTATTCCATATTCCATTGCACATAAATCTGATGACGACAGTTCTCCGAGGTAAGGTTGAGGGCAGACGGAAAAAAAAGAGGCAGACCACCAACATCCTACATTACCAACATCACTGAGATCAGTGGTCCTGGGATGGCTAAGAAGATGGTAGAACTCAGCAGAGACAGAGAAAGATGGCGAGGCCTGATGGCATTGCGTGGTGCTCCTACTGTCGACAGCGGCGATGGAGACAGCTGACAGCCTTCAGCTGAGCTGTACATAACATTGATTGGTGTGTTTATATGGTTCTCCCACCACGCTTCCTATCCTGGTTTGACTCGTGTGGTTGGCTGGGACGTTGATGATACGTTGAACGACAGTCGAGGCGGCATAAATCTTGTTTTAACATATATGATTGTATATTAAATTTTTTTTCTTTACTTTACAAGATTCAGCGCTATCTGAATTCCATACATTATGATGATGATAATAATATATGATGATGGATGTATGATGATGATGATGAATGATGATGTATGATGATGATGATGATGTATAGATGATGATGTATGATAGTGATGATATTGTATAGTACAGATTTAATCCGTATATTTAATCATGAATGAGGAAAAAGATAGCTGATGATAATGGCCTGTGTGGTCAGTGGGGCTGTAAACAGTTTGATTGAAAACTACTGTGTGATGTGTGTGGTGTGTGTGTTGTGGTGTGTGTGTGTGTGTGTGTGTGTGTGTGTGTGTGTGTGTGTTGTGTGTGTGTGTGTGTTGTGTGTGTGGTGTGTGTGTGTGTGTGTGTGTGTGTGTGTGTGTGTGTGTGTGTGTGTGTGTGTGTATGTGTGTGTGTGTGTGTGTGTGTGTGTGTGTGTGTGTGTGTATGTGTATGTGTGTGTGTGTGTGTGTGTGTGGATCCTCGGCTAGAACTCCGAGTTTCACAAATGATGAGAACTTACATATGTGTCACCGGTTTTTCTTTTGCCTGCCAAAAGGTAGCCACATTCTGACTTCGGTGATGCATGCTGGGTATGTTCGTGTTTCCGTAACGCACCGAACGCTAACATAAAGTACGGCATTTTTACATACATTTTGATCTTCCGCAATGTTTAAAATACACGAAGAAAATTAAAGCACTGGCAGGTTTGCATTTGAAGTTGACCTGGGAGCTCGTGAAAACTCCCTGCCCTTAATTCACAAGACACCGCCGAGATACAAACTCACGACTTCATGAATCTATGGGATTGAAGTCGAACTGTCCTAACCACTCGGTGATAGCGTTCGTCAGATTGGAGATGCTGAAATAGAGTCCTTTCCTAGGTATTCCTGATATGAAGGCTTTTCTGTCACACCGGACAGTCAAGGATCATGCTATATACTGGGAGATGGTGATTCTCATTCGCTTGTCATCTCACGACAAGTCATTCAAACTTTGCCTCTTTGTTAGTGGCTTTGCGTATTATTTCCCTGTCCGTTCTGTCAAAAGTAGAGGAAAGTTATGCAATTGGACTTGTCTGTCTTCCTGTTCCTTTGTCTGCACATCTTTGTCTGTCTGTCGGCTCACTTAATGGGAACCGATGACAAAATTTACAAAACCGCAGTACACGGGGACTAGACGTGAACACGGACATGACAGCTTATTCCATTATCCTCGAAATAAAAGAATAAGAAATTTCTTTCGTTTTCCTGTACTTTTTTTGGCTGAAAATGAAATTGAATCTGCCTAAGTTTTTGGTCTCACACGCTGAGTCTCTGTGTTTTGAGTGGCGGGTTTTGTGTGTGTTGTACTTGCAGTCGCGCTTGCAGTACTCGTGTGTGTGTGTGTGTGTGTGTGTGTGTGTGTGTGTGTGTGTGTGTGTGTGTGTGTGTGTGTGTGTGTGTGTGTGTCGTTTTTGACTTCTATCTATCTATCTATCTATCTATCTATCTATCTATCTATCTATCTATCTATCCATCATCTATCTACTATCTATCGTCCTCTATCCATCTATCCGTCTATCCGCTCTGTCTGTCTGTCTATCTGTCTAGAGATAGATAGAAAAGATAGTAGTAGATAGATAATATTGATAAAGAGAGAGAGAGAGAGAGAGGGGAAGAGAGAGAGAGAAAGAGAGAGAGAGGAGATGAGAGACGAGAGACAGAAGAGAGACAGAGAGAGAGACAGACAGAGAGTGAGAAAACAGAGACAGACAGAAGACAGACAGAGAGACAGAAGAGAGATGAGGAGACGAGACGAGCACAGAGACACAGAGAGCAGAGAGCCACTATTTTTGTAGGAAACGGTAGCAGAGCTTAACTGGAGCTTCTAGGTAAAGAGGGAATGGGGAATCAGCCCTGACATTCCAGGCTGCATTGCTGCAGACGTGGCTAAATCAACATTGCACTCTCTCCCCCCCCCCCTCCATAGCATCCGTCCCCTCCCCCATCCCATCCCATCCATCCATAATGACCTTCCCCGTCAGTCTGCATTTCCTCTCTCGGGATTTGATGTAAAAATGGGGGAAAAAATCACTTCAGCGCTTATCGCTTGTCCTCGAAATAACAGAATTGTGCCTTGCCTTGCTTGTTTCTTGCCTTGCCTTGACTTGTCTTTTGTTTTGACTTGCCTTGTGCCTTGTTTGTTTTGTCTTGTCATTGTTTTGTCTGCCTGTTTGTTGCTTGTTTTTGTTTGTCTTGCCTAGTTTGTCTTTGTTTGTCTGCTTGTTTTGTCTTGTCTGTTGTCTTGCCTTGCTTGTCGGCCTCGTTTCGACTTTGCCTAAACTGTCTCTTGAGGTGGAACGATTTATTTGACGATAAGAATACGATATTGATGACAATGATAATACAATAATGATCTTTTTTTGTTGTTGTTGTTGTTGTCTTGTTTTGTTCTTGTTCTTGTTCTTGTTTTGTTCTTGTTCTTGTTCTTCTTCTTTTCTTCTTCTTCTTCTTCTTCTTCTTCTTCTTCTTCTTCTTCTTCTTCTTCTTCTTCTTCTTCCTCTTCTCCTCTTCCTTCTTCTCCTCCTTATCATTACTGTCATTCAACAGTTGAGGGTCATACCAGTAGCTACTGATAGTCATTCGTTTAAAATCATCCGTGACGAACGTTCACTATCTGCTTTGTCATGGTTTACATAATACAATACCACTGACCCCGGCTAAGAACTTTGTCGATAGTACTAACGTAAACAAAGCGCCAAGGCCTACATTGAAATGTGATGCTTAAGATTAGAACTATTGTGATGGGCTTCATCAATGACAAGCTTTTAGCGAAACAACAACATGTAACCTCCATTAAAGGAGTAAAGATTTTTCTGAAGCGAATGATTAGCTGGTTGCTAATTATGCAAGCATTTAGAAAAACGGATACATGAAACTTATGATCTTTTATGATTAATTGTAGTCTCATGGTGAAAGAGAGACAGAGCCAGAGAGACAGACAGAGAGCAGAAGAAAGAACAGAGAATATAGATAAGATAGACAGACAGACAGACAGACAAGAGAGAAGAGAGAAGCCCAGACAGACAGACAGACAGACAGACAACAGACAGAAACAGAGACAGACAACAGAGACAGACATATAGAGTAACACAGAGTGAGAGCTAGAGAAGAAGAGAGAGAGAGAAGAGAAAGGAAAAGAGAAGAAGAGAAGAGAGCAGACAGACAACAGACATGCAGACAACAGACAGACAGACAGACAGACAGACAGACAGACAACAGACAGAAACAGAGACAGACTACAGAGCAGACATATAAGAAACGATGACAGAGCTAGAGAAAGAGAGAGAGAGAGAGAGAGAGAGAGAGAGAGAGAGAAGAGAGAGAGAGAGAGAGAGAGAGAGAGAGGAAGAGAGAGAGAACAGACAGACAGACAGACAGACAGACAGACAGACACAGACAGAGACAGAGGACAGAAAGAGAGACAAAGCATACAGAGACAGAGAGAGTGAGTGCCTAGTGTGAGTAATCCCAAGTGTATTCAGCTGGGGAACGCAAACGATATTTTTCTGCCAGTCCAGTTCTAATCCAAGAAAAAAGAAAAAAGAAGGTGTGCCTCTAGGAATTTCCCCCGCCTTGTTCGTTCCTCTGTTCTTGTCAGCCTGTGGATCTGTCTTGTGTGTCGGCTGGTCATCTTTTCCCTGCCTTTTCTCTTCACTTTTTGGGTTATTTTAGTTGGATCGGGACGGGATAGCTCAGTGGTCAGAGCACTCGCTTCCCCCAGCATTAAGCAGCATCCAGCGTGGTTACCAATTGGATGGGTGACCGTTTGCGACCCTTGGCTTCAGTACAGTCCCCCATTCACCCAGCTGTCGATAGGTACCTACCCTCTTTAGGATTAGGGAAGGTTAAAGCAGCGAGGGAAAGGAGATGGGTGCTGCCCTCAATACGCTGGCCCCTAGAGAAACTGAGGTCTCTGATGCCTCGCTTCCCTACGACACATAGGTAATGGGACACCTTTACCTTAACCTTAGTTGGAACTGGATCTCTGCCTCTCTCTGCCTCTGTATTTGTTTGTCTGTGTGTCTGTCTGTTCTTTGTGTTGTGTGTGTTGTGTGTGTGTGTGTGTGTGTGTGTGTGTGTGTGTGTGTGTGTGTGTGTGTGTGCATCAGACAATCAGAGAAGGAACACAGAGGGAGAGAAAGACCAAAGAGGGAGAGAGAGAACAGAAAGAGGGAGAGAGAGACAAAAAAGGGAGAGAGGGAGAGAAAGACAGAAAGAGGGAGAGAGAGACAGAGGCAGAGGCAGAGAAACAGATAGAGAGAAGCCCGCAAGCAATCTTGGCCACAGCCAGCCAGCCAGCCAGCCAGCCAGTCACACACACACACACACACACACACAAACACACACACACACACACACACACACACACACACACACACACACACACACACACACACACACACACACACACACACACACACACACACACACACACACACAACCACCACACACACACACACACACACACACACACACACACACCCCCCACACACACACACCACACACACACACACAGAAGGTACAGCGAGTTAGAGACAGATAGAAAGAGAAGGAGAGCTTTATGAGCTAATATGCAGCAGTACGTGATGTGACTGTTGAGAATGGAGGTCAGACAGACAGACAGACAGACAGACAGACAGACAGACAGACAGACATATAGGGAGGAGAGCACTGGCCTACATCCATACAGTGCTGTGCTGCTGTCTTCAGAGCCAGTGCCATCAGGCCATCAGGGCCTCTGGAAACTCTACACTGACGGGCATAATTTGTTGATGATCGAATGTATGATTATTTGTTCTTATTCTGAAATGTATCATTTTACACACGCACGCACGCATGCACACAAGGACGGACGGACGGACGCACGCACGCACGCACGAACGCAGAGAGAGAGAGAGAGAGAGAGAGAGAGAGAGAGGAGAGAGAGGAGAGAGAGAGAGAGAGAGAGAGACAGACAGACAGACAGACAGACAGACAGACAGACAGACAGACAGGCAGCAGACAGCAGGCAGACAGGCAGACAGACAGAGAGACAGGCAGACAGGCATACAGCAAGAAAATAGTTATGAAAACTGAATAAATTAATTGTATGAATGCCAGAAAGAAGAAGAAGAAGAAGAAGAAGAAGAAGAGAAGAAAGAAGGAAGAAGAAGAAGAAGAAAAAGAAGAAAAAGAAGGAGAGAAGAAGAAAAAGAAAAGAAGAAGAAGAAAAAAGAAGAAGAAGAAGAAGAAGAAGAAGAAGAAGAAGAAAAGAAGAAGAAGAAGAAGAAGAAGAAAAGAGAGGAGGAGGAGGAGGAAAAAAATGATGATGATGATGATGATGATGATGATGATGATGATGATGATGATGATGGTGATGGTGATGGTTGTGATGGTGGTGGTGATGATGATGATGATGATAATGAAAAAAAAGAAGAGGAAGAATGAAGAAGAGGATGAAGAGTAGCATGAGGAAAAACAATAATCCAGGTGGTAAAGCCCACCACTCTATGCAAACACAGATATCCACAGACAGAGGGAAAATAAAAAGAGTAAAGATGGTTGTGGCGAAGACTGCGTTGGAGAGCAGACCTAATTTGACGAAGAGAAATCTTCCGCAAGTGTAGATCGTACACAATGCAACAACCCCTCCCCCTCAGTACACAATACAACACCCCCCTCGAGTACATAATACAACATCCCCTTCCCTTTGAAATAACTTTTGGTCTCAAAGACCTCAGCCCGAACCGTGTTCTGCTGTTAGTTCTTGTACTATTCCAGTGGTCCTTTACATCCAGTTTACTGTACTTAATCCTGTTCTGACGTTAGTTCTTTTCCTTACTATTCCAGTGGTCCATTTTATCCACATTCCTGTTCTCTTCTTTTGTCAATACGTTCTGTAAATGGTGAAAAAGTCTTTTTATGGAAAATGGCATTACAGGGCTTTTTATGGACCTAGCCATACGTTTTACCATAGTCTGCTTTTATATCTGTGTGTCTCTCTTCGGCAGTAAGTATGGCAATGGCGATGGATTTGGGAACAGCCATACACGCTAACTTCTCATCCAGTGTGTGCTTACAGTCTCACAGTGATTCCCTGGTAGGTTGAGTGAGACACAGTGTATATTCTGGGTGACCCCCAGGGTTTTGTGTTATGGAACGCGCAATATTAAAAACATAACAACAGCACCAACAATACGACGTGTCTGCCTACCTGTTTGTTGGCATACTGTTTGCCTGTTTATACTATGTTTGTCATCAGCTCACTGTTTGTCTGCCTGATTATTTGTCGGTGTCTGTTCAAGTTCTTCTCATGGCCAAATTAAAAAAAACGAAATTATTATTTCACCACAGAAATTTAAGGAATAGGAAGATGAGACATATACACTATATATCTATCTGTCTCTGTCTGTCTGTCTACTTCTGTCTGTCTGTCTCTCTGTGACACACACATACATCTATCTATCTATCTATCTATCTATCTATCTATCTATCTATCTATCTATCTATCTATCTATCTATCTATCTATCTATCTATCTATCTATCTATCTATCTATCTATCTATCTATCTATCTATGTATCACACACACGCACACACACACAAAAACATAGCCCCCCCCACACAGAAAAACATAGTTTCAGACCACGAAGTGCCTTTAGCTCTGTCTGATGCCTTAGAAAGCATGAAGAAGGAAGGACAGACAGACAGACAGACAGACAGACAGACAGACAGACAGACAGACAGACCCTGTACCAGCCCAGTCGACAGATGAACAAATGACATCCGTCCCGGGGCAAAAAATCCATAGACCTACTTCCATCCACATAAGACTGCCATTCCCCAGGGACACAACTAAATCAGGACAGTACTATTTTTTTTAATCTCCTCACTCCCCTCTTTTCCTTCCCGGCTAGTCTACCACCCATTGCACTACGACTAAGCCACGGTAAGAAAAACTCCAACAGATACAAAACAATAATGCCAAGTTATTACGAGATGAATGGGTCTTCATTTCCTAAAACTTTGGTATTATTATTTTGTGACTGTGAAGTTTTTTGTGCAAAGTTTGGGTTATTTTTCTTTTAGGACAGGTTTTCCCTCTGTTATGATAAAAATTTAGAAATGAAATTTGTACTGAATTTGAGTTTCAAAGCAATTGTTAAAATTTTTTTTCATTGATACTCTTTGAAAATAAATGTGACGTATGGAAGTCCCATGACTGCACGTGATGCTGGTTATTGGTTGAAACTAGAGATTTATCGAAACAGGTTTTATAGAACAAATTGCTTCATATAGGCAACAGAAATCCGACGCGTTTTATATGAAAAAAAAATCAATTTACACAAAGTGTTTTTAGACTGCAGAGATTATAGAAAAATGAAATGAAAGAGAAGAAATACGTTTTAAAAACTTGAATGCTGTTTGTTACACCGATGTCTTAAAGGCATAAAAACGCCATTTTTAAAGGTATACAATCGTTATCTATGCAACTTGAGATCATTTTTTCAAATAGTATTTTGATTGTTGTATTTTTTTCAAAACGTATTGGAAAAGTGAAATTAGCTTGTTGTTGCTATGATTCCTAAATGCTGCTTGTTTTTAATGTTTGTTCTCATTTTCTTAGTGAAACACATTTAGTTTAACGTGAGACAGCAGGAAGATTTTTTTATATATAGATGTGAGTGATAAAGAATAGAATAATCAATTTACTGGTTATCAAAGGCAGCAAGGCAAGCAGGGTAATCTGATTAGAAATGAATGAAATATATCAGTGTCAAACAGTGTCAAAAAAGTGAGAAAGGAGGAGAAAAAGAATTAAAAAAGGAGGAAGGAAAACAAGACTTGTACACCACACACACACACACACACGCACACGCACGCACGCACGCACGCACGCACGCACGCACACACAACAACACACAACACTGACACAGGTGTGCATGCATGTGCACGTTCACACGAGTGCTCTACATGTCCCTGCTTTTACGAATTGAATAGAACTGTTTGGTTTCAGCAGGTGAAGCAATGTTGACCAAGGAAGCAAGGCTCCACTCCATGTGGAATAGCGGGACAATGATAAAAACCCAGGCCCTGTCTTCAGACCAGAGGTGTCTTCACCACCCCCCCACCCCCCACGGGATACCCAGCGGCTGTCAGCAATAAATCACATTCCCATCTTGGGGGACGGGGTAGCCTAGTGGTTCAGAACATTACGCTCGCAATCTGACGACCCGGGTTTGATTCCTGTTCGAGGGGATTTTCCCCCTGGAGTTAACATCATGCAGACTCCACTCTCCCCAAAAGTCCTTCGGATGAGACTATAAACCGAGATCCCGTGTGCTAACGCACGCAGAACATCTTGTGCACACGCTAAATCCTGTTCCGCTTTTTGCAAGAGTACGCCATTGTGTGCCGTTGGGAACGGATGAAAAAATTGACAAAACTGCATACACACAGGGACTGGATGAAAAAAAAGACATGAGCGCTTATTCCGCTTTCCTTGAAATAAAAGAACAAAATGAAATTTAAAAAAATCTTCTGGAAATTCTGTGCTTTCAATTCCCCTTTCCTTCCCTCTCTTTGCTCCTGCCTTGCTCCTTTTCTTCCTGTCATCTCCTTCCTGTCTATCTTCTGCTTTCTTGGCTCATTCTCTTGCCTTTTTTTTTCTTCCTGAAAGACTTGAAAGATAACAATGCTCTCCTACGCCGAAGTTGGGTGCGCTAGGCCTGACTTGTCAGGCGCTTAACGGCGGCTCTTATAACAACCAACAATAGTTGCTGTCTGAACGTTCGGCGATGATGAAGAAGAAGAAGGAGATTATGGGCGAAATTCTTTGGCAATCCTGTTACAGAGACAATCTGGAATATCGTCTTTTTAGCCTAAGCTTTTTGTAGCTTTTTTGGATGATGATTTTTCTTCTTTTTTTTAACTTTACATTTTTAGTATTTGCCTTTATTGTTCCCGTGTTCTTTTTCTGTCTGCGGATGTTTTGCATGTTTGCGTTTGGATTTGGCTTTATATTATCTCTTTCTGATTCAAATTTATTACTAGTGCTTTTTTCTGAATTCTATTGTTGGGAATGGTGCTGGGAATTATGACTGTTGGAAAAGAAAAAGAAACTCTCTCTCTCTCTCTGTATGTGTGTGTGTGTGTGTGTGTGTGTGTGTGTGTGTGTGTGTGTGTGTGTGTGTGTGTGTGTGTGTGTGTGTGTGTGTGTGTGGTGTGTGTGTGTGTGTGTGTGAATGTTTGTCGTTGTGTATCTATGTATCGTCACAGAGAGAGAAGGGGAAAAAGAAAAAGTCAGATTATTGAACGAACAAGAATGGAACCCTTAAATAAGGAACTTTAAAAAAATGAATATATAAAAAATCGTATAACGCGATCCAAGGTATTAGCGCTGAAAGGCAGCAATATTAAAGGGTCTTCTTTTGAAGAAATAAAGGGTTAATTATAGCAATTACCAAAGTCAGTGATTAAAGAGTTTTGAGGTCGTTTTCTTTACCTTTTATTATCTGTTTTCTGTTCTTGTTATACAACATTAGCTGTATTTGGAATGTATGTGTGTGTGTGTGTGGTGTGTGTGTGTGTTGTGTGTGTGTGTGTGTGTGTGTGTGTGTGTGTTGTGTGTGTGTGGTGAGAGAGAGAGAGAGAGAGAGAGAGAGAGAGAGAGAGAGAGAGAGAGAGAGAGAAAGAGACGAGAGAGAGAGCAGAGAGAGAGAGAGAGAGACAGAGACAGACAGAAGGACAGAGAGACAGACAGACAGCAGAGACAGAAGCAGAGACAGACAGACAGACAGAAGACAGACAGACAGACAGACAGACAGACAGACGACAGAGACAGACAGACAGACAGACAGACAGACAGACAGACAGAGCAGACGACAGACAGAAAGAACAGAAAGACAGACAGCAGACAGACAGACAGAAGAGAAACAGAAAAAAGCACGAAGAGCCTTCAGCTCTGTCTAACGCTATTGGAAACATAAAAAACCCGAAAAAACCCCATGAGCACAGCCGACAGAGAAACAACGACATCCATCCTGGGGCACAGCCAAAACTAGGAGACGTCCTTCCATTCACACAAGTGTACCAGTCCACAGAGACGGGTCTAAATCAAGACAGTAGTTTTTTTCTGTTCCCTATCCCTCCTCCCTCTCCCTCCCACTTCTTCCCTCTTCCTCCCTCTCCCTCCTCCTTCTCCCTACCCCCCCCCCCCCCACTCTCTCTCTCTCTGTCTGTCACCTCCTCGCATTTCGCACTGATCTGTAGTGAAGTTGTCATTTTGAAATCGATCGCTATTCTTTGTATCTCTGGGTACTTTCTTTCAGTTTTCTATGACATTTTAAAACAACACACTATACTTGAGATATGGGGAAAACTTCACAAACTGAAATTTCTTGAAATGTGAGTTTTTGAAGCAGGCATTAAAAAAAAATCTCTATCATGTTTGTGTGGATGTGGCTTTTAAAAATCGTACCAATGTACGCGTGCGTGAACGCACGCACGCATGCACGCGCGTGCACTCACGCATGCAAACGCGTACGTATGCAGGCACAGACACAGACACAGACGCACACAGACAGACGCACGCACACACACATGCACACACACACACACATACACACACACAACACACACACACACACACACACACACACACACACACACACACACACACACACACACACACACACACACACACACACACGGACACACACACACACATGCGCGCATACGCGCGTGCGCGACAAAAGCAGAAGATGGAATTTTTCTAAGAGATCTATTGTTATTGAAACTTATGGGTAATTGTTGCATTCAAAATCTTCAACGAAAAAGGAATATTACAAATAAAAAAAATAATCATATAAATGTTAGCTGGCTGAAAGTGGAATTAAAAAAAAATACTTTAGAGGAAAATGTGCATGATTTATCTAGTTAGAACAAATTAGTGAAGCAATCTGAATCATACTTGAAAAGAAAAGAAAAGATATAGCGCTATACAGATTCCATGCATTATCAGCATCATCATCATCATCATCATTATTATTATTATTATTATTATTATTATTATTATTATTATTTTATTATTATTATTATTATTATTATTATTATTATTATTATTATTATTATTATTAAACATGCTACGAAGAAACAGGCAGAAAAAAACATTGTTTAAAGAACCTGAAACCTGTCTGCGCGAATACACACACACACACACACACAACACACACACACACACACACAACACACACACACACACACACACACACACACACACACACAACACACACACACACACACACACACACACACACAACACACACACACACACACACACACACACAAACACACACACACACACACAGCACGCACGCACACACATACACACACACACACACACACACACACACACACACTGACACAAAAACACCTACATACTCACATACACACCAAGCACACATACACCAAGCACACACACACACACACACACACACACACACACACACACACACACACACACACACACACACACACACACACTCATACATAACAACAACAACATAAAAAAAACAATAGGCGCAATTTATAGAGATGAAGTATATCACTGCATACAACTTGAGAGCATTTTATTTGGGAAATATTAAAACACAAAGTTAAAAACTGCGCGCGAGGAACACACACTCCACACACACACACACAACACACACACACCACACACACACACACACACACACACACACACACCCCACACAACACACACACACACAGACACATCAACACACAACACACACTACACACACACACTTATACATACACACACTTACACAGACACACAGACACAGACACAACACCACACACACACACACACACACACACACACACACACACACACACACACACACACACACACACACACACACACACACACAACACAAACTAAACTCAGTAGGCGCAGTTCAACAGGTAAAATATCAGTGCATGCAACTTGAGAGCATTGTTTGTTTCCAAATAAAACGACAACAACAAAACAAAAGCATTAAAAGCAAGGAAGTGTGCATAAATGCCAGTGATGAAAAGTAGTTTGATTAAAGGTATCTGTTTTCAAAGTCAGCAACACAAGGAGTCTGTTTTGCAGAAGAGATTAAACAGATCAGTTATCAAACCCTTTGAAGAAAGAAAGAAGAAAATGAGAAAAAGAGAGAGTGTAAGAAAAAGTAGAAAAAAGTTAAAAGAGAGAGGAGAGAGAGAGAGAGAGAGAGAGAGAGAGAGAGAGAGAGAGAGAGAGAGAGAGAGAGAGAGAGAGAGACAGACAGACAGACAGACAGACAGACAGACAGACAGACAGACAGACAGACAGACAGACAGACAGACAGACAGACAGACAGACAGACAGACAGACAGACAGACAGACAGACAGACAGACAGACAACAGACAAACAAACAAACAAACAAACACATAGAAAAAGAGACAGTCTGGGAGTAAACTGCAGACTATCATAAGAGGACCATGTGCATACAACTTTTGAAATGATAGATGATAAATGATTTATTTTGTTGTTGTTTTTAGCTATACAAGGTGTCTTTGTTTTTGTATACACGCACGTTCATTAACACACATGAACACGCACACGCACACGACACACATTCACGCACGCACACACACACACACACACACACACACACACACACACAACACACACACATACCACACACACACATACAACACACACACACACATACAACACACACACACACAACACACACACACACACACACACACACACACACACACACACACACACACACACACACACACACACACACACACAACACACACACACAACACACAGACACAGACGACACACTTTGTTTTTGTATACACGCACGTTCATTAACACACACGCACACACATTCACGCACGCACACATGCACACACACACACACACAACACACACAAACACACACACACACTTCACCATCTCTAGCAACTCCCCCCCCCAACTGCCCATCCCCCGGCCCTCCCCAGCCCACCCACCCCCCTCACTACACCACCACCCCACTCCCCCGCCCTAATCTGATCATATCATGACTTGTCCCACCCCCCAAAATATAGTGCTGATATTATTTTTCTATTACGACTCCTCACTATTCCTGTCACTTCATCACAACTACTGTAGGTCTCACCATAACAGAGGTCTATGAAATCAAAACAGTACCGAAAGAACCTACGGTAGTTCTCAGCCAGAATGACAGCAGACTGTGATGGAGTAACTGGATCCCCCCTGCCCCAAACACACAGACACAGACACACACATACACACATGTACGCACGCACACACACACACACACATACACGCGCACGCACACACATACACGCGCACACACATACACGCGTACACACACATACACACATACACGCGCACACACACATACACACATACACGCACGCACACACACACACACACACACGCACACACCCACACAACCCCCCCCCCCCCCCCATACACACACATCGACACTGACTGGACGCCTACGATGCCAGAAATGAGATGGATGCCAGTTAGACATCCGCATTCCGCAATCCTGAGGGAATCTTCCTCAGGTCTGTCTGGGCATCAGACAGACCAGCGCCAGACTTCATCTGTGCCCTCCGCCATAGGGATTGTCTGTCATTCCCGTGTCGAACTGGCCAGCCACACCGGACACTATTCCAGAATAAACACCTAGAGTTTAACTCCATTGTCTTACCAGATTGAAGGGTGTCAATAGGGAATTCTTCAGTTACTGATGTAAGCAAACAAAAAAAAACCCCATGGCACACATACACACATGTACGCACGCACACACACACACACATACACGCGCACGCACACACATACACGCGCACACACACACACATACACGCGCACACACACACATACACACATGCACGCACACACACACACACACATGCACGCACACACACACACCCACACACACGCACACACCCGTAACACATAAAAAAGTTGTTGTTTATTTTTGTTAACTTTATTTTGTTCTTTTATTTTGAGGGCAATAGAACAAGCACTCGTGTGCTTTTTTATTATTTTTTTAATTTACATCCAGCCAGTCTCTGTGTGTATGCAGTTTTGTCAATTTTGTCATCATCCATTCCCACCGGCACACAATAGCCCGCCTACTCTTTCGAAGTATTAAATTGAGATTATCTTCAGCCGTGACAAGATCTTAGCATAACAATATTCACACTTTTTTAAAGGACGAAAACAAAGTAAAGGAGAAAAAAGTCTTTCGACCTTACGACAACATAATGTCTCTTATCTTAAAGGCTTTATGTGAAGATAAAGACAAATGTCTAATGATACTAGGATAATTACATCCTAGGAGTAGAGAGAGTCTAAAAGCATTAGGCTGGCTGCTATATTTTGCTGGGATATCTTTGTGTCTAATGTTATCAGAGGCGGCACGACATAAAGAGCAATTTGCATCAGATTCACCATGCATTTTGTATTTAAGTTTATGAACATTTACATCTGACGCACCTAGTCTGAATTTAGCCATTATTCAGAGAGAGAGAGAGAGAGAGAGAGAGAGAGAGAGAGAGAGAGAGAGAGAGAGAGAGAGAGAGACAGAAGACAGACAGACAGACAGACAGACAGACAGACAGACAGACAGACAGACAGACAGACAGACAGAGACAGACAGACAGAGACAGAGAGACAGAGAGAGAGAGAGAGAGACAGGCAGACAGACAGACAGACAGACAGAAGAAACAGAGAAAGACAGAGACAGAGACAGACAGACAGATAGATAGACAAACGGACAGATATAGGAAGTCATAGTGAGAAACAGAGACAGGGAGAGACAGAGACTGAAGGAGAGAGACAGCGACAGCAAAGGTGAGAAGAAAAGAGAAGAAGAGCTCTACGTTAAAATGTCCTGGCACAAGAGAAGAAATGTTCCAAGTTAAAATGTCCTGACATTAGAGAGGGAGCAACGGAGCAAGAGAGCAAAAAAGGGAACGAGAGAGAGAGAGAGAGAGAGAGAGAGAGAGAGAGAGAGAGAGAGAGAGAGAGAGAGAGAGAGAGAGAGAGAGAGAGAGAGAGAGAGAGAGAGAGAGAGAGAGAGAGAAGGCAAGGCAAGGCAAGGCAAGGCAGGCAAAGTCTTTTATTCGAGGATAATAGATAAGCACTCATGTGCTTTTTTACATCCAGTTCCCGCCCTTTTCAGGGATACATCAAGTTGAAAAGATACTAAACAATTTTGAGAGAGAGAGAGAGAGAGAGGAGAAGAGAGAGAGAGAGAGAGAGAGAGAGAGAGAGAGAGAGAGAGAGAGAGAGAGAGAGAGAGATAGCGGGCTGAGATATCTTGACATTTCAACACCATTTGTATCACTGAGTTACTCCACCACCCTCTCTCTCTCTCTCTCTCTCTCTCTCTCTCTCTCTCTCTCTCTCTCTCTCTCTCTCTCTCTCTCTCCACAACACTCACACACACACACACACACACACACACACACACACACACACACACACACACACACACACACACACACACACACACACACACACACACAACACACACCACACACACACACACCGTGTAAAGCCCTCTCTCTCTGTCTCTGTCTCTCTCTCTCTGTCCGTCTCTCTTTGTATCTCTGTCTCTCTGTCTCTCTCTGTGCACACAGACACATACAGACACAGACAGACAGACAGACAGACACACAGACACACACACTATCACACAACTAGCTAACACATACAATTAACAACAAACTATGGAATACCAGAAGAAATACAATTGTCCTCCGAATACATTTCAAACACCTACACATAAGACAATAGGAGTGAGTTATGAAGTCAGACATTTCAAACGCAAAACGTGTTTCGCTATAAGTTTTCTTGGCACAAGGATCTATAGATAGCAAGACCTATATGTCTTTGGTATCTTTAGTGTTTTCTGAGGGCTATTGTTAATTAATTTATTTGTTTATTTGTTTATTTATCATTTTCTATTTATTCATTTTTTTATTTGGAGGATAATCCAAAACTTTCGTGTGCTTTTTTTTTTTTTTTTTTTTTACAATCAGTCCTCGTGTGTATGCAGTTTTGTCAATATTGTCAATTTTGTCATCTGCGTCCGTATGCTAATAATCTGCCTAGTTGTGTTGTGTTGTGTTGATTGTCTGTCTGTCTGTTTGTCTGTTGATTACCTGTCAGTCTAGTCTATCTAGTCTGTCTGTCTGTCTGTATGTCTGATTGTTTTCTTCTGTCTTGATTGTCTTCTTTGGCGAACTGGATAAACTGTACAGCTTGCCTTATTTTGTTAGTATGAATCGGTTTCTGTCTCTGTTTCTGTTTCTGTTTTTGTTTCTCTCTGTCTCTGCCTCTCTGTCTGTTTCACTCTCTCTCTCTTTCTTTTTCTTTCTCTGTCTGTCTGTGTATATCTGTCTGTCTGTCCGTCTGTTTGTCTCTCTTTGTCTCTGTCTCTCTCTGGCTGTGTCTCTCTCTGTCTGTCTCTCTCTGTCTAGCTCTAGCTCTGTCTCTCTTTTTTCTCTCTCTCTGTCTCTTTTTCTCTGTGTTTTTCTCTCTGTCTCTTTGTATCTCTGTCTGTCTGTCTGTCTGTCTGTCTGTCTGTCTGTCTGTCTGTCTATCTATTTGTCTTCCTCATCTGCTCTCTATTTTCATGTCTTTCTTTGCCTGGCAGTCTGTCAGTCTGTGTGTGTTGTATAGTCCCTGCATTTGCTTGGGAACATCTTCGATTAGCTGTCTGCCTCCCGTGTCTGACTGAAAGCCTGTATGGTTTTGAGGATACTGATGAGTGAGGATGTGAGGGAGTGAGGGAGTGAGTGAGTAAAGGGAGTAAGGAGATGAAAAAGAGAAGAGAGGATAAGAAGGAGAGGTGAGAAGGAAAGAGGGGAGAAAAGAAGAGGAGAGGAAGGAGAGAGAGAAGTATGGAAGGGAAGAGAAGAGGAGATGAGAGGAAAAGAAAAGAGATTGGAGGGAGGAGAGAGAGAGAGAGAGAGAGAGAGAGAGAGAGAGAGAGAGAGAGAGAGAGAGAGAGAGAGAGAGAGAGAGAGAGAG